>CM060617.1:29279827-29879827 GCA_030578275.1 Meda fulgida
AGTACAAGGTTAGCTTAAATGTTGCTTTACATAAATAGTGCTCATTAACGAATCTTGAGATAGTGGTCTCTATTGAAATGGGGTGAAGGCTTGGACCCGTAAAACGCATAATATATGTCGTGACTTAGCAAGCAGATAGTTTATGTCCTGTTTGCCAATTGTTTGAATGTAAAATCGGAATCATTTGAGAGGTTTCAAGTAGAGCTGCACGATTAATCGCTAAAAGATTGCGATCTCGATTCAAACACCCATACAATCTCATTTCTAAACAACAACTATACGCCTGTGTCTATTAAACATGTATTGAATAAATTACATTGTTACACCAGTAGGTGGTGACTGGTAACAAGTGACTGTTAAAACATGTTTTTGTCATTGAATCATTAATTCAAGAGATTCGTTCAAAAGCGCGATTCATCCAGTAATGAGACAATTTATGTCTTCATGAGTGAGTCATTGAATCATTCATTCAAACCAATGTTTTTACATTTTTAAATAGACTGCAGCAATTGGCAGTTTTTCAGAACGTTATTTTGTTTAGTTGTCTATTCAGAATCGTGTGAGAATCGTGATCTCTGTTTGAAACGAGAAAAATCGTGATTCTCAATTTATCCAGAATCGTGCTGCTCTAGTTTAAAGTTTTGGCTTGGATTGAAAACCGTTAGTAATGCTTACTTAGCTGGCGTGCCCCTAGTGCTTGGTGTGTGTTTGGAGTGTGAACTATAATGTAACCATTCCGGACAGTGCGATTCCGAACCACATCAGGCCTGGACTCAGCGGTAGACCCTGTCCAGATGAAGAACGTCACCTTCGAGCATGTGAAGGGTGCGGAGGAGGCCAAGAACGAGCTGCAGGAGGTGGTGGAGTTTCTCCGGAACCCTCAGAAGTTCACCGTTTTGGGAGGAAAGCTGCCTAAAGGCAAGAACTCGCATCTGACAAAAGGCTCCAAGCCAGAACCATTTAAATAAATAGTTATATTTAAATTATACCATTGTTTACTCAACAAACCTGTATGGCTTTATTCTGTGGAATACATTTTTGACCAATTTTTACACAGTTCTCCACAAGTAAAATCAAATGTTTAGTTCTGAAATAAAATTCCACACTTTGGCAGCTTTAGATTTCCTACCACGTTAACTTTTGTGTTTTTTCCAGGAATCTTGTTGGTTGGGCCTCCGGGAACAGGAAAGACCCTGTTGGCCCGTGCCGTGGCTGGCGAGGCAGATGTGCCATTCTACTACGCATCTGGCTCTGAGTTTGATGAGATGTTTGTTGGTGTTGGTGCCAGTCGTATCAGAAACCTTTTCAGTGAGTACATAGTGCCACTCTTAATCACAATAGGCCATACTATGTGCCTGATTCTGAGTTCTGTGAATGTAAAAGTAGCAAAAGCTCTCCCTTATGCCTAATTGGTAAATGAATGATTGCATGACTGCTACAAATGTTGAAACAGTTCTCCTGCATTTGTCCTCTAGGGGAAGCTAAAGCTAACGCTCCTTGTGTTATCTTCATTGATGAGCTGGATAGTGTTGGAGGAAAGAGGATTGAGTCTCCCATGCACCCCTATTCTAGACAGACAATCAATCAGCTTCTAGCAGAGATGGATGGGTGAGCCATGCAACCTAAAGAACTAATGGCTGCACTCTGCGTTCCAGTGGAAAGTTTGTGAGCACTAACCTTTGGTGTTAAACATCTGCAGGTTTAAGCCAAATGAAGGCGTCATCATAATCGGAGCAACAAACTTCCCGGAAGCTTTGGATACGTATGTAGATTTCTTTTCAAACATCTAAATACTAAAGGGTTGGTTTATGATGCATAATAAGATATATGTCAGAGTTTGTTGCGGTTATTTCTCATATAATGTTGCTGATTGGTCAGAAGATCTGTTTGAACCAATGTTAAAATTAATACATTATTAGCTAACTGTGTGATATGCACAATTCTGAAATGCATAACTTGGACACGGTCACCTCTGATAACAGATCACTTTAAATTATAATGCAGACATGTATTTTCTGTAAAGCTGCTTTGAAACGATATGTATTGAGAAAAGCGCTACACAAATGAATTGTATGCCGTCTTGTTCCCCAGTGCTCTGATCCGGCCAGGCCGTTTTGATATGCAGGTCACAGTCCCCAGACCAGATGTGAAGGGCCGCACTGAAATCCTCAAGTGGTACCTTAAAAAAATTAAAGTAGACTCTGGTGAGTGGCATGTTAAATACTCGTTTCTTAAATTTACACACAAGGTTCTAAACTGTTAATGTCGTAAGGTGGAAAAAAAGTAATAATCCAGCAAGTAAAGTAGGATTATTGTCTTTTCTGGACATTAGCTGTGGAGGCAGAGGTCATTGCTAGAGGAACTGTGGGGTTCTCCGGTGCCGAGTTGGAGAATCTTGTGAATCAGGCTGCTCTTCGGGCCGCTGTGGACGGGAAAGACATGGTGACCATGAAGGAGCTGGAGTTTGCTAAGGACAAAATACTAATGGGTGAGTGCCTCCAACTCATTTTGCATGATACACTTTGCTCAAGATGAATGAATACCTTGAGTTTTCCATTCACTTGCTCCCTCCTCAGGCCCAGAACGCAAGAGTGCAGAGATTGATCAGAGGAATAAAGAAATTACAGCGTACCACGAGTCAGGCCATGCTATTATTGCATACTACACCAAAGGCGCCATGCCCATAAATAAAGCCACCATTATGCCGAGAGGCCCCACTTTGGGTCACGTGAGTACATGCTAATTCATCATCAGAATCTAAAGCTTGAGAGGCCTTGTGTGTTCACCTATGGGATGAACTTCTTAGAGATATCAGCTCTGAGTTTTATTCAATGGGACGTCTCGGTTACAAGTCTCCCTTGATTTAGATCCAGTTTTCCCTCTTCTCTGTAGGTGTCCATGCTTCCAGAGAGTGACCGCTGGAGTGAAACTCGTGCTCAGCTTCTGGCTCAGATGGACGTCAGCATGGGCGGCCGAGTGGCCGAGGAGCTCATTTTTGGCAGTGAAAATATCACCACTGGTAGGTTACAGTACTGTTTGCTCTGGTATTCCGGTGTAATTCAATTATTGATTACATTTGAGTGACCCGGCTGTAAGCATATGGAATGTTTATTGTACTTCGTTTTATGCAAATACGTAAGAGGGCACCGCGTGAATGGTAAACAAGCCAAAATTATGCTCGTCACTTATTTCTGTTGGTTTTATCTGTGTAATGTGTTGTTGTTTTCATATAGGAGCATCAAGTGATTTTGACAGCGCTACAAAAATAGCAAAAATGATGGTGACCAGATTTGGAATGAGTGAAAAGGTTTGTCATATTTATCTGATCATCTCTGGGTGCTGAAATATGGTTTCAGCCCTCAAGCCAGACTTTGCATGTATAGCAATACATGATAAAAGGTGCAGAAATTTTGTAAAACTAGTCGTACAGTCCAGAGTTCTTCTTTTTAATACCCGTTTCAAAATCTTCTATAAGGTAGTTTATGTTAGTGATGATGCTGCCTTCAAAGATTTGTCCATTTGACATATATTTCAAGGCAGAATCACATGTAGCCTTCACGGATAAGGCAGTTTCAATTTCCAGAATCCATCAAAAGGAAAATAAAAAAAAACGTTTTACTGTATATTAGAGCTGCATGATCAATGGTTAAAAGATTGCGATCTCGATTCAAACACCCACACGATCATATTCCCAAATGACAACGATACGCCTGTGTCTATTAATCCTTTGACATGTACGATCACAGCGAACATTCAGATCTGCGTTGGCCCAGAGAGAGCAGGTGTCATGTGTAGGTATGAAACGGCTTCACAAATATTTGCATTATTTCTGTCTTACAATAATTTGTATTATCACAGAAGTACTGGGATAAATGTTAATAGGTCGAATATAAACACCGATGTCTACGGAAGCGATCAAAATAAAAGATGCTTCAAATAAAGATGGTATCAATTACATCTTAAAATCTAGATGTGACAGGTGGCAACAAGTGACTTAGTATTTGACGTTGATTCATTCATTCAAGAGATTTGTTCAAAAACGCTGATTCGTCCAGTAATGAAACAAGTATTTATGAGTGAGTCATTGAATCGTTCAATCAAACTGATTTTTTTTTATAATTCGAATTAATATCTAATTAAAAATACATATACACTACCGTTCAAAAGTTTGGGGTCAATTTGTTTTTTTTTGTTTTTTTAAAGAAATTAATACTTTTCTTCAGAAAGGACGCATGAAATTGATATAAAGTGACAGTAAAGACATTTATAATAATGCAAAATATTTATTTTTTAATGAAATGCTTTTCTCTTGAACTTTAAAGAATCCTGAAAAAAATTAATCACTGTTTGCACAAAAAATGAAGCTGCACAACTGTTGTCAACTGTGATAATAATCATAAATGTTTCTTGAGCATCAAATAATCATATTAGAGTGATTTCTGATGGATCATGTGACACTGAAGACTGGAGTTATGATGCTGAAAATTCAGCTTTGATCACAGGAATAAATTACATTTTAAAATATATTCACATAGAAAACAGCTGTTTTACATTGAAATAATATTCAACAATATTACTGGGTTTGTTTTGTATTTTTAATCAAATAAATGCAGCCTTGGTGAGCAGAAGATACTTTTAAAAACATAAAAAATCTTACCGACCCCAAACTTTTGAACGGTAGTGTATATATTATTTTAATCATCTGTAGCAATTGATATTTTGTCAGAACCTCTAGTAAATTACGTTATATTGTTTAGTTATCCGTTCAGAATCCTGATATCTATTTTAAACCCACAAAAATCTTCAATTTATCCAGAATCGTGCAGCTCTAGTGTATATTGTACACTATTGTACACTTATAACTAGTATTTCTATATAATACTGTAACGGTTGAAAGCACCATCAGATTGTCTGTTTTACCCATTTGTGTGTATTTTGCTGGGTGATTTATAATTAAATTATATAATTAGCTTTTATATTGGCACTGTACTAAAACTAGTTAAAATAGTATCTGCAATTGCCTAAAATAGAATAAAATAGTTGTGATTAATCTCACGAATTCCCACCAGTCTTAGTTAAATGAAGTGAAATAGTAAAAATTGTTAAATAATATTATTTACATTCTTGTTTTTTCCACGGATACCCTAGCAACCAACCAACCGACCCCCTAGGTCTTTCAAGTGGAACCCTAGAAAATAGCCTTCGATGCTGACATGAAAAAATACATATAATATGACTTGTGTTTGTTTGCTTGGTTTTAATGTATTTTAAATGATAATCGTATTTTTGTAGTTGCATTTTTGCCCTGAAAATAGCCTTAGATGCTGACATGGCATTAAATAAAACAATCTATCTCTCTATCTTCTCTTGTGTAATAGTTGGGTGTCATGACATACGCTGACCTCGCCAAGCAGAGCCCAGAAACGCAGGCAGCCATTGAACAGGAAGTCAGGATACTTCTGAAGGTAAACTGTTCTGATCTCACTGTCCTCTCTATCAGTAATGAAACATTTGATTCACACTGACTACTAGAGTTTTTGACTGTCATATTTGTTTGCTTGCTTCTAGGATTCCTACGAGCGTGCTAAAGTGCTTTTAAAGTCCCGTGCTAAAGAGCACAAACATCTGGCCGAGGCTTTACTACGGTATGAGACGTTGGATGCCAAAGAGATCCGGTTGGTCTTGGAGGGAAAGGCATTAGACCCTCACGGCAGATGAAGGTCACGAGGACCGTCAGGCCGCAGGGAAACGGACAATGGGAACCTTAAAAGACATAAATGTACATATGCAACCTAGAGCTTGGTAGGCCTACTCTCCTCATTGCTAATTTTTTTTTTTTTGAGCCAGAACTCTGAAATTAGTTTCAATTTTCCATGCTAATAAGGAAGGTGTAACACAAACACCTCCGTGGGCTTTTTATTTCCAAAGAAATTGATCTTGTGAGAATTCAACTCATTTAGTATATTTCAGTTAACTGTAGGTTCTGCCTCATTTATAGTGAAGCAGAAACTCATTTTGAATAAATCCTTGAGCTGTAAGTGATAGTTCAGTTTACTATAAAGTCAGGAACAATCACGGTCTACCATTTTTGACCTAGTTGTCTGAGCCAGACTAAGTATGCGTTTCATGGTGGCCTTTGAGAAATGTAAGGGAATGTATTTTCTCCCTGAGGGACTGGAATGTTTCAAAGCCCTTTGGTACTGAAACATGTTTATGTGATGCATTTGATCATAACTACTTGTGAACAATGCTGCTTCAGAACAGTTTTAGTCACTTTTTGTTTATACAGAGAACCCCAGTACATTATTAGAGAACCTTTCTGACAAGATGTTTCCTAGATAAACTTCACGGTGATCAATAAACTCCTGTAGTTCATGCTCTGTTTCTGCACTTTCATGAACTACACAAGACTATTTTTATACAATCTGGAATATCACGCGATCCATATTATAGGTTTAAATGCTTCCTGTCCTCCATCAATTTTATTATACACACCAAACATAAAACAAAAGGAAGACCAAAAGGAAATATTCATTCAGATTTGATGTTTTTTTTTTCCCTCGGGTTCCAGTGGTTTCATCGGGTTTATTCAGCTTTATTCTACATATTTATTCATGTACAGCTTATTCATCTATGAGTTTACCTTGTCTCCATGTATGTTTGCCTTTTATCCAAGCTCATTTTAGTTGTGTACATACAGTAAATATTTCTAATCAATAAAATTGAAAATGAAATCATTGTATATAAGTGTATAAATTGATTTTAGTCTGATTTTTTTGCCTGCTTTGTCATTTAAAATTATTTTTCGGTTGATGCTATTGCACATTTAATATTGAACGGGAGCTGAACTGAATAAAGTAAACATAATAAAACTCTTGCATAATTGTTATTTTCATGTACTTTGACAATCTCTTGCCAGAACATTATCATTTTACACAACCAAACAAATGCAAACTAGGTTTTCTATTTTTGAAGAACGTGCTGATGAGTGATGCAAAAGTTGGTGCCACAATATAGTATATTGCTAGGTAGTGTTTTTTTTGGTTTGCTAACTGTTTGCCCACTTGCCCAAATTAAAAGAGCCTCTCCTTTAGAATGCACATGATTTAAACTAGGAGGCAATATATTAAAATAACTATAATAAAATATATTAAAATAACTATAATAAAATATATTAAAATAACTATGTTCTTCAGAGTTCTCACTTGGTGATCAATGACTTTTCCATTCATTCGTGAGTAGGGTTATTTTTTTATCATCACAAATTGCAGTTTATGTGCAGATTCAACCTGATGTAAAATTTTAGAGCCTGAAATAACTAGAAAAATCTTAATAATTAAAAATTTCCTTGAATTTATTTTTTATGATTTTACCAATTTACATAGATTTTCCAGGTCTACAAATCACACTTTGTGATCACACAGTCCATCTCTTAGCAGTTTTTCTAACAATTTGGGAAACCTGGTTCTTCAATAAAAACTGTTCAGGGAACAAATGAAAATAAGAAATATAATATTGTGGCAAGCAGGACGAGGCCGAGAGCCGTGAGAACACCAGTGGCATGCCTCACTAGCCTCGTATCTCACGGAGGAGCTGCGGAAGCATAAAAGGAGCGACGACAGTGAAGGACGAGAGAGGACCAGGCCTGGACATTATGTTATGTTTTGATTATCTGTGTGCGACAATCGACCGTGAGGGGCTGCCGCTGTTACTTTTGTTTTGTGATTATTAAAGTGTTTAAACGCCTGGTTCCCGCCTCCTCCTTCCCTGATCCTTTAACTTCAATACAGATATCAGTTTGCATCTTCATTTTGCAAGTTGTTTTAGCTTATTTTCAAAGTTTGTTTTGTTAAATTTGAAACCATTTCAAGCCCCCGTTTGGACGTGTGCTGAGGCCCCCTTAGCATTCATAAATGTAAGTGAAAAGTTATGTGTCTAAGTACAGGTTACTTTTTAAATTTTTGTAATCATACACTTACTGACTTAAAATTACAGTTACAATCATTTTTTTTACAGTGTGCACATATTTCTAAAGTAATATATACATTGAAAACATTTGACAAATTAAATTGGCTTACTGTTCACAGCACAAACACAGTTTACACATGCTTCCAAGGTCTTTTCAAAAAGTAATTTTCAAAAGTAATGATAATTTTACAATTATACTGAAAGATGGAGAGGAGAAAAATTAGTTTAATATTTAAATTCAGTGCTGCCGTATTTTGTGGCAAAATCCGAAGAAAGTTAGAAAAACGGGAATAAAAGCAATCCCATGAAGCAGCCCGAAAGCAATGACTAGCGTGACGATGGTGAAGAGCGTTCTGAATATGTAGCTGCTGGAGGCTGAAAGGACCACCACACCCACAATTGTAGAAAGAGCCCCTTGAAGTATGGGGTAGCCCAGGTGCGTCAGTGCCTCCACAACTCTCTCGTTCACGTCGGGCTTAGTACTGGACACAAACGTGTAGGAGATATGAGCGGAGAAGTCCACGGAGAAACCGATGCTAATGACCAAGTTAATCATGGAGATTGAATCAAGGCTAATGTTTAACAGAGCCATGAAGCCGGTGACTCCCAAAATGACTGAAGCGATGGCAAAGGCCACCCACAAGGCGCAAAGAGGATTTGGAATCAACACAAGAGAGATAGCCAGCATTACTGCGGTTGCCATTGTGATGGTCTGAAGAGTGACATGCCCTATTACAGTATACTGATCGTGGTATATGAAGGCTGGATGGTAGACCAGCAACGGACACGGGCAGCTCTCTGCTGTCTTCCGTAGTGAGTTCAACATGTTCTTTTCTGTGGAGTTCTGAGCAATTGTCTGAAGAAACAGACGTGAAGCAGCTATGTTGTTATTGGTTATGTTGACATCCTGTTTGAGCATTGGATGGTGGTCCAGAAACTGATACAGAAGTGTTTTAAATGTAGCTTCTGTGCTGATGTTACTTCTGTGTTGCTCTGCATACTTTTCATAGGAATGAAGCCAAGATAACGACAAGTTCTTGACAGAATCCAGCTCCTTGAATTGCATAATACAGGACTCAAGTTGATTACGTTCACTCTCCTCCCAATATGGAAATGTGCCATTGATGGCTAACATGACATTTGGACCATTATAACCAAAGTATGCCTTCTCAGCCTCATAGTATTGGACGATGTAGGACTTATCAAGTGCTAGGTTCTTGAGATCAATGCCTTCCTTAAGCTGCAGGCAGCCATATACACTAACAGCAATGTATACTAAGTAGAAAAAAACTACTATTGCTTTACTCCAAACTGTTGTCAAAAATGGTCCATAGTACTTCCTGAAGAACAATGTCATTGGGTGCTCTTCCTCGGTTCCTGTGTCATGGTTGTAAGATCCTCCGACACAGCAGACAGTGTACGCTTTGGACCGTCCTGGTGGGACTTCCTCTGGGACCTTCATGCAAGTCAACCAGTGTCTGTTCGCCCCCTCCCTTCTGCCATTCAGAGCCAGACAAGCTCCAAAGAAAGTGATGTTATAGAAGTAGCAGAACAAGATGGCCGTTCCCGCATACAGACAGAAAGACTGAACGGATCCAAAGGGGTTCCCGTAGCTGAGGTAGAAGGCTAGCACATCAGTCAGGGTGGTGATAGTAATGGAAATGGCTGCCTCCCTGTAGGTATCAGCCATGCGGTCTGGCACTGTGTCTTGAATGTTGGTTCGTTGCCAGCTGGAGATCATGATAAACATGTCATCGATACCGATTCCTAAAAAACAGTTTCACATCTTGAAATGAAAATGTGTCAGTTGTGGAGGATATGAAATGTGGTGCTACATTCGCATTTATGCCTTTTGACCTGTTTTATCCAATGTGACTTATAATGAGTGGGGTAAGATGTGCCACCCACTAAAAGGGATAGTTTACTCAAAAATGAAAATTCTGTCATTAATTACTCACTCTCTTGTCGATCCGTACCTGTAAGACTTTCGTTCATCTTCGGAACACAAAAGAAGATCTTTTTGATGAAATTTGAGACTTTCTGTCCCTTCACTGTCATTATTTACTCACTCTATTGTATGAGATACATTCCTGTATTACGCAGCACGTTTGAGCTTCAGCAAGAACCAATGAGGTTCATTCTCGTCGAGCAGGTTTGGTTGAGCTTCTATTTTTGTTCGCTGATCAATGGTTATACGTAAATAAAATTAAATCTGTTCACCATATAAAGCGATCAAGTCTCTTCAGAAAATCTGGACTAAACCAATCAATTAACATAGATTAGTTTTACGATCTCTTTAAGAACTTTTGTAAAAAAAAAAATTGTCACATGCAATATAGAACATACAACTTTATGTGATGAGTTATTTTTAAATAGGTGGCCATTTCAAATCTATCCAGGTCTTTGATACATACACATATATAAATGGAAGCCCTTGGGTAAAGGCCTTTGGGCAGGTGTTTTGGTATAAGCTAGATAAATGCTTGCAAAGTGGCACAACTTACCCCACAATGCCCTGATTTTTATTTATTTATCAGTAGATTGTGGGGAATCAAACTAGCAAGCAACCTTGCCATTGCTAACACCAACAGTAAAGAAAATGAACATTTCAGAGTGGATACATTATCTTACCAAGAACCAGGAATGGAGAAGAAGCCACAGTAATAACAAATGGCACATTCATGAGTAACAGCAGCCCGAAGCTGGAAAGCACTGCTTGTGCGGTGGAAAAAACTCCAAGAGAAGCCACCAACGCTTTATTCCTCACATTGTTAAACCTGTTGAGTGAAATGAAACAATGGATAGCTTTTTACAATCAATATAAGACTTTCAATATATGAAATAAAATACACTGGTTATTACACAAACCTCAGGCAAGATATTATTGAAAATGAGATGGCAAGAAAGTAAGTAATTGCAAAAAGTTCAGTGACAGATAGGGTACTCTTCTCAAACTCCTGTTGTCTTGATATGGAGGTGAAATAGGAGATCTGAGAAGAAAAAAATAATATTAAAGTCACATACTGAAGAGTCCTTGATTATACTAAGAATCACAGTATGCGAACCCCCCAAAATACAAAATCAATCTGTAAATGCCCAAAACAATTGACATTTATTATTATATTAAAGATAGCCCAGCACAAGAATATTTCACAAAAACTTTATTTGATTTTATATGATGCAACTCAATACATAAGTGTGAAGTGTCTTGTTTGCCACTAACAGAGTGTTAAGCACTTTTTGCAAAACATTTAATGTTCAATAAGTATTTTTTTTATTATTTTAATTAAGTTCATGAATGTCGTTTTAGATTTTACCCATTAATCCTTAATTATTTTATTTTATTTTTAATCGGTATGGTTTGAATTGAATTTATTGGAAAATTCAAAACATTTAACACTGTACTTACTTCTGTTACAGAGGTTGTTACATTCAAGAGGAAGTCTATCAACTCTTGAAGCCACACATCTCCCAGTGTATTATTGCTCTCTTTCAGGTAATAGAAAAGTCTCATTGCTTTCGCACTTCGAACATCTCCATTGTGATCCACCTCCACCTTACTGATGACATTTCCCATGTGGAGACATTTGAATTCTGACGGACAGTACTCGGGAAACGTTATATTGACAAGAGGAATGTTGCTGGCATTATAATGTAGAACATCAAGCATTACATTAGAGTTGCATGTTCCATTCACAGTCGCGCAAATATCCGAGAACACAAATGTCTGTGCGGCGTGCGTTGCGGTGATTCCTCTAACGTGTCCATCGATGCGAATGACCTCCTCTAGAGCGGCAACACTGAGTATGTTTGTCTGACAGGAAAATATCAAAGATGCAAAAACCCCGTCAGTGTTTAATCGCATAATTGAAAACTGCGAGTCAATTTGTGGAAAGGTTTCTTGAAAGAAACGCCTCTCCGCTTTAGCGCGGCCGTTTTTCGGGGTAAACTGCTCCACTATGTCGTTGGATTTCAGGTCGTTCAGAAAGTAAAATCCTCCTCCGAGACCTGCGGACACCGCCAGCGGTAAAGTGATAAACCACCACGGGTGAAGCCCTACGAACTTACCGAGACTTTCAAAACACACCCGGATGGGCTTTTCAATGCAGTCTGTGATGTAGGACACCATGACTGAAGATCTGCACTCATCTGCACATCTGGTGTTGAGGAGATGTGCACTGGGACACATATAGGCCTAACATCAAAAGAGCAGGTCATATTTCTCCAGGGAACAGTACATGTAAGAACACAGTGTTCTCTTCAGGCTTTGTCTTTTGTTAACTTGATAACTATTTCCACTAGAATTACCTCTCAACCCTATAATAGGCTGAGCTTCTTCTGAAAGGGAACACTTTTCTGAAGCAGTGATCCAGGCATCTCCTGTAAACGCGGAGCAATTTCCCCCAGTGAAACAATGGACCTCTGAAGTAGCCGCATGAAAATGGGAAATATTCTGAGATCTTCTAAGAGAAATTGCATCTCGAGAATGAGAAATTGTATTCTTAATAGATTTCCTTTGTGTTGGTTTCAACAAACCTCAAAGTAGGGCCTTTAGCCTAAATGGGCATCTTACATTCTTAAAAATAAAGGCCCCAAAAGGGATTTTTTTTTTGGCAGCAAAGGCCCTGTTTACACCTGTTAAAATGGATCACAAGTGGACAACACTAAATACAGGTGTAAACAGGGTCTAAAACTTTTCGGGTATGTCCACTTTCGACCACTTCCAGAGGTCGAAAACGCATTCGACAGGTTTGCTTGGTATTATAGCAAGATAATAATTGCTTGGTATTAAGATGGTATTAAGTTTGGTTTGAAGACGAAAAATGTACCAAGCACAATTATGTTCTCTGAAACATTTCACAAAACAATCATCAATTTATCTCACCTTTTGGCTTATGCAGTGCTTTATTGGTAACAAGCATGCATATATCAGTCAATGATCACATGTTGACTGCCAGTATTGTAGAGAATTTAGGATTTATTTAGTCTATTACTCATGATTAGTTATTCCATTTCCTATAGACACAGGCTACTTGTGTCACATCTGGACTAAAGTATGAAATTGTGTATAAAAACAACAACTTTATAACAGGGTGCACCATAGTAAATTTTAAAGACTGTGTATGATGTGCAATAGGCTACTTTTTTGGTAGACAATATAGGCATATCAGTCAAAGACTGATTTATTTTGTCAGTAAATTCCTCATGATTAATTATTCCACTTCATATCTCTAAACACAATTTATGACATCGGAACTAAAAGTAGCCCAGCCCCAGCAGTTAGTGTGCTCAGTAAAATGTTATTTCAACAGTCCTGCTTGTTCTTCTTACGCAACCTCTAACTCGATCCCCGTGACGTCACGCGCCAGTCGGAAGTTCCAGCGCGTCAGGAACAGTGAACGCGTCGCGAGTCAAACCAGGTGTAGTGTAAACAGCCACAACATGGACGACGATGTGTTAACGACTCTAAAGATTTTAATAATCGGAGAGAGTGGTGTCGGTAAATCAAGGTGAGGTCTGAATATGTTGTGTTTTGTTCTGTTTATTCCTGTCCGTCCAGTAGGATGAGTTGTTAAAAAGCGTTAGCCTCGTCTGAACGAGCAACAAGCGTCGCTAAACTAATGCTGACTGTCCGTCTACTGTGCCCAGACTCTCCCAATTCAATTCAGCCGTTAAACTTTACCCGTAAATGTTGTTTTTGACTCGAGAACAGAAGTAAAAGTGGCACCGTGCCCCCCTCGTGGTATTTTGAGATGTGATGTTGATTTCTTTCAAGGCTAAATTGCTAGCATTACAACAGTAAAACACATGTATTTGAATTATTTTGACGTTTTAAAACACGCTGGTAATGAATTCTTCGTATACTGTTACTGTTGTCGTCGCTTCCCTTTAAATATTTAAAAGCAGAGCAGCAGTGTTAGCTGGCAGCTGTTCATGTAGCAGTCATGCTATATGCTCGTTTTGTGGCAGTTACCATTAGAAATACATAAAAGGCCTTAGACTGAGTTTAAATAGAGGGGTCAAATACTTGCTGTGTGAACAGATGCCACTTTAAACAAGACTAGTTATGGTGACAAAGTGACTTGGCTAAATTGGTGACCAAAGTAAACTTAAATGTCCAAAGGGAAAGTAAATATCCTCTTCATTATTGTCATGTTAAAGTAAGTTTTATAAGAAGCCAATAATATGAGACGCATATATGTAATACTTAAGTACAAGAATTATTTGTCATCTTAATGGTCATTTGCTTTTATTGATCCGTTCTGCCCACAGTTTGCTCCTGCGCTTCACAGATGACACCTTCGACCCAGAATTAGCTGCAACCATTGGTGAGTCACACATGAGTGCTTGTGAATATTACAGATAATAACCAACCACACATTGTTAACATGCTTGTAGTCAGTTAATGCTCAAAACTAATGAGCTTAAAAACAAAATCTTACTAAGTCTTGTTAGAATATTTAGTTTTACCTCCATGGCTAATGAAATTTAATCCTTGTGAAAATAGAGCGTACTTTAAAGTTAAACTGAAACCCACGGTTCGGCACGCATGTGATTCGCGGATTACTAAAAGTAAAGTTTAAAGGCCCACTAAAGTGCCTTGAAACTCAGCATTATCCAATGTTGATGAAATTTCCACTGATACAGGAAGATAGGGCGGGACAAATGGAACAGCTCCTCCCCCTTTTTAAAATAAAGCAAATAGTTTATATCACAGTTCGCCCAAAGCAGTTGAGCTTCTAATCTTTAACCGTTTCTCCTCCATATTGTTTTAAAATATAGCATCCTGTGCAGAATTCAAATGAGTCTGACATGTTTAGTGTTCTGCGCTGACTCGCTCATATTATCCGCTCTGTGCTCTCGTGTCTCTGGACCGGAGCAGACTTAATGTGCCCCGATGGAAAGCATATCTACACCGTCTGAATCTTTTAACATCCCTTAGTGCACTTATGTGCCGTTCACCATGTAGGAAATAGTAAATGTGTTTTTTAAATAGTAAAAAAGCTTCAGCGTCTATTTGTAATGTAAGGGGCGGAGCTTCAGATTCTAGAGAGCATTTAATTGGACAGAAAATCGTATTAGAAGCTGAAGTGCAGGGTGATTTCATCAAAATTGTTGATCCAAATTGGTGTAGCTGAGAGAGAGTTTTGAACGCTTTTATCTCCTAAATGCGAATATTGTCATTGTTTTGAGGCACACTAGCTTATAGATAACAGTAAGGCTAATATTTTCATATTAAAAGCCAAAAAAACGTCGATTTTGATTTCATGGAGACTTTGACCATCATAGCGAAAGTTTATTATTTGTGTTTTGTCTTGCCAGTTTACACACATGCGCCCAAAATAATGTCTAAATTCCCGTCTCGTCAAGTATTCTCATGAACACAGTGGGTGAAGTTTTAAGTGAATGTAAACAGTTGGGATGTGCATCATTATATTGGATCCATTCATTCACTCTTAAAGTGACAGTAGCCTATTAATCCCTGCTGCAGACTATCATTAATGTTAAGCAAACAACAAAACAATGAATCTTTTAGTAATATTTCATTCATACAGTGAAAACTATAGTGTTATTTTACAACTAGGGCTAATTATTACATTTCTGTACCTGAATACTAGTTCGAGCTTACTTTTATTTGTACCTTTGTTGTGTTGTATTTATCTGTTTGTAATTATTAGTGTATATTTTTATTACTGACTGTTCACTTGCTTCTATGTTTGAAATGTATTAGTTAGGCTAGTAGTTTTTGCTGTGGTATCTTAGTACTTAAGCTTTATAATAAATTAAAGCAAAGTTATATCCCCCCCAACCCCTCGATTATTTCTTTTCTTGCTGATCCGATCCGTGACACAAAATCCGTAATATGATCCGAGCTGTGAGTTTTGTGATCTGTTGAACCACTATTTAAAATACACATTTGTCATTTTTCATTGATTGATTTAGGCGTGGACTTTAAAGTGAAAACGATTGCAATAGATGGCAACAGAGCGAAGCTGGCCATATGGGTAAGTGCTGGACGACTGTCTTAGAGGAATTCTAGAAATGCTTTACATCTGGTCAACACTCAATCAAGGGATGTAGTGGCTCAAATGTGTGTAATATTATATTACTGTTTTTCATGTCCACTGCTGTTACAATTTTACAATGCTGTGTTTTTCCACTAGATGTCACTGTCACACTTTGTAGAATTAAGGTTTGTAGATCTGTTTTGAAATCCTCATGAACTTCTGTTTTAGGACACTGCGGGTCAGGAGAGGTTCAGAACTCTAACACCAAGCTACTATAGAGGAGCCCAGGGTGTCATTTTGGGTTAGTGTTTTTGCATAATTGATATTATTTATTATATGACTTTGATTGGTCAGTCATGAGTTCTGCAGGCCATCTTGTTTATCTGTGTATTTATTTGGTTAGTAGCCCCATGTAATAAGTAGAATAATGTACAGTTATGTGGTTATGTGGACATCTTTTAGATATTAACTCTCAAAACCACACTAGTTTCTGAATGTGAAATGTACACTGTTATGGTTTTCTCTTCTTTTAGTGTATGATGTTACTAGGCGGGACACGTTCACAAAGCTTGAGAACTGGCTCAACGAGCTGGAGACGTATTGTACACGCAATGACCTGGTCAAAATGCTTGTGGGGAACAAAATTGACAAGGTTTGTTTATTTAATATTCTGAATGATACAATGTTTTGATGTAAAGCTTGTTAACAGTGTCTTGAAGGGAGAAACACTCACCCTCATGAATGCCTTTTGTGGAAGACAGAAAAATATATTTTGAAAATTGTCTTATTGACTTTCACTGTACATGGGACATTCACCCCTCCAGAAAGAATTTGTGCTGTCTTCACAAAGTGCTGAAATGTAAATGACTATATCACCATGACATGGCCTATAGCCAGGAAAAGAAGACCCAAAAGCAGAAATATGTAGCTAGTCAAACTTTTTATTATTATGGGGTGGTCTGTCTGAGAGTGACTCCCGGTGTAAACGCACAGTAGGCCCAATGGTGTCAAGGTACGACATGAGCCTAAATAGTTTGTAACTAAAACTATTAAAAGCATTTAAGTTAACTGAAATAAAGCTGAAATTAGGCTAGATAAAATGGGTATTATTAATAAAATAATGAAAATTAGAAATGTTGCCTTGCAATAGACTGAAATAAGTTGAAGTTGAAGCTCTAAATTTATTTACTGAAAGAAATAAAAACTTAAACTAAACAAAGCTGAAATATAGCTAAATTATATATAAATAGACTAATTTAATATAGCCTAAATTAAACCTAAATGGCAATATTTCAAATTTAGTTTTTTTTTTTTTTTTTTTTATGAAAAAAGCACAATGAAATTGATTAAACTTAAATTACCACGGAAACTAAAAATAAAACTGATTCAAAATCAAAATATGACTAATAAAACTAAATAAAAATGTAAAATAACACTGCAGGTCTCCGCACCAGTCATGTGACTGAAAACTATGAAAGCCGTGTGACCGGCCAACTGGTAAATAAAAATAAATCAAAGAAATGATTCCCTCTGATCTTCTGTTTTGTTAATAAAGTTTGACTTGCTACATATTCCCGCTTTTGTGTCTTCTTTTCCTGACTAGGCCATGTCATGATGATGCTTATATAGTGATTGACATTTCAGCACTTTGCGAAGACAGCGACATTAATAGTTGCTTAGAGCTTGTGTGAGTTGCACGTAGTTCAGGAACAACGCCAGGCCTCTGCATCCCGCTGCGCTTCATGAAGAGTTGTTCTTTTGCTGTTCGCCAGAGATGTGTTAAAAGATAGCGGAGTGCATTCATGATTATTAGGAAAGGAGCAGGGCTGCGGGCCAAATCAGTCGCCAGGTATATGTAGTGGCGTATATAGTATGTAAACTTACAGCCCTTGATACTAATTTGTCAACAGTTCCAACTGCGATAAAATATGTAATATTGTATGCCAGGGCCTGTTTGCTGGCGAAGAGCTGGCACTTAATGAGTTTGCTTAAATAAAAGCAATTTACAAATAAATAAATATTGAGAATTTCCAGAAGAAAATTAAATGCATTAAGTATTTAAACAATTCCTCTGGGATTTTGAAAAAGATTGAAACAGAGTAACTCTGTTATCTCCCAACAAGTAAAGTAGAAATTTAAACTCTGTATTTTTGTTAAAGAAAGTAAAAAGTCATGGATTGTAAGTGTTGAAGTTGCATGTGCTGACTTTGGGAGTTTCCTTTCTTTACTTGCTTTGTCTTGGGGTGGATTCTAATTCTAATTTAGAAAGCCCTCTCTGTTTCAGGACAACCGTGAAGTAGACCGGAACGAAGGCTTGAAGTTTGCACGGAAACACTCTATGCTCTTTATCGGTATGTTTCCTCTTCATTATCTTTTATTTTGTTTGCAGTTGGATTGAATGTTTTGGACGAGTCTCTTTGGATCTTTAGCTAATTTGCTTGTTTGGCAACACAGTCCCTTTGTTAGCCATCAGAGGATGTGGATGAGCATGATGTCCAACCAATACTGTCTTGCCAGGAGTTTATTTATATGTTCCAGGCCCTTTAAAATAAAGTTACAGACATCAAAATGGCTGTCAGTTTTAAAATGTGATTTTGTGTTGAACTGGTGCTTTGAAATAGCCATTGTCTCAGAAGTCTTTTCTACCACACTACCATGTTCTGCAGAGTGGGACCGCTGGGTACTATATCCCACAATGCAATGTGCTTGACTTGTCCTTCTATTTCCCTCAATGTGAATTAACCGGAAGTCATATCAACTGTTTATATGCATATAGTTTACATAGATTCAGAAATCACATACTTCCCTACTATATAGTAGGTGAAAAAGTATCTGACAAAAGTAGTACTTCACAGTACTCACAAAAGAGTAGACAAAAAGTCCCTGGATGACCTACTACTTCCGTTGAGATTCTGAAGTGTGCATATGATGGCCACTTTACTATCCCATGAGGCAACGGGAGAGGGTTTGTGAATGGCTGTGATGCGACACACACAGCTGATGATGGTAGGTCGTGTGATAATGACAACATGGTCAACATTTCTACGGAAGCTTGTTTCCGCCACAAAGAAGTGTAAAAGATAATTGTGACTATCTCACAATTCTTACTTTTTTTCTCACAACTGCGAGAAACAGTCAGTCTTTTTCCTCAGAACTTTACAACTCGCTATTACGAGTTTATATCTCACAATTCTGACTACTTTTCTTAGATTTGTGAGATATTAACTCTTAATTGCAAGTTGAAGTCCAATTCTGAGGAAGAAATACTGTATATCTCTCGATTCTGACTTTATAACTCGGAATTGTGAGTTTTTATCACACAATTCGGATGTAAACTCGCAAGTGCGAGGAAAATAAATCAGTCGTTTTTTATGTTTTATCCAGTGGCTGAAACAAGCATTCATACATTTTACACTGTATAGAACATACTTAAGCGAACGAGAAGTAATTACTTATTCAAAATAAGTACCTACTCGACTAGGCGCTTTCGGACGCAGATAGTTTCAGGTTTTGAATGCCAAAAGCTCACACATTCTTCACAGAAACTTATTGCAAATTTTCTTTTCTGGCATAAATGGATGCCACTTGCAGAGGCTGCAGAGGACAACAATACTATTTTTTTTTTTATTGTAGGGCGTATAGAGTATATACAGCACACTATACTAGTATTTCATTCTGAATAGCATATGTCCGAATTTTGAGTGTAAAGGATTGATCTGTTTATCAGCCAGTGTCGTTCTTCTTTTACAATCTGATGTCATCATTTCACCTTTACACTCTTCAACTATGACAGCATCACATAATTCTTCTTCTGACGAGTCAGCTCACCACTTCTCTCACTCTCTCCCGTCCATCATCAGAGGCTAGCGCAAAGACGCGGGACGGAGTCCAGTGTGCCTTTGAAGAGCTGGTGGAGAAGATCCTGCAGACGCCGGGACTCTGGGAGAGCAGCCTCCAGAACCACGGGGTCGTGCTGTCCGATCACGAACAGCAGCGTCAGGGTGCCTGTGGGGGATACTGCTCTCTGGTTTAACACACACAACCACAAACTGAGATTCTTCTGAGGGAGAGCTTCCTCTGAGGGGGAACGGTCTGCTCCCTTAGGGCTGGTCAAAGGGACCTTTGCAGTTTGCACACTGTCTGTCACACAGTTGTCTCTGAGTCCCAGTATTCCGTCATGTTATTTTTCAATTATTACCATGTAAACCGTTTATGTAAAAGAAGGCCTGATGAAGGTTACGACCTGAGCATGTTGAAATAGGCCAGATTTTGAGGACAGAGCCGACATGCTTCCCCCTCAATGGGAGCACCACGTTTGACCTGATGTGTGTTGGCCAATGGGGTTACAGGAGGGGCGGGGCCGAGAAATGGCAGGATCTGGTTCAACATGAGTCATCAAATGTCCTTTGTACCTGTACTACATTTCATCTGCGTATTGCTTAACATTCTCTGCTGCTCTCATTTTAATCCCTTGCTTTTTATTTAAATTCATATTCTTTATCCCATGTTATTATTTTTTTTTTTAAATAATATTTGGCCTTAGTAATATGGCTTAACATGATTCTACCTTTTTGAAGAGTTTAAAGTGTTCTTTTGTAAATAATCCGGTTTAGTAGCTGTCCTGAAGCGTAATTCACACGATTGTCAATGAAATGCTGTTTAGCTGCAGGTCTCATGAGTTGAGATACATTAAGCATGTTTAAATAATGTAATAGTTGATGACTTTTGTCTGAATAACACATGGGATGATCCATTTTACTTCACTCTTACTCTGACTCATTTCTTTCTTTTCTAGTTTAATGTGAATGGATACCAAAAAGAACACTGTTCATGTTTGTTTTTTTAATCACAAATCCTTCCTGTGACTTGCTCTGATTTGATTCACATATGGACTCGACACAGGGAAGAATTGCTTATGCCTTAATATGTATTCGATCTGCATGTTTAACATGAACTACACTACTGGCTTTCACTATGATTCTGTAGAGAGAGTGTTATTGTAGCCAGTCAAAAGGGCCAGTGGCACATGGTCGAATTGGTCATTTAATTTAATTATAAACATATCTTGGTCAAAAGGCTTAATATGTTTGGCTTTCATTCCACCTCTAATAGAGGTGCAGAGAGATTTATTCATTCATGGTAAGAATTGCTTATGACTTCCTGTAGCCACAAAACCAAACACTAACCGGAACCCTAATTAGGATCTCTTATAATTCATGGGTTTTAAATTCACATAGGCTACAGCAGTTCTGTCTTCATAAAGTATTATACTTTTTTGTTCCCTAGTCTGGATATCACTTTGTGTTATGTAGTGGAAATTAGAATCAATTAAGTCTTAAAATTGTTTTTGCATCAAACTATCTAACTTGTAGATGTGTTTATACCTTGTTTTGCCACAGCATAGTGTCTTTTAAAGTCTATGGATGTCTGGTCAAAACTCTATCCTCATTATTAGTATGTAGTTTGTAAATGAACTCCAGATGAGCATGTATGTCTGTGGCACTCACATAGAGGCAGGAAATTGATACCTACAGCTCCATATTAGTTTAACAGGTCATATATGACATGCTTCTATACTGTGCACTACATACACAAACTCTGAAATATACAATGAACATGCTAATCACAACAAATGTCAGAAGTTTTCACACTGATGTGTGGCAGTTCAGGTCACTCATCAGTATCATGGTCATCTTTCCTTTCATCCAACTGATTACGTGGGACTCGGCTTGTCAGAAAGAAAAAAAAACTAAAATGATCTGTCTTTATGTTTTTAAAAGGGTACTTGTTTTTAGATTGTCCTAACATTAGCAACGCATTATTAGCTGTTTGATAACTTAGTCAAGCAAAAGGCTAATCATAGGAATTATCGTTATGTGTCCGACATGGTAAAGAACAATACCATTGTGCTGCGTTTACTACAGTAAAGTTAATCAAGTGAATCTCAGAGCTGGTGTGAGTGAGTGGAGGCGGGGCTAATTAGCATATTCATGGTCCATGTATATTTAAGGTGCAGTATGTGATGTTTAGCTGCATCTAGTTGTGAAGTTGCGAATTGCAACCAACAAAAGTTACGGTGGCCGACAGGAAAAGATGCCGTCTGAGACAGAGTAGCCAGTTAATCAATGAGTTTTGTTTACAAAGATAAATTAAGAAATGTTTACTTTATTATTCAGTAAAACGATATGTTATTACGAATATTATTGTTACTTGTTCATCATTGTGTCAGTGTTTTATTTGCTGATTTTCGCTAGCTTCCTTGCACGAAGAACAATATAGTGACGAAACCCGTTTGTCCGTTTAGGGCCACTGTAGAAACATGTCGGCGCATTTCAATGTGAGGGGACTCGTGGTGAATGAAGATAGAAATGGCTAAGGTAATAAAAACATAACGGTTCTTTAAGTAAGGTCTTTATACACCACTGAAAACATAGTTATGTAGGGCCTATATGATATTGCATTTTTGTCAACAGATCCTCCTAAATATTACACAATGCACCTTTAAATTAAGCAATTTGTGTAGAGTTGTGTAGAGTACATTTTTTTCCCCACAGCAAAAAACATCTAATGTCATTTTGTCTTTTTTTAAAAACACCACACCACAATCTGTAAGCTTTTCAAATATCGACAAATCTCCTTTTTTTTTTTTTTTTTTTTTTTTTTTTTACAAAGAATTAGCCTTAAATGATTTTGTAGATGTCCAGTAAGTAATTTCTAATTGTGATTTTGATGTTATGTGTGTGGTAGGATCTGTCCAAAGTTCCCTCAATGCACTGGTAAAGAAACAATCAGATTCCATAAGCACTGAATTCGACTTTTATATAAACATCTCTATGGCCCTCATGATGCCTGGACTGAAACATATTTCCACCGATGTTACACTGTCTCCTGCTCCCTCTCCATTTCAGTTAGAGGTGTTTTACTATTTATATTGGGCTCTTTGTGTTGATTCAGCAGGTGCATTTGACCACTGAATGATTTTAGATGAGGGTAAGCCAGGAGAATGGTGGCTATTATGTTTTAGTCTTCCTTGAAGCATGGGTGGGGAGAAAGAAGACCGGAGCATGTGGTCAGGTCTGTAAGGAGATATAACAGGGCAGACTGTATATTCAATTCCACATTCTTACTGCTGGCCGAACCGTTTTAATGCACACAGCAAGACTCAAACATAACGGACTGTTCAAACAGCCTATCTAGAAGAGCTGTCAGGTACATAACTGAAATGCAAATGCTTACGAACAGCAGAGCTCTTTGCAGATCAATGGTAACTGTTTCCGCATGGCTATTTCTTTATCAGATTGGAGTGTTAGTTGCTTTACTCTAAATGTGGCTCTGACCCATATTCTACACTGGATTGTGTGAAAATGATGGCAGTCCATTTCTGCCACATTAAAAAAAAAAAAAAAAAAAACAGGTTTTTGCTTTTTATTAATTAATGACAACTTCATCTTAGTGTTGTTTTGTTAACTATACTTTTTTTTGTTATTTGAAATAAAGCTGGAATAAAAGAAAATATAAGCATTAGATAAAAAGCTTAATAGTTAGTTTTTAGTAATAATTAGCATTTCTAATTATTGCTTAAGCTTTTTAAGTTTTTTTAAAGTACAAAATTTACTACAATTTAATCTGAAATTAAAGTAAAATTAAAAGTTGAAAATAACCCACAGCTAATTCGAAATATTTATAAATATGGTACTATAATAGTATATAAATAATACTAAAATAACATTGCTTCATATTGACTGTGAGTGGGATATTATTATTATTATTATTATTATTAATATTTTACAACAGAAGTTTCCTAGTCATTTTGTCACCCCTAATCATAGAAGTCATGTTCACAACATTTTTGAACGAATCAGTCGAGTGTATGGTTCAATTACTTGTTCATAAAAACTGGCATATTGATATGTTTACATGTCATGTACAGTATTTCTTGCAATTTTTTGTAATTGCGACTTTATATCTTGCAATTGCATGTTTCTTTCTCATAATGTAACTTTATATAATACGGTGTGATAACTTATCCAACAATGTGACTTAATTTCTTATTTAAAAATGTATCTCACAATTACCTTTTCTATTTTTATACTCCGAGGAAATGGGCTTCCATAAAAAACAAACAGAGATGAGAGGAGAACATTTTATCAAAGCGCAACTGTATTTTATTGACAAACTTTTATTTGCTCTCAACTGACTCTGTTTTGCATGATAAAACTTCACAGGCAATGACACATGAATTTAAAAGCTATCCATTAAAAAAAGGAAATAAACTTCCTCTATATGCCATACCTGCCAAAACAAAACACAAGAATCCATATTTATATGCCATTGCCATAGGATGACAATAATCCTGTGTCAATTACAATTAAAACTAACATAACTTAGGAAAATGAATACATATATGATGAATATATTACATTTTAGCCACTGCATTTCAGAAATGATGACAGTATAAATCAGAAAGAGTCAGATTTTTGTGCTTCTGTGTTTAGTGGTAGTGACTGTCCACACATCAAACTCATTTTTCAACAGACAGTGGTAAAAAAAAAAAAAAAAAAAAAAAAAATAGGCACACTGGTCGACATGTATTTTTCCTCTCAGAAAAGGCTGCTGTGGATCATTTTCAACTAAATTATTGCATGTAGTACATAGTCAAGTGTTCAGGTAGTCTTTTAGCAATTTAGACCAAGTACAGACCACTGTCCAGTCTCTTAGCCACTAATGTTGGGGTTGTACGGGCACTTTGACAGTCTTAATCTCTGCTATATGGGAAGACTTCTGGATGATACAGCTGGTGGTGCCCGGCGCTGCGCTCTCCTTCCCCTGGGCCAGGTTGGTCAGGGCCATGGCGGCGTGGAGCTCTTTCCAGTAAGTCTCATTATTTCCTCCTCCACCACCTTTACGAGCGCCGCTGTTGCCAAATAGAGAGGAAATGGTTAATGAGGACTTTTAGCAGTACCTAAAAACCTTATGATTCATTAGTCAACAGCATTCTTACCTATCACTCTGGCGCTTGCCACAGTCCAACGTCACTGAAAACACAGTTAGATGAAATGAGTTATAAACTGGACTTTGCTAAAAGTTGACACATCATTTCTGCAGCTAATGAAACGTCCCTGAGCTCCTCTCTCCCCATATCGACGGAATGGATGTGTAAACGTGTTTTCACGTGCGCTTGAACATGGGTGAATAAGAGGGTGTTTGCCGAGCTCGGGGAGATTTAAGTGGAGCTCCGCAGTCTGTGTCTACAGCCACATTCATGCGCTCAGGCCAACACAAATGCAATTATGCTTCTCCTGCGCTCTCGAGATGGAAAAAGGATATCTGCTCTGTGTCAGAAACAGACACGTTGTTCCACCACTCTGCAACTGATTTGCATTTTAAAATTATTACACCCTTTCCTTTAGCTAATGACTATTTAAATGATTCTGAAGTTGTGATAAAGTGCCCCTATTATGCTTTTTTGAATATTACCTTTCATGCAGTGTGTAATATAGCTGTTTGTGAATGTAAAAGGTGTGCAAAGTTTTAAAGAGCACAGTGCACGACAAATAAAGGTATTGTCTCCTAAAAGAAAGAATCGATTCTGACCTGAAAATGAGTCATTAGTAATTCTATTCTTCCTTTTACATACCTGTGCAACAATGTATCACATTTGCATAATGCCAGCCTATGGTTTTCATTGGCTGCCCGTGAACAATGTCTACTCTGACCCGCCCTGTGGTTGAAGCTGAGACTGGAAGATTTTGGTTTGTGATGTTGACATGTCGAGAAGACGCTGTTTTCAGCACTGTGAATCAACTTTGCATGCACAAGTGGAAGAGTCCTCATCCTTTTAAAAAGTTAAAATCGACGCCATTGTTACTGTTTGTGTATCAAGTGCTGAGGAAGAGCTTAAAATTCAGATATGGTAAGAGGCGTTTCGTTTTTCGACGCAAACTGTAGACCAATCACAACAGACTGGGCCATCTGGCCAATCAGAGCACAGAGTAGACCAATCACAACAGACTGGGTCATCTGGCCAATCAGAGCACAGAGTAGACCAATCACAACAGACTGAGCCATCTGACCAATCAGAGCAGAGCAGACCAATCACAACAGACTGAGCCATCTGACCAATCAGAGCAGAGCAGACCAATCACAACAGACTGGGCCATCTGACCAATCAAAGGAGAGCAAACCAATCACAACAGACTGGGCCATCTGACCAATCAGAGCAGAGTAAACCAATCACAAAAGACTGAGCCATCTGACCAATCAGAGCAGAGCAGACCAATCACAACAGACTGGACCATCTGACCAATCAAAGCAGAGCAAACCAATCACAACAGACTGGGCCATCTGACCAATCAGAGCAGAGCAAACCAATCACAACAGACTGGGCCATTTGACCAATCAGAGCAGAGTAGACCAATCACAACAGACTGAGCTATCTGACCAATCAGAGCAGAGCAAACCAATCACAACAGACTGGGCTATCTGACCAATCAGAGCAGAGTAGACCAATCACAACAGACTGAGCCATCTGACCAATCAGAGTAGAGTAGACCAATCACTACAGACTGAGTCTACGTTTACACGTGGCTGGCTATTTTCATAAAAGGATATTTCACCCTCTCCGTTTTCAAAAATAACATCGTGCACACCTGTCAGTTTTCAGAAAAGTGTTCGTTTACACAATCCCGTGTATATGTGCTGTCAAGAGCCAAACCTGTAGGTTGCAGTGCAACGAGAAGCTCAAGCCCACGTTAGCCAATGAGAATCCCGAAAATAGCAACAACAGCTCCACAACATAATAGAGAAGCTGTATCTGCAAATGCAAACGTACGAAAAGGGTTTGCACCAACATAAATGTGACTGCTACTCTGAATGCATCCATGATCAGCATAGCCAAATGAAAATGTATACATAGGTCGTATACATGTATACAAAAGTATACACTTTTGACACTGGTCCAAGTTCTGTCGCATACTGTGACATCGGCTGCCTAAAACTCAGTTTACATGCAAACGTGCAAATGAAGTTTTCCAAAATCTTCACTCTGGCCGGAGTTTTCGTTTTCAGAGGCGAATTCTCCGTTTGCGTGTAAAGGAAGGGAAATGTTTCAGTTTTTCAAAATAACCATGTACATGTAAACGGGGCCTGAGCCATCTCAGACCCCAACTTTTCAGACTCTTTGAGAAATGAGGTGATGTGCAATGCATATTATGAGAAAATGAGTGTGTTTTGACCTTGGATGCATGTAACCCAATTGTAGGGGACCTCCGAAACAAAATTAGGAACCTAAAAAATAGCACGATAGGGGCATTTTAAAAGAACAGTTCACCCAACATGAAAACGTCTCGGTTACTAATGTAACCCTCGTTTCCTGAAGGAGGGAGCGGGAGACGTGACGTCGACGTGGCGACGTAATGGAATCACTTCAGGGAGCCCTATCAACTTCGAGTATCTACAGAACAAGCCAATGAACGTTGGCGTGCGTGAAAGCGTCACGCGCCCCCGCCCCGCAGCGCGGGTATAAACAGGAAGCGGGCGCACGCACTCATTGTTTTTCGCTGAGGAGGCGAGATTGAGACGGCCGTACAGCGATGGTCAGCAACCGTGGCGACGGGACGTCCCGTCTCCCGTCTCCCTGCTTCAGGGAACGAGGGCTACATTAGTAACCGAGACGTTCCCTTTCAGTCGCTCACGTTCGACGTGACGTTGACGTGGCGACGTAATGGGATCCCATGGAAAACGCCACGGTAGCTGCCACATCCAGCGCCCTACGGAAGACTCTCAGACCCCCAAATGGCTGGGGCGGAAGACCTGCATAGAGGGAGTTCACTGCTGTTCCGTTAAACCCCACACAGTGGAACTCTTGGATAACACTGGGAAAGCGTGCCTTTCCAGGGGAGAGGGACGCTGCGGAGCCACACCCTGCCCGAAGGGAGGTAACATGTGGAGAATACACATATGGACTGGCCAGAGGGGCAGTGCAACATATGGAATGTCACTGGGGTGGCTCCAGCCTGAGAAGGGAAGACACGGGCTCACCGCAGGGAGCTGATCGCGGAAGAATACGCATATGGGATCGCCGCAGGGATCACCACATATGGAACCCAGCCTAGCACAAGTTAAACAAGCATACGAGCACTAGGCCTGGCGTCGGACGCCCGCAACGTCTGACTGCCGAAGGGGTACGGAGGAACTCTACAGGGTTCGCCTGAGTGGGGAACTCGACTGGAGCAGAAAAGCGCACGTATCCGCTCCATGTGGAGGGGAGTGGCGTAGCAAGCCGACACAAGAGCGGGAACTTCGGTGTTACCGGCTGGTTGAAGCGAGCACACAGGAAGAAACCGGCTCAACACGTAGGCTATTAAACCTAGCGAACGTGTTAGGTGTCGCCCAGCCCGCAGCTCTACAGATGTGTGTCAGCGAGGCGCCGTGTGCCAGCGCCCAAGAAGAAGCGACACCCCTAGTGGAGTGGGCTCTCAACCCGGGCGGGCAAGGCACGCCTTGGGCTTCGTAAGCCAAGGCGATGGCATCCACTATCCAGTGGGCCATCCTCTGCTTGGAGACAGCCTTCCCTTTCTGCTGACCTCCGTAGCAGACGAAGAGCTGATCTGAGGTCCTGAGGCTTTGAGTTCTGTCCACGTACAGGCGCAGAGCGCGGACGGGACAGAGAAAAGCCAGGGCTGGGTCTGCCTCCTCCGAAGGCAGCGCTTGCAGGTTCACCACCTGGTCCCGAAAGGGAGTGGTGGGAACCTTGGGCACGTATCCGGGCCGGGGTCTCAGGATCACGTGAGAGTTAGCCGGGCCGAATTCCAGGCACGATTCGTCGACCGAAAATGCATGCAGGTCCCCTACCCTCTTGATGGAGGCCAATGTAACCAGGAGTACTGTTTTACAGGACAGAATTTTTAACTCTGCTGACTGCAAAGGCTCAAAGGGTGGTCTCTGAAGTGCCGAAAGGACCAGAGACAAATCCCAAGAAGGTAAAGAGAGCGGGCGAGGAGGATTTAGTCTCTTTGCCTCCCTCAGGAACCTGACGATCAGGTCGTGCTTTCCCAGTGACTTATCTTCAACTGCATCGTGATGTGAGGCGATAGCGGCAACATACACTTTAAGGGTGGAGGGAGACAGCCTTCGCTCCAACCCATCTTGCAGGAAGGAAAGCATGGCTCTGACCGAGCAAGATCGGGGGTTCTCCTCATGAGAACAACACCAATCAACGAATAGGTTCCACTTCAACGCATAGAGGCGCCTCGTAGAGGGGGCTCTAGCGGAAGTGATGGTGTCAACTACCGCCTGGGGTAGGTCACCTAGAACCTCCTCGTCCCGTCCAGGGACCAGACATGGAGTTTCCAGAGGTCTGGACGCGGGTGCCACAAGGTGCCCCGTCTCTGAGAGAGCAGGTCCTCTCTCAGAGGAATGGGCCAGGGAGGGGCTGTCGCGAGGAGCACCAGTTCCGGGAACCAGGTCCGGTTGGGCCAATACGGCGCCACTAACAAAACCTGCTCCTCGTCCTCCCTGACTTTGCACAAGGTCTGTGCAACAAGGCTCACTGGGGGAAACGCATACTTGCGTAGACCTGGGGGCCAGCTGTGTGCCAGAGCATCCGTGCCGAGGGTCCCCTCGGTCAGGGAAAAGAACAACTGGCAGTGAGACGTGTCCAGGGCGGCAAACAGATCTACCTGTGCGGTCCCGAAGCGCCTGAAAATCAGCTGGACCACCTGGGGATGGAGTCGCCATTCTCCTGGTAGCACCTGCTGCCATGAGAGCTCGTCGGCTGCACGGTTGAGCAGGCCCGGAATATAAATGGCACGAAGCGACCTCAGATGCTTCTGACTCCAAAGGAGGAGATGGCGGGCGAGTTGTGACATGCGGCGCGAGCGTAGACCACCCTGACGGTTGATGTACGCAACGGTCGCAGTGCTGTCCGTACGGACCAGTACATGCTTGCCTAGTAGCGGCGTTTTGAAGCGGCCCAGCGCAAGATGAACTGCTAACAACTCGAGGCAGTTGATGTGCCAATGCAGTTGAGGCCCTGTCCACAGACCTGAAGCTGCATGCCCGTTGTACGTGGCCCCCCACCCGGTGGCAGAGGAATCCGTGGTGACCACAGAATGCTTGGACACTTGTTCTAGGGGAACACCTGCCCGCAGGAACGAAGAGTCCGACCACAAGGTGAGAGTTTGGCGACAGTGCGGGGTCACTTGGACCCGGCACGAGCTGCTCTGCCACGGCCATCTCGGGACTCGACCGTGGAGCCAGTGTTGAAGCGGCCTCATATGAAGCAATCCGAGCGGCGTTACCGCGGCTGCAGATGCCATATGCCCCAGGAGCCTCTGAAAAAGTTTCAGTGGTGCCGCTGTTCTGCGTCTGAGAGTACTCACGCAGTTCAACACTGACTGGACGCGGGCCTCGGTGAGGCGCGCTGTCATGATGATCGAGTCCAGCTCCCTACCGAGAAAAGAGATCCTCTGCCCGGGGGTGAGTTTGCTCTTTTCCCAGTTGACCCGAAGCCCTAAGTGGCTGAGGTGACTGAGCACCATGTCCCTGTGTTCGCACAACTGCTCTCTCGACTGGGCAAGAATAAGCCAGTCGTCGAGGTAGTTGAGAATGCGAACACCACGCTCGCACATGGGAGCAATGGCCGCCTCCGCGACTTTCGTGAAGACACAGGGCGACAGGGCCAGCCCGAAGGGTAAGACTTTGTACTGATATGCCCGCCCCTCGAACGCAAAGCGAAGAAACGGTCTGTGTCGAGGGAGAATCGAGACATGAAAGTACGCGTCCTTCAGGTCGATCGCTGCAAACCAATCTTGGGGACGGATGCATTTGAAAATGCGTTTCTGCGTAAGCATCTTGAACGGCAGCCTGTGAAGGGACCGGTTCAGGACACGCAGGTCCAAGATTGGCCGTAACCCACCGCCTTTCTTGGGTACAATGAAGTACGGGCTGTAGAAGCCGGTCTTCATATCGGCTGGAGGGACCGGCTCGATTGCGTCCTTCGCCAGTAGGACTGCGATCTCTGCCCTGAGCACAGGGGCACTGTCCGCCAGAACACGGGTGAACTGAATGCCCCTGAAGCGCGGGGGCCGCCGGGCGAACTGAATCGCATAGCTGAGTCTGACAGTACGGATGAGCCAGCGGGACGGGCTGGGAAGCGCTAGCCAGGCTCCCAGACACCGCACAAGCGGGACCAACGGGACCACAGACGTACCCGGGGTGGGGCAGCGCGGCGGAATGCAGGGACTCGACTCGGACGGCATAGCGGCCCGCAGTGGGGTCTGGGTGTGAGGTGCAACACATACCTACTTCCGTCGAAGGGCAGAGTGAGTGTGCGGAGGCAACACTGCGTCCGGGACACAGCCACTGCTGCTCGCTGGCGATAGAAGAGGGGCCTGAGGGTGACAAGGCATAGCGTCGTCTCTTGGGACCCAGAGGTTTCAGAAATTGCTCTTTTATTGAAAATGTGGGTACCACTGGCCCCCGGGACTCTCAGACTCAACAGACTCTCAGACTCAACAGTACTCTCAACTGTTGGGCGGAACAGAAACAAAAGGAAACAAAAGATTCTCCGCCTGGCCCTCCACCGGGGGAAGGAGCGGCGCGTTCACCATCTCCTGAAGAGCAACTTGATCCACCTCCGGGTCGCCCGTCTCAGGGACGTTTGCACCTCCGCTTGCCACCTGGCTTGGCAGCGGCCTGGACGGGTGTGGTCGGCTTCCTGCGGCTTGCTCCACGCTGAGGCCTAGACGAAGGCTGCTGCTGAGGCTTTGCGGGAGCGGAGGACGCCGAAGGAGGCCGACCTCGGCGACGAGTAGACGGAGGGACTGCAGCCGGCAGACAGGTGGGAGCAGCAGCGGTCCGCCGGGGCAGGATGTGTCGGAAGGCCTCCGTCTGCTTCTGGGCGGCCGAGAACTGTTGGGCAAAGCTCTCGACCGCGTCGCCGAATAACCCAACCTGGGAGAGAGGGGCATCCAGGAACCGATACTTGTCAGTGTCCCTCATGTCAGCCAGGTTGAGCCAGAGGTGGCGCTCCTGGACCACCAGGGTGGACATCGCCTGACCAACGGAACGTGCGGTTTCTTTTGTCGCCCGGAGGGCGAGGTCAGTTGCCACACGGAGTTCCCGGAAGAGCTCTGAGTCAGAACCACCCTCGTTCATGTCCATGAGCGCCTGGGCCTGATGGACCTGCAGAAGCGCCATGGCATGGAGGGCGGAAGCAGCCTGTCCACAGGCTCTGTAAGCCTTCGCCGTAAGACCGGACGAAAACTTACATGCCTTGGACGGGAGGCGTGGATTGCGCCGCCAGGAGGAAGCGGACGCTGGACACAACTGCATCGCAACAGCACGCTCCACCGGCGGAACATCCACATACCCCTTAGCCGCCCCACCGTCGAGGGTGGTGAGGAGGGAGGAGCCACTAGGACGGCTTCTGGCACTATACGGCGCCGTCCACGTCCGAGTAAGCTCCTCATGCACTTCCGGAAAGAAAGGTACCGGGGCGGCGCGCTGAGAACCAGCACGGCCCGCCCCGAGAAACCAATCGTCCAACCGGGAAGGTTCGGGACGTGGTGGAGGGTTCCACACAAGCCCGACCTTCTCGGCAGCCCGGGAAAGCATAGCCGTCCATTCTGGATCGGACTCGGGCAACGCTACACGCCCCAAAGGGGGCAACGCAGCCGAATCCTCATCTCCAGAGGAACGAAGCTCCCCCTCCGATGCTGCGATCGACATCTGATCGTCAGGTGGAGCCCCAAAGGAGACGAGTGGTCGTCCAAGAGAAGGACCAGCACGCTCATTTGAAGGCTCCAACGGTGGTAGCGCTTGTGAGGCGTGAGGGGCCCACGGAGATTGCCTCGGCGGGGTAGCCCTCACGGTAATCCTCAGATCACCCTGGTCATGCACAGAAGTAGGTCTATTCTGAGGTCCAGAATAGACACTAGATCGGGGCATAGGCGAGGGGACTGCACCTCCCTTGAGGTAAGCGAGTCTCGATCTTAGCGCTATCATAGTCATATTCCCGCAATGGGAACATGAGCTATTCACAAAAGCTGCCTCAGCATGCTGAATGCCCAAACACGAGATGCAGCTATTGTGGCCGTCGCCTGGCGCCAGGGTATGACCGCATCCAGAAACGCACAAGCGGAATGACATCCTGAAAAGGACGCAGGGTCACGCTTGTGTTGCTCTTTTAGTAAAAATAACAAACAGGAAAAAAATAAAAATGTAGGAACGCCCACGAGACCGACACAGTCACACACACACACAAACCAAGCTGTGAAAACAGCTGTTGTGAAATGCTCGCGGCCACCGCTGATCGCGCCGTCACACCAGCACTGGATAAAGCCTTCTTCTTCCCTGTATTCAGCAGTCTGTAGCTCAGAAGTCAAGCTCGGCTCCGAAGCGAAAGACAATGAGTGCGTGCGTCCGCTTCCTGTTTATACCCGCGCTGCGGGGCGGGGGCGCGTGACGCTTTCACGCACGCCAACGTTCATTGGCTTGTTCTGTAGATACTCGAAGTTGATAGGGCTCCCTGAAGTGATCCCATTACGTCGCCACGTCGACGTCACGTCGAACGTGAGCGACTGATAGGGAACAAAGATGTCACTCTAGGTATGATTCCATGTAAAGTTGCGAATTTAACTTTTGCGCAAAATTTGCGAGGTGAAGAGAACAAAACCGTCTGAGAAAAACGTGCAATAGGAGAAGCCACTTTAAACCACTTTTGTTATGCTGGAAGTTGTTGCAATAGGAGAACAGCATTTCAGAAGCTGGTTGGACCAGTTTTGCCATCCCATCGCAAAGTCACATGAATTTTTTGATGCGCATCAAGGAAATTATTCAGTAAATGTGATTCCGTCGTTGTTTATGTGCATGTTTTCTTGTCAGATAAAAAAATGTCTGACTCCATTGAGCACATACGTTTTTTATGCGCATTTTTAGAATCGTGCTCTGTGGATCTTGCTGTTTCTATTCAGCATTTTTTTTATGAGATATCCCAAAATGTGCATAAAAATAGGTGGATGAAAACATAGCTACTATCCGTCTCAAACTATTATTAGGCGCAGAATGAACGGCTATGGTTACAAATTGGTTATCAGGGAGTGAGCCTGAGCAAAAAGTCAAACATAACATCTCCATTTAATGTTGTTATTGTCTCAGCCGTTTCTAGAGCCTTATATACCTGAAAAGATGATAAAACTTGACCATTATATACCTGAAGAGTGGCATTTTGTAAAAATATGTTGGAGTGCTAATCCTCTCAACTAGAACACTTGTATTTAATGTAAGAAAACGTACATGAAATGGTATTTGCAAGTTTTGCTTTCATTTCGTTCTACTCGTGTGACATTCTTTCTTCTGTGGAACACAAAAGGAGAAATGTTTTCTATGCAATTGTATTGGAGACTTAAAGCTTCAAAAAGAGTGCAAAAGCACTATACAAGTAGTTGATAAAACCTGTGCTCTATATTCTATGTCTTCTGAAGGCACATTATGTTCAATTTGTGAATAAATCTTTTTTTCTGAACCGGATCAACTGATTCATTGCAAAGACCTGACTTATTTATGACGCATCATCATACAGAAAGCGCTTCTTCTCTCATGGACTCTCAGAACGGCAAGGGTGGTGAAGTACATTTTGATCTGCTCTTCAGCTAAAGCTTCAAAAGACTTGGAATATAGAGCATGAGTGATATAGACTACCTTTATCACACTTTAATGATTCTTTATAAAGCTTGAAAACGTCTCTACAATTGCGTGAAACAGAACGACCAGCACATTCTTTAAAATATCTCCTTTTGTGAAATATGGAGGAAAGAAATATGGGTTTGGAACAACAAGAGGGCGATTAAATGATGACAGAATTTTCATTTTTGAGTTGAGTTTTAGTAACTAACTGGAAGAAATGAAAGACTGAAACACAACTAAAATTCAACTTTTGTGAGATTGTCTTTGCAGATAATCTACATCGACATTCACAAGCTATTTCATGTTGCTGTCAATGCGAAATGAATGATAGGAAAGATAATATTTGGTTAGATGAGGGAGGACACCTCAAACAAATTGAGATCCGTCCATTAAACATTCATGGATATACTTATTTCCACAGTCATCCTTTGGAATCAGTTTAAATGAATGTCGTTCTTTTGTTCTACATAAATCGGGTTGTAATAGTGAAGCTGTCTCTCTTTTCTGCTGAAAGCGTCGAGCTTGGTAAAGAAAAATCTTTCTTATGGGAGCTATGAGAGGGAAAATTGGACGACAGGCATGAGCACACAAAACGCTATTTTTAATTTTCTTTGCCTAAAACATCTCCAACTCGGATTTCTCAAACAGTATTGGTGCCAAGACCTACTATAAACCATTAATAAATCATTTGGCTCTGGTTCCTGTGTGCTACTGAATGTCTGTCATCTTTTTACTTCACTTCTATTGTCCACAGATGCTTCGGATTGACTCAACCTAAGGAAAAACACCAGTTCCTCTGGCTAAAGACAGGAAGCGCTCTATTTACCAAAATCAAATTAGCTATAAACTGAGATCAAAATATAAAACAAATATAGAAAAAGGTTGATAGAACATTGCTGTGTTTTCTTAACAAATATGTCTCTTAATTGAATTTTAACTGGAAAAAATCAATCTTCTTAAATTCCAAAATATTTCAGATATGTGGCAGGGTAATTTTTCCAACTAGCATGTGCCACATGGTGGATTTACTCTGGAAAATTCAACAAACTCACAAATAAAGTCAACATGAATAGCTGTTGGCAACCCATTTTACTTCTGTAGTGTTATATATTTTCAAGTAACACAGGATATTTGAAAAAATTGTATCAATGAATGTAGAAACTGTGCCTGATTGTTTGCACTTAGTTAACATAATCCAATAGCCAAAGTGACCTAAGTGACATCTGCTATTGTTTCAGAAGAAAAAATATCATGCTGTTAGTTATTACCTTATTGGCCGGCTTCACAGACTAGGATTAAGCCTAGTCCCAGACTAAAATGCATTATTGAGCCATTTGAACTTGGGAACTCTTAAAATATGTCACTGTCAATGTTTTGTCTCAAGATGCACACCAGTAACGTTTTTTTCTTTATAATGCCCGTTTATAAAACCTACATAAATGTCCTTATTGAACTAAGGCCAAATCCCGATTTACTCTAAGCCCTGTCTGTGAAACTGGGCTTATTGTCAAATATTAAATCATTTCAATTTGAACTTTAGTCTAAGACAAAAACAAGCCCAATTTTGCTTATTTTTACCGGTTTTTTTATGTCTTCGCAGAACTTGCCTCGTGGCGATGCCTCTGTGTGACTTCAAATGGCCAAAATACTTGTAAATGTTCCCTTGTCTCCTTTAAGATTTGATCACAAGCTTTTGAGCACCATTCTCACAGCTATCAGTTCTGAGCATTTGATCTGTTCCGAACTACTGAGTTATGATGTGAAACTATGATTGACCTTTTTGTTTTATGATATTTATGTGGAAAACCATTTGTTTTTCATCTAAGGGAACTGTCTCGAGGTCACAGGCACGCTTCACTGATACAATGACATTTCAGCACCGACTGATGTGTGTTGACCACAACGTGAAAAATCAAGGAAGTAAGTAAAATAATTACAGCTAATCAAGCAAAAGTTTTAATGTCAATGATCATCACAATGGTACAAATCTACAAACTACAGAAACTGAACCGCCGCTTTCTTGGAATGTAGGAAAAATTCCTGACAGCATCTGGTTTTACAACGGCTTTGAGGGAGCAGTTGTGTTGTTACTTTATACATTAATTGTGGCAGGTTGGGAGCAAGATGAAATACCAAAATAACTGCCAAGAAATGACTGAACTGTAATTTTTACAGTTGAATTTTTTTGTCCATTTAGGACATATAAAGAAATGTCAGGCAGGATTGTCAGACTGGATGTGAAATAATATACACAAAATAAAGTTAGTGTGACCAGGTGCTGCAAGAAGTATCAGAGCAATTGTCCATTTGAATGCAATGTAGTTCTCAAACCTCATGCATTACGAGCAAATTCAAATTAGGTTATGATTGGTTATGAGACACACGAGAATCAGTACTGTTCGGCATGAATTTTGGTGATGACACATTTTTAAGCTGCCATATGAGAATATACTCCAGAGCAGGGGAAGATTTTCAGTGAATAATGATTTTCATCTGTTCCTCACGCAAAGCTATCATGAAAGGAGACGGGTCGTATACTATGATGTTGCATATTTTTATTCACAATTCATTTAATTGTATGGAAAAGCGCAGCTTGAACATTCTCCAGAATATCTGTTTTTTATGTTCCATGGAAGAAAAAATATTCGTTATTGAATATTCATTTTTGAATGAACTATTTCTTTAACATGGGATTTTGTGGTTTATTCATTAAGCAAATACTTTAACCGAGATGCTGCTCTTTGTACTGTATTTCACTGTCAATTTGAATGTCCTTATCATGTTTGGCAAACGTCAGGGCAAAGAGGCATTACAGAAAAGCTTTTCTGTTTTTGTTCTGAACAGGACACAGTGTGATTAAAAGTCAATTTAACCCATGTCTCAATTTTGTTGGCAGCTTTTGTCAACAGCTAAACGTTTTTGACACTGTTAGTACTGAGCCTAATATCCTGAACACACGCCTGTTTGATCTAAAAGACTAATGGAAAAACTTCATTTCCATATCAAAAACATATTAATCATCATAAAGCATGCTATGCTCTGTAGTAGTCCATAATGTTATAAATAAACTTATGTTGTTATGCATTACATTGTTAGAACGCTAATGTTCATAACAAACACCTGCATGTTTTTATGTACTCATGCAATACTACATCATAAACGGAAAAAAAACTAGAGCATTCCTAAATTTCCCCAAAACGGGACCATTCCAAAAGGGCACAGAGGCAAAATAAACAGAGCGGTAGAACATTTTGAAATGTTGCGGTGGAATTATGTTAATGATGAATTTGACTCAACTCCTTTGGCAACACTAAAGCATTCACTTTCATGAGGCATCAGCAGGTGTTCCTATAAGCTACGACAGAACAGAGTCCAGGAACGTTCCACTCACCAATCAAACCACACGAAACCGCAGCTTTACATTCAATTTTATTATTATTTCTAAAGGGATTCACAAAATCTTTCAATGCATTTGTCTCCATTTCATTTTTTGGTTCCACTTACTTTCGATAGTCCACTTTAGACATTCTACTAACTATAAGTAACTTTGCAACTACATATCAACCAACTCTCCTTAGAGTATTAGTAGACTATAATAGACTATCAGTAGACTGTTAGGTTATGGTTAGGAGTTAAGGTTCGGGTTAGAAGAATAAGTTGACTTGTAGTTGCCAAGTTACTTATAGTCTGTTGGGGGAGCATCAAAATAAAGTGTTAGCAGATATTAAGCATACAGTCTACTAATACTCTTGTGAGAGTTAGTTGACATGTAGTTACTTATAGTTAGTAGAATGACTAAAGTGGACTATCGAAATAAAGTGTTAACCATTTTTTTTATTTACTCAAATTTTGTCTATCTTAGGTCAACACATCAAGTAGCCTATAGTAACTTGATATTTCAGCAATTTAGAGCAAACTATGTTATTCCAAACCTTTGTGAATTTCTCGTTTTCATGGACCACAAAAGGAGAAGTTTACCACATTTTTGACAAAGTTTGTCAACATCCAAAAAAAACACACTATATATAAGTACTGTAAAAGTTGTCTATATGACTGTAGTTTAACCCCTGAAGTCCTAAAATAGCTTTGTCAATGAAACAGCCCAACACATTTCTAGTTCAGTCATAAAACAGAGGGCACAGGCCGATGGGTCCTTTACATGCAATCTGCAAGCAAACACGTCATTATCGCATGACACAAGCTGATTGGCTTCTGCTGATCCAGCAGCCAATGAGATTGCTTGCTCAACATTCAAATAGTCTGGTTCAGTGCTCGCTGTTAGATGGTCGTGCAACAGCTTTCACAGTTCCTCTGAAACCCTCCACCTCCCCAGCTCCACCTGCCAATATCTGCTACGGGATTTATGAATGTCTATTCATGCAGCAGCAGCATCTTACATACTCATACAGTGCTTTTCAAACCTGTCCTGGGAACCTGTCCTGTTCTAAGCTTGAAAGTCTGTGACAGCTCTTACCTGTACGGTAGGTGAAGTTAGCCTCGGCTTCTGACGCGGGTGAGAGCAAATCGTCCTCATACTCGTTGGAGCTAAACGATCCAGAATGGTTCCTCTTCCGAGAGTCCATCACTTTTTCGGAGGCCATTACGTGCCGAAGGGAATCATTTAGATAGCGGTTTAGCAAGCTGTTCTTGTATTTTGGTGGAGAGACGTAATCATCACAGACCGAGGGGTCTGTACTTCGCCCCACTTTGCCTCTGCTGTCCTGAATAACGCTCTTGTGCGTGGGTCTATTATAGTCTGATTCACTAGCCTGCGTCTGCAAAGGATTCTCCCCATCTGTGGAACAATAACACATCAAACTAAAACTTGACATAACAATAAGGTTAAATTAATATATATCTGGGGTGAAGACAAAATGCAGTAACTACACCTTTTGTTTGAGTTTGACTATGCTTAAATGGATATAAAAATCTTGTTTACAGTTTTAGTTATCACAGTTACCGCATTTTGTCAGAATACATCAAAATATGTCTGTAGAATAGGTAAATCTCACACATCCGCCCGTACCGTCTGATGTTGCGTCATCACTGCTAATGCTGAGTCTCTCAGCATTGCCTTGTACATATTTGTTGTACAGTTTTATACGTAAAGCCCAGCTCAAGTCAGGCTGTCGAACTGTGTTCTTGAGCCTACGCCTCGCATTCGCAAACCAGTTTGAAACCTGAAAAACACGAAGGCGTAATTGTTAAATCAGGAACACCTTTTGGTTTATCTTGCTTGCATTGTCATGTGTAATGTTTCAATGAATATTTAAAAAATGATGCAATACACAGTCATATTGTTTTCAGTCAATCTAGATGCTATTCAATTACTCTTCAGTTTTCTTATTTATTTAATACGAAAAATATTCACATACCAGTGCATACAATGAAATAATTTATTCCTGCTTTTACAATGGAATATTTCTATCCTTGTGATTTTACTAGGGATGCACCAATATGAAAATATTGGCCGATACCGATAACTCTTTATATTTGAAAGCCTATAACCGATATGTTGGCCGATAATTATAAATCCAAATTTTTATATCATTTTTGAGAGCATGATTACAAAAACAAAAGTCTCACCATTAAAAGCCACGTCCCAAGCACAGAATTATAATGTTCTCATTGTAATTTTATGTAGCCTACATGACAGACTTTCACTGCTCATGTTGCACTTAACCTTATTTTCCTTTTTGAAGTGATTCCAATCATATTTTCAAGGCGAACACAGAAAGTAAAAAGCAGAAAGGTATAATATGCATTATTCAAGCATTATTATTGGAGAAATGTATTGCATCTAGTAGTTACTCTGTAAATACAATGTGCATAGTAATGTCTGTGTCAGGATACATTAATTAATTAATTAATTAATTTTTTCTTTGGTAAAAAGTAAACTTTAAAAAATGCAGTTGCAAATATCTTGGACTATAAGTAATTGTTGTGCTGTTTTATCACACAAACCTGCCCTCCCTGAGCTGCGTTACTGTGCCATAAATATATTGGACCAATAGTTTAAATTTCTCAGATCAAAAATGAAGAAGGTATGTGACTCTGAAGAGTTATAGAGGGAGGTATTTCAATGTATTTAGACCGACCTGCTCTATACAAGAGGATTCTGTTTATGTGTAATATAACTCAATCAAAAGAGATTTCAGTAGACCTCAGAAAGAGACCTGTTGAAGTTCATAAAAGACTGGAAGGGTTACATAAGAATTTCCAGACTTGGCCCTCCATCCATCCATAATCAGATGATGGTTTACAAATGGAAGAAATTCAGTATGACTGTTACTCCTATGAGTGGTGCTACTAGTGGACTTGATAATGTGTGTGAAGTTACCGTCAACGAAACACTAAAGACGAGGGGAAACCACTAATGTGCCTGTCTCACAACTCTTCAAGATTATTCCACAGCACTACTGGAACTCTGGTTCCTGAACAGTAAAGATTCAAAAACTGCCATAAGTTTGAGCATGCCAACATCAGAACTTCATCCCAGTCGTGTAAAATAACGGTGGGAATATAATGTTGTGGGGGCTGTTTTGATGCCTCTGGGTTTGGACAGTTTACAATCAGAAGGACTAATGAATTCCAAGTTGCACCAAGAAATAATTCTACAGCTGAACATCAGCACATCTGTCTGATATTTAAAACTTGAAAGAGGATGGTTCATGCAACACAACACTGACCCAAACACAGAAGCGAACAACAACAATAGAGAAAGATCTATCCATTACCCTATTAATATAGGGTTTATGTCATTTCTCCATTCATGCCACTGTTTAAGACCAGCTGTTTTTACCCATGTTTGACATTAAGCATTGAGTCATTACTCAACGTAGTACCAAAATTGTTTTCATATAAAATTAATGCATTTTTATTTTTCACAATTACCAAAAACTGCACAGGCCCAACAATCTGCATAATTGTTAGAATGACACGATCTCTGTTTAATAAATTAGTTGTAAATTACAGTTAGTTACTTTTTTTTTTTTTATAAATAACCGGAGAAGAACAATAATACTTGTATTAGTATTATTTTATTAGTAGTATTATAAGTTAATAAAGTGACAGATGAATTTGCACAAAAGAGTTTGATCGGCTGTGTGTGTGGCCTTTAAAGTCACCATGAAATCAAAATGGACGGTTCTTTTGTTTTCTTTTTAAAAATATTGCAGTATTTATTATAAATGATTTATCCGTGCACGTCATAACTTTTTTTTTAAATTGAATTAATACATTTGGATCAAAATAACGTCCCCCTCCTGTGGGGACGTTATGGGAAGTGTTTTCTCATCCCATTGTATTTTTCAATTCTAACTATGCATTTTATGCTTATATTATACAGGCAGTTGCCTGTTATTTTTGCATTAGCATTGTTTTAATTCAGAACAGATCTGCTATATTTTTGGGCTGTAATCCACCAGTGGCTTCAAATCAATGGCATTGTACATTGTTGTATGTTGTTTGTTAAAAATATATTGATATGACTGATAAGATCAGATCATTTTTCACATCTGTACTTCTACATTCTGCAAATCCCTGTTTTTGTCATGGCATATAGCAATCCTCCTGATCTGATCGGATCTGTGTGCTTGTTTTGACCCTCACCTGCACCAGGGTCATGTGGGAGCCCAGAGCGAGCAGTATCTTCTCAGTTTTGGTGGGGTAAGGGTTGTCCCTGTGCTTATAGAGCCACTGCTTCAGCGGTCGAGCCATATCCTGCAGGGCCTGGCGTTTGTGTCGAACCTTCCCTCCGCTGCTCAGGAAAAACAACACAGATGCAATTTTATATTCCTGATTGGCTGAGGTCAGATGTAAGAGTTTACGGCAATGTCAATGGAGCAAACAATTAATTATACATTACACATATTGTTCATTTCTGTTAAAAGCCAACATAGTTATCTGTAACCATCTGTAATGCAATTTCACAGCAAATTCAGGGAATACACATCATAAGTCATCTTTACCGCAAGTCTCTTAAAGAGATGCAAGCTGATTTTTTAACTCAACAAATAATTTCCCCCCTCAATTAGATTGCTGATTTTATAATGATTTTTTGGAATCTTTTCATGCAAAACTAGCTAACAAAAATGACATTTAATGGGAGATACAGTTGCTTTTTGAGCCTTTAGTTTTGACAAACTGTCAACAAAGCATCCATTTACTACTCACCACAATATATTAACACAAATTATTGCCCTGTCAGTGCATAATCCAAACATTTTCCATAACTGGCAAGAGACCAGTGATATTGTAAACAAAGTGCAGAGCATTGCTGCTCAAAGTAATGAACCATTTGAAAGAAAATAGTTGATGTCCAATTAGATGCTGTAGATATCCAGAACCGAGACAATCAGCAGATGTCACTGTGGACCAAGTATGTGTAACATTCCTATTTTTTACCTTAGATATAGTGATGCCTGACTGGTCATAATAGCTATACAACAGAAAGAAAATGTATGTACTGTATGAGTTTGAGGAGCACATCTCTGTTATTTTTCCATGATAGTATCCTAGTAGGAAGTACAAAAATGTCTCACTTCCAGTGAGGATGTAGGCTATACTGCTTTCCTACACTGTACAACCCCCCCCCCCCCCAAATAAGTTATGACAGCATATTTACATTGCCTTAACTTTTTTTAATACGTTATACAAAATTCAACTGTTTTTTAAGTCAGTTTAATGTAATTTAAGTTGAAATTACCTAAACCTCCAAGTTGATTGTACTTGAAAATTGAAGGCAGCTATTTTTTTGTGTATAAATTGAATAAACAGCCATGTATAAACAAACTACCACCTCGTGCAAATATTCAATAATCCTCATCATTATTCCTCGTTCTAATTATCAACCAGTTGAACAAAACTGGTTTGTTATTACACTTACAACAGAGACGACACTGACGTTTTTTCCACAACGTCTTTTAAATATGAAAAGTATAAATAAACATTAATTGTTCAGGAATATTTACTTATCCATATGCAGTGGGGAAAATGAAAAATAAATTACATTTATAAAATTACAAATAATGTACATTTAAAGTAGCTACGGTAATGCTACATTAAGTGAATCACGTTTATTTTAGACTGTATCATGCATCATTTTGTGTAATGGAGCACATACATACCCATTTCGTCTATGTTTGAGAGCTTCGGTGCCATCCATCACTTTGTGGCTTGTCAGTAAATCTGAATGTTGTCCATCAATAACCTCTAAATAGCTCCTACTGGTTCTCTCCACATTCTGCTCGGTCTCCTCAAAACGCAACCGATCAAACTTACTGAAGACTGTCGTGTTCATCGCTGCTCGTCATGAAGTGCCATGAGCCAAATGACAATGTAGAGCTCTCCACAAGTCCGTCCAGGAAAATGTCCTTATAGCCTACTGTTATAATGCCCCTGTGAACGAACGGGCTGTTATTTGAAATGTTTCTCTTGATTTAAAAAATAAAGCAACACATTTAGGCTGTACGTAGGCTAGGTAGGTTTTAATTAACTGTGCGTATTCAAAATATGTTCCTTAATCAATAATGCAAAACACAAATCAATTAAGACCAATAAGCAAATGATTTAACGTGTAAAAAAATAATTATTAAATTATATTATTAAAATATATAAATAAATAATTATATTAAACGCCCACATTATATTAAACGAACACAATAGCAACTGTACTGTACTGTACAGTTTTACTGTTCTGCTTAAAAATATAAAAAGCACTTACAAAGTTCTCTTGTTAGTCGCTAAAGTAGAGCAACACTATAATTTGAGTGTCTTCCATCCCATCTGCTGATATTCAACAGCACTGCGCTCAGCAACTGCGGCTCTCCACTATATCAGCCCAACACTGGAGGGTTTCATCCACACCCCGGAACGTGAATACAGCTCGAATGAAGCTACTGTATGTCTGGCTGGAAGCGGGACTGGATCATGTCCAGTTGTAGTTCTCATATGTGGCCTCCTTTAGGACAACTCTTTATAGGTACGTTGGTGATGGTGAGACTTAGCTCAGCACCCTTGGGACCTTTTGGTTTAAAGCAAAAAGGCTAACGGGCGCTTTTTATCTGAAATGTTTCAAGCTCATGTGGTGGAAAGTAGCCAGACCATGTACAGTAGTGTCCTTTACTGAACAGGCTACTAAAAACAACAACTTCAAGAAAACAAATTAGTAGTGTAAAAAAAAGTATTAAAAAATTACATTGTAAACGGAATTAGTTTGTGATAATGAATATAGGTTGCACATAGGCTACCATTTAGAGCTATCATAATCTTGAAGTCCCCCTGTAGTCAATAATGGCATCCCTTAAAACTCATCTTTGATCATCAAAATTACTATTTAAACGTTTTTTCCTTGAAAAAAAAAAAATCTTCATGCCTTAAAATAGTTTGAATGTAACGTTTGCCTCATTTCGTTTATGCAGTTCTATGAATATGCAAATTAGCCCCGCCTCTACTCACTCACACCAGCTCAGAGATCCACTCGTTGATGATCACCCTTTGAGTAATTGGTTACAAGGAAGTTTGTGACGTCAGAAACACCAGCGATTTCAAACCGCGTTTTTGTGACTCTTTGGTTCACTGCAGTTTTAAGGAGAAAATACTCAGCAATGGTGTTGAGTTATGAATTAGCACATGGTTTGTCTTAAAGAATATTAAAAACACCACATAGGCATGTAAGCAACATTAAAAGCTTGATTTTCACCACAGGTGGACTTTAAGTTTATTTGGGGTTTGTTAAGCTGTTATGACTCACTGATTATGGCTGATATCTTTTAGCTGAATAGTATGGCAAGCTGTTTTGACTTTTATTGTCATTGTTGATAGAATAAACATTTTTACAGGAATTTAATTTCCAGTAAAAATGTTTTTTCTATCAACAATGACGTCTTCACTTGCAGCAATACGAATTCAAGAATCAAACATTGAATTTCAACTGGTAAAAACTATAATTCTTAATATCTAATTGTATTTTCACTATGTGAATATTTACATTTTTATTAGTAACCACATAGTCATTGATATTAAAAAACACATTTTTTTTAGTAAGAATTGTATTTCTGATATGTGAAATTCAATTTTCAACTAAAAATAAATCAATTCTTGATATCAACAATTTAATTTGAATGGCAGCCTTTGGTGACTTTTAACTAGTGAAATACAATTAAAGATGTCAAGAATTATTAAAATTTAATTCTTGATATAATGAATTCACTTGTCAACCGCAGTACGAACTGACGGCGATATCTATGTTTTATCAAGGTCATGTTTCATGCACCCGATTGAATCCGTAAGATTTTTTTGCTAAGTATTCTTTTGTGGTATCATATACAAAGGGTATTTGTGGTATCATATTCTGGTTGATAGTTAGCTAGTTAACAATTACTTGGTTACTTCCCAGACAGCAATATAGTGTCGGCCCAGATCCGGCCCACATCTGGTACGCGTGGAATCACATGTACCAGATGTGACACTATGTTGCTGTCTGGGATAGGAGAGGGGCTGCACCAGCCAATCGTAAGTTCTTTCTTAAATTGGAATGTAAAGTACACACTAGTAATTAGTTAGTTTGTAACTAACTGTACTTTATTCCGTTGCACCATTTGTTCGGAAGGCAGAATGTAGCTATTCTGTCATATTTTCGTATTGTCGTATATTCTGACGTATGTAGCTCTCCGTAAAGTAATGCGCATTCGCATAATATGACGTTTACCCTGAATGTGTAACGAACTGCTCCGAGACACGAAGGTTGAGGATCCAAATGCAGTGTTTTTATGAAAGGGTCCACAATACCCAAAAACCAGAAACATGGAAAACAGTGGAAACGTTTAGAAATGCAGTGTTAACAACTTACTAGACTTCGCAGGGAACGACAGAAAGAACCAGGCTTATATGGTGAGCAAACAAGAAGATGAGACACAGGTGAGACACAATGAGTGCTGATGAGTCCATGCAGAGAATTATGGGAGATGTAGTTTGTGAGCGAATGACAATAGTCTGTTGTGGAGTGCCCTCTGGTGGCTCTCAAGGGCACTGCAGCTGGTGACCATTACACAATGAATGGTCAATTACACAATAGCAGCGTTCAAATACGTGAGCGGGTGTTATGTTGAAATGCTGTAAATTTCAGTTTATCCTTCATTCGAACTTCTTTTGCCTCACGTAACTAACGGTAAAAATATGTTTCCATTAAACACTATACTTTATCATGATTAATATGTCAGTGTTTTTATACGTAGCCTAAATAACAAAAGAAGTCTTAGGTAAAACAAGAGCTGATTGGTGCAGTTCAATTTGTCTGCTATTTTATTTCAACCATTACTCCTGAATGGAGGCTTCCTTAAATATTTAGTCTTAGGCCTATTGTTACACTTCAACTAACTTTAATGGTGCAATGGAAAAATATTTAGTAGAGCATGGGCAGTCAAACTAACTTGACTTAAATTTTTCTTTTATTGAAACTGTTTATGTCCTACTCCTTAACGGCTATGTCATCTCTAGGAATAACTGAGGCCAGTTTTTTTTTTCTATCAGTCATCATTGGAATACATTTTACACACGCGGAAAAACTGATTGTTTCGGCAATAATTCAAGAAGGTCCAGACTTTAAAGCTCTCAATTCTACAGAACTTGCCCTTATGAAAATGTACCATAGTTCTTGTAATTGTTTAGCATAACTATAGCATTTGTTACAATAAGACTATAATTACAGGCAAGACCACTGATGGCTCCTCATTACCTTGCTTATAGGCCAATGTTGACTTTTTTTATTTTTATTTTTACCAATCCATAGCATTTATGAAAAATAGCACCTTACACATTTAGAAACTATAGCTACAACATGCCACAGTTGTAATATAAATCTATAGTGTAATAGATTATCTATTATAAATTCAACAACAATAAAATGTACCACAATAAATAGGCCTACAATAAAATGTGATAAATTCTAGTAAAGGTGGTCATGAGTATTGTTTAAAAATATTTCTAATGTATGTTGGTGCAAGATTTTTTTTCTCCTCCTTTCCTCAGTCTTTTTAGTTTATGTGGCTGTTTTAGATCATGTTTGACTTTCTCCATAGCATTTTAAAGAAGCAAATTCTCAATAGAATTCGAATAGGTCAGACATTTTTGTCACAGTTCTGTCACCTCGGTCTGGTTTTTCCTATGGGTTTGTGACAGGGCTGTGACACCATGTGTTTATGTTTAGTCTGGTCCTGTGTGAGCACATGAGTGTCTTGTTGTTTCTTGTGCCATGTGCTCTCGTCTGATTGTCAACCCCACCCATCTTGTTATCTCGTTATTGGTTTATTTCCCCCACCTGCCTGCCTTGTTACCTCTTTTGTTTGTTAGCCTATTTAATCTCCCTGTGTTTGCTGTCTGGTGCCGATTCATTGTAATTGTTACGTGTTCCAGTTTGTGTCCTCCCGTTTGTTCTTGGGGTTGGAGTTTGTACCTTTCCTGTTTGGCATCCGAATAAATCACTCTGCATTTGAAGCCACGTCTCTTGTCTACTTCACGTGACAATTTTATAATCAGCTTAGCGATTGGAACGGATTGCGCAAATCTCATCACGCTTTTGGAGTGCGCTCAGGCCTAAAATTTACTTTTTGCCACACCTGCCAATGGCTGTTGACTTAAGAAAATATACCATAAATATATTTTACCGGGCCATGAAACTCTTTTGGGAAGAACAGATCAGTAATGACACCAACATTTTAGATACCAGTGAAAATTCACAATTCTCTATTCCAATTTCAATACCACAGCTAAAACTACTAGCCTAGTCAGTCAATATAGTTATGACTGACTAGTAAACAGTCAGTAATAAAATAAGAATATTAGGCTGCTGTCACTTTAAGAGCGAATGCATGGACCTAATATACTGATACTGTGCACATGTTACCTTTACTTTCACTTAAGACATAACCGACTATGTTTACTAGGATACTCACTATTTTTTGACAATTTTGTTTTTGTGTCAATTTGTCCGTTCAAGTGCAAGAAGACGTGAAAGAGCTCAGTTTAGTCTTCGCACGCTGGCTGAAAAGTGGATTTCTAAGCACGCGCTTCGGATGTGTGAGCACACATAATCCTATCAACGCTAGGAAGATAAAAAACATGCCAGTTTAAAAACGTAAACTACACTTTGTTGACGTAGTTTAAGTGTTAAAATTCACGTGTTTTTGAGCTTCCTGGCTTTACACGCAAAACTTTTCCTGGCACTGGCACGTCAACAGTTTCATATCTCGCCGACGCCGTTTTTTTCTATTTTCTATACATTTCCATTATGATGATTTGCAGCTTAATACATTTAACACATTAGCCGTTATTGCCACCTCAAAATGAACTCCGAATAAAAAAAACGTTTTTATGACAACATATATATTTTTAAAGTGCATATAATTATGGTTATGGAGAATTTTTCGCTCCCACTCAAATCTGAGCACAGATGTTCTCACATAGGGGTGTTTTAGTTCAAGCTTTTGTAATCACAAAGAGCATCCCCACATGACACCTTAAAGCAGACAGCACATTCCTCTCCAGTAGCCCAGGCACATAACACGGCAACACACGCCATAAATTCCTTTCCCTCAGAGATAGCCTCACTACCACATTTGTTGATACTAGCTACACGCAGCCCCTTTTTCACAGAGGAAAACACAAAAAAAGAAGGGACACGTTAAGGTCGAGTTGTTCACTTAAGTCGCACAACACTGAAAATGTTTAAAACGTCCCACATGAAAGACACAGGTTAAATCCCCACATGTTTATCTGCTCTTTTTCGCATGAAGGAAGTATGCTTGTGCGCAGAGCTTGTTTTTAAAGATGTTTTAGATGTTTTTTTATGGAATTGCACTAAAATAGTTAAAACATAGAACTATAGGATGTACTGTTATATGTGCACTTCCTGATTCCTTTGCTCTAATAAGTGTATTTGTTGACAATTCTAGTTTTGCGTGTCGGTCAAAAATTTATATTTTTATACAAAATTATATTTACACTGTATTTATAATCCATTTATTCCCTTTGTTGAGCATAGACCTGAAAATGTAATTTCCAACTTAAACTGTCGTACATCTTGAATGCTTTAGTTTGATCTCTTTTCAAAGACGACGCTTGGCAGATTATTGCTTAAGTGAAAAAAGTTAAAAAAATTGAACTTACAAAAGTAACAGAATTCTACGTGTATTGTTATGAAAAATGCACAAAAATACAATTCAATTTTTATATAAAATATTTTCAAAATCACTTTTTACTCTAAAACTGCAAGAAAATCAAAGCAATACAACAAAAGTTGTGTTCCAAATTTGAGCTTGATATCTCAAAAAATGAGCTTCCAGTAAGATTTTCTGGCTGAAGTGCCAAAAGTTTTCACTAGATAAAATTAGTCTCCCATTAATTTCCAATGCGGTCATTTTTCATCAATTCAGGACAATTTTTTGAGGACCATTTAACCTTTTCGAATCATGCATGATTTTTTTTTTTTTTGCGTGTGTGTGTGTTCACATAGCATTCCAAAGAAGCAATTGCCAAAACCTTAAGCAAGTTATGTACCATTCCAAAGAAGTAATAAATAAATAAAAAATAAAAAACGTGAAACATTTCGGTCAAAAAAGAGGGTAATGTATAGCCTTTCAATGAGAATATATGGTTATGAAGCTGTAAAATAACATAGCAAAAGCAGCTGCAGTTTCTTCACAGGCCCCAATGAAAAAGCATTGGGCAACTTGAGATTACTGCAATATAGTACCAGTTAGAGCAAATCTGAAACCACAAACACCACAGCCACAAATGCTCCACGACACACAATAAAATGAGCAAGGCCCAGAGAGACGTACGATATGTCTGTAAATGACAAAATCGCTTTTATATTCTCATGGAATGATCTGAATAGAAACAGTGTCAGTGAATGTCTCCCTTCGAGTCATTCGGTTAACGGTCTCAGCGCCCTCTTGATCTATTGTTTTGATTCCTGGATTTTGGTCACAGATACAGCATTGAATTTACTGGAAAAAAATATGACTTTGGTACATGGCACTGTCCCATGAAATGTGTGTGTAGTTAGTTAATGTTGCAGGCCCGAGTTTATAATCCTAGAAGGAAAAAACCTCTGAAAGTGACAAGAAAAAAAAACAGCAATTATATTTCTGGTTTAATCTATATAGCAGTTCTTTGGTAACACATAATACTGATCCTTCATTAATGAATAACTTCACAAGAACAAATGAGTAACAATATCAACAATACTATTAAATAACAAACTCAGATGAATGAATTAGTAAGAAACAGCGCTCAGTCGAATGTGGTATTTCAATATTAGCTAATCAGTCTACTATTTACTACTAAGAACTATACAGGTTCATAATTAATATTAATAATGCATAATGTATAATATAAGGTAATGGTAACCCATTAGTAATGACAGTGTTACTACATCTTTCAAAAGGAAATACTAAGTATTTGGATCAGTATTCTAAAGTGAAGATCATGGGAACACACTATTAATGATGACTAAAGTGTTACCAAATCCATCGGAAGGAACTACTATACAAATCTCAAAAGCTTACATGGACTTGAGTCAATATTAGGTAGTTATCATGTTTTTCACTTTAGAATACTGATCCAAATAATTAGACATTCCTTTAGAAGGTTGTAGTTACACTTGAGTCGTTACTAGTGGGTCATTTAGTGGGTAAATTATGCATTATTCATGTTAATTATGAACTTGTATATAGTAGTTTCCTGGGAAGTATGAAAAAAATAGTAGTTACTAAGCTAAAAGTGAACTACATTCAACAGCGCTAATTCGTTAATCAGAGTTTCTCGTTAGTTAATAGTAGTTACTAGAATGTTAATAGTGCGTTACTCATTTGTTCCGGTGTAGAATTCACTAATGAAGGAACAGTATTCTAAAGTGTTACCGTTCTTTTATTATTTGCGGCTAATTTTGATGATTTTTCCTCATCGATATAACTGAAGCAATTGGCTGATAGGACATTCATGGTTGGTGTTTGGCTCTTTCATAGCTCTAGATTTAATTGGCTGGACGAAGCTTTAGCAATCACATCTATGTCTTTGATTGGGCAGCTGTTGTGCTAAGGCGTCCCGTGGATCTGAAGGGTCCCGGTATCCACGAGCTATCACTGACGGTCTGCAGAGAAGAGCATTACTCCCGTCTCAGACTCTATAACCAACTCCACATGTCTTATCTAAATAAGCACTAGGCCAAGACAGATCGCATTTCCTTCTGGTGCTAGCCAGACGCACGGATTACCTTGCACTGGCTTCGACGTAAAAATCTGAATTAAATTGATACTGGCACATGAAGTCGTGGTACCAGTCATGTTAAAGAAATACTGTACTTTGACGTATTAAGTGATTCTTCACCCCTTTTACCATATAGTTACAGTACATTACTTTTTGCCATACAGGAAGTCTCATCATGGGTACATTTACCGCACACGAAATTGTGTAGTTCAGCAAGTAATTCATACCCCTACAATATTAGACCTTTGCCATTACACTAATATAAATCCTTTGAAGAATTGCCCCCATGCTTTGAGCCAAATGAAATGTTAATTCATACCACAATCACATAGTGAGTACAGTTAGTCAGACAAAAAGCAGCACGAAATGCCAAGGCGCAGTCTGGAAAAATTGAACAGAAGGCAAAATGTGGAACGGACTGTAAAATCGTATTAGTAACAGGATTATTTTTTGTGGGTAAGGAGATTGTAGTTGTTGGTCTCTATGAAGTATGAAGCTCTGGGTTTTTACAGTCAACACGGAATCAAAACAGACACTATTATTAGTCTTAATTGTGCGTGTTATTTCAAAGGAAAACATTTATTGTGTTTGTAATCTTTCAACAAAATGTAATAACGCCTATAAAATGACTTTTCTTTTCACCTGACATCACCGCACGGTCTATTTGTTGATGTTAGCAGTGATCTAATGGTAAAATTAACCCCTGAATTAAATTGTCAATAGAGGATCAGGAAAGTTTGTTTTACAGATGTAATTTGTGATTTTAATGCAATGTATTCCTGCTGAGGCGCAGTTTCCCAAACAGGGGTTTGTGAGTTGCTGAAAAGCCAATCGATATTTATACTGAATGTAAAAAACAATAAATAAAAATAAATGGAACTTTGTGAACTTTGTGATTATCGTGATGAGTGCGATTATTAAATAAAAGGCTGCAATTCAGTTAAATAACTTTATATTTTGAGGCGCTGCATGTTTCAGTGAGGCATTGCACTATGATCCGGCGTTTTCAGCGTCTCAGGAGTCATTATTGTTATTGTTATTAATATTCATTTGATTAGGTTCCAGTGTGACTGAAAAAAACCTGTACTAAGGTAATAAATCTGGGCTAATAGTTAAAGCTGCAGTCCGTAACTTTTGGCTAGCGGTTAATAAACACTGCATGCGTCTTGCGGAAGAACATTGTAGCCGGATCTACTTCTCTCTGTTTATGTCTATGACGAGTCATGCAGGTACTGGGATACTCCGCAGTGGTATGACCCAAATCAGTCAAAAATAGTCCGAATATAAACACTTATTATAGGCGTACCATAGTCACTCAGGATAAGACAAAAGCACGGTTTGGAAAATGTTTTCAAGATGTTCTCGCTTATTATATACATTTTGAACACCAAAAAGTTATGGATATTCCTTAAAAGTAATTTAATAAAGGTTATTGCAATAATAGAATACTACGATTTGAGATACTCAAATTAGGTCTGGCTTCATTCTGGTTTGAAATGCTCACTTTTAAGATTCAAATAATAAACTCAACCCCACCCTTTCGGAAGTTAAATGGGTTGCATTTGCCATTTCATTTTGACTTTAAGACAATGAGAAACATAACTAAGTCAGATGAATCCCTTGAGGTAAACATTTTATTTGGCAAGCTGTGTAAAATATATATTAAAAATAAAATGATGTCATCATCACCCTCAATTAATTCTAAACCTGTTTGAGTTCCTTTGTTCAGTTGAACACAAAAGAAGATATTTTGAAGAAAACATGTAATCAAACAGTTGCTGGCCCCATTGACTTGCATACTATTTCTTTTTTTTATGCTATGGAAATTAATGGGGTCAGAAACTGTTTGGTTTGGAACAACTTGAGGGTGGGTAAATACTGACAGATTTTTCATTTTTGGGTAAACTATCCCTTTAATAGTGTGCTGCAATAAAAGATGTAATACCATTTTATATAATCCAGACTGTAAAAAAAAATGCATTGCTTTTTCGCAGACTGCCTGGTGTAATTTCATTTCCATATGCGTCCAGCCACCTTAACATCGTCCGCTCATAATTCCTTAAGCGTTCTCTAATCAACATATCTCCGTGTCTAACCAAATGTTAAATCCCAGTAGAGGCTATTTGTGTGGTGTATTTCTTCGCTAATAAATCTACCAAGGTTGAATTATATCCACAGAGTACAGTAAATTGAGTATGATGACATACCAATATTAGCGTCTCATACTTGCTGTTCTGCACATTAGCTATCTGGGGATTGGTCCAAAAAAAAAGATGTACCACGTAGTTTAATATATTCTACAAGTAAATGAAAACTTCAGAATCAAATTTCTTTACATGTAAGAGGAGAGTTAAAATTATTGAAATCTATCGGTGTTTTTTTATAGCCGCTTGGATCTTCAAGATTCAGAAGGCTTTGAGGTGGTGAATTTAGGGAACTCACATAGTGCCTTTCCATCATTTATATCCGAAGCTCCACGGGGTGCATCCTCTTGCACTGAAGTTATGTCGAAAATTGGTCTTTTAACCCATTTGAGAGCACCTTAATGTATTGAGGGCAAGGACAATAACTGGGACAGATATAATTCAGTCTGCTCTTCTGCAGGTGGCTCTCTTTAAGGGCTCACCCTATTTTAGCACTTACATGACCACTAGGGTTTTGGACACTGTGCTTAGAAGAAAAAAAAAGACTTTAATTTACGACCAAATGACGACACACAAGAGCTACAAAACAAGCCTTTCTCTCTTTCTTTTTTAAACATACTGTAGTGTGTGTGCAACTGTTGCATTTAAGAACAGTTTTGTCACAAACCTGAATTTCTTTTTGTAGTATTACAAAAACACAACATCAGGATGTTTCCAAAATCCTGAGGAGCCATAGATGTAATTGTACATAAATAATGTGACGCTTATTTTTGTCGTCCGAATCTATTAATTTATTAAAAAATCCAATCAATCTTAATCTGTTCTACATTGTTTGTAATTTTAATTTCTAAATTTAAACTCATTTTGATATTTGGGTGTAAGAGTAAAAAAAAAAAAAAAATATATGAAGAAGAAAAAAGAAAGAAAAAGATTGATAAATATTTCAAAAACTTTTGTTTTCCAAATCAAAGTAGTGTTGAACATGCTGAAACAGGCAAGAGAAAAAAAAAAGATCAAGTAAGTCCCGTAAGATATCACATACTTTGACCTTTTAATGAAAGGGGAAGTTTAGTTTTAAATTATTTTACAGTGTCCTTGATACATGTTGCATGCACTTGCTGTATAACAGTAAATTATACATAATTACATGTAACTAAACCCTAATCCAAACCATCATCCTAATCCTTACCCTATAGTAAATACACATAGTTCATTATTATTACTCAATACTTAAATGTGTAATTACACTGTAACATGGACACCTTAAAATAAAGGCTTACACTTTATTTGAAGGTGTCCCTTACAGTGTAATTATATATTTAAGTACGGAGTAATATTGATTAACATTATACTATAGGGTTATGATTAGGGTTTGATTGAGGGTTATGTAATTCTGAATTATTTACTGTTATTACTATGGTAAGTACATGTAATATATGTAAAGGGCACGGTAAAATAAAGTGTTAGCAAATAAAGTAACTATATTTCATTTAGTGCAACACCTCAAACAATGTAATGATATTTATGAATTTAAAGTGCTGTTTAGCGTCAATGATAATGTTATAGGTTACGTCATGCAATTGATGCAATTGCCATTTTTAGTTATTAAATGTAAACGTTTATTTTTTTTTATTTTTTTTGTATTTGCAGATTTTAGTAAGGTGTCCTTACAGTGTAATTATACATTTGAGTACTTAGTAATATTAATTAACTACATGTATCTTACTATATGGTTAGGTGCATGTAATTATGCATATAAGCACATGTCACATGTAAAAAGGACACTGCAAAATAAAGTGTTACCCAGCTTTTTATGTTGAGCACCTGTTTGTCATTGACCCTTAATGTCCACTTTATTTCCAGTGTTACAGCAGTTTATTTTATTTTACTTTTAGATAATTGTTGCAGTGGCTGTTGCAATTCTCCAATTGTCATTTACCGATTTCTGAAACAAGAGAGAGGAGATGAGAATACAGTTTTCATTGCTTCTATTGCAATACAAACATAGCACATCAAGTTTTGCAAATCAGTACAACTGTTCAGTTTGCTTCTTTCAAGCGATCACATCACATGATCATCCAGTTCTTAAGCTTGCTTTATTAAAAATAAGCCTGGCTGAAGAGGCAATGCCCAGCGTGCCTTTCCCTTGATGAATTGCTTTGTGAATGTGTCGACCTGTGCCACGTACACTCCCAGAAGTCCCTGGGTGTTTGAGCACTGTAGTTACTATATCATATAATTATGACTTTGCCATCAATCACATTTTCATACTAATGCATCATTAACCCAACAAATAGCTCCCATATGTTCATCCGAACCTAGTCCTCTGGTCCAAAAACTGTGTGCCTGCCACATGATTTTCCACAGAGTGGTGTGTATACACCATGCGCCACATGGTTCCTTCACCTCATGGGCTACATCTTGTTTCACATCCCTAATGAGTCGGGTCACAAGTGCTAGTTAAGCAGTCATTGATAATTCAGTACGAATGTGTTCTTGCCGAGAGCCACGAGGATGTGTCAAGACTTCCCTCTGTTCCTGGGCTTTTAAAACTTACCGCATTGCTATTTCAAACAAATCTTCATACGTCTCTGTTACCGGGGTCTGCAATCTACTCTGACAGCCGCCGACTCGCTAACCCCTTCCCAGTCGTGTTTCCAGTGCTTTCTTGGACGCTGACAATTTAACTTTTTTTTTATTCTTTTTTTTTTTTATTCTGGCTCGCTCGTAACTCCAGGTCTCTGCTTCAAGACGAAATCCCCTTGTAGCACATTAACCTCTTCTGTATTAGCATCATGCTGGTTTCCGTCGACAAGCAACGGGCAATTTTATGCTTTTCACAGCCAATTGACTATATGATCCGGGGGGAGGTGAGCCTCCGAAAACTTTTGTTATTTCACGTTTCTCATTAGACTCATCATGGGTCAGTGTTGAACATGGAGCTTTTGCTAATGACATGGAGGAAACTGCACCTGAAATTACTGCTCTCATTATTGTAATCATCGTTATTTATGATGACTCCCTGTTTAGAGTATATGGTTGAACCCAAATGGAGCATGATGAGGTGTTGGGATGATAATGAGTTTGCCGTGAAGATGATGAAGATGATGACGGCATAATTCTCCAGGGCTATGGTGACTTATGGTGGCGAAATGCTTTTGGCCCATGTGTGAGGCAGCTGGCACCTTACAGTATGGTAGAGAGCCATGTGGTAAACATCATCCTACAGACGGCAACTGAAGAGTGAATGAACAGTCTTTTTTTTAGGGTTAAATTATTGACGTATTAGTGAGATATTAGAGCTTGTTCAGTTATATTAAAGGGTTTGTTCACCCAAAAATGAAAATTAGCCCATGATTTACTCACCCTCAAGTCATCCTAGATGTATATGACTTTTTCATCTTTCAGACGAATACAATCGGAGTTATATTAAAATATGTTCTGGAAATATATTCCAAGCTTTATAATGACAGTGAATGGCCCATAACAGTCCATTTATCCATCATAAAAGATCATCTATCCATCATAAAAGTGCTCCACACAGCTCCGGGGGTTAATAAAGGCCTTCTGAAGCGAAGCGTTGCGTTTGTGTTCGAAAAATATCCATATTTCAAACGTTATAAAGTAAAATAACTAGCTTCCAAACGAACATACAGATTCCACTTAAGTCTAAGCGCAACTTATGCGAGTAATACAACGTACTGCTGATATTTACGCTGCGCCATGAATCACTACGCTACTTCTCACGTCACAAGTTGTGTTAGTTGCACTTTAGGCGTAAGCAGACTGCGTATGTTCGTTCGGCTGGAAGCTAGAATTTTACTTTGTAACATGTTAAATATGAATATTTTTCTATATTTTTCCATTCGGAAGGCCTTTATTAACCCCCGGAGCCTCGTGGATCACTTTTATGATGGATGGATGCACTTTTATGATGGATAGATGCACTTTTATGGACTTCAAAACAGAAACAGCAATTCACTGCCATTTTAAAATTGGAAGCTTATTTTTTTTATTATAACTCAGATTTTATTCGTCTGAAAGAAGAATGGCATATACATCTAGGATGACTTGAGGGTGAGTAAATCATGGGCTAATTTTCATTTTTGGGTGAACTATCCCTTTAACACTTTCCCTGCCATTGACAGTAATTTCCATCATCTTGAGACAACGCTTCCCCTCCATTGACTGAAATTTCCAGCTTTCTGTGTTTTCAGCATATAAACTAAAGTTGCCTAATGTTACTGAATGAAATGTCGACCCAGGACGAGCTATAGGACAGTAGCCGTGTTTCCATTACCCTTCAAATTGCGCAAATTGAAATTGCAAATTAAAATTACGCCCAATTGAAATACGTCAATTTCGCAAAAACTCCCATTTATCGCAAAAAAGTTTTTACGCTCGCATGAGGTGGTTTTTCAGGCAATTCGGAAAAAAGGAATATTTCGCAAAGCTGCAATAGAAACAATTTATTTTCGCATTTACAGGTCACCTGACGTAAGTTAAAGTAGATCGTTCTTTAAAGATGACACGCCATGTTTGGACAGAAGACGAGACATAAGCCGCGTTTCCATTAACATTCAAATCGCTCAAGTTGAAACTGTGAATTGAAAATACGGCCAATGGAAACACGTACATTTCGCAAAAAAGTTTTTACGCTCGCATGAGGTGGTTTTTCATAAAAGACAAAATAATTACAGGAATACTGGATTCTAAACCTCAAAGAAGCCACAATCAAGACCTCAAAGCAGATATGAGGGACAAACACCCAGAAACACCATCCGCTCCAAGTATAAGGGTCTTTCCTTACCATTAATGCTTGGATAACACACTCGTTCGATTAATAATAATGGCCAGTGCAGTGGCTGGGATATACGTAAACCTACCAACATCCGTCGCCATGATTTTTGGAATGACTTATCGCGAGAGGAAAAAATTACGTTTTTGTCGCATAACATCGGTTAATGGTATCGCCGTCATTTCGCAATTGTTTTTTGTCGACATTTCGAAGAAATCGCAAATCTGTAATGGAAATGAGGCTTGTGAAGCTTTGGGGGTGTTGATGGATGCGATCTACCCCATCTATGTTATGTCTTTGAAAAAAAATATGATTTTCTCAGCTTTTTGCTGAAAATGTATCTTTTTTTAAAATGAAACATACCCACATTCAAGTGTTGATAAAAAAACAGCATTTTTTGTTTAAAAGCAGAGGCTCTTTTCTTTCTTTTGGTTTATTGGATGTTCAGATATTCATGCAACAAAATATTCTGGGGTTCGTGACCATTTTTGTGAAATTGATCAAAAATGAAAAATCAAGTAGTTAAGAGAGCTATAAAATATTTAACCCTTTATTTCCCATATTTTTCCCAAAGCCAATCTTTTAGCAAACTGTGTATTTTTCAAACAACTTCAATGGAAGCTCTTCCTGAAGTTGGTCTGTTTGTATGCCACGTGTCTTTAAAGGTCCAGTGTGTAATATTTCTCTGGATCTATTGCAATATAAGATCCATAACTATGTGTTTAGTGGTGTATAAAGACCTTACTTAATGAACCGTTAAGTTTGTATTACCTTAGAATGAGTCATTTATATCTACATAGGCGCGGGAATCCCCTTCTATGAAGGTTGTTGTGATATTTTGTGACGTCATGTTTCTACCGTAGCCGACAGCGAACACACAGCGCTACAGAGCGCGTTTCGTCACTACCTGAAAGAGAAGCCGCAGAAAGCTAGAAGCCAGATAGACACCGTGAGTAGTGACTTTCCCTTGTCAGTGGTGTAAAATATGTAGTTGGATTGTTTCATGTAACTTAGTTATTCTCCCTCGCTGTGTTATGGCTTTGCTATGTGGGGATAAATGTGCTGGTTACGTTCGTGAGACAGCCGAGTACTCTTTTCATTGACCGTAAAACAGTATGTTACAGGAATCACCAACCCGTCGATCGCGACAAGTCGATCTTGGAAGCATTTTAAGTCGTTCGCGAAGAGTTTTCAAAATCAGAGAAAAAAAGCCTATTGTATGTAGTAAATGCTGTCTAAGGGATGCGGAGGCGCGCGCGCTGTTACAATCATGTCATTTTTGCCGCGCGCACCTTTGGGCTCATGCGGACGCGTCGAGTTTAAACAAGGCTTTACGCTTTAACCAGCTCAGCCACAGTAACAGCTCAAATTAGCCAGGTAAACTTTTACTACCCTGTAAGAAAAAAATATAGTTGCATAGTTTCATGTGGTTCTTCTCCCTCGCTGTATTATGGGTTGCTATGTGGGGAGAAATGTGCTGGTTACGTTTGTGAGACAATCAGCTGATTACTATTATTATATTATATATTAAGACCCTCACCTGACTATGGCTTTGTAAACTTTATCTATGATGTGGTTTATAATGGACTGTGGTACAGAAACAGTGACAATGTTACACACTCTCGGCTTACTCTGGCTATTCTCTGCTGTCTCAGTCGACGATATGTTTGTCCCGTTTTAGCCACCGTAGCTTCTTCGAAAGGGAAGGGTGAGTAGTGGGCGGAGTCATTAGTGCAACTCACAACCGAACCGCTAGATGTCGCTAAAAATCACACACTGCACCTTTAAAACATCTATAGCTATGCAAAAAATAAATAAATAAATAAATAAAAACTATACACACAGTAAAAAGTCTGGTAGAGTCTTCAGCCATTTTAATGGCCCATGGGTTTAAAGGGGTTAAATATCATCTTCATTTTTCAGGTTTAGAAAGACTTAAGAACACTCCCGATATTCTAACACGAACCAAGACAAACAACCCAAGGCATAATCCTCCAAAAAGGCCATCCAAAAAGAAAGACCAGACACACAAATTAGGATATTTTGCAATGGAAAACGAATCTCCCATCACTGTGGAATAACATGAAATTTGGCTGCATGCGTAGGAATTTTGTAAGTTATTTTTCTAGTTGAAAGGACCAGCAATCCAACATATTCTTCCAAAATGCCACTCTTCCGGCTTTAGGTATATAATGGTCAAGTTTGATCAACTGTCCAATTATATAACAGACTTAATTCTGACTCTATAAACGTATGTTGACTTTTTGCTCATGCTGATACTCCCTGATATAACCGATTCTTAACCAGAGCTGTTTATTCTCCGCCTATACATAGTTTGAGACGGATAATGTGAAATCTTCTATATTCTGTGCCTTTGAGACAGAGTGAATTTCTGAAGGCATTCGTAAAGAAGGTATAAAAAAGAGAGATGCATATACATTCGCCTCCACGAAAGTCTTCATTGGACAGATGACTTTGCCCCTCAGCCAGAACACTGGAACATGCATGGCTGAGCCTCTTCTCTGGCTTCTGATGCATGAGTTAAAGCCATACATTTCGTTAACGGGGCAGATTGAATTAATACCCATCCGAGGACCACTCCAGATGGCTGCTGCCTCTCTCACAGCCTCTCATTGTGTAGGAAAATAAACATCCGTAAATCACCATGACGGGAGTTCCTACAATCAACGGGCGCTGAAGTCATGGTCCGAATCACGCCTCCTCAGAGGACCTGCTGATTTTGTGTGGAATACTGTGTGCTGTAAAAAGTAATCACCTGACACAACATAACGTAGCTGTTTGAGACGGATGTGGTCTCATGTTCTTTTCTCAATTGATGTTTTTGGCTAAAAATGTTAGATTCTGCCAAGGCCACAAAGTAGCAACACCTCTACTCGCATACCTGCTTACAATGTCTATTTGTATCTCCGGGAACTATTACAGGCATGTTCTAACACCCCCGAGAGGAAGCGTCCTGCTTTTTGGAGTCTTGTCTCGCTTGGCCACTGTATTGCAACAGCCACATAAAGGAGTGTTTTTATTGGAAAATAGGTGCAGCCTGATGCTTCTTTATGCCAAACTAAATCCAACTGAATATGGCCTTAAGTAGAGGCTGGTTACGATTGCAGTAAATAGAGCTCTTTGTGGATATTTTACAAAACATTTATTACATTCATGTTTCTGCCATATCAAATATGGAGAATTGACTCATCATTGTTAATGGATAAGCTTGCCACAGCAATTCATGTATGGAACTTAATGAGGAATACATCCAGTGGACAATGAAACCACCGAAATTGAAAGCAAAGCAGATTTTTCCAGTTCTAGTTTGTTTGGTATTTCTGTTTTTTTTTCTCAATAAAAAAGGAAAATTGTCTGAAATATGTTGTTTACCAAACATGTGGCAAGTCATGTTGGTTTCATATCTTTTTGAAGAACAAGGATTGAAAAAAAAAAAGTTAAAATTTAATTACTGAAATTTACTGCTGAGTAAGTCAAGGAAAAGGTAATAACAAACTTTTACCTTAAAGGGATAGTTCACCCAAAAATTAAAATTCTGTCAGTAATTACTCACCCTCATGTTGTTCCAACCCCGTAAGACTTTCATTCATCTTCGGAGCACAAATTAAGATATTTTTTATTAAATCTGAGCGCTGGATCACTCCTCCATAGGCTTCTTAAGGGATCGAAACTGGCCGGCCCAAAAGTTATGAAAGACATTGTTAAAATAGTCAGAGTGACTACAGTGGCTCAATCTTAAGTTTATCAAGCGACAAGAATACTTTTTGTGCCCAAAAACCAAACAAAAATAACGACTTTATTCAACTACTCATTTCCTTCCCTGTGGGCCTTGAGATTTCACGTAGTGGAACTGCGCAAAGCTTCTGTGTTGTACGTCACACGCATCACACACATGACTAGCGTTGGCCAATAGTGAGCCTACGTGTGACGTACAACACAGAAGCGCTGCGCTGTTACACTACGTGAAATCTCAAGGCCCACAGGGAAGGAAATGAGTTGTTGAATAAAGTCGTTTTTTTGTTTGTTTTTTTGCGCACAAAAAGTATTCTCGTCGCTTATTAAACTTAAGATTAAGGCCCCGGTAATCACTCAGACTATTTTAACGATGTCTTTCATAACTTTTGGGCTGGCCAGTTTCTGATCCAGCGCTCATATTTAATAAAAAAATATCTTAATTTGTGTTCCGAAGTTGAACGAAAGTCTTACAGGGTTGGAACAACATGAGGGTGAGTAATTACTGACAGAATTTTCATTTTTGGGTGAACTAACCCTTTAATATTTACAAATACCTAAATTGCATTTAGGTGACCCGGACAGCAACATAGTGTTGGCCCAGATCCGGGCCACATCTGGTACACAATGATTCCACACCTACCAGATGTGGGCCGGATCTGGGCCGACACTATTGTTGTGTTGGAGTGTTTTAGTTATTCAACAAGAAGTTCAATTTCACACCAGATCTTAAAAAGATAACCTCTTTATTTTTGTGTCCCTCACTCTAACAACGTATGCGCACACGAAACCCCGGAACCTTGGTTACCCTGGAAACCTTGAGTTAGAATGCAACAACTACAGTATGTTGCTGTCTGGGGATTCACACACCACATGACATTTTCAACCAAAAATAACCATTCATTGTAATAAAAAGGTCAAATTATTTAGTGTTTTTAGAGACTTATTGACCTTGTCACACAGTTATGAGGGCCTGCAGGGGTCGTTGTTATAATTTACTGTTTTATTTTAATGCTGTTCACATGTTGGTTGCACCAACAGACTTTGAATCAGCGGACAACAGTTTTTCGAATATATTTATTATCACTGAAGCATTTTTAAAATAAATATTAAGCCAATCTACTTCTATTCATTCTTTTAACACACACACACACACGCACACACACGCACACACACACACACACACACACACACACACACACACACACACACACACACACACTACGTTACATGTTTTGAACAGAAATCTGACATATATCCAACTGCCATATCTCAGCATTCCAATGAAAATTCATTATACATGCTTTCAGTACAACACAACACAGGAGAAAAATGTAAGGAAATTGCATTTTTGTAATCCCAGATCCAACTTGAATGGCCAATTGAATGATTTGGCTAGAGATAAACAGGGGTTTTCTTTGGCTCTTTATGTGCTCACTGTTCATAGTCCATTAAACCCACTGGCCCTCGGCTCTGATCACATACCCAAAGGTTTTACACTAACAAGAAGTGATCAGGCATCGCTGTAAATCACATCTTATGGAAAAAAAGAGCTCTGCTTTTCGTATACTGGAGCAAAAGGAGTTCCAGTATTATATCATGAAATAAAAGGAGGGTCAAGAGGTTAGTTTAGCCCTCTGTCCGAATATGTGCACTTCCCAGCTGCACAGTATGTTATAAATATTATGTCCAATGTGTACAAAGTCTGAAGACTAAGTATTCATGATACAGTAAGAGATGCAGTTGACTGTATCTGATGTAAACCCACACTTTGCTATTCTATGCAGTCACAGGAGCTGAAAAGACATCAAATTAGAAAATATGAGAAAAAATGTCAGACAACATTGAGCTTCTTCTAGGTACAGTACGAAGTGTCAGGCTTCTGTAACTTCAGTCTGTTTATTCTTGATTTGGCTCTGACACTGCTATTGTCATGGTGAGCGTACGGTTCAGAGTTCAAGTCAAGTCAAGTATATTTATATAGCGCTTTTCACAATATAAATTGTATCAAAGCAGCTTCATAGTATCAATCAAATAACATAATGTTTGTTTCTTAGTGGAAAAAAAAAACATCCACGATTGGTACGGCTGATCAATGGTATTAATGCTTGGTTAATTAATTTGAATATCCCCAACTGAGCAAGCCAAAGGCAACAGTGGCAAGGAACCGAAAAACTCCATCAAGTGACCTACTGGTGTCCTAAAACTCCATCAAGTGACCTACTGGTGTCCAAAACTCCATCAGGTGACTTGATGGAGAGAAAAAAACCTTGGGAGAACCCAGGCTCAGTCGGGGGGCAGTTCTCCTCTGGCGTTTATGAACTAGAGGCCGGATTTACTTGTAACTGTAATTTGATACAGAATTTTGTTTTATTTTATCACTTCGGGATGGGTACACGAACCGGAATCACAACGTTTTATCTGTAGAGTGGTAAAGGGATCCTCCATAGGGAGAGGCTAGTTGGCACTTCAGCACTGCGTTGTCATCGGGTCCAGGCAAAGCTCCTAGTCAGATCTGGATATGACCTGTACCTGCGGGAAAATCTTCCCGGACATTGGTAGGAAGACTGTTCCAAAGTTTTGGTGCTAAATAGGAAAAGGATCTACCGCCAGCAGTCGATTTTGATATTCTAGGTATTATCAACTGGCCCGAATTTTGAGATCCCAATAGAAGTGAAGGACTATAATGCGTTAAGAGCTCGCTCAATTACTGTGGAGCTAAACCATTCAGTGCTTTGTAAGTAATCAACAATATTTTAAAATTTATACAATGTTTAATAAGCAGCCAATGCAGTGTTGACAGAACCGGGCTAATATGGACATACTTCCTGGTTCTAGTAAGAACTCGAGCTGCTGCGTTTTGAACTAGCTATAGTTTATTTATTAAGCGTGCGGGGCAACCACCCAGTAGAGCATTACAATAATCTAGTCTTGATGTCATGAAAGCATGAACTAATTGTTCCGCATTTATCAATGAGAGCATATGGCGTAATTTAGATATATTTTTAAGATGGAAAAATGCGGTTTTACAGATACAAGACACGTGACTTTCAAATGAAAGATTACTATCAAAGAGCACACACAGGTTCCTAACCGACGACGAAGACTTAACAGAGGAGCCATCAAGTGTAAGACAGTATTCTAGGTTATTACGTGTGGAAGTTTTTTGTCCAATAATTAGAATCTCTGTTTTTCAGAGTTTAGTAGTAGGAAATTACTAGTCATCCAATTTTTTATATCAGCTATGCATTCCATTAATTTTGTGAATTGGTAAGTTTTGTTAGGTTTTGAAGAAATAGAGTATCATCGGCAACCATAAAGAGTATCATCGGCATAACAGTGAAAGCTAATTCCTCGTTCTCTTGGGTCATACGTTCATCTGTCCACGCAAGATGTTTTGTGTGCAGAGCGGGTGGTTTTGGTTTTGGTTCTGTGTCTGGATTCGGACATTCATGCTTTGTATGTTTGTCTTCTGTTGTGAACGCACAGGATGAGCTTTCACTCGTTTGTGTGAGCGTGCGTTTTCACGTTTACTCGGGCCGTGCGCTCTTCAGCCTGCGTGTGTTGTTGTGTTCTGTGGCACGCGGTTCGTGTTTTCATGTTTTGTATGGACATGCATCGATGAGAGCTCTCATTAGCTGCGTGTTCGTGTCATGTTTGGTGTGAGTACATGGCTTGTCATGTTTGTTAATATGTGCCATGTGCTCTCCTGTCTATTGTCTTAACCCTGCATCTTGTAATCTGATTTATTGTCTCAGTTGCCTCAGTTTGCTGCCCTATTTTTTCTCCTTGTGTGTTCAGTCCTGTGCCAGTTTTTCATATAATGTACTGTTTGTGTCTCAACCTGCCTCATCCTGTTAGAGTGTCCAGTCCTGCCTTGTCCAGATGCCAGTCTTGTTTTCCCTTACGTGGTAGTTTTTATTTTATTTTTATTTTTTGTCAAATAAAGTCCATTCTCTCTGCATCCTCGCCTGATCCTTTCACCTAATCCTGACATGAAGTTGCTCACTGTGATTATACCTACATATTTTCCTTTCTGACCTTTGTGACAGTGCAAGTGCTATACCCAGATCATAGACAACTATGATTGACAACTATGATCATAGACAAGATTTCAAGTTTTGAAGCAGATCCAGCCTCCACTGTCTTCTCAATGGTCTGGAAAGGCAAGTAATTACATAAAGTGAACATCCAAAGTGCATTTCAATGTTTTTATTCAGTCTCGAGTTCTGTTCAAGGTAACATTAGATGTTACTGGCAGTTGCACGTATGTCTCTCGAAGATTTTGCATTGAACGTATGAGAGCTGTCAGTTAGACAGACAACCTTCCCAGCGGGAACTTGCTGGTTTCAGGGTTGTGTGCTCGCGAAGGTGGAGCCCAACAATACAACCGCGTGCTCTTTCATTTACTAGCAGGGGGCAAAATACGAAAAGGAGCGTTTGTGTTTTTAAATGAATGGACACAATGAATCACACAGGATGGTGGTTTGACGGTTATGATCGTGACCCAAGCGCTGTTTGGTGATTCAAGTTTAAGTGAAGTTCTCGTAAAAATTGAAGCATTGATGGCATATTTCCATCCCAAGCATATTTCGTTCTAAGAGGTGGTCTGTTTTATCCATCTTGATCCATATTGATCACACATCAGATTCACCCAGTGTATAGTGGTTCATTAACTAATCAATCTCGTGTGCTCCAGTCAGCTGTAAGAATGGTGCGTTCGGCTTGAATCTGTTGTGATTGGCTCTCGATATGTTTAGAATCCCTCTGCTTCTCCAGTGTGTGTCTTGTATTCCTCAAGTCTCCATAAATAACGCTTAATTGAAACTGTCCAGCTGTCAGAATGATTACACGCTTTAGTTCGCCATTTGGCGGCAAGAGAAAGAAGTCTATGCGTGCTTGGTTATACAGTACAAGTTTGTGGGGAATTCTTCACTTTCTTAGCCAACATAATCATGCCACTGGAAGAAAGGGCCGAGCAACTTACTGAAAACCTAGATGCACACCTGTGTATAGTGCACTAGAGCGATGTGTGCAGATGCTCTTATCAGCTTCGATAAATAAATACTGAAACATTTCTAAGGTCGGGGAGGAGTGGTGGTTTTTGACTAATCCATACTTGGAAAGAAAGAACGGCCAGCTAAAGGACTGCTAGCTCTAGCATGCAAAATCGCAAAGGCATTTTTGCATTGAGCCAACACAGTTGCGGTACAGTGGGGCAACTTTATGAAAGACTAAATAAAGCATTTTGTTGGTACAAAAGCATCCTGTTCCTGGAGCCTTTTTTTTGGAATTTGATCTGTGGACTGTTGAACCAAACAATTCCGGTTTCTATGGTATTAGTTTATTGATTTATTGATGCTATGAAAACATTCAAATTGTATGCATTTTGTCACAGAATAAGAGAACTTGCTGAACTGAAAATATTTAGTTTAAATGTATTTTCTTTTTAATCCCAAAAGCAGTTTCAATTTCAGTGAATGCTATTTAGATTTAAATTAAGCATTCACTCTCTCATGAAAAATAAAAAATAAAATAAAAAAATAAAATAAAACATACATATATATATATATATATATATATATATATACACACACATTTTTTTAGTCGTCAAGCTAGCTATATATATATATATATATATATATATATATGGTAACACTTTATTTTGATGGTCCCTGGTCCCACATTCTGGTGACTATTTTGCATTACATGTCATAAATAATTTTGCATTACATGTCAACTAACTCTCATTAGAGTATTAGTGTACTGTCTGCTTACTATTTGATAACTCTTTATTGTGATGGTCCTCCAACAGACAGTCTACTGACTATAAGTAACTATGCAACTACATGTCATCTTATTCTAACCCTAACCCTACCAGTCTACTAATACTCTACTAATACTCTAATGAGAGTTAGTAGACATGTAGGTGCAACGTTACTTATAGTCAACAGAATGTGTTAAAGGGACCATCCAAATGAAGTGAAACCATATATATATATATATATATATATATATATATATACAGGTCCTTCTCAAAAAATTAGCATATTGTGATAAAGTTCATTTTTTTCCATAATGTAATGATAAAAATTCAACGTTCATATATTTTAGATTAATTGCACACCAACTGAAATATTTCAGGTCTTTTATTGTTTTAATACTGATGATTTTGGCATACAGCTCATGAAAACCCAAAATTCCTATCTCAAAAAATTAGCATATTTCATCCGACCAATAAAAGAAGTGTTTTTAATACAAAAAAAGTCAACCTTCAAATAATTATGTTCAGTTATACACTCAATACTTGGTCGGGAATCCTTTTGCAGAAACGACTGCTTCAATGTGGCGTGGCATGGAGGCAATCAGCCTGTGGCACTGCTGAGGTGTTATGGAGGCCCAGGATGCTTCGAGAGCGGCCTTAAGCTCATCCAGAGTGTTGGGTCTTGCGTCTCTCAACTTTCTCTTCACAATATCCCACAGATTCTCTATGGAGTTCAGGTCAGGAGAGTTGGCAGGCCAATTGAGCACAGTAATACCATGGTCAGTAAACCATTTACCAGTGGTTTTGGCACTGTGAGCAGGTGCCAGGTCGTGCTGAAAAATGAAATCTTCATCTCCATAAAGCTTTTCAGCAGGTGGAAGCATGAACTGCTCCAAAATCTCCTGATAGCTAGCTGCATTGACCCTGCCCTTGATAAAACACAGTGGACCAACACCAGCAGCTGACATGGCACCCCAGACCATCACTGACTGTGGGTACTTGACACTGGACTTCAGGCATTTTGCCATTTCCTTCTCCCCAGTCTTCCTCCAGACTCTGGAACCTTGATTTCCGAATGACATTCAACCACTGAGCAACAGTCCAGTGCTGCTTCTCTGTAGCCCAGGTCAGGCGCTTCTGCCGCTGTTTCTGGTTCAAAAGTGGCTTGACCTGGGGAATGCGGCACCTGTAGCCCATTTCCTGCACACGCCTGTGCACGGTGGCTCTGGATGTTTCTACTCCAGACTCAGTCCACTGCTTCCGCAGGTCCCCCAAGGTCTGGAATCGGTCCTTCTCCACAATCTTCCTCAGGGTCCGGTCACCTCTTCTCGTTGTGCAGCGCTTTTTGCCACACTTTTTCCTTCCCACAGACTTCCCACTGAGGTGCCTTGATACAGCACTCTGGGAATAGCCTATTTGTTCAGAAATTCTTTCTGTTTCTTACCCTCTTGCTTGAGGGTGTCAATGATGGCCTTCTGGACAGCAGTCAGGTCGGCAGTCTTACCCATGATTGCGGTTTTGAGTAATGAAACAGGCTGGGAGTTTTTAAAAGCCTCAGGAATCTTTTGCAGGTGTTTAGAGTTAATTAGTTGATTCAGATAATTAGGTTAATAGCTCGTTTAGAGAACCTTTTCATGATATGCTAATTTTATGAGACAGGAATTTTGGGTTTTCATGAGCTGAATGCCAAAATCATCAGTATTAAAACAATAAAAGACCTGAAATATTTCAGTTGGTGTGCAATGAATCTAAAACATATGAAAGTTTAAGTTTTATCATTACATTATGGAAAATAATAAACTTTATCACAATATGCTAATTTTTTGAGAAGGACCTGTATATATATATATATATTCTTAGAGCTAGCTTGAAAAAGAAAGAAATTGTCACAGATTTACCAAACAAATTTGATCAACTGTCTCATTTCGATATTTGTTGAGTGTATTGTTATGGATCTTTAACATTTAGATGAATTAATGTCAAAATAAAGCCATGTAAACTGTTGTAGGGACCATTTATTCAAAAATGTAAATTCTCTTATCATTTACTCATCCTTGTGTGCATTTCTTTCTTCTGAGGAACGCAAAAGAAGATATTTAGTAATCATATCCATATAAAAGACAATGCTGTCTGGGTCCCAGTGTTCTTCAAAATATATTGTTTTGTGCAGAGAAGTTAAACAGGTTTGGAATGTCTTGAGGTTGTAAATAATTTTTGGATGAACTAAAAGTTTGTTAAATGATTCCATACATTTTAAATAGAGTAAATGAATTGTGTGGTACAATGTAAGATCTCAAGGTTTACATGAAACAGTGTTCTTGTATGGCTCTAATCTTCTGAGGTTTGGCAGTAAGGTGTGCCGTCTAGAGGAAGGTGTGATACTCCGGAGACCACCCAGACAGCAACATAGTGTCGGCTCAGATCAGGGCCACATCTGGTACGTGTGGATGCCTGGAAATGCGTTTTTTCAAAGTTAAACTTCTTTCAACTTGGGCGCTGTGTTTTTAGAATGCCGTGTCATGAGCAAGCGCAGCAAAACACCCGAGACGCGGCAGTTAAAGGGTTATGTTTAAAAAAACATCCCCCTATCAAAAAACGTAATCCCTGCGTGATTAGGTTTTGTAAACATGGAATCGTTGACTTGATTTCACTGCTGACCACAAATTGTTGTTCTGTTGCAGAGAGGAAGGCCTGAATGTAATGATGGCCAAAGCCTGGCTATAATTTGAGAAGCATTTTGACATTGGGGAAACAAGTGTGCTTTGTTTTATGAAGTTACATTAACATTGTTCTTACATCGCTTCTGCTGCTGTATTTCGAGATAATCAGGAAAGCACAAATCTCTTGTTCAACGTGAATTATGGTAGCATATTTAACTCAATCAGTTATTTTAAAACCTTGTCCGCAGCTCTATTGGACTTGCCGTGTTTTTGATGGCATTGTCTTTGTGTGCATGTGCGCGCATGAAGTGTCCTGGTCTCTTTAACGCACTAGGGCCTCGCTGTTCAGATAGCCTTTTAATAGCAATGACGTGAGCCCATGAAGGAACCTGACCTCTCATAAAGCCACAAAGCCTGGGCTGTCTACCCATCCTGCTCCTTCACACAAAACCAGACAAATACAGTATCCATCTCTACATCCAGATTTATCTGTTTCTATACTGCCTCTTTCATGTCATTATACATCACTCAGAGAAAAAATTGATTGACATTTACATGAGCCACGACTGACTAATAAACTAATTTAACAGATACAGATAAATGGAAACTGTGAGAGGGAAACGACAGTATTTAAAAGATGTAATTTCATTATTAAGAAAGAGGTCGCTGAATATAATAGCTCAGCTGATGGTGCCAGGTGTGTAGAGAGCGCACAACGAGGGCGATATAAACATACTGTAATAGTCTTTAAAATGGCGGTGCCTGAACACGCAAACTTTTGAAAACGGGTTTCAAAGTGCACATTTTTGAAAATGGTCTCCGTCTAACAAAAGAAACACAAATCTCTGAAGACGATGACGTCATGCACATGCGTATTACGCGTTCAGTCTATAGCGTTTCATACCCATCTACTGGACTGGCAGCAAAATACAGCGTTTTTAGTCGTTTTCGCGGATCCGAATGGGGATCGTTTTGACAATGGTGTCGTCTGTACGCGGAAAACTCAAAGGAAAACTTCTCCGTTTTAAGCATATTGTTGTCGTGTAGTGATAATGCAGAAATATGGCCTTGCAGTGTCTATCAGATAATCCAAATCAGCTAGAATTCTGTCACATTACTGTCTGAAGAAATTGTACACTTGTGCCAACCAATTGAAAGAGGTATAAGCAACAAAGAGTTGCTGAATATGTTAAACCACATCATTTAACACATTTGCCTGATATGATAATATTTATACATGCATGTGTGTGTTTAGATGTCAGTGTTCAGATCAGATGTCATGGCAACATCATAATTTATCACAGGCTTCACAAATCATTATATCAAAATGGAACTGGTTCGTTTTTTTTTTAAGTAGTGTATATATGTATATATATATATATATATATATATATATATATATATATATATATATATATATATATATAAAGTCTAGTCCACATTATTATGACCTTTTTTGACGAGTCCTGTTTGGAGTTAAATTATGCAGAGAGTGACAACTGCATTGTACAACCAAAGTGACCTGATATTTACAGGAGTAAGACCCAAATTATATGAGCGAGTTTGGTTAATATGTGGTTAATACAGTATGTACCATATGAACTGAACCGCAATCCCTTTCACATATGAAAGTGGGAGTGAAAGGCTTAAAGCAGTTGAAATACTGAATGCTTCAAATGCTGAATAGTTTAGAATAAAGACACAACACTAAGTCCTGACATTTACTACCATAATCTGTCACTTCTTTAAAAAGATTCTGACATGCCACACTGCATCTTTAGTCTGCTCGTCCTTTCATTCATTCATTCATTCATTCATTCATTCATTCATTCATTCATTCATTCATTCATTCATTCATTCATTCATTCATTCATTCATTCATTCATTCATTCACTGGAAGGTTAAGGCATGAATGTGTTGAGTTCTGTCCCTCATGCTGACCGGGCAGCCATCCAAGGAAACCCCAGGAACTCTCCCGTTACTCTTTAATTCTGCTTTAATAAACTGAGTGCTGGTAAAAAAATCAACATCCTCTTCCTCTCCTGGAACAACTAAGGTCACCTTGAGCAAACGTCTTCCTCTTAACTTCCAACTCAACTCACCTTTCCAAATGGATTGTTTGAGAACCTTAAAAAAGCAGTTGTGGTGCTTTGGATTGATTCTTTTGAGAGGTTAACTCATGGATCACCCTGTATACCTGGAAACGTTAATGTTCTTCAAAACGCCAAGGCATTTAAAATCACTGAAAACCCCTGAGTTCAATGTCAGGAACAAATCTAAATTTGGATTGGAACTGTTTGTTACAAGAGCTATCTGGATGTGTTTCAGATGTCTAATCCAGAGTTCAATCTTGTAGTCACAAGTTACGAAAAGAAACTGTAGTCCTATTCCACCTCACTTAAACCAAATTAAGAACACATCTTTTTAATGGAAAATCCACGTCTGTAAGTTATTAATGTCAAAACATGAGCCACAACAGTGCACAAAGCAATTTGTGTATAGAAATCATTCAGTAATATAGCATAATGTATATCATTATGTAGAAATTAGGGGGAGATACAAATTCTTTACAATTGTTTCTCAACACTAACAAAACTGTTTCAACTTCAGTGCATTGTCATGAGTTTGGCGGTTATGAATGGAGTTGATTCATGACAGGCCAGCGCACACTGCTTATAGGCGTATAATTACAATAATATGGTGTGCCTTTTTTATATGCAGAAAATCTCCAAAACATAGTCAAAAGTTATTATGAGTCTAAGTGGTTCAGTGAACATGAATTGGTTTCTCAGACATGAGCCCATGTATTTGGGATCCAGCAAGTCTCTGTTTCTATCTTTGTGAGTTCGTCTCTCAGCTCGGTGAATGCCATGGCCAGATCGTCATTGATGATCACTTTCTCAAACAAGTGGACGTATTTATTCTCCATGGCTTGGGCACTGGAAATCATGTCTTGAAAGTCCTCCTCCTGTTAATAGTGAATAAAATGGCCATACATGAGTATAATATTACTGTATTTTTCAATATAACAGTTAGTTCCATTCCTCAAATTTGATTGAGCTACACTCTAAAAGGCCTGATACTTATGTGGTGCATTCATGTCGTATGTATGAGATGACAAATCAGCGCTCGGAATTTCATAATCATGGTAATTCCAAAATGGATTGAACGCACTATTAGTATAACAACACTTGGTTGTATCGCTCAGCATGTCTGAGATCTGAATAAAAGGATGGGATGAATGGGATTTTAAAAATTATCTTAATTAGAATGGGAAAAGAATAAAAAAAATGCTATGATAAAAACCTATTAATTGGCTAATGGTAAGTTCCTTACCCTATTTGGTGAAAAACGATAGTTCTAATGCTAGGTTCAGACTAAACAATATTTTTGTCTGTCACGATAGTCAGTGTGTCAGATTATGCGATTTTGACTCCTACATTCTTGTTGTCTTGTGGATGAGAAACATGCACAAAACGTACAAAACATGTTTTGTACTGGCTGTCTTGTTGTCAGGAAACCCCCCCCAAAAGAAATAATTCCTCCTAGTAGCAGCACCAATACCATCGTCTCTCTTTTGCCCATGTTTGAAAGCTTCTGTGCTCCTATTGGTCAACGTCACAGATGTGATGGAACCCATCGTGGAGGACCAAAAAAAAAAAAAGAAACATGCTAGTCTTTCTGTCAGGACGTTGTAAAGCGCCACAGATTCGGCATTGGTTGTCATCCACTATGACACACTATATGAGATAAAACAATCGATTCTTGCATCCTGACGGTCATTGTCATTTACGAATCACTATGACACCCTATGTAAAATGGTTTGTGTAAAATTGGGCTAATATCATGTAGTCTGAACACGCCATTTCAGGTAATTTCACAGTATAATACCGTTCGTTTTTGGGCGTGAAAAACAACAAATTATCGTATGATTTACAGTAAAAAAAAAACATAAATTGAAATTCCCAGAAATGGATCGTGAGGTGTGACCTTACTTTTCGTGGTTTTTCATTGAAATTACTTTTTAATCTTAGTTTTTTTCTTTTTACTTATTTACATCTTACAGCTTTTGATGTGAATTTAATGTTTATTATATTATTTTAATTCATATCATCTGTTGATTGTCAATGAAATATACTTTTTACTGTAAATTTAAGGTCAGTCTCTAAAACATAAAATGCTGCCTCCATAGTTTTAATGGTAAAGATCTGGCAACCATGACTTCCATTATTTTATTGTAAATTTCACAGATAAAAAAAAAAAAAATGTACACAGTGTACAACCCAATATTCAATACGCCCTCAACCGAATCAGTGGAAAGCACATCATCTGATGTGGGTTAAATACAACATAAGGATAAACAAGGCCGAATAATACAAATACAATGCTGATGGTTTTTATATCACCAACATGAGTGACATTTGCAGAATGTATGCCAGAAGGGTTAGATTCCACGGGCTACAGATGGTACATTTACATGAGATGCCATGCTTTTGAGTGTTTTCCTTGTTTCGGTCAGCCTAGTGAAAGGAATTCTTAAAGTTTAAGCTTTAATTTATGTTCTCTTACGTATATAGTCATCTTGAAACATTTAGAAAAATAGCCATGACAGTGAAGTTACTCATACAGTTCAGTGTATTTAAGTGTTCCTGTTAAATTCATTCAGGTCAATGGTCAGTTTGAGAAATGTTCTTCCTCAGCTATGACATTGTCCACTATTTTTAACAGTGAAAAGACATTTTTACACATAACCCAAAGCTCCAGATGGTCCAAAAGAACACTTCTTGTCTATAAATGTCTTTCCGTACCTCAAAAGGTATTTCACTTTGTGGTTTATGAATTATAAAAATGATGTGACATTATGCATCAGACTGAACTGGCTTGGATTCGAGTAAGAAAAGTAAAGAAGACAGTACCGACGAATTATTCCACTAAATCATAAAAACAAGTGATATCCAAATGTGTCTTGTTAAGGTCAGTGCTCAGTGCAGTCATTCAGGACACGTGTGTCCTTGGTTAATATGGAAAGATGAGCAACACATTTGCACCCAGGAGCTTGGTAGTTTGTAAAACAACATCCAGGTGTGAGAGAGATGACCCAAGTCTTTTATAAGACCCTGGGGTAGACTTAGGTGCTAACGCTCACAGCATGACACAGATGGGTCTCAGTGGGGTTACCAGCAAACCTTCTGCCCCAAGCCTGAAAGACCCTCAGACCGTTTGGAGCGTAAGAAGACAAACCTGTGTGTGCTCATGGGGCACACCTGCAGCCCACCCTGGAGAGGTTTTTAATAGGGACCCTTTCCAAAGAGGTGCATTAAAGGCCAGAGAAGCTAATGTAAGGTCAAGAGGATGGGTCAGGTCAGACCTTGTCCATCTCAGCTGTGTACTGAACTGCTGTAGGAAGGTCATGCATTGAGAATTCTCCCATAACATTTTTGATCCCACATTGATCCCACATTATATTAAGTAAGGAATAATGCCGGGCCATTTAATTGTTCGAAAAATAATGCAGACCCGAAGTGGGAATGCAGCCACAACGCAAAACCATTGTCCAAGTATATTCAAGTAACATTATATTTATTTCTTAGATGCAAAACTTTTTAAATGAGGATAAACATAATCAGACAACACAGAAGTTCTGTATAACAACCATAATAAACAAACACATGACAAGAAACTACAATCATTGTATCTCTTACCGTTAAGATTTTTGTGACCGTTTGCTCATTCTGACTTGCCAGAACCTTTGCTTTTCTTCGGCTCAGTCTTAAGCGCTCTATTGGTGGGGGCTTCACAAATACAACATAGGGTTTAAACTCAGAGGAATATAAGGCTCCTATGGTCTGTTAGAGAATGGAGAAGAAAAAAAAAAAACAGTGAACAAATGACAGTGAGCAAAATGGCAACATATGAGACCTATTCTTCAAAATAATACAGATCGTTGCCTGGTATGAATGTGTCCATGTTATATGGTAACTGTTTAATTTCAAACCAATTTTTTATGGTATGAAACACTGGACACAGCATCACCCATGCATTCTATGTGCTCACATAGTAGGTTGGTTAATACAGTGAGAATGTTTCTATAAATGTTACAAGCTGATGAAAAATAATCAGACCACAGGAAATGTACCAACTGGAGTAGAGCTGACAGAAGCTCCCCGTCCAAAATGACATAATTCCTGCCCTTGAGTACGTGTTCCAAAGTCAACAAATATGACATGTAATATAGGACTCCCTGGCTCTCGCTCACTCTGTTTATCCCTGTTTCTCTCTTTTCCTCTTTCGCTTGTGCTTCTGGAGAGAGGCACAAATTGTGGTATTTGTATCATATACTGCATGTGTGGTTCTTTAATAATATGAAATAAAATCCATGAATATGTTCTGAAATGTTCGGTGGTGTTGAAGATCCACGTGTGCAGATCCCTGATCCAGCGCTTCTTGGCACTCACACACCCCACCATTCATGAATGATCTTTGACTCACGTGTGGTTCCACATCCAACAGGCACACCTTGCTCTCCGCTATGACCCTGCGCACCGAATCCAGACTCGTACCATAGTAGTTCCCTTTATGTTCACCATACTCCAAAAATCTAGGTGAAAAATTTGGGGAATGTACACATTAATACACACTATGAAAATATCTGATAAATAATAAGATGACCATAAATCATTAGAAAATAAATGACAATTTGGAGCATGCAAACATTAATCTCCATGTGATGTTTTCCAGTTTGCTTGTTACACACTATTGGCATGTTTCTTTCCTTAATTTCAAAAAGTATTCACCAACAGTGCAATATCATCCATTTGCTGCGCGTACATGTAAAGGTCCTTATAAAAAAATTAGCATATTGTGATAAAGTTCATTATTTTCCATAATGTAATGATAAAAATTAAACTTTCACATATTTTAGATTCATTGCACACCAACTGAAGTATTTCAGTTGTTTTATTGTTTTAATACTGATGATTTTGGCATTCAGCTCATGAAAACCCAAAATTCCTGTCTCAAAAAATTAGCATATCATGAAAAGGTTCTCTAAACGAGCTATCAACCTAATCATCTGAATCAACTAATTAACTCTAAACACCTGCAAAAGATTCCTGAGGCTTTTAAAAACTCCCAGCCTGTTTCATTACTCAAAACCGCAATCATGGGTAAGACTGCCGACCTGACTGCTGTCCAGAAGGCCATCATTGACACCCTTAAGCAAGAGGGTAAGACACAGAAATAAATTTCTGAACAAATAGGCTGTTCCCAGAGTGCTGTATCAAGGCACCTCAGTGGGAAGTCTGTGGGAAGGAAAAAGTGTGGGAACCTGAGGAAAATTGTGGAGAAGGACCGATTCCAGACCTTGGGGGACCTGCGGAAGCAGTGGACTGAGTCTGGAGTAGAAACATCCAGAGCCACCGTGCACAGGCGTGTGCAGGAAATGGGCTACAGGTGCCGCATTCCCCAGGACAAGCCACTTTTGAACCAGTAACAGCGGCAGAAGCGCCTGACCTGGGCTACAGAGAAGCAGCACTGGACTGTTGCTCAGTGGTTGAATGTCATTCGGAAATCAAGGTGCCAGAGTCTGGAGGAAGACTGGGGAGAAGGAAATGCCAAAATGCCTGAAGTCCAGTGTCAAGTACCCAGTCAGTGATGGTCTGGGGTGCCATGTCAGCTGCTGGTGTTGCTCCACTGTGTTTTATCAAGGGCAGGGTCAATGCAGCTAGCTATCAGGAGATTTTGGAGCAGTTCATGCTTCCACCTACTGAAAAGCTTTATGGAGATGAAGATTTCATTTTTCAGCACGACCTGGCACCTGCTCACAGTGCCAAAACCACTGGTAAATGGTTTACTGACCATGGTATTACTGTGTTCAATTGGCCTGCCAACTCTCCTGACCTGAACCCCATAGAGAATCTGTGGGATATTGTGAAGAGAAAGTTGAGAGACGCAAGACCCAACACTCTGGATGAGCTTAAGGCCGCTCTCGAAGCATCCTGGGCCTCCATAACACCTCAGCAGTTCCACAGGCTGATTGCCTCCATGCCACGCCGCATTGAAGCAGTCATTTCTGCAAAAGGATTCCCGACCAAGTATTGAGTGCATAACTGAACATAATTATTTGAAGGTTGACTTTTTTTGTATTAAAAACACTTCTTTTATTGGTCGGATGAAATATGCAAATTTTTTGAGACAGGAATTTTAGGTTTTCATGAGCTGTATGCCAAAATCATCAGTATTAAAACAATAAAACACCTGAAATATTTCAGTTGGTGTGCAATGAATCTAAAATATATGAAAGTTAAATTTGTATCATTACATTATGGAAAATAATGAACTTTATCACAATATGCAAATTTTTTGAGAAGGACCTGTATATGTGAATGGTATATGTGCTGTTTGAAAGCGCTAAATACTTGGCTACCATTAGTGTTTGTAGTAAAAGGTAGATTAATGGTACGTGTCCTAAACTTTCATATGGCTGATACAACGTGATTTAGTATTAAAGAAAATAATGCTATATAAAATGATTTTTTGGCACAGTATGTGTTATGTATGTTACACAAATGTAAATAAAAGCAACCAACTTTTGAGGGATGGTCTTCAAAGAATAACACAAAATTAAAATACAATGCTTTCAATAAGTGTGTCATATTTGTGCCTCCTCTGTCATGTTTCTTTTCGAAAGGCAGCTGTGCTTGTAATCCTATAAAGTGAATTAGAACTGGAGAGGAGAATTCACTAAGAATGAATTATGCCTACTGATAGCACCATTTATTTGTACATGCTGCTAGTTGTTTCACTCCTTAATCTCTAAAGGAATTATGCAAATCAAGTAACAACACAAATTCCGCATCTCGCAGGCCATGGTGCTCAGTTGTAGAGGCCGTAGCAGAATCTAGATACCACAATCTAGCATACATTACTTTTCATAAAATTCCATTTACCATCTGCTTTTAACAGGTGCTTATAGCGAGTGTATTGTCAATTGCGCCAAGCCAATACAGTACTTTTGTGAAAAATCTAGAATGAAACTAATAGAACAAAAGGAGGCATGTTTAAATATAATGATTTGATTGATGCAGAAATAGCGCAACTGTTTGGTGAATTCTTACCCCCAGAGAACTATATACAATTTCACAATTAATGCAAATAATGCATAATGCATTTATTTCTAAGTGTAGATCATAGTAACGTACTAGTAATGACGGAATTACGAAGGAATTACGGTAACACTTTATATTACAACCCGCAAACAACTGGGTAAGTAAACCGAAATTATGGTGTACGTTTCTGTAATTATAGTACCTCCGTGTAGGTATGAGGGAACAATATGTTAAGTTTTGGGTAATAAAGGGGTACAACCAGATATACAAGCAAATTATTTATAATGTAATTATTTTAAACTAACAGGTACCTATTCTGTTAATAAATTCCAGGCAAAAATTGGACGTCTGTTGTATATAAAAGTTTTTGTCACATTTCTGGCAAAATATTCTTGTGCATACAGGGTAATTTTGACATCTGTGGGTTGTAAATTAAACACACACATGTACATACATATATATATATATATATATATATATATATATATATATATATATATATATATATATATATAAACATATATAAAAATGTTCACATTGTATTGCAAAGACAATTAAATGTCAGGGCAAATATACTGTGTAATTAAAACGTTTTTTTTGTTGTTTTTTTTGTTTTCTTAATAAGAGTACCTTTCTCTGTAATTACTGTGCAAATAGTGTTGTTTCATATTGTTACATAGTAAGTAGTGTTTGTTACCCGTTTCAACTGTGTAGTTACAGGGTAAGTGTAACTCCTGCGGGCTGTAAATTAAAGTGGCGCTTGTTATCCTCTTGTTCTGTGTAGTTACAGGGCAAGTGCAGTAAATATACAATAAATGATCCCATTTAATTTCTGACTTTTATTTTACAAAAAAAAAAATCAAAACAAAATTTCGAAGTATTTACCCTGTAACTACACAGAACAAGGGGGTAACAAGCACCACTTTAATTTACAGCCCGCAGGAATTACACTTACCCTGTAACTACACAGTTGAAACGGGTAACAAACACTATGTGTAACGGGGTGCGGTTGAAACAGGGATGAGGCAGGATATAAATGCAGCAAACGCTTTAATTAACAGATTACACAAACTATACAGATTGAATACAGGACTCGAGACTCGAGACTCAGGAACAGGAACAACCAACACTGGCGTTAACAGTCAAACATTAAACAAGAACTCACAAAGACAAGGCTGAAACACAGGGCTTAAATAATCAGGGACAAACGAGCTCGACAAGATAACAAGGGGTGTGGGATATCAGAAACACCTGGGATAACTAATAGACAAGACACCACTGAACATGACAAGACACAAAACCCACACCGTGACATTATGTAACAATACGAAACAACACTATTTGCACAGTAATTACAGAGAAAGGTACTCTTATTAAAAAAACAAAACAAAAAAAAACGTTTTAATTACACAGTATATTTGCCCTGACATTTAAGTGTCATTGCAATACAATGTGACAAGGTAAGTACTAAGTACTACATGGTAAGTTCTAAATTAAAATCATAGCAGAAACACATTTTTTTGGCTTAACGTTAAGTAGTTTAGCAAGAAAAGCCAATAAATTCAATTTTTATCATACTGTGCTTACATACAGCCATATATATATATATATATATATAAATATACAGTATATATACAGACGTTGTTTAATTTACAACCCTCAGATGTCAAAATTACCCTGTATGCACAAGAATATTTTGCCAGAAATGTTATAAAAACTTTTATATACAACAGACGTCCAATTTTTGCCTGGAATATATTAACAGAATAGGTACCTGTTAGTTTTGAAATAATTACATTATAAATAATTTGCTTGTATATCTGGTTGTACCCCTTTATTACCCAAACCTTAACTTATTGTTCCCTTATACCTACACGGAGGTACTATAATTACAGAAACGTAAACCGTAATTTCGGTTTACTTACGAAGTTCTTTGCAGGTTGTATATCTGCTTGTTACCCCTTTATTACCCAAAACTTAACATATTGTTCCCTTATACCTACACGGAAGTACACTAGAATTACAGAAACATACACCGTAATTTCGGTTTACTTACGCAGTTGTTTGCGGGTCAAAATATAAAGTGTTACCAGAATTACTTATTAAATTGGAACAGTATTCTGAAGTGAAGTGCCATTCAGAGTCATAATCGAGTCCTTACTTGTGGGTTACTATGATCTTCACTTTAGATACTACATAGAACCATATATTTGCACAAGGTACGTTAAATGAATAAATCACTGTATAAGTTAACATTTTTCAGGGCATTTTGATGTTTCAGGGTATGGCTGATGACTCAAAATGTTCCAGTAGCCTCCATGACTCTTCAGTGATTCAATGAGAATCGTGGACTTAAGCTGCCTTCTCTTTGTTTAAATAGTAATAGTAACGTGGGGGAAAAAAAAGAATACAACTAATGTAATGTTCAGAGGGATGATGAAAAATTATCCATAGGAGTAAGGTTCCAAAAACAGCATTTAAAAATCCAAATTGAATTCTTTCCCCTCAAGATAGTTGTAAGATGATTGATAAAATGTACTATTTATTAACAGTTTCCACAGCTTGTCTTCTATTACCAATTGTTAAAAGTGTTGAAATGTTAAAGTAGTAGTTAAAATGTTAATTTGCCGGCATTAGTTATTGATTAGCCTCACATTAATTATAGAACTGTACTTAGTTTCTTCATATTTTGGGAGGTATGAAAAAGACTGTCTGATTAGGAGGGCCGTAGCTAGGAAAAGGTAGGGTCCCACTCGATTGTAATCCCGGGGGTCCCTCCGAAGGCCAGGGGCCCCGAGAATCTTCACCACCTTTCTCCAGTATTCTAAAGTGTTACTCATTTGCCTAGTAGATGGTTTCTACTAAAGTAGAGGTTCCTGCTGCTTGAGTTCTGGTAGTAAGTTTGGGCTTCAGCCTTTGGCTTCAAGGCATTTGTATGATAATCAAAGATGATGGTAATTCAGAGGAGTGATGCAAAAAGCAGCCCACTTTTCCTCTCTCTAGTGCGCCTCTCTGGAAAGTTGGGCTGTCTGCTCTCCGTCATTCCTGTCTCACTTGCTTCTTTCCCTATGTCCAACTAACAAGACAAAAGTCATTTCAAACCACAGAAGGCTCTTAAAATATCCCCCTACTTTAATATAATGTGACACTGTTCACGGACACATGCTTTTGAGATTTCCTCTCGTTTTTGAGTGAAAATTGGAGAAAGAGAGTATTTCCTGTCAATGGTTGTGATCTGGGTTTTAAGCATTAACAAGGATTAAATGTGTGATTTAAATTCCAGGAGCATCTTTAAAGAAAGGAATAATGCAGTTGGCATCTTATAAATCCACTATTTAAAGTCATTTTCAAATATTTTTTTTTTAGATAAAAACAACCAGGTAAAGTGATAGATTACAAGAAGTGTTATTTGATTTTAAAATCTTTAATTTCAGACTATAATCTTCCATAATTACCCACTAGACAAAATAGGTTTAGCGAAGAAAAACAACACAACCCAAAACTAGCCTCTAGAATAAACTACAACACGGGCTGGGTACCATTCATGAGTGTTTAGCTTACTTGTGGTTGAGGATATCTTTTTCAAAAGTTTGTTTGGAGACAAAATGGTACTCCACCCCTTCTTTCTCTTGCCTTTTCTGCTCCCGAGTGGTATCTGTTGAAATTTAAAAAGTCTGGAAATAATCAAGTGTCTTAATGCAATCCAAATCAAATTAAACCAAACTAGCTGATAAACAGGAACTTCAGACTCATTTGCAGATCCCAGAGACCCTGATATGCATGTAAAAATAAAAGTAAAGTTGAAACTTACATATGACTTTTCCTTCAAAATATTTAGCTTTCTTTGACTTCAAACTACTTGTCAGATATCTTTATTGGTTTATGCATCTGGGTTACCACAAAGTAAAACTAATGTAACTGGTATCCATTCTAATAACATTACTTCTGTTTAGGGTCCATTTGATCCCAGAAAAGAAGTGGAAAATGCAATAAAAGACACAGTATCCTAGCATGTGTAGCTCATTGCATTTGTTTATATTTTATATATGGTGTGTCTGAGACCTCAAACATAAGTAATACAATATTTTTCATAATGGACGATTAAAGTATCTTATCAAGTAAATCTCATGAAATTAGGAAAAGTCATCATCATGCTGATACTTCAAAGTCAATTCAATTGTTGAGCTCTTAAAATTGCTTTCGGGTCTCTGATACCCCAAACAGAAAATGAGTGTTAAAAACAGTTTACATGTACACTTGTGTAACGGACGTAGGCCAGTTAGAGCTGTGCGTGTAAACCTCACTCCCCTTGCAACAAGAGGCTGTGGTCTCAAGCGTCCTTGTTGCCCACCTCCCACACCGGAGACCCCGCTTCAAAACCCGCTCGGAGCAGGTCTAGTACTTGCACTACGTTTATTTTTTAGAGAGATAATTTACATTATAAAGAAATCATGGTGGAGGCTTTTGTGAAAAAGAAGTTCACTTTAGCATATGTTTACTTGTTGTGGAAATAATATAAAATAATATACTTAAGTGTGAACTGTATGTAATGTTTTTGACACTTAATTGCACATTATTTATAATTAAATGAGAATGTTTTATAATGTTCAAATTTATACCAAATGCAATTTGTTTGAACCACTTCAGTAGGACTTAAGTACATTTTTATATGGAATTTCATAATTATTTCTATTGTCTTTAAAATATGGTTAAGTGTACTGTAAAATGTACAGACATATTGAATGTTTTACTGGTATACTAAATTATACATTAATGTCATGTCTATTGAAACTTGTATGTATATTGAAACTTGTAAAAATATTTGTAATTCCACAATTGTAAAGATGCAGTTGCAATTAAGTGAATTTCAAATACGGTAATTAAGTGTTAATAACACACTAATTATAATCAAGTAGTCAACAGAAAATAAGTAAAATATTTCAAAGTGCACTTTTCAGTTGTTTTTAAGTTTGTTAAGAAACAGTGATGAATGTGTACTCTCTTTAAGTACACTTAAGTTGCCTATTATTTCATTCATATTATATTATCGGCAAGTACAGTTTTATAGACAAAACATTTACACTTTTACATTTTGTACACAGTACAAGTACACAGCAAGTGCACATTTAGTACAATTAAGCGCACTTCTTTTTCACAAAGGAGCCAGAACTGTCTCTGGTAGCATGTGTCCAAAATTGAGCAGGGGTTATGTAGTAAGACCCTTATTAAACTAGACTGAGTCACACAGAAAATATGCTCAGAGGTGAGCTTAACAAGGCCTGAGGAGCTCCTCACACACCCTAACTCTAATTGTCCATGCGTTCTGTGCATATTCCAAAATAAACAATAAACTTTTACTGCCACTGGGGGGGCAAGAAGTCCGGCAATGTGATTTGTGTATGTGCAAATCAAACAACAACTTTCTGTTTATGAAGCCCATCAACAAAGTACTGTTCCCAGTCATGAAAAGCGAATACAAGCCCATTTCAGTGAGTCAGCTTTGAAGTACACGCTTCATTTGCACATTTAGGGGCCAGCAGGAGTCTGTTAAAACCTTTTATTCCTCTGAACTAGTGATCACAGCTGTTGTGGTTGTCATTAGCTGTGACGGTCATATTGATCCTAAATCACTGCCACCATCTTGACGATCGATTTTGGCACTCACCACTCAAGTGTCATAAATCAAATAAATGTACGTGTCAGATAAAGTTAGACCCTAACCGTGTTTTGCTACAGTTCGGAAGCTTGGAGCACAGTCAGAAATGTGGAAAGCTGCTAGTTTGAGCTTCCAGTGGGGAGAAACAGGCATGACAAGCGCCAACCTAAGGCAGAAAGATGGCCTTTTTCCAGAATAAGGAGAAAAAGTCACACCGCTCCCTCGATCACTGCATAGACAGTCTAGCTGTTAGTGGCTGTGATTATCCTGTTCTTTCAACGCTCTATCGCCCCCTGTCCACATCGCTCTTGGACACCCAGAGTGGCAGTGAAAAACTGGTTCTGTTCTCATCTCCACTCTGTCAGTCTAACACAGCTTTAGGCCTCAGTGTGGAACATTTTGATGGTCTGCCTACAGATTATTCATGAACATTTACAAGAGTACAAGGAATCAAGGCAATAGTTTTGCTTACAATAGTTCCAAAGAAACAGGGCTGTTTTTGATTCTTCTTCGTCTGTTTGCTTGCTTAGAGGCAGCGTTATACGTACCATTCAGTGTATCTGTAACAATTTCCTTGTAAAATTAATGATTTACCTATTAAATGAACATTGGATGAATTTATTTAAGTACCTGCACCTGAGATTAGCTGTAGATGGTGGTCTGATTTCGGTGGCAAAGGAACTGGTGCAGTTTACATGAATGTGAACTTAGGTCCGCAATTGTTCATGAAGTATAGTAACATGCACATTCACCTTACCTTGGATATAAGCAAGAGTGAGCATGCATTGCAATCTTGCATAGTTAGTGCAATCAGAACAGCAACTGAATGTCTCACAATCAGCTGTCTCCTCAAAAGAGTCCATTTGCAAGTAGCAGAAAGTCCTGGTATAATCACACTCAGAATCAAACCATAGCAAACGTGCCCAGTGTGAAAACTCCCTAAAGCCAAGTCAGTTCATTTGGCGGCCAACAGGTATGTAGACTTTTTGGCAGCAGAATAAATGGTAATATCTTTTTAGGAGACCGCTGATTGTAAGCTATTCGTTTGCTGCTCTGACTGCACACACTGTGCGTTCCTGGGACAGCTTTCACATTGCAATTTTTTCCATGATTCCATGCTCTATTTCGAACTAAACTGCCAGTGTGAAAGCCCCCTAAAAAGGTGGCCTGAGGTACGGTTTATGTGAACGTAAACCTTAGATGACGTACGATTTTGTTAAGTTGAGTTTTTGCTCACTCACTTTCATGACAAGCGAGACTGACGCACTCTGCAAGCAGAGAGATAATTGTGTATCTCTTTTCTGCTCACCTCCAGCAGAAACTGTCTCCCATGTTCTTTCGAACCTTTGCAGAACATTTGGGGTGAATGGACACCATCTGTTCTGTGTTGGTGCTTTGTAAATAAAACCAACAGTTTACTCCAAAGTACAAAACTGAGGGGAGCAACAGTGGCCCTGTTCAAAATGATACATTTCATGTGCACTTATAGGGCCATATTTTACCGATCTAAGCACATGGTCTAAGTGCACTTAGGTCGTGTCCGAATCTACTTTTGCTAGTTTACCGACAGGAAAAATTGCTCTGCGCGCGCGGCGCATGGTCTAAAATGGTTGTCCCTATTCTCTTAATGAGTAATGGGTGTGTTTTGGGCGTAACGTGCAATAAACCAATCAGAGTGTAATTTTCCTTTCCCTTTAAAAGCCAGTTGCGCTGGCGCCATGGCGGATTCACTATTTACATGGCGGAATTTGCAAGCGGAATAACTGGATAACTGAATGCTTCTCCAGAGAGAAAACGGATCTGCTTGCACGCTTTAACATCGCACACGAGCAGATCCGTTTCCTCTCTGAAGAAGTGCTCAGTTTTTCTGCTTAAAAAGTAGCAGTTTATTTCAGTTGCCTCAAACAATTCAGTTGCTATTTAAACAACTTGGCGCAGGACGTAAAATGCTAACTGTGTCGGGCTGAAACTAGCAGAAAACACTTGCGTCCCCCCCTTTGCGATATGCGCCCTCGATTCGCTGGTGCGAGCTCAGCAGAAGACTTCTTCCCGTCTGGCGCTGCATTGCGTCGGGTGAATGATAGGGCCCATAGTCTAGTAGTCTTTTGTGAAGTCTACAAGACCGTAGGGTGTCCCAGTTGTCATTTTAGGTTTCAGAAGGATGCTCACGAGTGCCCCCTTTGTGATATGCGCCCTCGATTCGCCGGTGCGAGCTCAGCAGAAGACTTTTTCCCGACAGTCACAGAAGTGCGGACTCGTAGGAGGATGCGGTGCAATATAAGCTGCAATTTTCAGGCTAATCCAGCTATTGCACAAGCATGTTAAGAGTAAACAAGCAGGCTATGCATCTTTAAAAAAAGGCGATTATTTTTTTATTTAGCCCTGTTTTTATTCCCTCTATATTATTCCCATTCATTTTTCAATGAGTGGTCTATCTCATTCATGTCTCTGCTGTTGTTTAAGTACTTTAAATTATGAGTAGCTTATAGTTTGGCTGATAACAGTTTCCCCAAAACTGAACTATACTTAAAGCAGCTCTAAAGAGGTTTACACACACAGGTCTTATTGGTGATTTGAAAGAGATAAATTCTATCAGGTTGATTTATTGCACACATGTTAAATGAACTCACATGGCACAGTTACACTGAAGTGTTCTGGGTCAGAGAGTAGAAGTCTTCTCTTTAACTCGCTCACACCAACCCCAACAGGCCCTGTTCAACACACATACACACACCAGCAGTTTATCACTAACCAATTAATCAACAACAAGAAAGCAATAAAGCAGCAGTCAGCATTCACTGAATAATTCATTCAATATAAACACAAGCTTATCTAAATCACCAGTATACATTTTCATCACACTTAAGCACTTATGATCCCCGTTCAAATATTTTCTTTTTTATCTTGCGCCCAATATAAAAGATTGCAGACTTGGCTGGTTGAGTGGTACATGAACAACTTCAGCGAAGTCCTTGTTTGTAGGCGGACATGTAACTGTATTTAAATGGACTGTCTGGGCCATGAAGTGGCCCATTATTCCGACAGGCATCTGTTGTTTCCATCACTGGGACGCAAGTATGAGGATGATGGGGTAATGCTGTATTGATTTCAAGCTGTGGCTCCCGCCACTCGCACCCATTCCAAAACACAGATCCAGTCTCTGCTCTGGCCTGAGCATCCCCAGAAGGTAAAGCCATATTACTGTAGTGAAAATGAAGAATCTGTCTGGTGCCCACTCAAGAGAGACTAAAAGCCAATGTCTGCCAGCCCCAAACAGACAGGATGGTCCCTGCGGGTGCATCTCAAGAAATCAAAGTATGTATGCAATCGCTACACTGGATGCAATTGGCCTTCTCGATGTGATTCAGGAGTGAAATTCCTGCCATTCTGATAATGCATGAAATGCCAATTCACTTCACGTTTGGCCCAGTATTCCTTTCCACAGCAAACGAGTTTTACAGAATAAGAGGAAAGAACAGAATCGCATTTGAAGTTGAAGATGAAAATATTACACCATCTTGTTTGACCTCACGTGAGCTTTCTGCCTCTCCTTTGTAGTCATCATCCACCAGTGCTCATCTTGCAAACAAACCTGTGGGTTGATGGTCTGCGAAATATTTGCAAGCTATGTCTGTGGTCAGTTGAACAAACACATTAAGGAAGATACAGTATATTTTTATTCCTGGATGTCTTTTAAGTTATAGTTCTATATGGCATTCCTAGGTAAGCAGCGATCACGGAGTTAGTCAAATTAGACGTTAATGTTCTGTATCCATGGCCAACATAAACTTATGAGAATGACATACATTACAAGTGAAACTAGTCATTTGTGCAACAACCTGCTCATTAGAGATGAGCAAACTGTTTTGGTCGGCTCAAAGTATTGTGGACATCTTGTTTGTCTCATATGCAAAAAAAAAAAAAAAAAAAAAAAAAAAAAAAAAGACACATTAGAAAGTTAATGATAAAGACCTGGATATGTAGTTTAGAAAAAAAAAAAAGGTTTCTAAAAAAAAAGTTTGTACACAGTTTTCAATGTAAAATTATTTTTTAAAAACAAATATTGAGAATTATTAATTTATAAATATCCACGTTTTTTGGGGGGGAGTCACATCACGTGATGTTTTACAACCTGAATTAAACCACAAAAATTATGGCTTTTTCACAAAACCAAATTATAAAATATTTTAAGAGACTTACTGACCTTGTTGTCTAGGGTGACAAAAGTAAAAAAAAAAAAAAAAAAAAAAAAAATATATATATATATATATATATATATGATATAGAATAATAAAAACAAATAATTTTTTTATTTTTAATTTAATTTATTTATTATAAAAACAAGTTTTTTCTTCATTATACCAGGATAGTACATTACCCTGACATGTTATGCCCCAAAAACTATTTTAAAATGCATATTAAAAACATGCTCATTATAACAGAGATATGTAAAATTTTATGTACTCATACATTATAAATGTATTATTGTGTATGTATCAATTACATTTGAATGTATTTTCAATAAATTAATATATAGAACAAAACTATTAACATAAAATAAATAATGATTAAACTACATAAAATGTATATATAATACATGTCATGTAACTGGCCCAAATTCTCTTTGTCTGAATCTTGTCTTGCCTTGTCACTCATCAATGGTTGACAACCCAAGTTCTGACTTTGCTGAGATGATTTAACATCTTTGAAATAAATCAACGCAGTCCTTGAACACATTGGCTCTTTGGCCAGACTTGTCAAGGCTCACTTGAAGTCCTTCATACTGGGAGAGAGTTCACAGTGCTCCTGTACGTTTTCTGTTGTTTGTTTAGGAAAGAAGTCTTGCATTCACCTACACCTTGCCAACAGCTGTTCTCACCCCTGATATATTTAAGAATTAATGCTCTAAATTTACCACAGGGACACATTTTTGATTCAGCAGTGGATAAAATAGTGAAAAAGTCTGAATGATCTCACACGCCTCATCGAATTTCTAAGTAGAATATCATGCATTCGTAATTATGCAAACACCAGAGCAATGATGACGTTTTAGGCATACAGTTTCTACTTTTATGACAATAGAAATTATACCTGCCAAGACGCCATTCAACTCAGAATACTAATATACAGATCCTGAGCAACAGAGAAGCTGAACTCCCATTTCATTAAACTCCTGATAGCTCTGGATTTCATGCTTAATGGAATTTAAACTTTTGACTATGGTCATTTTCTAAACTCTTGCAACTGATGGACCAGCCCGTTCTCATCCCAAGGCGTCATATACTGACGCTATTGACATTTCGTCTACATCCAACGCACACTGCACCCTTTAGCGTCAATATGAGATGCAGAGATATGGGCCAGAAAGCGCCTCCTAGCGGTCTAAGCCTAACCCTACCCCAGACCTAAACCTACCCATATCTATCTGCATCTCATTTTGACGCTAAAGGGTGCCATGTGCGTTGGATGTAGACGAAATGTCAAACTATGTCAAATATGACGCCCTAGGATGAGAACGCGTTGGATGGACTGTGGCAACAGGGAACTTAAATGACATACAAAAGTAGTGTGTGTCTCCAGCTGAAGGGCTTTCATGTTTAGATAATATGCACATATTCTGTTGGCTCACTTGGAGTCTGCCTTTGGAAAATGACTTTGAGGTGAACTCTTTGCAGACCCAGGTCTACGTCCAGGCAGTACAATGAAAACAGATACATCCATATGTTAATTTAACCTTCCAGACTTGCCCTTGCTCTCTGCAGTATCTTTATATTTCACTGATACAACAGGAAAGAGTTTTCTTAGAGAAATAGTTCACCCCAAAATAAGAATATATATATATATATAGTGTATATATATATATATATATATATAAATCACCCTCATTGTTCCGAAGAACACAAAAGCATAATATACTAGAATATTATACGCATGGAAATTGCATACCATTAGAACGAACAGCAACTGAAGCTGTCAAGTTTCAAAAAGACACAAAAGAATCAAAAAAGTATCGTAAAAGTGGCCCATTTGACTTTTACGCTCTATTTCAAGCCAAGTTAAGTTAAAATCTTTACATACTCCCCAGCTCTCCTTCATTAGCATTCATGAGAGATGTAGCAACATCCGATTTGTAAATGATTCAGTAAGTCTGATCTTATTCTTTAAATAACTGATTGATCGATTTCACAAAGAGGGTAAGAACGATTTCCTCACCGATTTCCTCACAAATCAGAATGTTCTGGTTCACTGGTTCACTTGTCACTGGTGGAAAAATGCCAATTTTGGTCTGAAATATAGCTACCACATGAGTTTTTTGGACAGGTTTTCATTGGCATTTTCAGTTTCAAATATTATGTTACTTTTACACAATGGTACCTTTTTGAAGTCTAAAAAACATATGATGAAGAATTTAAGTTGTTTGAATAACTATTTCTTTAAGCAAGAAAATATCTTACCAGTTAGAATCACAAGGCGGAATGGCTCTTCAAGGTTTCTCCGGTGAGGCAGAACCTCCTGATATATTGGTAAATGGATAATGGCATGTCCTTTACACATCTTCTGCCTCATCTGTTGACTATTGTTGTCCTTCCGGCTCAGTCGGAAACTTCTCCTTAAACCAGCTGTGGGAAGGGAGAAAACTAAATCAATTGACTTAAAATCAATACTTGAACTGTTTTTAGTATTTTTTTATTGATTTAAATATTCATAGGTATAACATAATATGTCAGGCTTGATTTGATTCTTTTTTATCTTATATTTAATAATGTATTTAGAAATTACTGCATAATTTCAGCAGAGTTCCTACCAAGTAAAGTTGCCAAAAATATTTGGACAGTGGTACTTGCATCTGTTTCTTATTAGACAAGTGTGTTTGTCTGGATCATTATCGTATGTTTTAGATAGCTGTCAATGTCTAGTTTTGCTTTGGAATTGGTTCTTGGAACCTGAAATCAGACATGAGGACCAAATAGGGTCAACAAAACTGAGAAATTAGAAAACTTAAATAAAAGAGGTAGTCAAAACAATAGTCCAGGTAAGACCAGCTGTTTGGTAAACCTCTGAGAAATGCAAGCATTCAGTGACCAAAGAAAATGAACAATGTGGTAGTCAGAGGAAAACATTAACTATGAAGATACCCCTTCAAGAACCTGTCCAACAGGAGTATTCACCAGGGTGCAGGAGATTTCTCAAAGCCTATCCGTGTGATGGAAGATTAAGTAGCAAATTTCAAGGACAGTGTTTCCCAACCCTGTTCCTGGAAGCCTCCTAGCTGGACACATTTTGGATCTCTGTCTTATCTGACACACCCATTTCAAGTCTTTGAGTCTCTACAAATGAGATGAGTTGAATCAGGTGTGTTTGATTAGGGAGATATCCAAAACGTGTAAAGTTTGGAAACATTACTCTAGCAGATCAAGCAGAACTGATTATTGTAGACCATGATTAAGTGCAGAACTGGATGGACACAATAGCTTGTACAAACCTTACTTGGAGAGGCTAACTCACAAGAACACAGGCTTCACTATAGCGGCAAGTTGGAGTAGTCCACCTTCTAAATGCTCTGTCATGCTGATGCTTTGTGAACTGCAGATGAGTTATCAAAGCCAACTCAGTGATTGGAGCATTGAAGTCCCTTAAGAACATCACATTAAAAAGTTAGAAAACTTTTGGAAGAGCTGAATCCCCTTTACCGGGTTAGGGCCAGTCCTTAACAATTTAAGTCTTGCTCGGAACTATTTCCATGCAATCAAGATATGAGAAATCTCAAGGCATTGTGGAAATGTGAAGCACATTGTTCCAAACTTGGACAAAGTTCCCTTTCTATAATAGTTTTGTGGACAATGTACTTAGTAATAAACTTGTTGTCAAGGTATTCTGTTAAGCATGTCCCAAAGGGTATAACTGATGAAAGTCTGGAAGATTGTAGTAAACTGAAAGACTGGGAGACCGACCAAGTCAATTAGCATTAATTAACTGGTTCAGGTATGGTTAATATGGGCTAGTTTAGTTCTAGCTCCAATCAAACAAAACTGATCCAGTTGATGAAGGTCTTCAAGATTACTAGTAAGTGTGGCAGGAACAGGATGGGACATCCCTGATTTAGAGCCTGCAACGATCCAGCTTTGTGAAGATGGTGGAACCTTTAGGAAACTCAAAAGCTGAATCCATCAAAAAAGAATAATTATTGTGCGATTTTTAAAAAACAAAATTTAAACCAAATGTTGTTAACAATTGGGTATATTCTTCAATCCAACAAGGAAAAACTCTGGTTCTGGAAGGCCACAGTCATGTTGTTATTTCCCTGCTGAAAAATCCAGTATAAACCAGCATGAAATGGAGTTGGTGAAGCTGGTTCACCATCCTGGTCTTGCGGCGTTGAGTGTGAGGAGGCCAGTTGTCAGTATGCAAGCAATGTTTTGGGGACAAGCATTGTTTTTGCTTGTTTATTTCTATATTCAAATAATTAATTATTTAAAGAAAAAAATAAGAACATGATTTATTGTAATATATAATAATAACTTAATAATAATAACAACTATAATGTAATTTCTTTTGCTCCCTCCTTTGAAAGTAGAATTTGAATTGTTTTTACGATGATTATATTATTAATCAGTCATCTTCAGTGTTGAATAACAAAGAAAAAAAATAATCTGGTAAAATGTTTCAAAGGATCAAAATATTTGTCTTCTGCTTCAAAGGATCTGTACACAAATCAGTTAAAAAGAGCTTGTGTACATTGCAAAACAATCCAAAAAATTGAGAAATGAAAACCATAAAACAAATAAAACCATAATCATAAGCAGTTTGTTCAATAACTGAGGTCCCAGCATGAAAAAAACATGCTGTATGCTGGTGACCCTGAAACCTGAAACCAGGGCTTTTGTGCATATTCTGCAATAGTAAAGTGATGAGATCTAATCATCAATTTTAATGTTCATAACTAGGAAAGAGGGTTTCTTTTCATAAATACAACAGCATGATAAGGAACCCAACCACCTCTTTATCAACACTTTTAGTAGGCATACAGCATATGGAATCCCAAAAGCTCATATCTCTTAAACTATCAAATTCAGCAGCGCAAACTAAACATACATTAATCACGAGCTTTAATTCAACATAAATCAAACAAAGTATTGTGCAATAAACAAACAAAATATCTAAGTTTGTAGGATTTTTGTGGAAAAGATACATATATCAAACACATATCAAGTAACATTCAACAAACTGACATCATTTATAAACAGATTTGTAAAAATGTTGGGTAATCGCTGACAAAAACATTTTCTGCCGTGCCAAGAAATTAAATCTGGAAGCCATTCAACAATTGTCCAATTCATGTGGTAGCTACCTTTTATAAGTCTCACAAACACATTAGAGGGGCACTGAATAGCTGTTGATGTTCATCTACACCTCTGGGAATTATGTAGAGGAGGGCCTGGACATGGGAACATAACTGTCATGAACAGATGTAAAGCATATCTCATATTGTCTGCTGCAGTATCCCCTGTACACATGCTTGTTTGATTGGTCCCACCAATATTAATCTTGCTGGATGCCTTAAATACTTCCAGACGTTTAGTGTCCCACATAGAGAGCAAAATCCAGCTTGAAGGCAAAGCTGCTCCTGGATAAATAAATAAAAAAGAAGCTAGAAAGTTTTGACAGAGATAATCAAACCAAGGCCTGAAGATTAATTTTATCTGAGTGGCCCACTGGACTCCCACTAGATAATAATCTCTAGACAGTAGTTTTTCATTCTTAGGTTCTTTAAAATTTGTATTTATTTTTTCTTATTAATGGATACAACTCAGCATAACTAAGTAGACTTAAAAAAAAAAGGACACTAAATATACAATACAAAAATGATGGTTACTGTCACGGTGTGGGTTTGTCTTGTCAGGTTTAGTGGTTCCCTGTCTGTCTATTAGTCTTCCCAGGTGTTTCCCGTTAACCACGCCCCCTTGTTATCCTGTTTAGATCGTTTGCCCCGGTATTAAAACCCTGTGTTTCAGTCCAGTCTTTGTGAGTTCTTGTATTGTTGTAATATTGTATGCACGCTGTCCTGTTCCTGAGTCTGATTACCTTGTCTTTATTAAAACACTGCTGCATGTGGATCCTGCTTTTGTCTCTGCTTCAGCTGCTACATAACAAAAGAACTCACCACGAATGGATCCAGCAGTTGTAAGCAACCAGACCCACAGAAGTTTCCTTGCCTCGATATTTCAGGTGGGCCAGCCCATCGAGAGGTACGTGAGGGACTTTGTCGTCTGGGGGCTTGAGACGACCTAGAGCTCATGGACTTGTTTTGGAGCGGGTTGGACGAGGGCGTTGCCCAGTTGATGCCGGATGACTGTACCGGCTGGACCCTAGAGGGGTATGTCAACCTGGCCCTCTTCAGGAGCGGTTCATCATTTACTGTGAGCTTTGCTGCAGAGACACCCCGCAAGCCCACAGTACCCCCAGAGCCACTGGTTCCGTCCAGCCTAGAGCTTCACGTCAGCCACGTCCAGCCAGAGACCGTCCAGCCAGAGACCGTCCGTTCAGACCTGCCTTCACCGCTGGTGCACGCCTACCCGCCAGAGACTAAGCACATCGCACGTGAGTCCACTCAAGAGGACACTGCATTGATGGTGATGTCTGCGGCGATTCTGTGTGTGTGGGCTACACACGCATCAGTTCTGGCCCATGAACCCAGCCCAGAGTTTCCTTCGCCGCTGGTCCCTGTACTTCCTGTCAGCCCAGAGTCCTCGCCGCTGGTCCCGTCCAGCCCAAAGTTTCCTTCGCCGCTGGTCCCATCCAGCCCAGAGTTTCCTTCGCCGCTGGTCCCGTCCAGCCCAGAGTTTCCTTCGCCGCTGGTCCCTGTACTTCCTGTCAGCCCAGAGTCCTCGCCGCTGGTCCCGTCCAGCCCAAAGTTTCCTTAGCCGCTGGTCCCGTCCAGTCCAGAGTTTCCTTCGCCGCTGGTCCCTGTACTTCCTGTCAGCCCAGAGTCCTCGCCGCTGGTCCCGGCCGATCCAGAGACCGTTCACGTCACGTCCCCCGAGCCAGAGACCGTTCACGTCACGTCCCCCGAGCCAGAGACCGTTCACGTCACGTCCGCCGAGCCAGAGACCGTTCACGTCACGTCCGCCGAGCCAGAGACCGTTCACGTCACGTCCCCCGAGCCAGAGACCGTTCACGTCACGTCCGCCGAGCCAGAGACCGTTCACGTCACGTCCGCCGAGCCAGAGACCGTTCACGTCACGTCCGCCGAGCCAGAGACCGTTCACGTCACGTCCGCCGAGCCAGAGACCGTTCACGTCACGTCCGCCGAGCCAGAGACCGTTCACGTCACGTCCGCCGAGCCAGAGACCGTTCACGTCACGTCCGCCGAGCCAGAGACCGTTCACGTCACGTCCGCCGAGCCAGAGACCGTTCACGTCACGTCCGCCGAGCCAGAGACCGTTCACGTCACGTCCGCCGAGCCAGAGACCGTTCACGTCACGTCCGCCGAGCCAGAGACCGTTCACGTCACGTCCGCCGAGCCAGAGACCGTTCACGTCACGTCCGCCGAGCCAGAGACCGTTCACGTCACTTCCGCCGAGCCAGAGACCGTTCACGTCACGTCCGCCGAGCCAGATTCTGTTCCTGAGCCCGAGCCAGAGTCTGTTCCTGAGCCCGAGCCAGAGTCTGTTCCTGAGCCCGAGCCAGAGTCTGTTCCTGAGCCCGAGCCAGAGTCTGTTCCTGAGCCCGAGCCAGAGTCTGTTCCTGAGCCCGAGCCAGAGTCTGTTCCTGAGCCCGAGCCAGAGTCTGTTCCTGAGCCCGAGCCAGAGTCTGTTCCTGAGCCCGAGCCAGAGTCTGTTCCTGAGCCCGAGCCAGAGTCTGTTCCTGAGCCCGAGCCAGAGTCTGTTCCTGTGTTTATGTCTGTCCTTGTGGCCGTTACTGTTCTTGTGTCTGTTCTCGAGCCAGTGTGTGTGTTGTCTGTTCCTGAGCCCGAACCAGTGTGTGTGTTGTCTGTTCCCGAGCCGGTGTCGTCTTCGCCGGCCTGGCCGCCAGAGGGGTCTTCGCCGGCCTGGCCGCCCGAGGGGTCTTCGCCGGCCTGGCCGCCCGAGGGGTCTTCGCCGGCCTGGCCGCCCGAGGGGTCGTCTCCGCCCTGGCCGCCCGAGGGGTCGTCTCCGCCCTGGCCGCCCGAGGGGTCGTCTCCGCCCTGGCCGCCCGAGGGGTCGTCTCCGCCCTGGCCGCCGCCTGCGCGTCATGCTCCGCCCACGTACCATGGCCCATGCCCGCCATTGCAAGGTCCTGGTTCTGTTCCCTGCACGGGCCTGGCCCTCCGTCCCTCCCCCAGGACCGCCTCCACTTCACCACCCTCCTGAACTTTTTGGTGTGTTATGGGCGTCAGGAGCCGCCCATAGGGAGGGGGCTATGTCACGGTGTGGGTTTGTCTTGTCAGGTTTGGTGGTTCCCTCTCTGTCTATTAGTCTTCCCAGGTGTTTCCCGTTAACCACGCCCCCTTGTTATCCTGTTTAGATCGTTTGCCCCGGTTTTTAAACCCCGTGTTTCAGTCCAGTCTTTGTGAGTTCTTGTATTGTTGTTGTAATGCTGTATGCACGCTGTCCTGTTCCTGAGTCTGATTACCTTGTCTTTATTAAAACACTGCTGCATGTGGATCCTGCTTTTGTCTCTGCTTCAGCTGCTACATAACAGTTACACATTACTTTAAAATGTGCAAATATAAATTCCGTAATATTAATTAACAACATGTACCTAACTATAGAGTTAGGGTAAAGTTTGGTTTAGGGTTAGGTGCATGTATGCATAAAATGTACTGTTATTACTATAGTAAGTACATTGAATGTGTACTAGGACATTGTAAAATAAAGTGTTGTTATACTTTATTTTGATGGTCCAATTTAGACACTCCACTAACTATAAGTAACTCTAACTACATGTCAACAAACTCTCATTGGAGTATTAGTGGATTATTGGTAGCTGTTACTTTATTTATGTGTTAGTAGAATAAGTTGACATACGTGCAAAGTTACTTAGAGTCAGTAGAATGTCTTTTGGGGGACAATCAAAATAAATTGTCAGCAGATATTAAGCAGGCAGTCTACTAATACTCTAATGAGAGTTGGTTGACATGTAGTAGCAGAGTTACTTATAGTTAGTTTTCACATGTGATTGCAAATAAAACAACACATTTGTATTTTTTTTCACGTGTGGTTGCAAATAAAACAAAATAAAGAGCTGGATTTATTCCAAGCAGTTGATAGCAGTTGATAGATTTATTCAATACAAACTCAGAAAACGAACACTAAAAACACAAACAGAACAACCAGTATAATGTGATGGGAACAGACAATTAACTAATAGAAATACTTCCAGAGGTAGTCGTAAACGCATTTGACCGGATTGCTTTCATTTGTAAACCCCAGTTTGGATCACCCGTAACTTCTCCCCCCATCAAGAAGGCATGGCCTCACGCCTTATTTACAACAAACATGATAAACAAATCCCACCAGAGGAGGGCAGGAGGGGGCTCAGATGGAGGATGCATGGCCGGCATGAAGGAACACCACAGGAATCAAGGCGGAGTAAACTGTGGGAGAATCCAAGGAGTATAAGCCAGAGGCAGAAGCCAGGGAGGGTTGGGGTTAGGGTTTTTGCCTGTTATGTATATCGTTTATTAACGTTATATCTGTTTTTGCCTTGGTTCCCTCTTTGGATGGTCTATTTTGTTCACCGACCCTTACCTGCATATTTTGACCATCCCTTTGGCTGTTGATTTGGATTTATTGTTTCAGTAAACTTCTGTAAATGGATTCAAACCCAACATCAAGCCTGAGTCCGTTAAATGTTCTCCTTACTGCCAAGAACACTGTTTTAACTCAAAGATCACATTACCATGTTTTACCATGAGCGTGGAAAGCTCAGATACTCACAAAACTACAGTGATTCCAGTTGAAAACTCTGAATTTTCAGAAGTCTTCAGTAAGGCAAAGGTAAACCAACTACCTCTCCATTGGCCATTAAACTTCTCCCAAATCAGTTTACCCCCTGTCACGTCCAGAGACTCAGGCTATGGAAAACTATATTGAAGAAGCATAGCATCAGGCTTTATCCGTCACTCTACATCCCCAGCAGTGGCAGGGGTTTTCTTTGTGAAGAAAAAATATGGCAGGCTAAGACCATGCACTGATTATAGAGGTCTCAATACAATCACAATAAATAACAGATAGCTTCTTCCTCTCATCCCTTCATCATTTGGACCAGAGAAGGAGCTGAATGGAAGACTGCCGTCCTCACTACCATAGGGAGCACTGTGTTTTCACACATGATCGTTGGGTGTAGGTAATCAGTAAATGAGTGTGCCATTTCCCAAATGAAACACAAGAGCGGTTAGTTTTGCACACTTGGTCTCAAGATTAGTACATGATGAGTGAATGGTTTCCCTTAGTGGGCCTCAAGTACCACTTTTAGTGTGTAAGTATAAATTAATATCTGGATGAATAAATTAACCTTAGCATTGACAGAATACATTTTAAGGTGAAAGCCGTTTCTCTCAGTTTTCTTTCTTTGAAAGATACAATAAGGGGAAAAAACTGGTCATATTCTTCATATTCATTTGATTCTAATATCTAGCAGACAACAAAAAAATTAACAATTAATGAGCTATTATGAGGTTATTGGAAAAATGTTTTAATGAAACAACGATGCTGCTAAAGATATACCAAAGACAATTTCCTAGTCCATGACACTATAATTCCATCAGCCTTTATGCTCATCCCTGTTCACAGATGACCTTGGTTACAACTAATGAACATTACTGCTTGTTTCCATCCAGTTCAAAGAAAGCTGAGTGGCTGGCAGTGAACAACATGCAACCGATGACTGGTGATCATAACATGATGGTGGTGCTGACAGAGGCTGACTTTATCAAGAGATTAGAAATCTGGAACCAGCAGCATTTTTGGTGTAGGAAAAAATACAGAAACATTGCTACATGACCATTTTCAGAAAACAACACCATTCAGGAGTCACCACTCCAGAAGGTTAATGTTCCTTAATTCATAGGCTACACATAAGCAGGGCTTTCACCACATGCATGCGGTCTCACGGAAGCCATGTTGTGGGCAAGGCGAGGCCCTGTCTTACTGAAATGAAATGGGCATCTCATTGCTCTGACATCTGTGAAATTACACTCCGTGGGTAGAACAGTCTCTGTCTTATTATAAGTTTGAGATGTTTGAGTTTTTGGAAGCCGTTTTGTAGGGATCACGGTAATCCTGGCGGTCATGTTGTTTTCCAGAGTCAGTAACATGGAATCTCACTGCAGACAGGGAGCAATGGATCTCAATGTCATTTCATACAGACTGCCTAACAGAGGGGAAAATACGACAACAAAAGAAAAACAGGATACATAACATCTTGGTTACTGATGTAACCCTCGTTCCGTGATGGAGGGACGGAGACATTATGTCAAAGACTGACAAATGGGGTCTCACTACATCCGCATCTGCAAGTATTTGTGCCCTCATATTATTCGCCACTTGAAGAGGTTCTGAGGTGACGGCATTTGGTGGAGCTGGTAGTGGTGTTGCCGAAAAGAGAGAGAAGGAAGATCGAGCATGGAGAGGATTATAAGGAGGGAGGGGGGCCGAGGCTGCGGCTGTTAGTGGAGGCATCCTCACGCTAAAATTGATCCCCGGGACAGGTGGACGGGTAGGAAAAGCTGAAGAGGGGGACAGATGTGAGGAACAGCTATATATACCGACATTTCAATAGCTATAACAGGATCTTTTAGGAAAAGGGGTGTGGCCAAGTTACCCAAAAGCCTATCATTCCTAAGCGAAAACTCTGAACTTTGTGACATTAGGCGAGTACGTGCAACACATGATTCTAAACAAGCATGGAAACTTTTATGGAGATCGTGACATAGGTAGGGCTAAAACTGTTGAAAAGCTTTTAAAAAAAACATATTTCCTTAATAAATTGCCTACATTGGCTGTAAATGGTCTTTTCCATCTCTGATAAAGGTGGTTAAAGGGTTGTTTAAAACATTATGGCTTAAAAAGGTCTTAAAGGGGACCTATGCAAAATTCACTTTTACATGGTGTTTGAACATAAATGTGTGTTGGTAGTGTGTTTACCCGACCACCCTTTAATGATAAAATCCCCCCACTTCTTTTTTTTAATCCCCATAAATCATAAGCAGTGTCTCAGAACAAGCCGTATTAGCACTGCCGTATTAGCATAGAGCCCGCCCTGAGCAAGTTGTACACTGTCCACAATTGTATCGACAAGAATGCCATATACCTAAAATCGTTTACGTCTGCATAAATAATTTGACACCAGATTGCTTTGTGAACGAGGGTCAATACAAAGGGACAATACAAAACACAGGTTTTGCTAAAAAGTTGTTACTCAAGGATGGATCAGTACCAATTGTTTGTGATCCAGCCTAAAGTCTCTGGAGCGATACTGGTTACGGCCGTAATGAAAGGGAAAGCATGCGGTTTAAAACAGTTCATCAGCTGTTTTACGGATATAAAGTTCACCATTTTAAGCACCCACAGAAAAGGCAAAAGGACTGCATATATTTGTTGACTGTTAATTGTAATGAGTGTTTTTGAGTAATTCGCTTTGTATGTTGATGATAATACAAGGGAGAGAGAGAGTTTATGGATAAGACTTTAATGCGCACTTCTTGTACTGTGTGGAGATCTTCATGCAGCATTCTAAGGCTCTGTAGGCATCATTTTTAGACTCCGGTTCGAACATATAAGGCTGAACACTGCTACTGACAGTTTCTGACATTTTCAGTGCGTGAGATTGTCCTGTTTTTTTGTTGCCGGTGTGCCGGAGCATGAGCTCTTGAAGCTCTGCCCTATTCTTGAAAGGGGGCTGGGTTTGCTCACCCCCGAAAAGTGGCAATTTTAACATGTTATAAAAATCTGACCTATGGGGTGTTTTGAGCTAGAACTTCACATACACACTATAAAAATGGTCCCCTTTAAAGTGCTTGAACCCCGATAATTGCTGCTTGCAGCTATATTATATTTATTTATTTATTTGAGCTTGTAATGTTGAATTAAAATGTAAAAACTAGATTTTTGGTAAAATTACAGATTCTGTCTCAGTGTTTTTTTAATATATAAAATGGAAGTCATTAAGCTCCAATGTTACTTTGTTCCCAATGTTCTTAAAATAACTTCTAGGATGGATAAATTAATAAATGATGTTGTTTATTTTGGGGTGGACCATCCCTTTAAGAAAGAGTGAGAGGTACCCCAAAACACACTGGATACCCTCTACATGTCCAGACTGCTGCCCTCACGTTCCTAGAGCGAGGTACGGAGCCACCCTGATGAGCCATTAAATCATCGATAGTGATCCAACACAGACACAGGCACCATCCCATGCTGTGGAATCTGGACAGACAATCTGCAAATATGACGGGAAGCGTTTTGTTATGCCTCTTCAGAAACCATACGCTGCACTTAACCTCATCAAGCACTCAGTCCACATTATCTGCCACAAACGGTACATAAAATGTATGACATATTATATGCGGTTAGTTGCACCAGACTGCATGCTAAAACCATTATCTGTTTGGTGGAGAATTTTGATTGCCATATTACCGAAGTCTACAAATGCACATGCGCTGTGGCTACCTGACACCGAAAACATCCAAAAGATCTGGAGAAGTGAGCAAGCTTTCTGGAGTTTCAAACATGCGTTAACGTACTGGCTCTTTGTTGCATGTGGGACTGCATACTGATTAAATAATCTGGTTTGTAAATAGAGCCTGTTTTTAATGCGTCCCTGTTTTTCCACGTCTGGATCTTATTGGGTTTTGCTGATAACTTTTCCAGGTGTCCCCAGTTTAATATCCCACCACACCTCTCCCTCATGACCCTTTTCGTACCCCACAATATCCTGGGCCTTGTATCTCTGCGTGGTTACTCTGAAGAGCACCTCTAAATTTTAGGCTTTGCTGAATAGATTTGTAGAAGAATGTTGACAATTGCTCAAAAAGCATCCAGTGCTACCAGAACTCTCCATCTGTGGCAAAGTCATCCAAATTTCCATCACATACTTGCTTGCACTGCTGCTGTGATAAATCTGAAATTCTGGAGCTGGCACAATAAGCCCAATATGGCTTGGTCCCATTGTAATGTCTTAAGCATGTTTTCTTGAGGGACTGCAGCAGCCCTGACTCTAGTTTGGCCATTGTGTGTCATGGAGATTAGCTGTGGACATGTTGGCTTTTGAAGTGGAGTCAAGGTTGCCAAAGAGCTGAAAATGAGGCGCATCTCTGCTAGACTCATCCGGCAGCCTAGCCGCTAAATGAGCGCAGTGCACGTTCCGCTCTCCGATGGCCTTTATCACTAATGGACCAGCACAAAGCAGCCAGTCTGAAGCCATCAGATCCTCTCTATTAGCAGGAATGCTCAAACCAGATCAGGCTAAATCAAAAACGAATGACCCTCACCTTGAATAAACATCATCCTCATAATGGTGTGGGAACATAATGCAAAAGTACGAATGAAAAGAGGATGAGATGGATATCTCTAACAACTGTCTTGTTCATTAGCACTCTGGCTAACAGGCTAAGAAAAAACAAAACAAAAAACAAAAACAAAGTGTGACTGTTTGCATTTGAGTTAACAATACCATTATTTGGGCTCAAATAGCAAATGCGTATTTGCATTTATGCATCTTTAAACAGATTTTTTTTTTAATTTTTATCCAAAATAGTTTGTCTCCTTGGAACTAAACCTATGCCAGTTTTCAAATGCAATTGGCACCCCAGGGGGCGCAAGTGAGGGAGAATATATTTAAATTTGAGGGAAAAAAAAGTTTTACATTTTTATATGAATTAATATGTTTAATGCAATTATTTTAAAACACTAAATCTGATACTGTATGTAAGAAAAAAAACTTTCTTTTGGTTTTATACAACAAACATTCAACGTTAAGGGATGTAGAATATGGTTATGTAGAATAAGAAAAAGGCATTAATATGTGCTTTATAAGTACTAATAAACAGCCAATATCCTAGTAACATTGATGCTAATAAGCAAGTAGCTAAAAATGAGAATTGGACCCTAAACTAAAGTGTTACAGGAAGAGGGTCTCTTGCAAGAGGGCCATCATATTTGGAAAGGGTTCTAACTTTTAATTGACTTTTAATTGACACAAAGAATTTTGCAACATTCCTCATATGTGCTATATTGTCTCAGTATAATGTTAAAAAAAAGTTGTTAAACTAATTTGATTATTTTAAGCCAAATATTCTTAAGGGATGAAATGATGAACTGGATGACGACATTTCTGTTTTCTGAATTTTTGAACTACGCTTGAATTCCATTCGATCACTCATGCTCTATTTATTGAACCGAACTGAATAAACACTGAAAAGACTTCAACTGAATAATGATTGTTCACTGTTGTCTTTTTAGAGCTGCTGTATAGCAGAATTGAAGTCTGAGTCTGTTTGCATCATTGAATGATTATTTTCCTGATGATCCTGCTGTAAAGCTACTTTGAAACGATCTATATTGAATAAAGCACTATATAAATAAACTAAAGGTGACTTGACGTGTTAACATTTCTGAGCATTGATGTTCTAAACAGTGTATAGAGCTACAGTTACCATTCAGAAAAATAAATCCTCACCTATATGTATGCCAATTAACGCTCCATAGTCCACATCCTCTGGTCATAGAGTGAAAGCAGGGTGTAGAGAGAAAGGACAAAAGTGCACTCTAATCAAATAATGATAAATGTGAAATGAAGTCAGGGCAACCCTTAATCAAGGAGTGGTGAAAGAAAGGGGTAATTTGCAATGTTACTGTTTTTTACACATGATGTAAACAAAGACAAAAATACCAGCAAATTAGAGTTGGGTTACGGTTATGTGATTATGTGCTGAAAAGGATGAAAAATTACCTTCCATGCTGTCTGTTCAGTGTGAGTGAGAGGGCAAGAGAGAGAGAGACAGAGAGAGTTGATCAGAAGTAGCACTCACAACTAAGAAACAGTTTTTAGAAAAAAAATGTAGAAGTTTCTGATGTTGAGGAAATTCATTTTCATTCTGCGATTACACGCTATTTGTCAAAGAAAGAACCTGCACTTAAATACATCAAAAGGCGTAGCACTTCATTAATCAATCTTACTGTATAATCAGTGAGCGTATGATGTCACATTTTTACTGCCCAAATTTGTACCATCATGGTCGCAGAGTTACACGGCACCCTCAGAGTTAGTTCACTGGGCAGCTCTAATCGATTGGCTGACTAGATACAACTTCCAGGAGAAAGAGCAAATGGGGTCAACTAAGCTTAAGCAGGTTTTAAAAAATATTTCAGATAAATCTGCCCCTAAAGATAAAACATAATGTAATATAATATAATAATAATTCACCTATTGCTCTGTTTCACATTGCAGCTTTTAGGGTTAATCAAAGTTCATACTACATGAGATTATAGGAACATCACAGAGGGCATTCCTTTAAAAACTCTAAACACCTCTCCTCATCTCTACTCTTTCATTTGGTGGCTTTAGATGTAAACAACGAGATGACAAGGGTTTTTTGATGGATGTACCATAAATTGAAAAAAGAAAGGAAAATGAAATTATTTTGGAAGAGAACCTACATGCTTTTACTTCTCAAAAGAGACAAGAGTAACATCAATCCAAAGCTCACAGTGTGTGTGTCCTCGTCTTTAGAAGCCACAATGCAATGGCAACCAAGGGTCAAGACATGGACCTTCAGTCCAAATGTCCATCATGCTGTGGCCAGAGTGGATTTTCGGAATACTAAATGCACTTTTTTGTGACCAAGCTCAACTTGTCTTAACCATGTCCTCACCTGCGGTTCATTGGGGAATGATGTGTTTCATGCTTTTACAGAGCCAGTCAAAATGCTGTCTTGAGTTTAACATGTGGCATTTTGGTAACCTTCTGCTCCGACCCAAGCTCTGTGTTTGAGTGTGTTATAGGGGAGGCCGTAAAGTGACCTCGTCGATCATCGCCGTGTGAGGACTCGGAGTCACAGAGCAGCTGTCACTCTCCTCGCATCCAACCCACAGATGGAGCTTTTATTGGGAAGGCTGTTGCTTTGAACAGACCTACAATGGCTTTTCAAGATGAAATCAAACTGTTCCAGATCCATCTATTGGCTTCTCCCTTTTCCTCGCCGCTTTAATTCCCTCAACAATTTATACTGCAGCTATATGAAGACTTTGCCGAATGACAACTACATTTTTTGGAGGACTGCATCACTGTGACTCTCACTGAACTGATGAGAGTGTCAACATATTGAGTTTTGATCTAGCTCCGATGTAATGTTCAAGTATAACTCATTACCTGCATCACTCATTCCTTGATGTCATACTTGTTTATAGAGCCAAGCTGTAATAACAAATGGAGAATATTATAAAATAGTTCAATAGCTACCGGAAGTTTGCCTGTGCAAATTCTAGTGAGGAAAGATTTTTAGATGCAACTGAATTTCATTTCAATTACATTAATGGAAATATTAATATTCACGATATATATATATATATATATATATATATATATATATATATATATATATATATATATATATATACTGTATATAACAGCCGTGCGCGAGTCTAGTTCCGGCGGACGAGTGACTTCTGACCTGACATTTGATGTAGGATGTAAGAGTAGCGTAAGCTTAGGTGGGAGTATATGGCTGGGCAACAAACTCAAGCTCCTCTTCTCTTATATCGAAATCCTAATTTTTAGACTTCTAATTCATGACCACATTTAGTTTTGTTCTATCCTCTGTGCTTCCGCATTAGTCAATACATCATGCAAATTCATCATAGTTAACTCTTCCGCTGGAACTAGACTCATCAAAAATGCAAAATTTGCATAAAAAATGCTAAATTTGATGAAAAAATAGAGAAAATGCATTGCTTCGCTTCAGAAGGCCTTTATTACCTGGAGCCGCATATATTAAAATCTCAAAAAATCTTCAAAATCTCAGGCTCTACTCCCATTATAAAGCTTGGAAGAGCAAGGATATTTATTTATATAACTCCGATTGGTTTTGGATGAAAGAAGAAAGTAATATACACCTTGGATGGCTTGAGGGTGAGTAAATTATGAGATTATTTTCATTTCATTTTTGGGTGAACTAGCCCTTACTGAAACATCCTGTTAACACATGCAGGATGTCACCAGTGACCCCTTTCTATGTTTTTTGCAATTTACAGTAAAACATTTAACCAATGTATACTAATTAAATCTTGACAAAATACACATCAAAAGATTATTCCAAAAATATTATTATATTGAATAAATATACTGTATTTATTAATATTTTTGTAAAATAATATTTGTTACATTATTGTTAAATTATATTTATTACATTATTGTAAAATAATATTCAATAATATTACAATAAAACTGAAAGAACAGTTTTAAGATTCTGTGTATAGTTAGTAGACAATAGTTTTTTACTATGATTTTTATTCCAAATCTGGAGAAATGTCATGTCTTCCTGTCTTCCTTGTCTTCCAACACATCATCATCTTTACTTAGCCCATCCTTATGTCTTAAGCAATACAAGATGGACTGAGATTGTTCTGAACAGGGTGTCTGCAATCTTTCCGTAGCTCAGTATGAATGTGTTCACACGTAGTAAAACATTTTTTAATATGTCCGGCAGAACCACTGTGATTTACAGCAGTTCCTCAGACTTTATCAGGTCATTTATTCAGCTCACGTCTCCAGAGAGCAGCTCCAGGAAGATGCCTGGCACCCTTAGACACGCTCTCATCTCTGACTAACACTAACAGTCTTTGTAGTGATCTTAAGTGTGACATCACTCCATTTCCACAATCATTTCCACATCCCTCTTTAGTCTAACACAATGTAAAGGATGTTGAGTCTGTCCTTTGTTTGTATATTTCATTCAGCAAGAGCTCAAAAATAAACAACACATGCAAGGCTTATAGGCTATTTGTTGTGTTTGATGACTTATTTAACATATAGTTTCCACTTTATTTCGATAGTTCACTTTAGACATTCTACTATATGTAACATTGCAACTACACGTCAACTAACTCTCATAAATTTGGTTAGTAGAAAGTTGACTGTGGCAAGCAGGGCGAGGCAGAGAGCTGTGAGAGAATGGCGTGGTGGTGATTGATAATGAGCATTACCTTCGTGCCGCACCAGCCTCGTATCTCATGGAGGAGCTACGGAAGCATAAGAGGAGGAGCGACGACAGTGAAGGACTAGAGAGGACCAGGCCTGGACTTTACACTATGTTTAGTTTATGTGTGAGAGGCAGTCATACACGAGGAGCTGCCAAAGTTTATTTGATATTAAAGTTTTGAACATTTGCCAGTTCCCGCCTCCTCATGCTTCCTTCTCCTTTTCTCTCACCTCGTCTGTGTTTACCCCCAGATGCTGTGACCGGAGTGACTGGCCCTGGGAGGATGGGAGTAGAGTTCAGTCCCGAGGGTAATCCCCGGCCTGTGAGAGGTGATGGGGGTATGTCGCAAGCAGGATTAGGCCAAGAGCTGTGAGAACGGAGCGAGGCCAGTGGTGTGAGTGTCACCTGCGCATTACACCAGCCTCGTGTCCCTTTTAAGGGAATTCACACTGCATCGGTTGACACTGTGGGAATGCTCTGCATGATTGCGTCGCGAAGCACGTGTGAAATCAGTCCAATGGTGTGGCGAGATGTCAGAGACGGGTGACATCACGAACCAGGAAACTATAAAGCATACCCAAACAGTGCAAAGCTAGCTTCTGTGTCTTCAGTAAATGCTTATTTGATATTGTCTGTCTACCTTACTATATATATATATATATATAGTAGGTAGACAGATATATATATATATATATATATATATATATATATATATATATATATGTATGTATAAGGTGTGGCGAGCAAGCAGCAATTTAGATTGTGTGTTCATCCCTGCCCACGCTACATCACAAGTGCGGATACACGCGACCTTTGTGTTGTTTGTTTGGAAGCCGAGCGGAGCATGCACAGTCAGCACTCGAGGATGCTGTCTTTGTACATTGTGAACAGCTTCCACTACGGACTGAGGCACTGGCTGAGACACCGGTGCTGCAAATATCCAGCTCTGAGGAGTTGGGTGTTGAAAGCATCAAGGCAGGAGAGCTTGAGGACTCGCCACCTCATTCTCCAGCCGATGAGGAACTGGTGGAGGTTGTGACTCGTGCTGTTGCCAGACTCAACATCGACTGGCCAGTCTGTGACTAGCAGGATGTTAATCCAAAAATTAACCGAGACGAACGCTTCCTGCCCTGCCGAGCATAGCCTTTTTTTGTCGGGGCCTTCCATTTTTTCCCAATCTCCACACTGAGGTGTCGAGATTGTCGAAGAAACTGGTCTCATATTGAGTTCACAGTGCACAAACATACTATTCCTCAATAATTGGACACAAAGAGCAGGTTTCAGCTTGCTTACACATCATGACCTTGGTGCAAGCCTACCAGGCAGATTTGTTAGGAGACCTGGATGAGTGCGAGGGAATTGGGCCTGACGCAGTCACAGAGTTGTGTTGGGCCACTGATCTTTCTTTTCAGGCCACCAATGAGACGGCTATAGGTCCATTGGTCGTGCTATGGCAGCCCTGGAGAGGCATTTATGGTTGAATCTCAGTCCAATGAAAGAGAAAGATAAGAGCTTCCTTATGGTTGCCCCGCTATCAGCTCCTGGCCTCTTCGGCGACTCTGTCAACACAGTCGTCGAGAGATTCCAGGAGGACAGCAAACAGGCGGCGGCAGTCTAGTAGCTCTTCCCCCGCCGCTCTTGGGTCTCTGTGACTGCTGAGTAGGAGCAGCCCCAAACATCGAAAGCAAGCTCCTCACACCATGACACGCAAAAACAGAGCGTTGCTACCCAAACTTTTACTGTTGGGTTGGATGGCAGCAGCGTCCAAAGTAATAAAATTTGGCCTGTTGTATATTAGACCCCTACAGTGGAGGCTTAGGACCAGGGGGTTTTCCCCAAGGGGCAATCCTTTTCGCATGATCAAGGTCATGGTGCGATCCTTACATACCTTGGTTATGTGGAAGAAACTCTGGTTCCTAGGCCAAAGTCCCATGTTGGGAGCTCCTTGTTGCAAGATGCTAACTACGGATACTTCCCTCATGGGTTGGGGAGTGATTCTAGAGGGTCGCTCAACTCAAAGTCTCTGCAGGGGGCACAATCTCTCCTGGCATATCAATCGCCTGGAAATATAGTCTGTCTTTCTTGCTGTCAAGAATTTTTCATCGGTGGTCGCCTATATAAATCACCGGTGGGGTTTGCGCTCGCATCCACTCTGCAAACTGGTGCACCAAATCCTGTGGTCCTAGGGAAACTGTCCACTCTGGTTCTTCCTCACGCATCTCGCTCCTCTGGGACTGGATGCTATGGTTCAGACATGGCCGAGGCTACGTCTCTGTGCGCTTTCCCCCCGATCACTCTGCTTCCGGGAGTTCTGGAGAGAGTTCGCCAGTACAAGGTCTGTCTTACTGTGATCGCCCTGCGGTGGCTGGGCAGAGTGTCATTCTTGGATCTTGTGTCTCTCTTCGATGGCTCTCCTTGGGAGATTTCAATCAGCAGGGACCTTCTTTCCCAGGCAGGGATCTCAATACTTCACCCCCGCCCAGTACTGTGGAAGCTGAGGGGGCCCAGCTCATAGATTCTGGTCTCTTAACTGAGGTTGTTGAGACCATCCTTCACTCCAGAGCTCCCTCCATGAGGAAATTGTATGCCCTGAAGTGGAGAGTTTTCACTTCTTGGTGCAGTGTTCATTAGCTGGACCCAGTGAACTGCCCAGTTGGTACAGTGCTGGAGTTCCTGCAGGAGCAATTCGCTGTACAACAAACTAAGTTGTTCCTCTTAGCTATCACTTCTCTTAAAAGGACAGGAGATTTGCAAGCTCTGTCATTTGCCCAAATTAAATTGTCAAATTAAATGTTTAATTGTATCATGACTGTCAGGTCTGCTCTCCCTTTACAGTATTAGCATTTTCATCCATCTTAGGTGTCCTGGGATCTTAGATACAATTAAAGTAGGAACTGAATTGCTTTTACAACACAGTTCTTTATGCAGAATCTTAACCAGTGTCATAGACCATAATAATGTCAGCATCACTTGGCCAATGAGTATAGTGTGGCCTCCTCCTAATGCATCCTATAAACGTTGTTATACGTCTTGCACACACCCAATCTATTTTTCGTCATTAGTATCCGAGAGGCAAATTTGGTGAAAGGCAAAGGGCGATAGCTCCTTCCATTCTTTCTCATGTAGACAACAGGTTAAACAAAAATATCAGGATTATGAGATATAGTGGATATATTTAGCAAAATACACCTTTCTATAGTTATTTTCTAGCTGAGTTAATAAGTATTGAATGGCTTTTCTGAGGTACATTTGATGTTACGTGACATGATTGTTCTTAATCTGTTTTATACACACTCTTTCCAAGGTCTAAATGCCTATTGAGCGATCTTTCAGGCCACATTAAAGAGCCCCAGAAAGACATTTATTGCATCTATTTTGTGATAAAATTTACAGAATTTGAAAGCTGAAAGTTTGTTAATTATTTACTAAAATTAAATGTGACATATTAAAGGTGTCAGTTGAGTACAAATCTTACAGCGATTATGGATGCCTGTTGGAGTTTAGCTTTGTGTGCACGAAATAGACACTGCCTTCCTGCACTTTTGGATGTTCATTTATTGACACGTCTCCGTAGTTTTCTATCTCATTCAGTAACTCAGTGAGGTTTTTTTTTTCACTACAAAATCACAACATGTAAAGTTATATTGTCGCCAGTGGCGATCTCAGCAAAAATATCACTCGCAAATTAATATTCAGCCTATTAGAAACGCATGTCAAGCTAATAAAAAATGTATTGGACTTCCCAATACACTACGCTCTAGCAGTTTTCCTCTTAATGAGACATTTGACATGATTTCTCAGTGAAAGCTCAGAAAAACTGCACAATGAGGGTGCTAATTAAAGGTACACACCAGGGCTGCACGATTTTGGAAAAAAAATACATTGCGATATTTTTCCCCCCAACGATGTATATTGCGATATTGAGAGCCATAACTCCAGGCTAAAGTCAATAATTACCATTCCATGATATTAATAATTTCACTAATAAGCAAGCTTCATTACAAGTGACAAAAAGGTCACTTAATATTTTATTCCAAAATTAGAACATTTCTGTAAACAGAAAAGCAGAACGCATTTAAACAGGAGCTTGACACCATACCGCCTGTCTGCGCCGTCTCGCCCACCACGTGCATCACGCGCTGTGCGTAGGGCACCAAGAGCTGAGGGGGCACCAAAATATGAAAAATCAATAATTATAATGCCGATATTATTTCAGTATAGAAATACAGACATCCCAAGTCTCCCGGAAGTTCCGGCAGTCTCTCGCATATTGATAGCGGCTGATGCCCACGAATTAGTTAAAATCTCCGGAATCTAGAGCGAGCGCGCCCACGAGACAGAGACTGTGCTCCAAACCGCGCAGCGCGTGCATGGCAGAGAAAGCAAGAGACCGCGGCGCGCGTGCCTCATGAAGCGCATGTAATATCTCCCGCTGGTGCTACAGTGCTACTACCTTTCACATCGCATGTTCCGGCGATGTGACTATCGCTCACTCGCACATCGCGATGTCGATGTTAAAACAGAATATCGTTCAGCCCTAGTACACACTGCCTTGCCGAGCTAAAGTCTGCTAGTGCACATCAAATGCACCATTTTGGACAGGGCTAGAGAGAGTGGATATTTTTAGCATTTGACTTTTTCAACTAATGTATTATCTGCAGGTCATTTTAATACAGCTCAGTTTAGTAAATGTCAGGGATTTCTGAGCTTACCGCTGAATGCCTTCGACACTCTGGGTGGGTGAAACAGAACTTCAGGCCTCTGTAAAGTAACTCTCCTGTAGGAAAAACATTGAAACTATGCTGAAAACATATTTGCCCCAGTTAATTTCTCATAAATATTGTAAAGCTGTCTATTTAAAGTGAGATGACGTTCAATCTCGCATAGTCAAAACATAGTTTGGCGTCAGTCAGAGTGTCTTATGCTCTCCAAAACTGAATTATATATATTTATATATTTTTAACTGTAGGCTAATAATATTTCATACTATTACTGTGTTTACTATTGTCTTAACACTGTCACTTTTGATCAATTTAATCCTTGCTGAATAAAGTATTGATTAAAGAAAAAAAATCGTATTGACCCAAAACTTTTCAACAGTAGTGAATATTATACTACAAAAAAAAAAACAAGATATAGAATTCGTGATCTGCACGTCCAAAAGTAATAAATACAGACTATTTCACAGATGTTTTTTTTTTCCACTAAGAAACAAACATGTTATTTGATTGATACTGTGAAGCTGCTTTGATACAATTTATATTGTGAAAAGCGCTATATGAATATACTTGACTTGACAAAACTTCCTTTTACAGTTCTGTAAAAGTTTATTTTTAACTAAGTGTCTCAAACAGAAAGATTAAATTTCACTAATCTGGCAAACTATTCAAATGCACATAAATCAACTAGCTTTTAAATATGATTTTGGGCTGTATTAGACGGTCAGTGAACGGACTGTGGTAAACGTGTCATCTAAGGCTGAGACTAGATCAAGTTATTGCCTATAGTAAACCTTTCAATGATGTCACTGTCATGTCATCAGTTGAAAGACACAAATAATAAAATCTCAGCAGGCTGATAGATTCCCATGTCTTTGCAGGCACCGAAGTGTCCAGACAAAAGGAACTTTATGTAAATGTTGATGAGATTGATTGTTTTTCTTACAAGATTTAAAGTTTGACTAAGGGAGTGTCAAACTGAGTTGCCATTGACTGTGTCTAATTCAACATTGGGAACATAATGACAGAATCTGAGTCTGAATTACAACATCTGTGTATGACTCTGACAACAAAAGGATTTGGTTTCTTCAGTCTAGACTTGGAGTGAAACTTTGCAACAGTCTGATTATGAACGTTTTCTTACCTTTCCTGAAGCTGTCTTGAGGGAATCAATCCAGCCCTGAGGTTGGCGTCACCATGCCGTCTGGCCTGCCACCAGGTGTCATCTTCTTGGCTTACAATCTGCAAAACATCTCCTCTCCTGAATTCCAACCCGGCGTCTTTGCATGGAATAGCGGGATCTGCTTGGGGATCATAGTCAAAAAGTGCCCTCACAAAGATCTGCAACAATCCACAAACACATGTTGATGTGACCAATTTTGGCTTAAATTATCTGGAGTGTAAAATGCAATGCAGAAAACGACTCTGTACGCTTTGATTTTCATCAATGGACCTTGGTTTCTATGGTGTCCGGCTCTTCTTTGGTGCCTGGGATGACTTTGAAGGTCACTGCTCCTTCTGAATGGGCCTGGAGGACGTGATAAGGACATACAGGCTCAAGAAAAGCTTACAAGGTTCAGATTGAATAACACTCTAGTCAAAAGTGTGGAATAATTACGATTTTTTTTTTGTGTGTTTTTGAAAGAAGTCAAGTAAAGTCACCTTTATTTATACAGCGCTTTTTACTATACAAATTGTTGCAAAGCAGCTTTACAGTGATAACAGGAAAATATTCCTCTTATGCTCATCAATACTGTCTTTATTTAAAAATACAGTAAACAATCTAAATATTGTGTACATAAAATGTAAAAGAGTTAAATAATATTGTTACAATTTTAAATAACAATATATTTTAAAATGTAATTTATTCCTGTGATGGCAAAGCTGAATTTTCAGCATCATTACATATTCTTTAGTGTTACATGATCCTTCAGGAATCATTCTTATATGCTCATATGGCACTTTTGTATTAGCAAATATTATTGGCGCTTAATTGGTTATTGGTTGGTTATTGGTTGGTTATTATTTTTGTCAATTTTTTGTTGCTTAATATTTTTGTGGAAGGCGTGATACCTTTTTTTCAGGATTCTTTGACGAGAGTTAAAGAAAAAAATAATTTATTTGAAATAGAAATCTTTTAAAACATTATGAATGACTTTACTGTCCCTTTTGATTACAAATATTACTATTAATAATATTATTTATTTTACCTACCAATCAAAAGTGTGGGGTATAACAGTTGTATAACAGGGGTATAATCACAAAAATATTAAGCAGCAAAACATTCATCCAAAACATTAATGATTAGCATATTAGAATGATTTCTGAAAATTAATATATATATATAATTATTGCAAACTTTTGACTAGTAGTGTATAAACAAAGATAGAATGCAAATTTGTTAGGCTCCAGAAAACCTTCAAACACAAATGCTCACCACATCAAATTAAAACACAGACACACTAAATGCCCAAACACATTCAAGCATGCAGCTTAGACTAACATCAGTTTCTATTCTAGATATTGCTGTTCTAGCCAGCTTAGCTGTGTTGACCAAGAGAGTTTGACTGGTTAAGCTAATTAAGAAGCCTGATGGGGACACCAGCACACTAGCAGCCCATGCGGGGAACCAGCATCCAAACACCCTGGCGACTGACAAGCAATGCATACTAGTATGGGAATGATCTCCTCTGGGTTCTTGTGCTCCACTGGAACTCCATTGACTTCCTTGAGTTTGTCACCTTCATGAATTAGACCTGAAGCATCCACCAATGAATCAATGAGAAGAAAGAATCGGCAGACAGAATTACAATGAACATTGTGAGGTGAATTCAGTTATTTAAGTACAAAGCTCTGTGTGTCTTATTCACTAACCACTCACAATCCAGCTTCAGGAACTATAAGCATAACTATAACATGTTTGGGTCTGTATTACACTGTCTGTATTACACTGTTGTCTTATGTGCAGAATTTCTTTAGCCAGTAGCATTCAAAATTCTCTTAAATAAGCAAGACTTTTGAGTGTTTTAGGTTAGTTTTAGGGTTTTGTTGTTGTATTTTTACATGATGTATTTTAAGTTTACAATATTGCATTTTCAAAACATGTACGTTACATGTTTTGAAACTACTTGCTTTTGTCTTAGTTTTGGTTTATGATAATAACCTTTCAGTAGAGGATTTAAAGTGGCAATGTGATGGAAGTAGAATCCAAGAGAAACAGAATGGAGCCAGATTTGAATGCGAGCTTGCAGACTTTCGAAAGAAAGGGGCGGGGTTTAAGCTGACTAAATGATTGGAGAAGTCCAGCATACATCACTAGAAAAAAGTCTGTCATTTCACTGGAAGTTTGAGTTATGACATTTTGATTACATATTACAAAATTGTTCACAATAAGATGGGACATTTCTCTTTCAGGTCGACATAAAGGGTTATTTTATGGCATTAATCTATGCACAAATTTAGTTTCTAATTATAAGAGTGTTGATCAAGACCACAATGGTGAAAGAGGTTATAAAATGAATACATTTCAAGTGCATCTCACCACTCCGATCAGCAGCTCCTCCTCTCAGGACCCGAGCTACAACTATAGCACCAGTGGACTTGTCTCTCTTTATGGTGGCTCCCTGGGACATGGAAATGTTTGTTGAGGGTCTGTAGGCTGTCATTCAGACATACAAGTCTGAGGTTTTAAAATTTATTCAAAGCAAATCGAATGTAAAGTCTGGAGAGACCAATTTCTAGCAAACAATCCCAGTTTGCCTTGTAAATCAATATGTGACTGTCAGGATAAGTCCAAGTAGAAATCTGGACAGAAATGTCTTTATAAAGGGCAATACAGGTGTGAATATCACAATAGGAATCTTAAACATGTTATGCAGTGGGAGCTGTGTTAAATGTGTTAAATGTTCCATGAAACCATGACGAAGAAGTCAAACTTAATGAGGAAAACTATTCATGAAAGCTTTTGTTTAAATCACTCAGCTTGCTGACAGGTGTCTGACAAGTTGTCGTTCCTTCATTTGTCTGAAGGGGGAAAAAATCAGCAGCCAGTGAAATGAATCTTTCAGGTTCATTAGATCTAAACACACATCAGACTTGACCTTTCTAAATTATAATTTTGCTTCAAGTCCATTTTTATTAGCACCATCTCACATTGCTTAGAGAGAAAATCATTTCTATTGTCACATGCCTCATCTCCCAGGACAATTAATACACCAACCATGGCCACCACACCACATGCAGCTGCACTAATACTGTATAGGTTAAACTCTCCAAAACATATTAACAACTTGCAGGGGTCCTGAAATAAACTAGTCCAAACTATGGTTAATCCTCAAAGGGGCCTCTGACATGACCCGTTTCAGGAGACCAAGCTTTAACAAGCCTGTTTAGAAGCAGGCAATGATGGCAGTCAAGCCACATGGGACACTGATACAGGAGTTAGAAGGCCCCGCATAGTTCCTTGACCAAAGAAGCCAAAATGGCCTGTAATCCTTAATCACAGGGCTCAGGTCCCCTATTAGAAGCACACAAAGATCTCTGGATTGTGGAGAACTTAGTTCCTTCTTAAACAGAACATGGAAAAGCCATGACCCAGTGTTTACAGCTCACTACCCATGGTGCAGAGAAAACAGATGGGTTCAGGACTGTGCCTCTTTAATATTGGTCTGCTCCCAGACAAAACGTTCATATTTAATGTTAATGGTTTATTCACTGATCACGAACCCCATCTGCCTGGTCTGAAAACCGCACACTTGGCAACACTGATTAGATCACTAAATGCAAAGAAAGTGAGGAACAAACCACTGAAATAATACGAGAAAAGAAAGTGTACATAGATGCCATTCAAACGTTTGGGGTCAGTAGATTAATTAATAAAATTATGTTAATTAATAAAAAATACAGTGAAAACTGTAATGTTTTAATATATATATATATATATATATATATATATATATATATATATATATAAAATAAAATAGCTTTTTTAAATTAAAATATAATCTATATCATATATCATATAAAATATAAATATATCATTACCCCAATCTTCAGTGTCACATGATCCTTCATTCTGAAATGCTGATCTAGTGATCAAGAAACATTTCTTATTATTATCAATTTTTAAAACAGTTGTGCAGCTTAATATTTTTTTTTTTTGTGGAAACTAAGATGCACTTTTGTTCAGGACTCAAAGATGAATAGAACGTTCAAAAGAACGGCATTTATTTGAATTTTGTTTTTGAAGCAGCGTAAAAGTCTTTACTGTCACTTTTGATCGATTTTATGGCTGAATAAAAGTATTAATTTCTTTAAAAATATATTTTGAATTGTATATACAGGTCCTTCTCAAAAAATTAGCATATTGTGATAAAGTTCATTATTTTCCATAATGTAATGATAAAAATTAAACTTTCATATATTTTAGATGCATTGCACACCAACTGAAATATTTCAGGTGTTTTATTGTTTTAATACTGATGATTTTGGCATACAGCTCATGAAAACCCAAAATTCCTGTCTCAAAAAATGTGCATATCATAAAAAGGTTCTCTAAACAAGCTATTAACCTAATTATCTGAATCAATTAATTAACTCTAAACACCTGCAAAAGATTCCTGAGGCTTTTAAAAACTCCCAGCCTGTTTCATTACTCAAAACCACAATCATGGGTAAGACTGCCGACCTGACTGCTGTCCAGAAGGCCATCATTGACACCCTCAAGCAAGAGGGTAAGACACAGAAAGAAATTTCTGAACAAATAGGCTGTTCCCAGAGTGCTGTATCAAGGCACCTCAGTGGGAGGTCTGTGGGAAGGAAAAAGTGTGGCAAAAAACGCTGCACAACGAGAAGAGGTGACCGGACCCTGAGGAAGATTGTGGAGAAGGACCGATTCCAGACCTTGGGGGACCTGCGGAAGCAGTGGACTGAGTCTGGAGTAGAAACATTCAGAGCCACCGTGCACAGGCGTGTGCAGGAAATGGGCTACAGGTGCCGCATTCCCCAGGTCAAGCCACTTTTGAACCAGTAACAGCGGCAGAAGCGCCTGACCTGGGCTACAGAGAAGCAGCACTGGACTGTTGCTCAGTGGTTGCATGTCATTCGGAAATCAAGGTGCCAGAGTCTGGAGGAAGACTGGGGAGAAGGAAATGCCAAAATGCCTGAAGTCCAGTGTCAAGTACCCACAGTCAGTGATGGTCTGGGGTGCCATGTCAGCTGCTGGTGTTGCTCCACTGTGTTTTATCAAGGGCAGGGTCAATGCAGCTAGCTATCAGGAGATTTTGGAGCACTTCATGCTTCCACCTGCTGAAAAGCTTTATGGAGATGACGATTTCATTTTTCAGCACGACCTGGCACCTGCTTAAAGTGCCAAAACCACTGGTAAATGGATTACTGACCATGGTATTACTGTGCTCAATTGGCCTGCCAACTCTCCTGACCTGAACCCCATAGAGAATCTGTGGGATATTGTGAAGAGAAAGTTGAGAGACGCAAGACCCAACACTCTGGATGAGCTTAAGGCCGCTATCGAAGCATCCTGGGCCTCCATAACACCTCAGCAGTGCCACAGGCTGATTGCCTCCATGCCACGCCGCATTGAAGCAGTCATCTCTGCAAAAGGATTCCCGACCAAGTATTGAGTGCATAACTAAACATAATTATTTGAAGGTTGGCTTTTTTTGTATTAAAAACGTCCCGGGTTACGTATGTAACCCTAGTTCCCCGAAGGGACGGACGCTGCGTGTAATCGCAGTGGGAACGCCCTCCAGCGTGACGCGTCTGAAGCATGAATGAAATCAGTCAATGGAGAGATGGGATGTCACAGCGAGTGACGTCATCGACCAGGAAGCTATAAATATCCCCTGAGCACACAAAATGCCAGCTTAAAAGTTACTGAAGCAAGAGACCCAAGGGGATGCCGAGAGTATGGCAGGACACGCAGCGTCCGTCCCTTCGGGGAACTAGGGTTACATATGTAACCCGGGACTTTCCCCTTCAGGGACTACCGCTGCGTGTAATCGCAGTGGGAACGCAATACCCACATCCCCATACGACCAAATCCCCGTCGTGTGTCATTAGGAGACACAAACCGACGAGAGAACCTGAGCCCCGGGAGTGGAGCTAAGATCAAGGGAATAAAATCTAACGAAAGTGTGCGGTGAGGACCAGTCTGCCGCATCACAAACGTCCTGAAGAGAAGCTCCTGAAAGAAGAGCTGTAGAGGCAGCCACACTCCTGGTGGAATGAACCCTTACAGCCAAAGGTGAAGGCTGATGGGCCGAACCGTAAGCAAGCGAGATGGCCTCGACCACCCACTTGCACATCCTTTGCTTAGATGCTGGAGACCCTTTCTTAGGTGACCCAAAACAAACAAACAGTTGTTCCGATCTCCTCCACAGGGCAGCTCTGTGGACATAAGCATCTAAAGCCCTAACAGGGCACAGCAGAATAAGTTTCTCCTGGTCTGACGTCAGAAAAGGCGGAGGACAGAAAGCCTGCAGAACTATAGGTCTAACAAAAGTAGTTGGTACCTTAGGAACATAACCTGGTCTGGGACAGAGAAAAACCTTAACCATACCAGGAGCAAATTCCAGGCACGAGGGAGCCACCGAAAGTGCTTGAATATCTCCAATTCTTTTTAGAGATGAGATAGCGAGAAGGATAGTCTTTAGAGTAAGAAACTTTTCCGAAACTTCCTCGATGGGCTCGAAAGGAGCAAGGGAGAGACCTTCTAAGACGATAGCCAGATCCCAAGCTGGTACCCTCGTGCGCACTGCAGGCCTCAGCCTCAAGGTGCCACGAAGGAAGCGAGATATAAGTGGGTGTTTCCCGAGGGAACCTCCACTTGAAGGGGCGTGGTAAGCAGCTAAGGCCGCCACATACACCTTCAGTGTGGAGTGGGATAACCCTGTGGAGAGACGGTCATGCAGGAAATCCAGCACTGTACAAACCGGGCACTTAACTGGGTCCTGCTGGCGCTCTCCACACCAAGAGGTGAAAAGTTTCCACCTCGTGGCATATAACTTCCTTATGGAGGGAGCTCTGGATTAGAGGATGGTCTCAACGACCTCAGCCAAAAGACCAGAATCTATGAGCTGGGTCCCCTCAGAGGCCAAGCCCACAGCCTCCATAGCTCTGGGCGGGGGTGAAGGATCGACCCGCTCGCCTGAGAGAGCAGATCTCTCTTGATCGGTATCTCCAGGGGAGAGCCGTCTAGGAGAGACACTAGGTCCGCAAACCATACTCGGGCCGGCCAGAACGGGGCTATTAGCAGGAGACTGAGCCCGTCCTGGCGAACCCTCTCCAGAACTCCCTGGAGCAGAGCGATCGGGGGAAAAGCGTACAGGCGTGACCTTGGCCACGGATGTACCATCGCGTCCAACCCCAGTGGGGCTGGCTGGCTGAGAGAGAACCACAGTGGACAGTGTGATGTCTCTCGGGACGCAAATAGGTCTACCTCGGCACGACCGAAATGTTCCCGTAGGAGCTCCACCACCTCGGGGTGAAGACTCCATTCCCCGGGCCTCGGCCCCTGCCTCGACAGGATGTCTGCCCCCTGGTTCAAATACCCCGGGAGATAAATAGCTCTGAGAGAGAGAATTTTCCCTTGGGACCATAGAAGGATCTGACGTGCCAGTTTGTAAAGCGGGCGAGAACGCAGCCCCCCCTGATGGTTGATATAAGAGACCACCGATGTGTTGTCTGTCCGGACAAGAACATGGTGGCCCCTTAGGTCTGGGAGGAAGTGTTTCAGAGCCTGAAACACCGCCAACATCTCTAGGCAATTTATGTGCCATAGACGATGAAGGTCCTCCCACAGACCCTGAGCCGGGCGACCATTCATGATCGCCCCCCAACCCATGAGAGAGGCATCTGTCGTTAGCATAACGCGACAACAAGGAGCTCCCAACACAGGGCCTTGGGACAGAAACCAATGATCTCTCCACACAATCAGGGCGTGATGACACCGTCGCAAACTCATGATCATGCGAAGCGGATTTCCCCTCGGGGAGAATCCCTTGGTTCTGAGCCACCACTGTAACGGTCTCATGTGCAGGAGGCCAAAAGGTATCACGTTGGACGCAGCTGCCATGAGACCTAACAGTCTCTGGAACTGTTTCACAGTGAATGACCGGCCTAGCTTGACTTGATCTACTGTGGCGAGAATCGAAGCAACACGAGCAGGTGACAATTGTGCCTGCATCGTCGTCGAATCCCACACTACACCGAGAAAAGTGGTTCTCTGTAATGGAGAAAGAACACTCTTCTTGGCGTTGAGTCTCAACCCCAACCTCTAGATGTGAGCAAGAACGACATCTCGATGCCGAACCGCCTGTTGTTCCGATTGAGCTAGAATTAACCAATCGTCTATATAATTCAGAATACGGATGCCCTGCAACCTCAGCGGGGCTATAGCAGCATCCATACACTTCGTGAATGTTCGGGGTGACAGGGCTAGGCCGAACGGAAGAACCCGATACTGGTACACTTCGCCCCCGAAAGCAAACCTTAGGAAATTCCTGTGTTGCGGGAGGATAGATACATGGAAGTAAGCGTCCTTTAGATCTATCGTGACAAACCAGTCCTCGGATCTGATTTGTGACACAATCTGCTTGAGAGTGAGCATCTTGAATTTGAGCTTCCCTACAGTGCGATTTAAGAGACGCAGATGTAGAATGGGACGCAGCCCTCCGTCTTTCTTCGGAACGATGAAGTACCGACTGTAGTATCCTAACTCCCTGCTGGGTGGAGGCACCCGCTCTATAGCTCCTTTTAGCAGCAGAGTTTTTACCTCCTGTTCTAATACCAGAGCCTGCTCGGGGCCCACCACTGTGGGCAGAGCCCCTCTGAACCGAGGTGGACGCGTTCTGAACTGAATAGCATACCCGTTCTCTATAGTATTCAGGACCCACTGAGAAACATTGGGGAGAATTTTCCATTCTGCCAGGAACTCTACTAGGGGAACCAGCCTCTCGAGGCTGGCCTCTGGATGAACATCCTGAGTGACAGACACAGCGCCCTGTAACGTACTGGCAGGGAACAGCTGGTCTGAGCACTCCACAACCCTCCTCGGAGGGGGCGAGCATCCCTCGGGAAGTCGCTCGCCAGGCCTCTCTACGCCCTGTATAGGCAGGGTTAGTAGAGCAGACCCCTGAGGGCACCGGGAAAGACAGGGCACCGTGTTGTTGTGCAGTGAACTCAAGTCTTCCACGATGGGGACCACCCTCAGAGTCCTGACATTCAGTACGTCAGGATTTTTTTGACGCGGCCTTCTTGGCGATAATGACTGTCCTCAGATCAGCCCTACCCCGAGAAGGTTGCGCCGGAGAGCGCCCGCCTCGTCCCTCCAGTTTCTCTGCGGGGGGGCACGAGACGCGACACTCCGTTTCTGCTGCGCTCTTTTTGAGGTACTCGGCTGCTGGGACTGCCCTCGCTCAGCAGCCCCAGCGACACGCACTTTAAGGGGCATACATTTTTGAAAAGCAGCCGCCTGTTTCTTCTCTTCCTGGAACCTCTCCGTGACAGAGAGAAGCGCGTCACCGAAGAGGCCCGCAGGCGAAACTGGAGCATTTAAAAGAAAAGTCTTATCCTTCTCCTTCATAGAGGTCTGACTCAACCACAGGTGTCTTTCTGTGGCCACCATGGCTGCCATAGACTGGCCGACAGATTTAGCGGTCTCCCTGGTGGCCCGAAGAGGGAAATCAGCAGTCTGCCTGAGCTTAATCATTTCACCAGAAATGTCACCCCCCTCACACACATCTTTAAGCAGGTCAGCCTGATAAGCCTGCATAATAGCTAAAGTGTGCAAGCATGCAGCCGCCTGACCAGCCACCGAGTAAGCCTTCCCCACTAACACGGAAGTATTTTTCAGTGGTCTAGAGGGCAGAGCCGGCGCTTTAAGTGAGGATGACGAAGCAGGAGAGAGATAGCTAGCAAGCGTCTCCTCCGCCTTCGGCATCGTCACATACCCTGAAGTTTTTGCACCAAAAATCTTTCCATAAGCATTGGATTGGTTAGTATAAATTCTGCTTGAAACAGGTCTAACCTTGGTCTTTGTAACCTCAGAATGAAGATCTGGGAAGAATGGTAAGCGCCGGAGAGAAGGCTGAGGACGTGCAGAAAGAAATCTATCATCTAGTTTGCTTTTATTTCTAGACTCCTATCAGTTGGCCACTCGATGCTGAGCTTTTCAACAGCCCGAGATAACACATCAATCAGCCCCTCATCTAAATGTGTATGCTGGAGTGACGAGTCAGTTTCAACTGATGCGACACTTTCGACATCCAGGTAAGGCAGATATACAGACAGATTTTTATTTGATGAAAAGACTTCTAGAATATTTTGTGTATTTCACTGTTGTCTGATTAATTCATCATAGACTGGTGGTAGACAACAGATAACAAGCAAAACATTGAGTCTAGTGAGTGTATGGCAAGGAGGGACTCTTCGTCACGGTCGTACCAAAAACTGATGATGGTCTTTCCGTTCATTCTCTGCAATTCATAAAGCCTCATTCCAATGGATGCCTCCTTTGGCATTATTCGGCAGATGTTATAGACAAAAGGAGTAATAATGGAGAAAATCGCCATTTTACAAGCTATGCATTGTGAATGGGACTACAGCCACATTGTACTTCAGAAGTAGAAGGATAACCCACAATAAAAAGATAAACCTTGTTTGAGAGGGTTCAATCTGAAGTCATGCGTTTTACACGCAGAGTGCTGTACAGTGTTTCCTATTTGTATTCAAAGCATCCCATTTAACTAACACAATTGTAAGTCCAGATGGTTTTGTTCAGTGATGGAAAATATGATTCTGGAGGTAGAGTTGAGGGCAAAACTTATCCAGGTTGCAATTCGATACTCTAGCATTATAGGATAATCCAAATCTTCCCTCTAAATATGCTGGCCTTATTAGTGTTCTGCTGATTACAATCAAAAGCAATTCAGCGAAGTAATCAATTTCAGTTGATTTCAATTGATTCCTAATCAATTTCAGAGCCATGACCTTTTTCTAAACATGAGGAATGGAAAGTTAACCTATGGATGATTTTAAGACAATATTCGTCGAAAATGAGTTTTCAAAAGTATCTGATAGTTGACAGGGTTGAATGTACTTTATATTTCAAGCTGAAGCAGATCTCAGAATGAATTAACTGCTGAGCTTCTATTATTGTAACCTGTTTTTAACCAGCATGATATAAATGGACTTCATTCTTATGTTTTACTCACGTTATCCAGAGGGACCTACCAGTGGCTCCTGGTTTTTCATCAGGCAAACAATCTTGATCGAATCTTCCTCTTTCTCATCGTTATCAGGCAGTGGAGGCAGAGGCGGCAACCGGGGGTCAAACTCTTTCTGGGCCACCATGTCATGCACTGAGAGAAAAGCCTGATGAGGATAATGAGAGCACAGGTATGAAACTGAAAGTTGGGGAAAATGTATTTATTTTGACAATTTTAGAATTTTATCTAACATTACTATAATAGTGGGAAGAAAAAAGAGAAATGTTTTGCCGATAACTATTTATATAATTTGCTTTAATACAAAGACAATAAAAAAGTTTTTACTATACTGTCTTTATTTTTTAAATTATTTATAGGTTTATGTTACGAGAGGGTCTTTATATATAAAAATAAATGCCTTCATATTTTAAGAAATGGGCCCATGAAATAAATACATATTTTGAGGGTCAAAATAGATCATTTATTGAGTTTGAAAATACCTGTTTAGTTGTCATCATACAAAAAAAATTAATCTGACCAATCAGAATCAAGTATAGCAGATAGCAAGAATTGATTAATTTATTGATTAAAAGATTAATTTATCCTTTACAATAGTGTTCAAAATATTGGGATCAGTAGTTTTTATTTAGTTAAAAAAAAAAGAAATTAATACTTTTCTTCAGCAAAGATACATGAAATTGAACAAAAGCGTCAGTAAAACACTTAAAACGAATCAATTGTGCCCCCTCCCCCTTTCTATTCATCAAAGAATCCTGGCTTCATATTTCACAAAAATATTAAGCAGTGTTTCCAACATTGATAATAATAAGAGCAGCATATCAGCATATTAGAACGATTTCAGAGGGAGTAATGACAGCTAGAAATGCATATGTGCCATCACAGAAAATAAAACATTTTAAAATATATTAAAATATTTTCGATTATGTTCATATTTTACAATATCACTGTTTTACTGTTTTTTTTTTGTTTTGTTTTTAAAAAACAATCTTACAGACCTCAAACCTTTGAATATATCCAGGGTAAAAAAAAAAAAAATTCAGCAAAAGTAAGTCAGCAATCAACACTGCTGATTGGTCGTCTCACTTGGCCTGATAAAGTATCTTTCCACACTGAATATCACCTCACTGAGGCAACCCAGTTATGCCTTATAAATGTGAGAGCCAAACAAACGATCCAAGAAGCAACATATCATTAGACCAATCACAAATAAAGCTGTCAGGGCCCTCATAAGTAAAACTCCTGAACTCTATAAACTCAATGTGTGGGTCTGGTTTGTAACAGCTCTAAAGGTGAATTTTCTTTCTTTTTATGTCCAGTTCATGCTTGATGTCAGAGAGCAATGTACATTTTCAATATTTTATCTGTTGTATATAATCATCTGCTTCACAAGAAGAATATGCAAGCCTACAATAGACAACCTGTGAAAAAAAATACTCATAACTTTATTGATTTTACACCAAATACTTATCTAATGACACCAGTCCACATAAAAGCAGGAATACTTTGATCTGCTTCTGTTTTGAGTCATGTCAATCCACTTTTCTTATGATCTTGACCAAATCTTGACCCACATGTACATTCTCTTCTCACCTGTACATGAGGTTTGGAGAGCAAGTGTAACAACTCTGTTGTCTCTGGGCTGGTGACAACACCACGCAGCTCTTCCGCCAACTGGAACGAAACATGAAAAACAACAACATTTCATAAAGTCTGTATGTTAGAACAGGCAAAAGTCTCTGACCATCCCTTTTGGCTTATTGTGTATGCTCAAGTATCATGAACCGATCTGGTAAGAGTTTGCTTTGGCAATGCTTGGTGGTCTGGTTCAATCTATCCCAACCCACTTGACAATACTATGCGAGTGTTTACATAGCAGGCCAAAAAGCCACAGAACCATGAGCCCTGGAGAAATAACTGTTTCTGTTGTGGTTCAGCCAAGCAAAAACCAACTAGACTGAATGTGGTAGTGAGTAACACCGCACCTGACGTTAAACATACATTAAATCTCCAAAACTGAAATTTTACACTGAGCTGCAACGTAAGGAAAATGCTTTTAACGGCTTAATGCTCCAAAATGTCCTCCTCGTTTTCAGTCTGAGAGAAGATGGAAATCGATATCACTTCAAAACCACTCTTTGCCTTAATGAAATACAGCGTTCACAGTCAAAAGCTGGAGATAATCTTTGTTTTAAGAGTCTCTGCAGAATTGAGTTGATAAAGACAGGGTTGATTGTTTTTGCAAGATGTGCAAGGAAGAGGAAAAACTTAGTTTCATAGGCTAATAGAAATTTGAATACTGTTAAAGGGAGATAATTGTAATGAAGAAAGAAAGAGGTTGAAGTGTAATCCAACTGATAACGTAAAAATGGTAACGTTAATGATTTTGCGATTTTTACTTTACAGGGCAGAACATTCATTTTTTTTTTATTTCTTTATTTCTGTGATAAAATGATGCATCCAAGACTATCAAATGGAAACATGAACTTATGGGAGCATCCAATGATCCAACTGGATCTTCAGACTCAGAAGTCTTCAGATGACACACAGCTCATATTACCATGAATTACTGGAACACAACACCTGAAATAAGCTTCTTTGCAGTGCAGAGCGGTTCTCGCATTATATGACATGGAAGACATTTACTTGTCCAGTGCGGATTCATTGTGAAAGCGATGAAGCAAGTCGCTGATGCACCAACTGGTTCAGGTCAATGGCCATGTTTATTGATGAGTGCAGCTTTCTCCTTTCTCAGATTCATAAGCAGAGTCAACAGTAACCCAATATTAATGTTGAATTTCTCCAAAACACTGGTTTAGTCTCCCAAGGTGTGTCTCACAAGCAAACTCACAAATGACTAATGATTTCATCCTGATTTATCAGTTAACTATGATTAACCATAATGAGTGTTTCACAGGAAGTGTGACATTTACAAACATCATGTGAAACAGAAGAAAGTCGGTGCGATTGGCTGATGAATGTACATTTTTAATTTAAATTAAAATGCTTACAAATGTTGTTAAACTTTCAATTCATACATGATCAAGCAGTTCTTGAAAATATACAAATGTCATTAAACTTCAGGTCATATAGTACCTAATGGCCGCCTTCTTTTTTTTTTGCATTTACAAATGTACAAATGCAAAAAGGTGTTTGGAAGCTATCAGTGATCTGGATTCAACAGAAAATTAAGCAATATCAGAATGACTGGTCTTACTTTATATTAGGTGTCTTTAATATGCACTTATGTATGTACTTATGACAAAGTAATAATAATAATAATAATAATAATAATAATAATTCGAAACAATTTACTTATTGTGTTCATGTACTATTCCAAAACACTCAGGTTTGGTGTATGGGTGGGTTTAAGGCTTGGTTAAGGGGTCAACAGTGCACAGTGGTCAATTTGATTTCTATAAGGGAACATTTCTCTAGGAACCAAGCTGTGGACACAGAATGACTTGCCTGAGGTAAATTCTATTTTATGGTGTTAATGGTGGTTAGGCTACAACGCTGTATTCGTTGTGTACACATAAGACATGAGGTCCAATGAGCCAGGGCTGGGCCGGGGAAGCAGGGGGTGGGGCGTATTCGGTACGCCATGAGAGTTTCACGATATGTATTGTGGGTGGTGTATCGCGGTTTTTCGGTTCGGTTTGAATACCGTTACACACCTAATAAATAATCTGACCTGCATTCCGTAGCATTATTGGCTCAATCAATGGTGCAAGTTTAGGGCGGGACTATTTATTTGTCCTACCAGGGGCAGATAAACGGGGTGTTGGGGAAACTTCTTTGAAACTTTTTTTTTTTATTTCTGTTTCATCATGTTGGTGGTTATACACTGCGGTTTTATTAAGGGAAAACCAGGTCATTTTGGGCATGTATACACAAAAATGCAGTTTTGGCCTTAGGAGTTGCCAAATTCTTTCATTAAAAAAATAACAAAATAAATAAGTGAGTGTCTGTGAGGCTGCATGTGCAGCACATAATTTATACCGACAACACTAAACAGACTAAAGGTCCTGCAACTGAATCTTGTCCCAGCTCTGCTTGATTGTCTGATCACTCTGGTCTGGAGACAAAAACCACTAGATGCCCCAGAGGAGAACTTACGTCCTGAGCCAGGCCCTGTGTGCTATCCAGCAGCGGAGCAGGCCGCTGGGCCCTGTACTTCTGCAGCCTGTCATAGACCTGTGAGAAGAGGAGAAGTGGCGTTAGGCTGTTGTCCAATGCCCAGAGGGTTAGTGCTCACTCCTTTGACCCTCACCCTTGAAATTCATCTAGTAGCAAAATGTTTCTCTTTATTTTCTGAGTAAAATATCACACAGTCTGATGAGCACTAACCAAAAGGTAATATATCAGTCAAATACAAACTAACATTAAAGGCGTTTTGAGTGTTTATCTGTTCGTCCATCCATGAACTTTATGTGCGGCATAAGCAATGGGAAAGCTATTAGAATATCAGCCAAGAAAGATGTAATCATATTTACGGCCCTCACACAGCTAACAGTACCCATAAAGAGGAACATGTTTCAAAACAGATGTATTAAGTAAAACAATTTTACATTTTTTAAAAGATGATATCACACACTAGACTGGTTAAAACCAGACCATTCTCAGTTGTAACTGAGTTATGGTCTGGCAAAGCGTCATAGACAAATCATTTCCAGAGGGGCGTCACCAACGGGCATCGCGGATGGACCTAAAACCAATCAGAGCGATGAAGGAGATGACGTATGCAGAGCGGCGGAGAAACATCTCCGAATATTGTTCTTTGCTCGGTTTTTAACAAAAAGGAAACGTTCAAATTACTTAAAACAGACGCGATAGCTGATTCGAACGAGTGATGTTCGACGGCGGCATCAATCTTTGTAATGTAGGCTACAAAATCTGCTTCAAAATCCCGGCGCTGTCGTCATCGTGTAAAGCCCGCCCCAACATTCCTGATTGGTGCCTCGATTACGATGGATTGTAAATGGGCTTGAATGAGCTCTTTGCCAGACTAACTTTCAGAGCAAATCTAAATTTGCCGGAAGTTGTCTGGGTTTTCCCAGGTTAATCACACACTAAAACCAGACACATTTTGGCCTGTATGTTTTGGGCCGCATTCTACACAAAGCTTCACAAAGTATTTTTACAGACTTGCTGTCACTTAATGTCTCTTGTTGTTCCCTTTCAAGGGAACGAGACCCTGTGTCGATTGATACTAAGGGAACACTTTGCATGAGAATGTCTTGAAGCACATGTAAAATCAGTCCAATGATGTGATGGAACTTCAGAGGCGGGTAACGACATGAACCAGGAAACTATAAAGCCTGCCCAAACAAAGCAGCGCTAGCTTCTGTGTCTTCACAATCGCTCTCTGTGAAACTGTCTTTGTTTTTTTGGTGTTGTATATATATTTATATATTTAGTTATGGCGTGTAAGCAGCAGCAGTTCAGAATGTGTGTGCCCTTGCCCCCGTTATTTAACGGGTGGGGACACACATGTTTTGTGTGTTGTTTATTTGGGTGAGGAGCATGCACGGTCAGCGCCCGAGGGCAGAGAGCACTATGATGTGCTTCCATTGCGGACAGTCCGATCCCGCCTGGCGTTCTTTAGCGAGGACACTCACCCCCAATTTTCACCAACTGCAGAACGGCTGCAGATCCGCTCCGGAACGGCGGCGAAGTCAATAGGTTTCCATTAAAGTTAATGTGTGTATTTTCACTGACTGCGGAACGGATACGCAGAGTTTCTATTTTTGTCAGATGCCGGAGAGCTCCGCAGCAATTCAGCACAGGGGAGATTGTAATATTGCGCGATCATACGTGAATTCGCAAGATCTCGTGGGTCCTCGTGTCAATCACAGCCGCAGCCATTACGCAACAAATCCGGACCTGGTAGGTATTGAAGGACGGCAGAGCACGGAGCCGACACGCAGCAGAGCCGATCCACAGGCGTTCCGCAATTGGTGGAAATCCGGGGTCAGGCTTATGTTCCCCAAGGCTCAGGTCCCGCTGTTGCTGAGGCACAGCGAAGGCTTCAGACTTGGGTTTCACAAATGGATTTCTTATCTCTGCCTTCACCTGACAGATCCAGTGACTTATCTCAGGGTATGGAAGCATGCGCTGAGGTAACTTCCGCCCTGATTAAGGTACAGCTATTACAGCTATCTAGTTCTGAGGAATTAGATATTGTTAGTGTCAAAGTAGGAGATACTGAGGACTCACCACCTCAGTCTCATGCTTTTGAGGAGCTTGTTGAGGTTGTAACAAGAGCGGTCGAAAGATTAAGTATCGAATGCCTGGAAGATAAGCAGGACGTTCGTTCAAAAAGCAAACTAGATGAACGCTTCGGTAACGCTTCCTTTTACAGTACAGTACTTACAGTGTACTCACAGTGTACTTACCTGTCACGGTTCATTGATTCACTGATTCCTTCTCGCGCTGTGTTTGTGCATGTGCATGAGTATGGGCGTGGTCGCTGATCAGCCACTGATTGTCATCAGCGCCAGCTGATTCTGATCAGCGATCTCTATTTATACCTTGGTCTTTTGTCTTGTGTTTGTCAGATCGTTCTTGGATGTATCCCTGTGCTGTATGGTCTTCGTCTGGTGTTTCCAGTTCCTGTTTGGAGTCGTGTTGAGTTTACTGTCTGCCTACCGTTGTGTTGAGTTCCTGTCTGCCTGCCGTCATCAGAGGATCCTGTCTCATCTCTTCACTTTACGGATTATCGGGTGGCTATCTCTTCACTTCACGGATAATCGGGTGTCTGTCTCATCACGTCACGGATTGTCGGGTTGCTCACCTGCCCCCTGCACTACCACTGTGCTTTGGACTGTGTCTTCTCATCACCCTCACATCTGTCCATTCAATAAATCTGGTTTTCTGCAATTGCATCTTCTGTCATCATTACCCCGTTTCATTACCTAGAAAGTACTGGCTAATATAAGGTAAGTACATGAGTTAGGGGTAGGTTAAGGGTTAGTACCTAGTTATTACCCAGTAATTGTAATTACTAAAATACTAAAAATTATCGTACTGAGTATGTACATGGGTAACTGGACTGTAAAAGGAAGCGTTACCAACGCTTCCTGCCCTCTCGTTCACAACCTCAATGCCAGGGTCTTGCGTTTTTTTCCCGGATCTCCACACAGAGGTGTCGAGATCGCGGGAGAAACCAGTTTACTATAGAGTTTATAGGAACAGCCCCAAACATCTAAAGCCAGCTCCTTACAACGTGCCTCACAAAAACAGAGCGTGGCTTCCCGTGCTCCCCCATAGAAAGCAAGGGGTAAGACGGATCTGGACCATCATTATTTACAAGAAGGCTGCTGGGAAAAGGTCCTGACGCCTGCCATTGAGGGCAGTACCCCCCGAAGCAGAGCGGTTAACACCTCATTATATAGTGCCCGTCTCCCTTTGGTGCCTTCAGGGAACCGTTATGCTAACCCTGCCACCTCATGTGCTTCAGGGCGCAGCGGTCTACGGCGAGCACATATTTCAGTGTCCACCCAGAAACGTAGTGGTCCTGGGATGCCCGCCCCCTCCGAGGAGGGTCCCGGAGCAGTCAGTTCAAGTCAAGTCAAGTATATTTATATAGCGCTTTTCACAATATAAATTGCATCAAAGCAGCTTCACAGTATCAATCAAATAACATAATGTTTGTTTTTTAGTGGAAAAAAAACATCGACGATTGGTGCGGCTGATCAATGGTATTAATGCTTGGTTAATTAATTTGAATATCCCCAACTGAGCAAGCCAAAGGCAACAGTGGCAAGGAACCGGAAAACTCCATCAAGTGACCTACTGGTGTCCTAAAACTCCATCAGGTGACCTAATGGAGAGAAAAAAACCTTGGGAGAACCCAGGCTAAGTCGGGGGCCAGTTCTCCTCTGGCGTTTATGAACTAGAGTCCGGATTTACAGCAACTGTAATTTGATACAGAATTTTGTTTTATTTTATCACTTCGGGGTGGGTACGCGAACCGTAATCACAACGTTTTATCTGTAGAGTGGGAAAGGGATCATCCATAGAGAGAGGCAAGTTGGCACTTCAGCACTGCATTGTCATTGGGTCCAGGCAAAGCTCCTAGACAAATCTGGATATGACCTGGATCCGGCAGGCTGCGGGAAAACCTCGGGGTAAACAAAGACACTATAATTAGCGTAGATCCCATTCTTCTCATGATGTAACGAGTACGTCAGGATTTAAGGGAAGTGTTCCCAGTTCCGGCTGACCTAATCTATGCAGCCTAACATTGAATTATAGAAGTCGATAATGTATTATATGTATGCTAGGTCAAAGAGATGTGTTTTTAGTCTAGCTTTGAACTGACAGAGTGTGTCTGCATCCCGGACATTGGTAGGAAGACTGTTCCAAAGTTTTGGTGCTAAATAGGAAAAGGATCTAACGCCAGCAGTCGATTTTGATATTCTAGGTATTATCAACTGGCCCGAATTTTGAGATCGCAATAGACGTGAAGGAATATAATGCGTTAAGAGCTCGCTCAAGTACTGCGGAGCTAAACCATTTAGTGCTTTGTAAGTAATCAACAATATTTTAAAATTTATACGATGTTTAATAGGCAGCCAATGCAGTGTTGAAAGAACCGGGCTAATATGGTCATATTTCCTGGTTCTAGTAAGAACTCGAGCTGCTGCGTTTTGAACTAGCTGTAGTTTATTTATTAAGCGTGCAGGGCAACCACCTAGTAGAGCATTACAATAATCTAGTCTTGATGTCATGAAAGCATGAACTAATTGTTCCGCATTTATTAATGAGAGCATATGTCATAATTTAGATATATTTTTAAGATGGAAAAATGCTGTTTTACAGATATGTAGCAATGTTCAGGGAAGAAGAAGGAGGGAACCGGCGAACCATCAAAATATAATTTGTTTAAACAAAACAAACAAACGAAAATAGCCCCTCGCGGACGACTGCTGGCTACCGAAAATAAATATAACTGCCAGCAGCCCCTCGCGGACGACTGCTGGCTAAAGTAAAATACAAAAAACTAAACAACTAAAATACAGGCCTGTTCCTCTCTCGATCATCAACGTCGTCGCTCCTCCTTTATGCTTCCACTCCTCCGTGAGAGATGCGAGACCGGTGTGCTTCACAGGTGTTGCTCATTAGCAATCGCACACATACCATCGCCCCTCACAGGCCGGGGGGTACCCACGAGCCTGTGCCTACTCCCCCCCCCCCGGCGGCGGCGATCCCTGGGGAGTATGGACAGACAAACCGAGGGAAACGGAGACGGAAGCATGAGGAGCGACAGATCGAGAGAGGGGAGAGAGGAAAAAAAAAAAAACTTGGTCCGGTTCCCACAACGCGCTGCCATCTGGTCCCCCACCAGCTGTGCGCTCTCCTCCGCGGTGCCTGGCGGTGACGCTGGGTAGCCCTCGGTGGACGGCTCGACGCTCCTCCGCCGCCCGGTGGACGGCGACGGCTCCTCGGGTGCCTTGGGCAGACGGCAGGAGTCCCCCGCTCCCTGTTCCTCCCCTTCACTGGTGGACGGCAGCAGGCTCCGGCCCACGGCGAGCGGCGGCGACTCCTCCTCTCCCTCCCGGATGGCAGCCGCCCCTCCAATACCCAGGCGGCCGGCAGCGAGCTCGACCGTCCCACCGGCAACTCACTCCAGCGCACCGCCTCGAGCGTCCGTGGCCGGGAGTCCCCCGCTCCCTGCTCCTCCCCTCGCTCGGCGGATGGCAGCAGGCTCCGGCCCATGGCGAGCGGCGGCGACTCGCGCACCATGCTCGATGGCACCGCGGATTCCCCACATCGGCGAGGACTCTCTGACAGCGCGTTCCTCCCTCTTCCCGGGTTTCGGCACCAGTGTAGCAATGTTCAGGGAAGAAGGAGGCGGGAACCGGCGAACCATCAAAATATAATTTATTTAAAATAAAACAAACAAACGAAAATACCGCCAGCAGCCCCTCGCGGACGACTGCTGGCTACCGAAAATAAATATAACTGCCAGAAGCCCCTCGCGGACGACTGCTGGCTAAAGTAAAATACAAAAACAAAACAACTAAAATACAGGCCTGTTCCTCTCTCGATCATCAACGTCGTCGCTCCTCCTTTATGCTTCCGCTCCTCCGTGAGAGATGCGAGACCGGTGTGCTTCACAGGTGTTGCTCATTAGCAATCGCACCACCGGCCTCGCGCCGTTCTCCCACGTCCCTCGACCGTCCTGTTCGCCACAAGATACTAGACACATGACTTTCAAATGAAAGATTACTATCAAAGAGCACACCCAGGTTCCTAACCGACGACGAAGACTTAACAGAGCAGCCATCAAGTGTTAGACAGTATTGTAGGTTATTACGTGTGGAAGTTTTTGTCCAATAATTAGAATCTCTGTTTTTTTTCAGAGTTTAGTAGTAGGAAATTACTAGTCATCCAATTTTTTATATCAGCTATGCATTCCGCTAATTTTGTGAATTGGTAAGTTTCGTTAGATTTTGAAGAAATAGAGAGCTAAGTATCATCGGCATAATAGTGAAAGCTAATTCCATGTTTCCTAATGATATCTCCTAATGGTAGCATGTACAGAGTGAACAGCAGCGGTCCTAGTACTGAGCCTTGTGGTACGCCATACTGAACTTGTGATCGATAAGACATCTCTTCATTTACTGCTACAAACTGATAACGGTCTGATAAGTATGATTTAAACCATGCTAGGGCAATTCCACTAATGCCAACATAGTTTTCTAGTCTATTTAAAAGAATGTTGTGGTCAATTGTGTCAAATGCAGCACTAAGATCAAGTAACACTAATAAAGAGATACAACCGCAATCAGATGATAAGAGCGAATAATTTGTAACTCTAATGAGAGCTGTCTCAGTACTATGGTACGGTCTAAATCCGGACTGAAAATCCTCGCAGATATCATTTCTTTCAAGAAAGGAACATAGTTGTTAGGATACTGCTTTTTCTAATATCTTTGATAGAAAAGGCAGATTTGAGATCGGCCTGCAATTGACTAATTCTGAAGGATCAAGTTGTGGTTTTTTAACAAGCGGTTTTATCATAGCCAGCTTAAAGGTTTTTGGTACGAATCCTTGAGACAAAGACGAACTAATGATATTAAGAAGAGGATCTATGATCTCTGGAAGCATCTCTTTCAGTAGCTTAGTCGGTATAGGGTCTAACATACAAGTTGTCGATTTAGATGAATTAACGAGTTTGCAGAATTCTTCCTCTCCTATAGGAGCAAATTAATAATTTTTTTCCTCAGGGAGACTACAATGCACTACCTAATGCGATACTGTAGTAGATGGTTGTATAGTTATAAGTTATAGTTATAGTTATATAGTTTGTCCCTGATATTATCAATCTTATAAGTGAAGAAGTTCATAAAGCAGCTTTTAAGGCCTCTCTGTAAGCAATCTAGCTCTCTTTCCATGAAATCCGAAATATCTCTAGTTTTGTTTTCTTCCAGTTGCGCTCCATTTTTCTGGTTGCTCTCTTAAGGGCCTGAGTGTGCTCGTTGTACCACGGCGTTGGACTATTTTCTGTAATCTTCTTTAAGCGCAACGAGCAACTGCGTCTAAAGTGCTGGAAAAGAGAGAGTTAAAAGTTTCTGTTGCAATATCAAGTTCTTCTAAGCTATCCTGGATGCTGAGATGATGAAACTGATTAGGAAGATTATTGATAAAGCAATCTTTACTGGCAGAAGTTATAGGTCTAACATATTTATAACACGGAGTCGGCTTTGCAGCCTTGGCTAAATGTAATTTACATGAGACTAGATAATGGTCTGAGATGTCATCGCTCTGCTGCAGAATTTCAACGCTATCAACATCTATTCCATGTGATAGTATTAGATGTAGTATTAGTATTAGTATTAGAGTATGATTACGACAATGTGTAGGTCCTGAAAGTGTTGTCTAACTCCAATTGAGTTTACAATGTCTTTAAGTGTCAATCCAAATACATCTTTTTCATTATCTACATGTATATTAAAATCACCAAAAATTAGTACTTTATCGGCAGCCAATACTAATTCTGATAGAAACTCCGCAAATTCTTTGATAAAATCTTTATGGTGCCCTGGTGGCCTGTATACAGTAGCCAGCAGAATTCCCAAATGTGATTTATCATTTACACTATATATTTTTACATTAAGCACCAACACTTCAAAAGAAGTATATTTAAAAATAGATTTCTTAGTGGTTTTGAAAATATTACTATAAATTACAGCAGCACCTTCCCCTTTGCCTTTTAGACGAGGTTCATGTTTATAACAGTAATTTTGTGGGGTTGACTCATTTAAAGTAACGTTTGGTTTTAGCCAGGTTTCTGTCAAACAAAGCACATCTAGATTATAATCTGAAATCATATCATTAACTATGAGCGATTTTGAAGTAAGGGATTGAATATTCTGAAACCCACGCTTTATCGTTTGCTCATCTGTATTATATCTGTTTTTTTATTTGTTGAACATCAATTAAATTTTTTACCTGACGTTTTTTGGATTTCCAAATTCGGGGAACAGACACAGTCTCTATATGATGAGAGATATCTAGGTGAAAGAGGCTCTGTGTGATGGGATTTATCTGACCTTGGTGACTATGAGCCAAATTACTAGAGAGAAGAGTAGCACCAGTTCAGTCGTTCCCTGCCGGTTCGCCGTTACAGGGTGACAGACTGACTGCTCAACACAACTACATCCAGAAGCCACCTCTAGTATAATTTTTGACAGCGTGGAAGCTACTGCCAAATATTTATTGTTGAGTCCTGCAGACCATAGAAAAGGGTTATCAAATACAGTTTGGGTCTCGCCCGCCCAGGTTTATGGGGGTCCTATCCACCGTGGTAGGTCCCGAGCAGGTTCTGGTAATGGAACAAGAAGTAAAAACCCTATTGGAGAAAGGGGCCATGGAACATGTACCTCCCTCCAGCAGGGACACCGGGTTTTACAGTCGGTATTTCATTGTTCCAAAGAAGGTTGGGAGGTTGCATCCCATTTTGGATCTGAGAGTTTTGAACGAGTTAGTCATGCAGCTAAAGTTCAAAATGTTAACATTGAGGCAAATCGTGCCACAGATCAAATCCGAAGACTGGTTTGTCACGCTAGATCTCAAGGATGCATACTTCCACATTTCCATCCTTCCATATCACAGGAAGTTCCTGAGGTTTTCTTTCGGGGGCAAAGTATACCAATATCGAGTACTTCCGTTCGGCCTAGCACTGACACCCAGCACTTTCACGAAATGCGTAGATGCAGCTCTAGCGCCACTGCGTCTGTAGGGTATTTGCAACATGAACTACATTGACGATTGGTTGATTCTTGCTCAGTCGCATCAGTTGGTGGTTCGGCATCGAACCCTCGAGTGGGTGGTTAAGGCTATCTCACTTGCTTATGAGTCGACCGGATAGCCTTCACCTATGGCTGTCCGATCCCACTCAACTTGGAGCATGGCGGGCTCTAAGGCCCTATTGTCAGGAGTGCCCCTCCAGGATGTTTGTGATGCGACAAGGTGGTCCTCACCGCATACATTCGTCAGATTTTACTCTTTGGACTTGGACTCTAGACCAGGGTCACGGGTGCTTTGGTCCTAGTGCTGCTCTTACGATTTCACACAGGACAGACACTTCTCGCCATGGTGGCATAGGTATAGACGTTCCCTTAGCATCAATCGACGCAGCGCGAGTCGAAAGGGAACGCCTCGGTTACGACTGTAACCTCGGTTCCCTGAAGAGAAAAATGAGACGCTGCCTCACCTGCCATATCTCCTAAGTGCCTGAAAGCGACTTGTTCAGACCTCAAGAAGCTAGCGCTGCTTAGTTTGGGCAGGCTTTATAGTTTCCTGGTTCATGACGTCACCCGCCTCTGACATTCCGTCACACCATTGGAAAGATTTTACATGTTCTTCAAGACATCGTCACGCATGCGTTCCCTTAGCGTCCATCGACACAGCGTCTTGTTGCCTCTTCAGGGAACCGAGGTTACAATCGTAACCAAAAATGTGCATACATCACAACTAACATAGAGGAAGGCCAAAAAAGAATGTAAATTCATGTCTAAATAAATATATAAAATATTTATTTCCACAATAAGAGAACTGCCATTATGTCAACCCAGTGATATGCAAAAACTACAATTTATGGAGATGTATTCTGACTCAGACCACATGCTACATTTATTTCAGATTTTTATGGTACATTTCTTGTAAAGTTTCTTCTTGTTTGTAATGGCAGTATAATTGCTTATTTTCCAACAGAAAAAAGAGCTCTGATTTCCTTTACAGTCAAATGGCAGAGCCTTGGAAAAAGCTGAAACATTTTCTTTGCGCATACTTAGTATAATCCTTTAGTTGCATGTTTGTGTTCACTGCTGCTGAGATGGACTCTGAAATTAGTTGGAACTTGTTGTGTGGTGAGAATCGGAGATATTTCAGACTCATGCAGAACATTTTCGTACAAAATAAATTAATAGCTTATTGAGGGATACCTGTCAATGCAACAAACACTTTTCTTTTTAATGGCCCCTCAACAAGTGTGTGGAATTTTTTAGCAGTAAATTGTGACTAAAAAAATATTCAGAACTATATTATTATAGTTTCAGGTTTCTATGATCTCATTTTAATTTAAAACTACATGGAATATTTGTTCTTTTAAAATCACTTTAATTTTTCATTATTTGAACTGTAATGAAGGTTACAGGTGATTAATCATAAAACTACAGAACATAATACATACACTTAGTTACAAATATCCACTCCTATTCAAAAGTTTGAGGTTGGTAAAAACACATTTATTATGACCTCTTATGTTCACCAAGGCATATATATATATATATATATATATATATATATATATATATATATATATAGTAGCATTTATTTGAAAGAGTTTTTTTTTGCAATGTAAAAGTCTTTACTGTCATTGATCACATCCTTGCTAAATAAAATATTAGTGCATTTCATTCATTCATTCATTCACCAAAAAATATTGAATAAGAATAAAACATCATAAATGTGTTTTATATCCTCTGCACATGTTTGTATGAGCATGTTTTATGATATGGCATGAAGCAGTATTCATAAATGCCACTGGTATTTAATGTAGTGCATTAAAATGATCATTGTGACATTTTGGCATGCATTTGTGCAAGTATTTTCTGTATGACAGAAACAGCTTTCAAACTATTTTCTTGAGTAGTTCTGTAGTTTCTCTAAGGAAAGTAAAAAGTCAGATTGATTGGAAAATCTGATCCTTTCTTAGCATTAAAAGAGCAACACGGAGCAAGAGCACTGGACATTTAACAGCTCCACGTGACTCATGGAACAGAGCACCAGCAGTCCAGCTGAGCTGTGTTTGGGCTTTTATCACAGTCTCCCCTTCCCCTTCGACCTCTCCTCACCTCCCCCTCTCTCAGTGTCGCAGACACCATGTGCTGGATTCATTAGACTCGTCTGCCAGCAAAATATGATGCTAGGTGTGCACTGACTGCAGTGTTTGGAGAACTCAGCTTGCAAAAGATTTCATCCTGAAAAAATGCCAGTGTGCCCAGTGCCTATAACTAAACAAAGTGAGCGAGTGAGTGAGTGCGTGAGTGAGTGAGTGAGTGAGTGAGTGAGTGAGTGAGTGAGTGAGTGAGTGAGTGAGTGAATAAATTATTAAAGAAGTAGTGTAGTAGTGAGAGACTCACTCACTGAATGAATGGATGAACATGCAGGAACAAATTTTGAAATGAGTTATATAATACTGAACAAGGTGAAATAAACGAATGAGTGAGCTAATGAGTGAAATATAAAAAATGTGAATGTATGAATAAGTTATTGATTAAATGTGTGAGTAGAGGCTGGTATACACTACATAACTTAAAACCCTACAGATTTTAAATCGGTATGTTTAATGTTTAAATCTGCCCAATCTGCAGACTAGCGCTGACTTTCTACAACTAGAGTTACATGGTAACTCCTCCTGTTACACAGTCCTTGTTTATTAGTTAAATTATAGTTTCCAGCACCATGTTGTAGTCAGTTTTTTTTTTTTTTTTGCTATTAATCTGCCCATGGTTTTTCCTAGGTGTCACTTGTTTTCATGTTAGCCCTCTGTATATATACACCTGTGTTTCCCTTGTTTGGTGTCTGGTGTTCTCCTTTATGTATGTTTATGAGTGTGTTGTGTTCAGTTCTGTTTTGCCTGCCTTGCCCTGTCACGGCTAAGAGGCCGTCTTTCTCTCTCTCTCTCTCTCTCTCTCTCTCTCTCTCTCTCTCTCTCTCTCTCTCTCTCTCTCTCTCTCTCTCTCTCTCTCTCTCTCTCTCTCTCTCTCTCTCTCTCTCTCTCTCTCTCTCTCTATCTATCTCTCTCTCTGTACCCAAGTACTGGCTACTATCAGAACAAATCTGCAACCACTAATGACTGTGTTGTAAATTCTTTGTTTTTATAACTGATTTTGATAATATTACATTCCTGGACACATGTTTTGTGATGTTTTATGTGCTGTATATGTAATATTGTATGTTATTTTAATTGTTTACCTGCCCAGGGACAGCAGATGTAAATTAGCTGTTAGCTAAGTCTGGTGCAATTACTCTTAATTGTGCGTTGTCCCAGTAAAAATAAACAATAGAGTAAAGTAAGCGAGTAAGCAAACTGAGAAAATGTGTAGGTGCAGGTGTAGCCTATCTTCTTATGGTCAAGCTAATGGAACAACTTGATCTAAATAATTTCACCCAATTCGAGTCGTAGCACTGGCAAACAGCAGTCACTAAGTGGGCTGGGTGGCTGCTAAAATAAAGTCTGACCTTAATTAGCAGATGCAGAGTATTGCCCATGAGCATGTCCTGTAGAAAAGTGCTGTCTTCTGAGGTGTCTCTGTGAAACTCCAGCCCATAAAGCAACCTACACACACCTGAAGATAAGGAGAGGAATATGATAAACAATCTATTAGTCTCTATTATTCTCTGGACTATTAATCTATATCATTATGCATTTTCTTTCCTTTAAAGGCCCAAAAAAGAAAATTATGTCATCATTTACTCACTCTCAATTGTTCAAAACCTGTATGAGTTTCTTTTTCTGTTGAACACAAAAGAAGATATTTTGAAGGATGGCAGTTGACCGTAGCCAGTGACTTGGTATTTTTTAATGGCTACGTCAACTGTCTGGTTACCAACATTCTTCAAAATATCTTCTTTTGTTCTCAACAGAAGAAAGAAACTCACAGGTTTGGAAAAAACTGAGGGTGCCGGTGAGTAAATGATGACAAAAATGACTCAAAAACAAAAACTATCTACTAACTAAACTTAACTTTAAGAGAGGTGCACCAGACTTTAAACAACATTTAAAACAGCTGAATTGACTAACTACTTCCATATACTGTACCTTCTATAACGCCTCTGATATAAAGCCACATCACACAGACTGTAGTCTGAAATCTGCAGCCAAAGTTCACAAGCACCACACTGCATTTATGACCCTTAAACATCCTTCTCACCTCCTGATCCAGATGATGGGTTTATCATTACTCTTTTCATTACTCTGGTTTGGTGATTATATCATTAGACAGAAGATGAAGCCCCTGCTTACAAATAGAAAAATAAATAATTAACATTTAAAGCAATAGACTGATAGACATATGAGATAGACTGATAGACATATATGAAGTTCATGATAATATCTCAAAATAAACCAAACCTAAAGATTATAATTGTGTAATTTCAAGTGGTTTCACATATGATAATACTTCCACCTAGTGGTAAATATTTATCCTCTTGCTTTATGTGAAATTAATGAATATATATACATTCAGCCAGGATTAAATGTATTAAAAGTAACAGTAAATACATATATAATGTTACAAAAGATTTACATTTAAAATAAAAATTATTTTACATTCAAGAATCCAGAAAGAAAATGTAGCACTGTTTCCACAAACATACTAAGCAACAGAACTGCTTTCAACATAGATAACAAAAGTTTCTCGAGCGGCAAATCAGCGTATTAGAATTTCTGATGGATCATGTGACACTGAAGACTGTGATGATGCTGAAAAATTAGCTTTGCATAACAGAAATGGAATATATTTGACAATATATTCAAATAGAAAACAGTTATTTTTAAATGGTAATAATATTTCACAACTGTACAGTTTTTGCTGTATTTATGATCAAATAAATGCAGCCTTGGTGAGCATTAGAGACTATTTTGATTGAAAAAAAAAAGGAAAGTTTAAAATCTTACTGACACCAAACTTTTGTATAGTAAGAATTTCACAATATTGTAATTGGAAAAATACATATTGCTCCTTTGTTGATTGTAAATATCTTTTAAAAATATATTTTATCTTTAGATGCTGCTTTTCCTTTTTTTTTTGTTATTGCTTTTCCACGCATTTTTGTGCTTTCAGCTCCATTTAAATTCTGTTTTTCTTGTTATAAATAACCAAGTATTTTATTCCATTTCAGCCTCAAAAAGAAATCTCATTATTACAATGCCATGTTATTATTTACTTTTACTAATATAAACAGCTTCTTTTGTGAGATCATTCATATCCTTTAGAGTAAAAGAGAAGAACATCACTTAATGTCAATATTGGAAAACTGCAATAGCACACTATTCGTTTTGTAGGATTCCTACACTGTTGTATCAATGCTCGGTTCACTTACTGGATTGAAAATAGCAGTGTGACCCAACATATAAAACAACACAGTATGGAATACATTTATGGATAATTATCCCATTATATTAATCTACACAGACATCTCTCACTAGACCCTATAAACAGGATTGACTATGATTGTTACAAAACTATCAGAAATCAAACATTGCCAAATTCAATAGCTTACCTGGCCTGTAGAATGAGGTACAAATAATGGTCTTGTCTGGTAGTTCACTTCTGAACTCTGCATGAAGGAAAAAAAGAGTGACAATGGCTCATTCACATTTCACACACCATCAGGCAGATTGGTAATCATCAATAATGACCTGAATGGAGCAGACAAGCAGAAACACTCAATAATGCAGCGCAGCATTTGACCCATTTAGTTCCTACATTGTTGCACAAATAAACATTCTGCAACAAACAAACAGGCACATTAAAAACCAATAACATTTATTTACTGACCTATTTCAAGTAAATGCCTGATATATGGAATTGTATCGCCTTCCAGGACAGTTAGAGAAGAACTCCAGAAACTTCCCCTCAGCAACATAGTGTCGGCCCCGAACGACTCGGATCGGGAGGTGAGGAAAAAAAACGAACAGCCTGAAGACCTAGATACACAATCAATTCATCATTTCTGTTTCTCATAATTTGGCATTGGCTAAGTTTTTTCGTTTTTTCTCTTTTTCTCTTATTTTGAATGGAGAATTTGCCTAGTAACGACATTTCAATTATATTCTGAAGAAATTAAATTAAAAAAGATTTGTTCATTTTGCTGAACGAGACTCAAAGATCCAAGTCAGTGAAATGATCAGAACTTCCCATCACTGTGCAAATACATACGTTTACAGGCAGGTAGGACAGATTGTGAACAGTTTCAACCAGTAGGCCTATAACAAAAAGTGTTTATGAAAAACATACACTACACTATACATTTAAGCTACAAGTGTTACCTTAAAATGATATTCCTACTTTATCTAACCTCTAGTTTTTTGTTGGTTTAACCTAATAATGTATTTGAAAGAATAAACATTTGAATAATCTTTTTTTTCTTCTCAAAATTAGTCATAAAACATAATCACTCTTGGTAAAAGCTGCCTAAGTGCTAGCTAGCATATTAGCTTAGCACAGCATAAAAACTTTTATTTAAACCATTTGCTCCAAACTCACTTTACAACGTCAGTCGAGTGTTAATAACCTTCTGTGATCCGATGTGACTTCTTATCACAAAATGAAGCAGACATATTATTTTATATTAGTATATGTATTCTCTGTGATAAAGGTGTTGATTGCATTATAAATATACTTTATTCTTATGAAAATATTTTTATTTGTCTGGTTTGGATAGATTGTTTGCCGCTGGAAATCTTATCGCATCGCGTCTGGTTAGGACCATTCTTCTTACAATGTAACAAGTACATCGGTTGTCATCATGGGAAGTGTTCCTGGTTGCGGTTGACCAATAATTAATGCAGCCTAATAGTCCTTTAATGGATTTTAGGAATGTGACAGTGTTATATGCTAAAGAGATGGGCCTTTAATCTAGATTTAAACAGACAGAGTGTGTCTGCCTCATGAACAAGGCTAGGAACTAAGACTGTTCAGAGTTTGAGCGCTAAATAGGGAAAGGATTGACCACCTGCAGTCGATTTTCAAGGATTTGATCGGAAATGGTGCTCATTATCAATCACGCCACCGGCCTTCTCACAGCTCTCGGCCCCGGTCTGCTTGTCACGCCAGGTTTGTGTCAAACAGAGCACTTATATAATTTACAAAAAGTGCTTTTATAGAAAGGGATCTAATACTATTCAGCACATCAAGCTTTTTTGTTTATCTGTATTATATGTGTTTTTTATTTGTTGGACATCAATTAAAGTATTACCCTTATCGGTATAGAATTTTTATATAAATATGGCTATATTTACTAATTAGGGGAGCAGACACAGCCTCTATATTATGATATCTAGGTGAAAGAGTCTCTATGTACTGAGATTTAAATGACTCCTGTGACGTGAGGTGGCTGGCAGAAATGGGCCCCAGTTAGTCAAGTACCAACTCAATGATTAAACTCGTATTAATATTTAATGTCCAGGAATTTATTTGACAAGTAAACAAATAATAAGACACACCGAATCACCCTGTCAAGGGTTTATTGTGCGATAGTGACCGGCTGGTTGTGCTTTATCTTTCACATATTAAACCACACTTTGCTTTTGCATTCCTCTAAGCTTGATAACGTAATGTAATGAAGCTACACATTCCATGCGATGTCCATCCATGACTGACTTCCACCAGATTTGAGCAATGAACTTCTTTGAATTGTGAATTTCAGAAGAAACAGTTAGAAACAGACTGCCAATCATAAAAACAAGCCAATCACACAATATTTGGTAGGGAAGTATCTGGGGTGGCCAAGTGGGGAATGGTGCCACCCCTGGACACCATAGCTCCGCACCTGCATTGAACTGCTATAAAGTCACATTTGAAAACATGATGATATTCTCTAAAACAACAATCTTGCTCAAATGATATTGCATTCTTCCATCTAAAAAAATGTATCTAAATTACGACATATGCTTTCAATGAAAAATGTGGATTAGTTCATGCGTTCATGACCTCAAGGCTAGATTATTGTAATGCTCTACTGGGTGGTTGCCCCGCACGCTTAATGAACAAACTACAGCTGGTCCAAATGCATAAACTAGAGTTCTTACTAGATCAAGAAAATTATGACCATATTAGCCCGGTTCTGTCAACACTGCATTGGCTCCCTACTAAACATCATATACATTTCAAAATATTGCTGATTGCTTACAAAGCACTAAATGCTTTAGATCCGCAGTACATGAGCAAGCTCTTAACGCATTATAGTCCTTCACATCTATTGCGATCTCAAAATTCTGGCCAGTTAATAATACCTACAATATCAAAATCGACTGCTGGCGGTAGATCCTTTTCCTATTTAGCACCTAAACTTTGGTCTTAGTAGCATTGTTCGGGAAGCAGACACACTCAGATTAAGTTTAAATCTAGACACAAAAACACATCTCTTTAACCTGGCATACACATAGAACATTATACATTTCTGCATATTGGTCAGCCTGAACCGGGAACACTTCCTATAACAACTGATGTACTCGTTACATCATAAAAACAATGGCATCTGCGCTAATGTTAGTCTTTCTGTTTATTCTGAGGTTTACCGTAGTCAGCTGGATCCGGGCCGTATCCAGATCAGATGATGGATCTGCGCCTAGACACGACCACAACGCATCACTGAAGTGTCAGCAGAGCTTGTGTCAACTAGACTCTCCCCTGTGAAGGCCACATTGACACAACAGCCATCAGCACTGATCCTCAACAAACTCGTCTCCATACCGATGTGACTCTTACCTTCAACCAGGTGGTACTGGATAATATTCTGAATATTCCGATGCAATCTGACTTCTGACCTGTAATGCTGCCTGAATCATAATCATACTGTACACTGTTCGTTCGTTGGCCAGAGGACAACTGGCCCCGCGGCTGAGCCTGGTTTCTCCCAAGGTTTTTTTCTCCATTCTATCACTGATGGAGTTTTGGTTCCTTGCCCCTGTTGCCTTTGGCTTTTGGCTTGCTTAGTTGGAGACACTTAATATTTTACAATATTATTTCACTGCCTGCATTGACACCATTAAATTGAGAACTGAACTCAAGTCATTGAAATAGTTCAAGTCATTCCTCTCAGGTAGGTCCTTTAGGGTGTCGTGGAGGGGTGAGGTGTCTACGTTGCAAAAAAAAAAAAGTACACGTACTGCGTTAGATTAAACGGGGAAGGGTTATAGCACTTGCATATTGTTTTTTGTTTAACTGCTTCTATTGTTCTCATTTGTAAGTCGCTTTGGATAAAAGTGTCTGCTAAATGAATAAATGTGAAAACTTAGCTACTGGGGTGCCTCAGGGCTCAGTGCTTGGACCACTTCTTTGATTCATCTACATGGCATCACTAGGATCTGTCATTAATAAACATGGCTTTTCTTATCATTGCTATGCTGGTGATATCAATTCTACCTCTCATTCCAGCCAGATGATCCGACGGTAGATGCTCGCATCTCAGCCTGCCTGACAGATATTTCTGGCTAGATGAAGGACCACAACCTAACCAACTAAACCTAACTCCATCAAGATCAGCCAGGAACCTTGGAGTTGTGATTAATGATCAATTGAACTTCACAGACCACATTGCTAGAACTGCCCGGTCCTGCAGATTTGCCTTATACAACATTAGGAGGATCAGGCCCTTCCTATCAGAGCATGCTACACAACTCCTCGTCCAAGCGCTTGTTCTATCCAGACTGGACTATTGTAATGCTCTCTTGGCTGGTCTTCCAGCTTGCACTATCAAAACTCTGCAACTGATCCAGAATGCTACTGCTAGAGAGGTCTTTAACGAGCCGAAGAGAGCACATGTCACTCCTCACCTCACAAAATTTGCTGGTTGCCAGTTGCCGCTCGCAAAAGTCACTGATGTTTGCCTACAAAACAATCACTGGCTCTGCTCCCTTTTACCTATACTCATTACTCCAGACTTATGAGCCATCCAGAAACTTGCGCTCTGCAAGTGAATGTCATCTTGTGGTGCCATCTCAAAGAGGCAGAAAATCTATTTCTCAGACCTTTACCTTGACTGTTCCCTGCTGGTGGAATAACCGGCCCAACTCAACCTGAGCTGCTGAGTTCCGTAGCCATTTTCAAGAAACGGCTGAAGATGCATCTTTTTCGGCAACACTTGATCCATTAATACAAACACCTTCTCTTCTCTTCTCTTCTCTTCTCTTCTCTTCTCTTCTCTTCTCTTCTCTTCTCTTCTCTTCTCTTCTCTTCTCTTCTCTTCTCTTCTATATCTATAAAAATGGGGTTATAGCACTTACATATTTGTACTATTGTTGGTTTAACTGCTTCCTACTGTTCTCCTCATTTGTAAGTCGCTTTGGATAGAAGCATCTGCTAAATGATTAAATGTAAATGTAATGTAATGAACTGAGCTGGACGATGACATCACTGTTTTGATGAAAAATGAACCATCACTGAACTTACTTAAGCTGGACTATGAAGCTATTTTCTTCTAGATCTGCTGTACAGCCAAAATAAACGTTGTTGCGTTATTTTCCTGTTATCACTGTAAAGCTACTTTGAAACAATCTGTATTGTAAAAAGTGCTATAGAAATAAAGATGACTTGACTTGACTTAACTATATCCTGTTATAAATATTAAAAACAAGAACTCATACAGGGAACTTTTTTTTCCCCCATATCTTTAAATTTGGGGTAATTTTTGCCCCAAGCCCCCAGTAATTTTCAACCCTGGTATGTGCACGGTGTGAGGCGGGACTCTTTTTTCGAGCACAAGCAGAGAAGGTGTGCCTCTGTTGCAAGGCCTGTTTCAAGTGAAAGGAGTGAAACATAGCAAAGCCCGACACTGGCTAAAGGCACCTTAAGGGAAATGAGCTTTTCAATACTCCCACAGACTTGAATAACTGCAGAAAAAAACGTTTTAACATTGATGGAGCAACACACTTTGTGACGATAGAAATAATATAAGTAGTTTGTTTAGTTTAAAAATCAAATATAAGGTGGTAAAAGGCTCACCAACATATGGGGTAGCCTAAAAGCCCCCGGTACAAATACTATGGCTAAAGTAAAATGTTTTGCAAAATATCTTAATTAATACTTTAGTTTTAATTACAACAGCAATAATACTAAGTTTTGACAAGCACAATTATTTTATTTTATTCAATCAACTTAATTAAAATGATCATATTGAAAATGCAGGAAATGTGTATTTAAAAAATAAATGTATTATATCGAATGAGATAATTTAATATGGCTTTACGTTAATAACAATAAATTAGATATTTAGCCTATTTAAGAAATAGACATTTTATTAATGTGTTTTTATTCTATTTTTTTAATGATGATTTCATTAGACTATAAATATTGCGATTATCTCTAAGGTGATACTCAACTTGATAAATAATACTTATCTTCTGAGTCTCATGTCAATAACTTAAGACAGCAGTGCCTTACCCTGACAGTAGGGGCGTTTTTTGTTTTTACCCCAAAAATACTTTTATATTTTCTTAATTTATTGAAAAAAGTATACTTGACAAAACTGAAAATCATTAACAAGGCCTTTGTTAACAATATATTTGATCATTTCAAGGATTATAATTTCCAACATAAATCTGTAACATTATAAAAAAAACATTAGATCAGCTCAATCGACATGCGACATTGCCAAGCGCGGATGTTCAGGAAAGTGCTGCGTTGAGTTTTTGCGCCATCTAGAGGTTAAGAGGAAAACTAAATCAAATGCGTTTTATCCTCCTCGTTAGTAAAGCGTACTAAGTTTGCTTGTATCAGGAAGTCCTATACTACTGGAATGGAGTCAAACTCTGTATAGACACATTGTATCCTCTCTAACTATTGAATCTTGGAGCTTAGGCGATCTATGGGGAAATTCAAATACATAAACTTGCCGAACGTTGCTTAATTTAATTTTACTTGCATAAATAGGTTTAATATCTTTAAGTTTTATTTTAATAGGTTAGCAAATATTTTCCGTTTGGTCCGCGAGCACAGTTTTTGCAGTCATCTGCTCGTGCACGTCGCGTGCTGATCTGCTCGTGCACTTGCAGGGCGCAGTCGCGAGCAAAACGAAGAGATGGACCGTCAGCTCTTTCCCGAATAGCGAAGCAGCACTGCAGCAGAGCTACTTTACCTTCATAACAGTGTGTGTTAGCAGAAGGCAGCAGTAAAGAGAGCTGTAGTTCAACAGAACTGGTTCAGTAGCAACACTTCACTTCCACATCATTGCAGCATTAATGGTAATGCATGCAACGAATCCATCCAGACTCAATGATGGGTAAACAAACATTTACCTCCAGTTTAAATCCTTCAGCTATTTTTTTTGAAGCCTTAAATAACTGCATATCACGTTTGAAGAAATGTATTCAGAGTAGTTTTCGTATATACCTCTGATAGCAAGTTGTTTTTATTTCTCTACGTTAGCATTTTAGCTGGCTAGCAGAGCGCGTTTCTGACTACATTAACTTTTTTTTTGGCTTTCACAGGTGTAATGATCGAAGAGATCCTCAAGCCTACCAGGTACGCAGATAAGTATTTTGTCCATGAAAGTAATTGTATATTTGGCAGAGAAGCCGAAATAGTGTCAAAATTGGATTAGCCGGCTTTAGCATAACACTAATGCTCGCAGGCCTAGTTCCTGCTTGCTAACTAAAACTATGATATACACTACACGTCATACTTTATAGGTAATCGCGTTCAGTTATCTGTATTTGGAAAATTAATCTATATATATTAACTCGTCTATTATAGCTTATAAATTGTCTGATTAGAGAGCTTGTTTTGTAGTCAGCTAACCTAATTACTGGTTTCACAACCATAAATGCTCATTTTTCTTATTTACTTTTAGGTCTTATCAGATATAGTATTACATTTTTATTGTAAATTGACTTGGTGAGCCTAAAAACACAGATAAGAGTGCAGATCCCCTGGTTTCCTGTCTAGTTTTGGATAATGAACCCCATAATTCGAAAGCGCTAGGGTTTCTTTCACAGCATTTGTAGTAAAATAATTTCCAGAAGTTCATTTATGTATTTGATAAGATTGAAATCATCTACACCTGCTTTAATCTTCAAGAGTAAAAGTTCAGGTGTCTTTGTGAAAAGGTTGTCTGCAGTCCTTCTCTTTATGCATTGTATTTTGCAGACTGTCAAGTATCAGTCAAAGAGTCACTCGGCAAATGACAATCGCCATGACAAGATGCGAGACTCGTCCGACTCCACGCCACCAAATAAAATGCTGCGGCGATCAGACAGTCCCGACAACAAGCACAGTGACGGGACAGGGCACAGTCAAACGAAAGCACATCACGTTCACAGGCCTCGTGAGAGGGACAGCGGTAAGAACATGAGCGAGAAGAGGTTCAACGTGCAAATGGTTGATGTCATTTATATGTTGTTCCTAATTAAAAAACCTTAAAATCCTATTTACTAGTGGTTTATATGGGGAAACATAATTTACAGTTGTCAGTTAGTGCTTAAAGTGTCTATTACACTTTTTTCAGATATTAACTTTCATGCAGTGCAATATAGCTGTTCGTGAATGTAAAAGGTCTGCAAAGCTTCAAAGTGCACAATAAATGGAGTTATTGTCTCCCAAAAGAAAGAACCAATTCTGAACTGCTTGAAACAAGTAGTCAGTCATTCCAGCCTGCCTTCGTGCGCAAATCTACGTAGGTTTGTCACAGATTTGCATAATAATCTTCATTGTCTACTTTGACCTGCCTTAAAACACTGTAGTTGTAACTGAGGCCTGGAATAGTGTGGTTCATGTCCAGAAGATGCTATTTTCTTATTTACCATTTCGAAAAACAGAACTGTTTGTGTTGATGCATTGTATGTATATATGTGTATATATACACACACGTCAACATATATATTAGGGGTGCAACGGTTCAAATTAATCCCGGGTTCATGGTTTTGGTACGGTTCGGTATGTGCTATGTCAAATAAAGATAAAGAAAATAAGAATAAATACTCTAACTACAAGCAACAGCACAAATAAATTCAATAGAGCAAAGATACTAATAAAAGAAACAGTGCTTTTTATGTTTTTCAGGTTGGTCTAAGCATTAGTTTTCAGGTGCAGAAATTGAATGAAGTAATCAAATGTAAAATAACATTGCAAATTTGACTGTATACATTAAAGTGAATCTTTTATTAACGTTACAAAAGCTATTCGAGCTGTGAGTGACTTCCTTGTCTTTTGTTGTTTGATTGACATTAAAAACACAGACAGCAGGAATATTAGGCTGCTGTCACTTTAAGACATAATGCACAGATTCAGTACAGTGGTACTGTACACATGCGTTGTCTTTCTCGGCCGTATAATGCACTTAAGGCATAACAGACTGTGTCTGCTAGGATACTCATTAAGATGGTCATGTGGACATCATTTTTGTGTGAATTAGTCCATTCAAGCGTGCTCAATGTTTTCAAGCATGCCCAAATCTTCTCACAGCGCGTGTGCGAGTTCTCTTTCTCATCATGCTGTTGAATGTTTAAATTGGTAAAGCTTAAATGAGTTTAAACTCTGATAGCAACTTGAGTTCAGGTCTCTCCTCGCGAGCGCTATCAACACCCCGGTGATGATGACTGCTTAAATGACTGGACATGTTCGAGCATTCGCATTGAACAAAATTTACAAAGAGTAACCGTTTCGTTTACGTTTTTTTAAATTATTATTGCTGTTGTAATGTATTATTGCGGAGCCAGCATGTGCATCCATCGACAGAAACATACATTAGCGGAACTGTCTGTTTTACACATTATTTTCAACAAACCAGATTAAAGATGCTTCATCAGATTTGAGATCAAACACGGTGCAAGTGTGTGCCGAACCGTGGGTGGAGAACGGTACGGTTAGTTTAAACGAGAACAACAGTTACACCCCTAATATATATACATATTATTAAAATGGGTTATGTGGTTTAGTTCTGTATTTGAATATTTGTTGCTTATTTAATGTTTAATGTGGATGCATCAATAGTAAAAATTCTGCTTGATACTGTAATGTTTTTAACACTGTAATTATTTTCATATTAAGACCTATATATCTGTAGTGTTTTGTCCAAAACTAAAATCAATCACTTCAATGTAGCCATCACAGCATTGTAATGTGCAGTTTGTAAAAATGGATATCAGTGTTAACGAGTTACATAATCAGATTACTTTTTTCCAGCAACTAGTAAAATAACGCCTTTTAAAATTTACAGCGAAATATCTGAGTTACTTTTTCAAACAAGTAATGCAAGTTACTTTGCTTTCCCGTTTATTAATTGACACCTCTCCTGTCCCCACGTTGAGAGAAATCGTGAGTAATAGCAGAGGCGTTTTGTGTGAGTGTGTAAACATGATGGGTATTTTAGTTCAAGACTAAATGTGAGCAAGCATGTACTCATCTCACTTGCACAAATTCTATATTTCTCAAAATTAATAAACACTAAAATGCAAACTCAGAATATTATGCAAAGCTGCAATATTTAAATGAAAAATAACACAAATATACTTTATTTAATCTCACTTTATTAACCAATGCCTTTGATGATCCATTTCAATCATAATTAAAAAAAATGTCTTTAGAGATCACATTTGTGGCAGATTTTTAGCTATTATTGCTTATTGCATTTCCTTCACGCTGAGGCTTATTAATTTCACGTTTGGTGTTAAAGGGCCTGAACATTTGCCAAAAATGTAACAAAAAAAGCAAATTAAGCGCAGCCCGGATGAGAAAAGTAATGCAAAATGAATGTAACGCATTACTTTGAAAAAAAAGTAAAATGCAAGTCACTTTTTTAAGAAGTAACACAATATTGTATAAATAACTCATATAATACATTATATTGTCAATCCCTAATTTACAGTCTTGTGTTTCAGAATTCTGCATAATGTCTGTAATTACTCTTGAATATGGACATTGTTATACAATAAGGTTAAAATACATTTTAGGCATGAAGTCATTTGAGAAAATTGATATTGATAATAGGCTTTACATATTCATGGAATGGATTTGCTTGGCAGATTTTTGTAAATCAAGCACCACAGGAGTTGCGTTCTTGTGCTCCCTTCACACCGTTTTACTTCCTGTTGTTGCCAGAATCGTGTCTGCAGCAGATGCACAGTACTGTTTATCGTGTGATCTCGACTCGTCAGAGGCCTCTTAGCGTTATGATATTGGTCTTTTCTCTAATAGGAAGTTACAGATGTTGGCTGTTGCAGATGTTTATACCACACTTTCAACTTGGTTATTTTCAGATATTGGTGATGTGGCATAAAAATACTCAAGTGAGAATGAACTTCTTTTGCATCAATTGGACAAAAATGTAAAAACACAAGGTCTGAAAATGATCAAGACAGTAAAATTAGGACATGGCTCAGCCACAGGACTGTCAACTCAAGCCTATACTAACAGTCCAGTGTGTTAAATGGATATCCAGAGAACCGTTTCATTGAATTATATTCTGCAAAGACTTTTACATGCTTGGTAGTTTGTTTCTGACCGTCTCAATTATGTTTCAGGTGTCAGTTCTTCTCCGCAAGAAAACTCTCATCATGCATCCAGTTCTCACCCGCATCCAAACAGAACTTCAGAGATGGTAAGTTGTTTAGCCAGTGGATTGTCTGGTCAACTAGTCGGTGTTAAGGAAGCCCTGGATAATGAAGCTGGTTTAGGGCCATGTCAGCCAAACACAGATCACATGTGTCTGTTAGCGGTATAAGCACAGCCCTGCAATAGAGCGAACAGATAAATTTAATAAAAACGATGTAACCTTTTAATAAGGGTACTTTTATTTTAATAATTGATTAATCAGTTAACTAGGTCTTTAAAAATATTAGTAATATGATTTTACAAAACAGAATTTTATTTTTAGTGTTATTTAAAAAATAAATAAAATTAAAATCACCTCTTGCCCAATGTTTTCCAACAAACAGTTTGCAACCTGAAGAATGCATCTGTGTAGGCTATGCTATACATTGTTAAAAAATGCACACATTAACACGTACATATTTCACTTATCACATATCACTGGATATATTAAGTTATACCTCATTGCTATAGTTCCTTTACATTTACTACTTGTGTACCATGCAGTATTTAAATGTCCAACAAAATGCATAAATAACATAGGGAAATGTATATTTTAGTCAGTATTATTGCACTCAGATTTTATTGTGCTCCATCAGTTTGGCATGCATTTGTGCACCGTTGTTCGTGAAGTTTAATGGAGTTGTGCTTTCTGTCAGGACAAGCCTTTGTGGAAATGGAAATACTCGCATGACTTTTGAACCTTTACAGATAAGGAAATAAACATAAAATGCAAGGTATGCGCTGGGCAAAACATGTATTAAATGCATTAAACGACACCCGCGTCTATCAAAGCATCTGGCAGGACGAGTCCCGTTAAACCATAGGCTATGCGCTTAATATAAAGCATTCTCATGTTTAGGATACCTTGGGTATTGCACTTTTCCTGCAGCAGCTCTTTGTCCTTCATATTCGTTTTATCCTTATAAAATGCTTTATTCACTAGTGACATGACTGGTAGATGTTATTCGTGCAGGTGTCACTAATCAACAATCACATTTGTTGTTGATAATTTTTATTATAGATTATTATCAATTAGTTGTCCCAGCCCTTAGACAACAACACTGTCACAGTCATCTAAAAAAAATCCAGTTGGCATTGGCGACAAAAATGTTGGGAAAAACTGTGCATCCCGTGATGTTTTGTCTGATACCATCTTGTATGAGGTGCCGTAAACTACGTCTTTAGAGTTTCCAGCACTCAACAATTAAAACGTAATGAGGCGTGATGTCCAATTCGTGAACAAATGAGTCAAAAACTCACTTGTGAATTGTTTAGAGCTATTACTAAGTTCATAACTAACTCCCTAACTGACTTTTCTCTTATGTCTGATCCCAAATAAACCAAGAGTTGTTACTGTGATATTAGTCTCGGCCTCAGACGTCACGCCCATGGATCGCTGGCTGATGCATAATGCACACAAACTGGGAAAACACATCGGAAGTTTCAAAGTCGTCTTCTGATTGGTTGAATTCTACAGGATTGCCAGGAGACGTGCGTGTCGCGTTCTTAATCGGTCCGCCTGGAAACAGAGCTGTCGTGACACCAAACCCCCTCATGGAAGAAGAAAGCCGTCATATTTACAACTGAGACAATGAGCGCTTATCAGGATCAACTAAACGCTGGATTTCCAAAAGTATGTGAAGTTCAGGGCACCATTGTTGCAGTAAACTTGCTAAATGTTCTTGAATGAATAATTTATTAGATGCACGCCGGTCTGTTATCGCAGGGACATCGACTTTACATTTCCACACCCCTAAACATGATGTGGAATAAAACGAACTGTGATTGGTTGCTTTACATGTCGGTCAGACTCTTGGGCGGACCTTTTTCCAATTAAAGCTGTGATGTAGTCCAGACTTTCTGTTGTCAGTCTGAAGGCCTGGCTTACGCGAGACTTTTGTGATGTATACTTTAGTGTGTGGGACATTTAAATCAGTCTCTTTACTGGTGGTACTGTTGATATGCCAATGTATAACTAAACGTACTCATTCACGGCAGACTTATACAATTATAAATGTTATTCTAATTCAAACATTATACAAACAAAATGTTGTCGGTCATTGTTAAACATGGTGATGCCACAAAATGAAGGGAAAAAAAGACTAAGGGGCTGACCTCACTAATAAATCATTGTGAATCTCATCTATTCCCAACGCGCTCTCAAATGACAGATTTCCCTGCTCTGTCCTTCTTGATAAATCAACATATTTCCTGTCTCTTTCAGCCCCGTGAGCCAGCAGATGACTGGTCAGAGCACATCAGTTCATCTGGGAAGAAGTACTACTATAACTGCAGGACAGAAGTCTCTCAGTGGGAGAAGCCTAAAGATTGGCTGGAAAGGTGAGTTGCTTTAGATATGCTTTAACTGCCTCTACTCCTCTTCAACCATCAACTGACGCAGACTTCCTGTGTGAACAGAGAACAGAGGCAGAGAGAAGGTGCCAAGAATACGGTTAACAGCTTTCCCAAAGACAGGGACTACAGACAAGAGGCGATGCAGGCCAGTGCCACAAGTGCCCTCAGTAGTACAAGTAAGTAATGGAAACGCATTTGGTTCCTTAAAGTTGTATTATGTTAAAAGAAGGTTTGCTGATGGTTTCAATGGTTCTGAACACGTTCTGAATCCCTTTCTTTCCCCAGAATCTACTTTAGCGGAGAAGCCACCGTCAAACTCTGGTTATTCTCAGCCTTTGTCCATTAACCCCTCCAGCACGTCCAGCTCGTCCTCGTCCTCCACAGTGCCTGTGTCTCCTGCCCTGCAGGCTTCAGCCTCCACTCTGCTTCAGGACCCAGCACTCCTCCGACAGCTTCTGCCTGCGCTGCAGGCCACCCTGCAGATGAACCACAGCAATGTGGACATGGGCAAAATTAATGAAGGTATTAATCGCTGAGTGCTATGTTAACTTGGAAATGAAATAGATATGTTATAGGGGTGTAACTAGGGATGCGCCGAAATGAAAATTATTGGCCGAAACAGAAAACCGAAAAGAGGAAACCAAGGCCAAAAACCGAAACACCGAAAGAAATTATTCCAATTATTAGTTCCATTGGATTTATGGCTATGACTGTGTACTAACTTTACTAAAATCAAGGCATTGCAATTGCATAAATTAATATTAAAGTTTCAAAGAATAAATCAATTACAAATTATGCAAATATTTATTTAGCACATTGCAACAATATACAGTATAAAATAAACTAAATGTTTAACTTGACCCCACTCTTGTGCACATTAAATAATAATGTACAGGCCTACTGGCCTGCAGAAAGGTTTTAAAATATGTTCTCTCATAAAAACAAAGTGCATTTAGGTCAAGTGCATTTTAAATTTTCTCTGTAGGACTACTAAAAGAAAGTGCATTCAGAACAAGTGCAACTGCTCAAAGATTAGGGGTGTAACGGTTCACAGTTCGGTACGTTTTCGATACAGCAAAAAAAGAAATTCCAGAGAAATTTCCTTGATTTCTTTTTTTTATTTATTATTTATTAAAACTAACATCATAAAGTATGATCATTTTTTACTTTGAGCAATGATGGAGCTATACTTGACTCTTCATATGAGCATATAAAACAAAAAACAGCTCCTTGAGAAAAAAAAGGAAATGTTATATGTAGTAGAACTTATAAACAAAGGTTTATTTTTGTTTCAGATTAACATTTGAAGGCAGCAATTTTATTCATGATGTCGAAATAAAACCGACGTAACGTTACTTGAAAGCATTGTAGCCTAACTTACTATTCCTGCCAAACTTCCATGGTTACAGTTAGTGTTACTACAGTAAACCCATGGTGAATGTTGCTGATCTGTGGACACTGGATAGTTGTTCCTGGTTTCCACGTCAGCGCTGTTTGATCCGTAAATAACGCAGAAATGCGAATGCTTCTCACCAGATCTCGCAGCGATGTTATTACTTCAGTGGCAAATTCAAATGCTTTCTTTACTGGATGTCTTAGCGCTGTGTAACAGTGTCGCTTGATCGAGATCGGCTCGCGCTGCATTGGTCCTGACTGATAAACGGTCCGTGAAACACACAATAACGAGTAGCGCAGTTTCTTCCGCTTTCATTCCGTTTACCATTTGATGTTGGCCAATGTTGTCGTGGTCGCGCCATCACGCGCTTGCCACGCGCCTTTGAAATAACGAAATTTTGGTCGGCAGGAAAAATGGTCCAACGAACCGGTTTCTGTTTGCATCATCACAACATTCAACAATTGCACAACATGCACTTTTGGGCCATTTTCGGCCGAAATTTTTAGGTGGCCGAATATTCAGTGCAACGATTCACTCGTTTTCTCAATGCATCGATTACAAATCTTGACGATTTGCATATGCATCCATTTTGAAACTTGTATTTTTGAATCGTTGATTCCAGTCAATAATCGATTTAAAATGCTTGGAATTTAATTAATTAATCACGATCTTGCGCCTATTAAAACAAACTCTTCTTTATGCATAAATCTCTTTAAAGTCAAAATATCAGATCTTGACTTTTTTTTTTTTTTCTGGTCCTGTTACTTTTCATGCTGCTTACACTTTCTTCTCTCTTATCTTGTCTAAATTTCCTATTGATCAAATGTGATCCGAGCGTTTTTATTCAGAGGCAGGGCTGGGCACAGATTTTCAAATTCAGTTCTGATTCACAAGCTCCTGATTCGATTCCTATTTTGATTTCATTTTATCTTACTCGTTTGGGTATAGTTATGTACGGTTCTGTAAAATCTTGGAATTTTAAGAATCAATATAGGGATTGTTCAATTAAGACTGCAAAACTCTATATTTTTACCTTACCCTATTGACTAGACAACTGGACATCTGTTGCTCAAGGGAGGAAGAGTATGATCTGCCCTTGAGCAGGAAGAGATGCTCTCTAGGCCAGGGGTGTCAAACTCAGTTCCTGGAGGACCACAGTCCTGCAGAGTTTAGTCTCAACCCTGTTCCAACACACACCTGTAGTTTTCAAAAAAGCCTGAATGACTTGATTTGCTGGATTAAGGGTTTAAAGCTAAACTTTGCAGGGCTTTTTCCTTGATGTATTCTTGAATGATCAGTTTGGTGCATTCTCTTGAGTTGTCTTTTCAAGTTTACTGATTTCAAACCCATCTGAACCAGTAGGATTTTGTCGTAACTCAAATTGTGCTAATACATTCATAAGTGAAATCCTAAAACCTGTGACATGAGTTTTTGTATTCTTTGAAAGGAAATAAGAAAGATCTATACAAATGCACTTTCCTGTAGCTATTAATACGTATTGGCCTTCATCCAAACTGCTATAAAAGTTGTTCTTTAATCATTTTGACACCTTGACAACTGCTTTTTGCACAATATACGACATCATCTCTCCACATGGTGAAAATACCATAACCAGAGCCTTTTTCAGATTGCTTTCAGTGTGTAGGACTGCTTTGACTGTACGTGTGTCTTTTTCTGTCTTTGTCTTCCTCCAAGTCCTCACAGCCGCTGTCACACAAGCTTCCTTACAGTCTATGCTTCATAAGCTTCTCACTGCTGGACCGTCCGCTTTCAACGTCACTACTCTGCTTTCCCAAGCTGCTCAGCTTTCCACACAAGGTACGGCTGAAGTCCCAGTCACCCTTCACACCTCCCCTAACTGATGTTGTGCTGCAGTGCAACTAATCCATTTTTTTTTGTAATGGAACTTTGAGAACATATTTTACAATACTGTGTTAAACCAGTGTTTAAGCTGTGTTCATCGTTCATACACACCGAAGACTATGGACAAGAACATGCTGAACAATTCTTTAAAGGGTTAGTTCACCCAACAATAAAAATTCTGTCATTACTCACCCTCATGTCGTTCCAAACCTTTAAGAGATCTTCGGAACACAAATGAAGATCTTTTTTGATGAAATCTGAGAGATTTCTGTCCCTTCATTGACAGTCTACGCAACTACAATTTTCAAGCCCCAGAAAGGTAGTAAAGACATAAAGTAATCCATTTGTCTCCAGTGTTTTAACCTCAGTTTTATGAAGCAAAGCGAGTGCTTTGTTTGCGCAAAAAACAACATCTCCAGCGCGTTCACACAACAACGTCTGCTCTCACGTCAACACATGCATGCGTCGTGGTGCTCTCATGAACACGCATTAATTAATAGAGATTAAAGATGAATATTTTGGTAAATAGTCACATGGAATACTTTTATGATGCCTTTACTACCTTTCTGAGTCTTGAAAGTGGAAATTGTGTAGACTGTCAATGGAGGGATGGAAAGCTCTGATTTCATCAAAAAGGTCATAATTTGTATTCCGAAGTTGAACTAAAGTCTTACAGATTTGAAACGACAGAATTGTCCTTTTTTGGGTGATCTAACCCTTTAAGCCACTTTTTTTTTTTTTTACATGGGTAATTATATATATATTTTTTAAATAATGTTAATTTAGTTAAATAGGATTCAGTATATTTGTTATAGCAATCCAAAACGGGCAGATGGACACATTTTAAAAAGCCCTTTTCTCACACCCCAGCCATCATGTTGCTATTTGTATGTACAGTATAGTAGTGTAAGATTATTTACTGGATTCCATGTCTATAACTGTGTTTCTAATGAACAGCTCAACAGTCCGGTCATTCACCCATGTCATTAGCATCAGATGCCTCTTCACCGAGGTCATACGTGTCTCCTAGAGTCAGCACGCCTCAGACCAACGCTGTCTCTAAACCCCTGCTCAGCTGCGCATCTCTCTCTTCACAACCAAAGGTCAGTTGCAGTTAGTCATTTTTTTAAACTTTGGTTATAGTGGCATCAGAAAGTGTTTGGACTAGGGCTGGGTATTGACACAAATTTCACAATTCGATTCGATTTCGATCCACAAGCTTGCAGTTCGAATCGATTTAAATTCGATTCAATATTGATTATTTTGGATATCAGGTACAATACATGGCAAATTTTTTCAAGGAAAACAAATCTCTAATGCTGTAAACTATGGGAGTCATTTGTAGCCTACTAGGCTTCATTAGCCTACTATAATTTTGAAGGTAAAAATTCACTGATTTGTAGCTATACAAACACTTAAATTACACTTATTTATTTTTATAATAAGAAAGTTATATGAAATATAAACATTTAAATGGTGGCTGTCATGAAAACTTGCCAGATTTATTCAAACATGCATTAAATATTGAAGAACATTAAAAATTATAATGAATATGCAATATGGTGCATATATTTAGCAAAATTCTCCTCTCTAGAGTTATTTTTTCTAGCTGACTAACTAAGTTACTAAGTTTAATGTTTTTTTCTGAGGGAAATGTGACGTTACATGCCATTGTTTACTTGCTGTTTAACTGACGTCTTTCCAAGGATGAAACACTGATTGAGCGATACCACGTTACATGAGACGGATTTCGAAGTTGTACTCTATCTTTTAACACACTTTCAGATGCTTATTGATGTTTATTTGGCGCTGTAACTGGTATTACGGTGGAGTAACTGGTATTATTATGGCGGAAGAGGAGATCATGTGCGCTCCGCTCTGCTGCTTCACTTGAGCTGAGCCAGAGCGATCTCACGCCACAGCGCCAAAACGGTATTTATGTTTTTGAATTTCGTAAGAAAATTGACGTAATTCGAAATTTGAGACTTTATTTCATAATAATATTCACAAAGCACAAAGATTATTTTGATTTATTGGATGGGATGCACGCTACAATGTTCTGCGCGCTCATCAAATGAAAACAGGATGACTAATCGATTCTTGAGATTTAAGAATCGATATCGGTTCGTAAAAATGAGAATCGATTATTACGAGAAATCGATTTTTTTTTTTTTTACCCAGCCCTAGTTTGGACACTTAAGCCACACTTAATTTAAAGGGGTCCTATTATGCTTTTCCACTTTTTCAACTTTAGTTCATGTAAGGTTGCTGTTTGAGTATACAAAAGATCCACAAGGTTATAAAGCTCAAAGTCCACTCCAAATGGAGATATTTTACTAAACAGAACCCACTTTCCAAGAAATACAACGGGCGACATTGTTTGGACTACAATGCGTTTCTTCCGATTCTTTTGAAGTCATTATGTTTCTCATTTAAGTAATCCCCGCCCACAGAATACGCAAAAAGGGGACGAGGCCTGGTTAAGTTTCATTAGAGTATACTGTGCTGTTGCAATGTTTTTTTCCTCAAAGTTTCCAAAACTCATTTGTTTGACCTTCCAAAGGCAGATGAGAGTGGTTAATATTGTTTTAAACACTGTTCCTGGACATTATAACCCCAACATGTATCTTAGAACAACTTGTTTTCTGTTGCTTTTGTAAGCTCTCGCATTTGAAAGACAGTTCACCACTCTTTTGTGATCGATTACTGTTTGTATTACCATAGTTTTTTTTGACAGATATCACAATTGTACCTATGTATATATAACATACAAACAAATGTATCTATAATGTTTAAGGAAATTACAAAAACCATACCACTTTGAAACGTCCTGTGAAATCCAAGCTTGCAAAGTCTACATGAAATCCACTCTGCACAATCCTTTTGTTCGTTAACATTGTCAGAGTCTGAATCTGGCTCGAATTGGTTTGAAATTGACGCCATCCGTAATATTTACACTAGAGAAGAACTTGCCGTTATGAAGGGGTGGGACATTTCCCGAACTTCATCGAATTCAGCGTCTTTGAGACCGAGTGGGGAGGGAGGTGCTGTAATAATGTAAATCGTGAAAAATAATGCATTTTTTAAACAATCAAGCATGAAGACATTCTAGTACACCCCCAAAACAAAATCAAGACTTCGTAAAAGGGCACAATAAGACCCCTTTAAGAATGTCATTTGACTGAGTGTGCATTAGATAACAAAATATAAAATCATCTGGCATCTGCTAAAAAAAAATCTGTTTTGACCATCATACACCAGAGATGGCAAATGTACACACAATCTTCGCTCAAGTATACAGATACTCATGTTTAAAAAGACTGGTAAAAGTGTACTGAAGTAAAGAAGTATGGGCTCTGACATGTACTTGGTATAAAATAGCCATGACTACCTGTTTTAGTGTCACGCTGGTAACTGGACCTCACATCATATTAAAACAAAAGTACTTGCATTTCAAATTGTGTTAGCTAATGAATGAACTGAACAACCACCATGTAGAACACAAGCAGAGTATAGACTAAGATGATGAAAGAAACTCTTTGGCATCACCTAGGCCACATTCTAGATTGTAGGGTGATTCCACCTCGTCTTTGGAAACAACTCAAAATTATGATGTCTAACCCTATGCTGGAAATTTGATTGACATGCAAACAGAAAGAAAATTAAAGTGCAAGCATAATTTACACTTCAGTTGGTTCACCGGTTTTACAGCATATGCAACCTGTCTGATGTTTAGTAAGGTTTCAGATGAAAACTTATTTTAATACTCTAATGCTTTTAGGTTGACACAGTTTGCAGCGCATTCGCCAGGGATCCTTTTTGAAGCCAATAATTTCGAACATCTCGCTCATGAATGGTCATGGGTGATCAGGAATATCTCTATTCTTAGTCATGTCGACACCGCTAACTCCCTGTCTCATCCATAACGTTAGCCATTCTTCTATGGGCCTTTTGCCTTGCTCCGGGTAGCTTCATAGACTAGCCTACATCTGTGGTGCTTGATAGCCAGGAAATGATACACCAATGGTGCGTCATGTTTTCTGTATTATATTAGGCTGAAAAAGGCGCGCAATGACAAGAAATAATATTGATCATGCCACTAAATACAGATTAAAACTAAAGTAGTGAAATACCAGAAAAAGTAAAGTACTGATACCAGAAAAATCTACTTTGTTACAAAATCCCATCTCTGTCATACACTACTTGTCAAAAGATCACAGAAAAATCGTGTAGAGTCAACTCCTTCAAACTGCAAATCATGGCAGAAGTCATGTAATGTATGCCAGCCTTAAATACAGAGCAAATACATGTGCAGTTTACGCTACATCACATAGCATGTATGTTTGTTTCTTGAACTACGGACTCTTATGGTCCTCCTGACTTTTACATCACACCAGAATTGTCTTTTTTTTTCTTCTCTGAAAGTCAAAAATTCCCACCACAGTGTGATTTCTACTAGATTAGCATTCTGTGATGGTGATCGTCCAAATTACAATTGAACTTTTTTGAATAACTTTACAGTTAGCGTGTGCTAAAGACAAACTATTAAATATTTTCAAAACTTTATTTGAGGCATTTTTTTGTGTGTGTGGTGGAAAAATACCAGAGAAGTCATTTCAACAATAAATATGGTTTGATTATTTTGGTCTTGGTTTAGATGTTCTGTTTAGGTTTTAAATGTTATAATTCCTGCATTGTTATGATGATTTGTGTAGTTTAAGGTTGAAAATCTGGGTCTTTATTTATTTGTTGTTTATTTGAATAGGGACAGATAAAAAAAAAACATAGATTATTACATAAAGAACAATCCGATGCCTGTATCACAGTGTTTATAGCCGTGGCTAATTCGCAGCACCTGTCCCTAGAAGGGCTTTTAACACTTAAGATAATCGAGTAAACATTTACAGTAAATACAATAAAATGTCCAGAAACCAGTTAGCACCAATAAAGGTTAGTGTAGTAAATAAACACATTCACTCGAACTCACACAGATGCACACCTCACATACATCTTCATTTAATCAAAAAAAGAAAATAAATATGATATTTTCAATATAAATCATCCCCTGGGAAATAAAAGGCCCCAAAACACTCATATTTTATCATGTTTTGTTTAAAATGTGCTTTTTCTATCATTCTTTTAGATAAATTCCACTTTGGTTTTGATATTTTGTTATCCATTCAGTGACGTTTATACATTTTAGAAAGATGTACTGCTCTAGGTTTACGCTGTATATTTGCCATTGACATCTCTGTTCAGATTCTCTGATCTCTTTGTTGTTCTTCAAATTCAGGTAAGTTCATCAATTCAGAGACAAGGATCAACGTCCCAGCAGTCCGTCAGCTCTGACAAACCTCTGGAATTCAGTGATCCCCGTCTTCACAGGCAAATGTACGGATCTCTCAGTGGAACTTTTCTTTTGTTTGTTGGCAATGTAGAAGCAGCCTATCAGATGTTTTCTTACAGCACCATCTGCCAGTTCAGTGTGGAAGTGCAACCAAATATATGTATGTATGTTTGTTACAATTACAAAGAAATGGGTTTTATTTATTTATTTTTAATGGGTTTTTATATAAAAGCCATCTATACACACGCGTGTATATTATATAAATGTATAAGGTGACCAGACGTCCCATGTTTTCTTTCCTAAATTGCCTTTGCTAGGTGATCATAAAAGCGAGTTGTAGTCTTGTCACGCGAGAATAGCCTAATAAGCAAAGGTAGCCAATCTCATCATAGTTTATTTTGGAGAACAAAAGTAACATCCAAACACAATTCGTAATCAATTAACTTGCAGTTAGTGAAGGGTTATTTGAGCGCAGAGGAGAGCAATTCAGACCCAACGATGTCAAAGAAGCGCGTGTTTACAATTTATTGACATTATTAACATTTATAATTTTAAAATTCAAATTATTATGCGTAGTAAGTTGTGAAAAAAAGAGCCAGAATACAAGTAGCCTGATTAAAACTTCAGTGACAGAAAATTACTAGGAAGGCATTAACACGAGAATGATTCTGATTCTATATATATATATATATATACACACACACACACAGTTTATAGAATATATATACACTGTATATATAAGTAAGGGATAATGTACATCCAGCCGGTTGTACATTATCCTGCTTATTACACGGCTATTTGCCACATAATTAGACATGAAATATTGATCTGAGTTGAAATATTTTATTAGGTCTTAAAACGCAAAGCATCCGCGGAGAGAGCAGTTACTAGTGCGGCAAGTCCAAACTAGATGGACATTTAAGAGGTATACAGTCAAACCACTTATTACACAACATTTTGCCACATAAATAATTATGAGGATAAGATATTTTGATTTCAGATTAAACTGTTTTAAAATCCTAACTGTTTGTATCTCATAATCCAACAGTGTACAAAACAATAGTCACAAAATGGCAGAAGCTGCATTTGTATGAAACGAGAGAGCGAGTCCACGATACTGGATGGCATAATGAAATAACCGTACACAAAATATTGATTCGACTGAGTTTTTTCATACTTTAACTCGCCAAACGCAAAACTTCCTCGAAGAAAAAACGTTCCTAGCAGGCGTATAGCACTGTTGACTTAAGTAACCCGGATGAGCCTGTGTTATCTGCTTTGAGAGGTTGTTATCTGGAAATAACATACCGCTGGATGGCGCTATTGACCAATCAGAATCAAGTATTCCACAGAGCCATGTAATAATACGAGTATTATTACTCGTAACACTTATGTACACATTTAAACGCGTAATTGCATATACAGGTCCTTCTCAAAAAATTTGCATATTGTGATAGTTCATTATTTTCCATAATGTAATGATAAAAGTTAAACTTTCATATATTTTAGATTCATTGCACTGCAACTGATATATTTCAGGTGTTTTATTGTTTTAATACTGATGATTTTGGCATACAGCTCATGAAAACCCAAAATTCCTGTCTCAATAAATTAGCATATCATGAAAAGGTTCTCTAAACGAGCTATCAACCTAATCATCTCAATCAACTAATTAACTCTAAACACCTGCAAAAGATTCCTGAGGCTTTTAAAAACTCCCAGCCTGTTTCATTGCTCAAAACCGCAATCATGGGTAAGACTGCCGACCTGACTGCTGTCCAGAAGGCCATCATTGACACCCTCAAGCAAGAGGGTAAGACACAGAAAGAAATTTCTGAACAAATAGGCTGTTCCCAGAGTGCTGTATCAAGGCACCTCAGTGGGAAGTCTGTGGGAAGGAAAAAGTGTGGCAAAAAACGCTGCACAACGAGAAGAGGTGACCGGACCCTGAGGAAGATTGTGGAGAAGGACCGATTCCAGACCTTGGGGGACCTGCGGAAGCAGTGGACTGAGTCTGGAGTAGAAACATTCAGAGCCACCGTGCACAGGCGTGTGCAGGAAATGGGCTACAGGTGCCGCATTCCCCAGGTCAAGCCACTTTTGAACCAGAAACAGCGGCAGAAGCGCCTGACCTGGGCTACAGAGAAGCAGCACTGGACTGTTGCTCAGTGGTTGCATGTCATTCGGAAATCAAGGTGCCAGAGTCTGGAGGAAGACGGGGGAGAAGGAAATGCCAAAATGCCTGAAGTCCAGTGTCAAGTACCCAGTCAGTGATGGTCTGGGGTGCCATGTCAGCTGCTGGTGTTGCTCCACTGTGTTTTATCAAGGGCAGGGTCAATGCAGCTAGCTATCAGGAGATTTTGGAGCACTTCATGCTTCCACCTGCTGAAAAGCTTTATGGAGATGACGATTTCATTTTTCAGCACAACCTGGCACCTGCTTAAAGTGCCAAAACCACTGGTAAATGGATTACTGACCATGGTATTACTGTGCTCAATTGGCCTGCCAACTCTCCTGACCTGAACCCCATAGAGAATCTGTGGGATATTGTGAAGAGAAAGTTGAGAGACGCAAGACCCAACACTCTGGATGAGCTTAAGGCCGCTCTCGAAGCATCCTGGGCCTCCATAACACCTCAGCAGTGGCACAGGCTGATTGCCTCCATGCCACGCCGCATTGAAGCAGTCATTTCTGCAAAAGGATTCCCGACCAAGTATTGAGTGCATAACTGAACATTATTATTTGAAGTTTGACTTTTTTTTTATTTTTATTAAAAACACTTATTTTATTGGTCGGATGAAATATGCTAATTTTTGAGACAGGAATTTTTGCTGTAATTTATTATACTAAAATTCTTAATTTTATTTGAATGAATGTTTCTTTTGTTTTCTAGCAGCCAAGAGGGCTTGTCGAGCTCTAATGGCAGCACGGGCATCAGCGTTCCCGCTTTAAGCAGCACCTCTCAAACCCAAAGCACTTTCACTCCCTCTCTAGCATTGCACTTTGATGAAAGTCTCATCAAGCATGTTCAAGGCTGGCCTGCAGAACATGTGGAGAAGCAGGTTTGAACATGCCTTCGCCTCGTCAACCGTTTATCCATCTTCTACAGATCAAACATCACTTCTCTGACTAATGAGGTCTCTCTCTCTCAGGCGTCACGGATGCGTGAGGATATCCACAATATGGGAACCCTCTACATGTCAGAGATCTGCACTGAGCTGAAGAACCTCCGCTCTTTAGTGCGAGTATGTGAAATCCAGGCCACATTGAGAGAGCAGAGGTCTGTAACTCTGATTTAGATCAATTTATCGACAATGTGTAACTAAATGGCATTCAATGAATTACTTTATTTGCTTGTGTGCAGGATTCTGTTTCTGAGACAGCAGATCAAAGAACTTGACAAACTGAAGAATCAGAACTCCTTCATGGTTTGAGAGGGTGGAGCTCATGGCGGTCTCTCTCCGAACAAGCCCATACCCCCCCATCCCCACCCCCACCCCTGGCTGTTTGGACCCCCGCTCTCAGATCCACAGTCGAACTACAGGCTGCAATGCCTGAAACGGGACGAGGGATAGGAAGCTTACAAAAGTACTTGGGCAACACAAAGCCCTGAGATCATAGATTAATTTCACTGTCCTTTTACATACATGGCTTCTCTATTCTCAGATCCACAGGCAATTCGAGAAGTGTTCAGAGAACACGCTCTCCAACCCAGACTGACCTGTGAGGAATCATGCAGTGGATCTGGCGATTCATGTGCTGGTTTTTCAAGGTTATGCCTGTGTTAATGGATCCTAAATTTCACTGTCACACCGGAGACTTAAAATCCCCCCCGTCCTCCAGTGACTGACAGTGATCATGAAAGATGTTAGAAGGGCTATCTGTGCACAAGGACGCTTCCAGCTGTGCTGGCATTTATCAAAGTGACCAATTCAAATAAACCCAATATCATTCTGAGTGCCCATTCTCAAAAGTTAGGAGTGACTGGCTGATTCTCTGCCCCTCAGAAGATTAAATAAGACATGAATGATCTTCCTTAATTCACAGCAGATCAGCGAATGGGTGCTAAAGATTTCTCAACTGGTGATGTGGCACTTAAAAGCTTTTGCCGAAGCGGTAGACGCACATTGAGTTTCTGACCCTGATGAAGGGTTGTTTTTTTTTTTGTCACTATCTGCCTTCGATGTTTCTTGTTCTTTGCAGTGCTGTTACACATCTAACTGAGATTTCTATTCATGCTGCACCCCAGCACTGTTTGACTCTTTTTGTATTAATGTTGTTTTGATTTGTTGTATTTGCTCTTCTTTTTTTTTTTTTTCTTTTTTTTTTTCTTTTTTTTTTACTCATATAAATGAGTTTAATCATTCCCATATTGCCCGGTTTTGGGGGATGCAATGAAAGGACTCCGTATTTTATACATGAGCTATGGTTGCACTTCGAAAATGCATCTTTTAAGGATGAAAGAGGACCAATGGGACTGTCCCGAGCCGACCAGCGGGAGAAGAGTACGGCGAAGGACAGGATATGATTGCATTTTTCTCATCTTTCACGTAAAAATATCAACCAGTCTTTAAAAAATGAATCTGTAAGCATTTAGTCAACTTGTCGATTTGTATTTGACAAGGATGTGAAAAAATGGCAAAACTGGTGATTCCTCTTTGATGTTTGCGATGTCATTCATAGTTTTTGCTTCATTGTTCTTTCTGTCTTTACTGCCCTCTAATGCAGGGTTTGAACTTAGACCAATATTAATGCAATAGGCTGTAAATGGACTTTCAGAATAGAGATGATGGATATGTTGCTTTGTATATGGTTTCTAAAAGCTATGGGAAATAAACAATTACTGCATTGTGTTTTGGTACATGTTTGCTTTTGTGCATTGGCTGCTTTTAATAAAGTTAGATGCAATCATGCCCTAGCCCAGGTAGAGCTAAAAGAACTCAAAAGTACCTTTCAAGGACTTGAAACTTATGCTAGAGGTTTTGTTTGTCGCCCTCCTGTGGAGCAGAGTTTCACTTGCAATTGCTAAAAAATTTCAATTAAAACGGGGAAAGAAATCCTCTACGTAGGTTATCACTTCCTATGAAGCCCGTTTTTACAATGCATTATATTGGTATTCCTAGTGCATTAAAAAACATGCATAATGCCTTATAAACAACTTTATAACGTGATGTATCATTTGATAATCAAAATAATAGTTGCAATACATTATACTACCTATTTGTGGTTCTAACTTTTAAGAATATGCATTTTAACACCAGATGAAGCCTGCATTTTATAATGCATAATGAGGGTATTAATGCATTACAATGCATGCTTAATGCCTAATAAACAACCTTATAATGTGATGATCTCATGAATAATCGTAACAACTGTAACCTGTTACCTACTATTTAGATTTGGTAAAGCCTTGTAATTTTACAGTTTTTGTTATAAAACATGATTTGCATTGGGAATGTATTGTTCTTTTGTATTTTTTGACCTTATGGAAAATGTATTACAACCACTTCATGATATCTTATGGTTGTTTAACTTTTGTTACTTTAAAGCAGACAAAGACCACTTATAAATATTACTACATTATAAAGTGCTTTAGTTGTTTAAAAGAAGATTGTTTTTGTCCCTTTACTTCATAAGATGTAGATGTAGAATGATACTGATCTTAAAGAAACAATGTGAAGATATGAAACTATTGGATATAAAATCCATTATAATTTATGCATAAAATTGTTCATTGTGTGTCATAAAACATCTATATACTCTTAATAGTTATAACCACAAATCGGTATTATTACTGTTACAATTATTCCTGAGATGACAACACATTATAAAGTTGTTTATAAGACATTATGCGTGCATTATAATACACTAAGAATACCCTTATGATGCATAATAAATGCAGGCTTCATCTGGTGTTATAATGCATTGTACTCTTAAAAGTTATAATCACAAATAGGTAAGCATTATAATGTATTGTAACTGTTGTTGTTTATATATCAGAGGTAAAACAAGGTTTTTGTTTGGCATTATGCATGCATTATAATCTATTATAGAGGATTCATAGAAAGCGTTATAGAAAAATGTTTTTTTTTTGTACTGGACTGAAATTAGCTATTTCTCGCAACAGATGTTTTCAAATAGCTCACCGTACAAAATTAGCTGAATAATACAAAATGACCTGTTTAAAAGTTTACATATACTTGATGTTTTATACCTTATAGCTATCTTATATCTGTTCCAATGCTCTGTGATAGTTTTTCTTGAATTATGTATTTGTCCTGAGCAGTAAAGCTGTCCACAGTTCTTAAGAAAAATCCTCCAGATCGTGTTTTTTTCAGCATTTTCTGCATATTTTAACCCTTTCCATCAATGACATCCTGATCCATCTTTTCATATACTAAAGACATATAATATTAAGCTGCACTGAAAATGTTATGAGAACTGAACTTAGCGGGACGATGACGTCACTGTTTTGTCCAGAGCTGCTTTATTACAGCAGAAATGCATCATTGAATCATTATTTTCCTGAGAGTTGAAACTCTGTATTGTAAAGCGGTAGCCTAATAGTTTGGCTTGAGTGGTATACTATTGCAAAATAGTAATGTTTATTACTATGTTTTTTTCTTACCAGGGTAAGTTGCACTTATTTTGTCTTCTGGGGATATGGGTATGTATGTAGGCTATATACGTTTATTTACCATATGTATCTTAATAATTCGTGAATGTAAACTTGTGCGCAGCCGCAGCAGTCAATTTAAGGGTAAAAAAAAAAGTAAGGAGAAAATGTTTAACTATTGGCCATTGGTATTCTTACACACAGGGTAAACACATACGTCAAGTCATGCTTTCCCTGCAGAAGATGAGTGTTAAGCTGTATTATCCTTGCATGGGCACACGGGGAGGCTACAGTCCCAAACTCACGCGTGTGAATGAAACAGCCCAGATGACTCTTATAGGAGGAGCTGCTCTCATTCCCAAGTCTTCAACATTTAAGGGCACTCAAGCGGAGTATAAACACAATAGATTATCCGTGCGAATAGTGAAGTCTGACAATTTCGCATCCGAACTGAAACACAAGTGGATTACATGGGGGTTTATTTTTAAATTCAAACAACTGCGCGTCGGCTTTTCTGCGCACAAATGATTTGATCTGGAAGTCCTGAAGAGAGCGCCGAGGACAGAACCACGATGTGATCGTTTCTATTTAAAATGTTACGAAATGCTTTGAATGAAGCGAGTTGGAACACATTTTGGACACCAATAAAGTATTTTTTGTCTGTAAAGTCCGTATCTATGCGAATCTGAAAGGCAAAGTGTTGTATCCAATGCAGCGGAACAGCAGTCTCGTTTCCATTTGGCTTCAGCTCGAGCTGTGCGCGATGGCTGTTCTCCTCACTAAAGGTGAGTGGTCAAATAGCGTAGTCAGAATAGTCTTGATATCTTCACAATTCCTTTTTAAATATAACAAATTGCATTAGTAATAAATCTAGCAAAGCTAAAAGTGACTAAAAGCTACAAGGAGCCTATATGTTATTACATAGTTATTACATTGTAACATGAGAGCTAATGTAAAGTGGGTTACACTTTATTTTAAGGTGTCATTGTTACAGTGTAATTATATATTTAAGTAATGAGTGATATTAATTAACTACTAGAGGGTTAGGGTTAGGCTACTATGTAGGGTTAGGGTAGGATTTGGTTTCGGTTGAGGGTTAGTTGCATTATGCATAATTTACTGTTATTGCTATGGTATGTAACATATGCAAACAAGGACTGTAAAATAAAGTGTTACCGTAAAGTGTGACCAAAAGTTTTCTGAACACCTAACTGTTATGATTGTTTTTAATTCGATTTTCCACTGCTCTTTGTTTTGTATTGCTTTGCAACATAGATGAGCACATATTTGTCAATATTAATACAAAACATGTTATTGTTCTGTCAGAGCAATATCTTTACAAGAACCAAAAGTCTACCAAACATGGACTTGTATATTCTGTGGGAACTATCTTTGAACAGTTGTGAAAATTAGGCTAACACCTTATGTTACAGTGTCCTCAACCAAATCCTAATCCTACCCTAACCCTAATAGCAAGAACATGTACAGTAGTTACTTCATATTACTCAGTACTTAAATATATAATTACACTGTAACAATGACATTTTAAAATAAAGTGTAACCAAAATGAGTTCTTGTTTTTAGTTGGAGTATCAATACTCTGGGTAATTTCGCATTTGTTGTAACAGGAGAAATACGGTGTTACTGTGATGCTCCGCACTGCGTGGCCACCGGTTACATGTGCAAATCGGAGCTGAATGCCTGCTTCACCCGCACCTTAGAGCCTCCGAGCACCAAGTCTCTTTTATCTCATGGGTGTTACGACCCTCTGCTGAACTCTGGGAAAACGTGCCATCCAGAGACGACCTATGACACCGTTCATGGATCTGCCACTCTTCAGTGCTGCCATGAGGATATGTGCAACTACAGAGGCCTGCAAGATCTCACATACAGAGGAAGTGAAATTCATGGTACGAGTCTTCTTCTAGTGACAGTCAGATAAAGCAGCCAGTTTATTTTATCAGCCTTTTTTTTCAGTCATTAACTGTGCCAACTTGGCCAATTAATAGAAGTGTCTATTGAGTTTATCTGCCAATTTCGCTACATCTGGGAATTATCTCCAAATGACCATGTCAATGGATAGTTCACAGTTTTTGTTTTTAGATTATATAATTTATTACTATTATTATAATGGTAACACTTTACAATAAGGTTCATTAGTTCACATTAGTTAATGTATTAACTAACATTAACTAACCATGAGCAATACATTTGTTACTGTATTTATTAATCTTTGTTAAAGTTAGTTAATAAAAATCCAGCTGTTCATTGTTTGTTCATGTTAGTTCACAGTGCATTAACTAATGTTTGCAAGATTTTAATAAAGCATTAGTAAATGTTGAAATTAACATTAACAAAGATTAATAAATGCTGTATAAGTGCAGTTCATTATTAGTTCATGCTAACTAATGTAGCTAACTAATGAACCTTATTTTAAAGCATTACCATTAGTTAACCTTAGTTAATGTATTAACATGAACTAACAATGAGCAATATATTTGTTACAGTATTTATTAATCCTTGTTAATGTTAGTTAATAAAAATACAGCTGTTCATTGTTTGTTCATGTTAGTTCACAGTGCATTAACTAATGTTAACAAATACAACCTTTAATTTTAATAATGTATTTGTAAATGTTGAACTTAATATTAACTAAGATTAAAGGAGAACTCCGGTCAATTTTAACATTGAGCTCATTTTTTTTCATTTTTTCATGTTAGTTCACAGTGCATTAACTAATGTTAACAAATACAACCTTCGATTTTAATAATATATTAGTAAATGTCAAACTCAACTAACTAAGATTAATAAATGCTGTAGAGGTATTGTTTATTCTTAGTTCATAACTAATGAACCTTATTGTAAACTGTTACTGTTTTTTCACGTTTTTTTTTTTTTTTTACCGCCTTAAACATTCTCTGTTTTTATTCAGACAAACACCGACATCAAACTGAAGGCAGCCGTCAGGTGATCGCACGTCTGCAGGAAATCCCTTCCTCCAAGGAGGTTTGGTTTCGAGCTGCAGTCATCACCGTACCCATCGCCGGTGGCCTCATCTTGGTCCTCCTCATCATGCTGGCCCTGCGGATGCTTCGCAGCGAGAACCGCAGACTGCGACAGCAGCGCCGAGAAATGCTCTCTCGCCTCCATTACAGCTTTCACGGCCAACACCTCACCAAGGGTCATGTGACCAAACTGGACTTAGAGTGTATGGTTCCAGTAGGAGGCCATGAGAACTGTTGCTTGACCTGCGACAAGATTCGACAGTCCGATCGTAGCAGCCAGCGACTTCTATCATTGGTCAACTGGGGAAAATACAGTGGCCGAGGCAAACTGGAGTTTGTGTGATGACTTTAGAATTTAGCTTCTTTCCTGGGACTTGTTTGACTAAAACTTGTTTTATTTCAACCCTTCTAACGGAGGACCTGCAAACAAGAACTCAGAAGAGAACACTTGAAAGCGGTAACCACATGGTTGCCGCTCTAGAAGCACTTTACTTGAATTAGAGACTTGAGGAGAAGACTGCTTGTATTATAGGCTGCGACGAGGAGTGGCTTCGTGCTGGTATTCTTTATAACCGAAGGAGTCCAAGAAATATATTTTGGTTTTAACGTTTGCACTTTTTGTATAAAGAAACTACGGTTGATTTGCTTTAGTAGTGGAGTAAGACCAGTGTGTCAAAATTCTCAGAATAAACAAAAAATTGCCAAAATCGAAGGGGCACAGCAGCTTGTAAAAGATCTTGGTACCTTAATTAGGGTATGCCTGAATATACCCCTAAAAATACCCCTAAAATGTTCAAAATAGCAGTTAAGGGTACATACTCTTAAGGTACCAATATGCAGTTTTCAGGGGTAAACAAGGTACAAAATTGTCCCTTTAAGCGTACTTCCCCACTGATAAGCTGTTGTACCCCTAAAATTTACATTTTTGCATTTTTTTTTTTTACTAACAGTGAAGAATGTCTGCTGGTGCGTGAATGTGTGACTTTTCACTGTTAAAGTTATAGTTCACCCAAAAATGAAAATTCTGTCATCATTTACTCACCTTTGTGGCTTTCCAAATTCAACCTTTTACTATTTCAGCTGGTTCAGTCCGTACAGTGGGTGTGAATGGGGTCCAAACGTTTAAGCTCCAAAAAGGACATAAAGGAAGCATACAAATAATCCATACAACTCTAATAGTTTCATTAAAGTATTCTGAAGCAATATGATCACTTTATAAGATGAACAAGCTAAATTTAAGTGGTAATTATTCACAGATCCAATCAAATAATTGATAAACTGTATAAATCAAATATGCCGACACATTAGTGCCATCAAACCCTATTGGTCCTTTGGTCATGATGTTAAGGATATTGAAAGTTTTGGACATTATGGACTTGGTATTAGAACCGAACATACTTCCAAAATCTTTTGGTTGAACTAACCCTTTAACATTCACTAGTCACCTCTGACCTGCATGTAGATTTTGTTTACTGTAAATATGTGTCACTGTAAATATAACATGTTCAATAAGTAATCATTGTGGTATTTTTCATCTTTACTGTTTCTTCAATGACATCGCAGATAAACTGAACAGCACTGAAAGTACTCAGTGTTGTGTATGATATTGACAAGCTCATTACACCCGGAGGGAAAAGTCTTGGCTAATGCTTCAGTTTGTCAACACATGCACAGTTGCAAGCGCTCGACTGAGGCATTGGAATCATTAGCAGCCGCATAAGGGCATAGCAGTGTAGTGTGGTAGCTATTACAATCAGGTCTTGTTTTACAGTAGCGCTACACTGACTGACTCAGTCCCCAGGCCACAATCACTCAGCATCAAACTCTTTCACAGTTACCGCTCGGCGTCTTTGGAAAGAATTCCGATCCTCTGTGTAAACATTCCATCTCACACTACTTATTGTTAATTCCACTGGACTGAAGGTGTGGTTGACACTGGTTTCCAGTGCAAATTTGATTTTATGCTAGTCTCAAACAGGTAGTGCAGTGTATCCTGCAATCCTACAATAATTTGACAAATAATCCCTTGTGACAGCACTCCATGTCTCTTTACCCATTTTTTTTTGCAGTAATTCCACTTACTGTCATTTTACACTTTAGTCCACTCCCGAGATCCCGAGTCTTAACAGTCTCTTTACGCTTCCCCAAACATCTGTCCCCATTCACTTTCCAAGCCATCGCGGCACTGCACAGTCGGCTTCTGGCTCAATGCACAAGAAGTTAACAGTTATTGTTGACCCTGGAGAAGAATGCAAGCGTTATTGCAGTGAATCGAATAAAAGGCAAGATTCCTCTGACAGTAATAACAGGGAACTTCTTCTGTGGCCCACACATATTTTAAAACAAACTCAAATTTATTCGTTGCTGTGCATTTTTGCAGAGGTTAACATCAGAACAGAATGAACCTTTCCTTTGCCTTCTTTGATTTTGGTGGTGCTATTTTATTATTTGAAATTTTATTTATTTTATCATCAGATTGATGCCATAATCGCATTTAAAAGCCTTCATGTAAACACCCCAGTCCATCCAATAGAGATCGATCCGAATAAAATTTCGGTTGGATTAAAAAGGGCTGGTGTAGACGTGAAATAATATTATCAACTGGGAAAAAAAAAAGGATACAAATGCTTGAATATGACTATTTTCTCAATAAGATTCAAAAATACCTTGAGCACATGTGCAGTGCTGTGATGCATATATGTTTACCAGATCCCTTTTATAATAAGACTTTGGAGACTTATTTTAGATGTCATATCTTCATTAGTACTGCAAATCTTTATGACCTGTTTACAAAAGCCAACAACATGTCATACAGTTCATTCTCATGCTATGAAGTGCTGATAAAGTGTGCCTGCTCAAACATGTCAGATAATATCAAAGTATTTAAAGTGAGGCTGGAGGATGCCCATGTGTTCCTGCAGACAAATAAAATGAAAGAAATAAAAAAAAATCAAGACACACAAGTTTTTATATAAGTTTAACTAGCCTAAGTTTTTTTTTGTTTGTTTGTTTTTATCTCTTTAAAAACTCTGAATTAAATTTTTCGGATACAAACTTCTACTGGACGGCCGAAAGTAAATGTAATTTAGCTTCTCCTTGTATTGTGAATGTGAGAAAGGTTAGGTTGTAAAAAAGGGTAAAAAAGTATTGTAAATACTAATAATAATTATAAATGATACAAATAAATAATTGAATTAAATATAATTTGAACACTGAAACATTTTAATCCAAGATGAAGCTGAACAGTGGAGAAAAATTGTAAATGTAAACTATAAATTTACATATTGTTCATTTTGAAGTAAAAAATAAATAAATCTATAATCATAAATGGATGATTTTGCCCAAAATTTGAGTGTGCTATGTATTAGTGCTATATATTATTTTGTGTTTAATAGTGTACTGTGTTTAATGGCAAATTAATCAACTATGAGTGTTGGAGTCAACATGGTTCTCGTGAGGAACATGAATGATCATTAAAGGAGCTCAAATATTTCACTTATGAGGTTCCATTTCAGTTTGGATGCTTCCTTGAAAGGTAGATGACTTTGTAGACCGTAGACAACAAGGCAGCTTAGTTTAAGAAGATATCAAGTTCTGAGAATCAAGTGACAGATTGCATAACAGCTCTGTTTTTCAAAAAAACAAAAAAAGCCCCAAATTGATCTCTGTAGCACACTATCATCTCAAAATTTGAAGCTGTACAAATGTGTTTTTGAAAGATTTTTCTCAGCAAAACCTTTAAAAGGTGTTTCAGAGGGAGCTGGACCAGCTTCTAAACCTGGCGTATGTTTAGTGACCTTTTTTCTCCAACCTTCTCTCATGCCAATTCTGCTAACAGACAGGAAGTACTTAGTCACTTGATGTTTACTTCAGAAATGGCAGGCTCTCTACACCCAAGGGTCTCACATTTGTTTCTTTTTGATGTTCATCTTTTGATTTTTGACTGTAGTAGTCAAAGTAAAAGGAAAAAATGTTGTTTTCAGTTCAGTCTCTCTTGATCCTCAAATCAAAGGACATTCAGCAAATATTACATCACTGGGCAGAGGGGAAACTCATTTAAAGTTTGTAGCTACTGTAATTGATCAACTTTAACTGCCTGACTGTTTTATTATTTTATTTTGGTGGTTCAAATATAAAAGATATTTGACAGAATAAGCAAGCAACTGTTATTACATTTTTGAGTCAAACTGAAACATATTTGTTTCTTTTTTTATTGTTTTGTTGGTGGGCGCAGTCAAAATATTGGTTGGAGCTTCTGTATTCCATGAAGAAATAATATTCTAAGAATTATAAGATAGAAGACTATGTAACAATAGAAAGATGAGAATTACGCTGGCAAAGCAGGGACTGTATGAGTAGAACAATAATTTAGAACCTGCACATAAATTATTATTCGAAACAAAGTTTGGGGGCGATGCCCAACCCGCGTTTTGATGATGGGAATATGGTTGGATTTGAGATTCACATATGATTCTTCACAATGTTTGAGCAATGGCAGCTTTATAGTTTCTGAAGTAGCCAAGTAATGAAAAGTAATGACAACAAAGAGATATAGGTGGACTGGGAGTCATAACATTTAGTTCACTCTCAGTTCTCAAAAATTAATGATATAAGATCATAATGAAACTCTGGAGCTATAATCTGTTGTATTATAGCAAATACGTGGATAATTTCCTGAATATTGGCAGTGAAATCAAAATATAGCATTCCTATAATACTGATGGATACAAGCACAAATATTAGCAGGATACAGCCATACAAGATTTTGTGTTAGTCAGAACTAGTGATCTGTAACTGTGTAACTGTGGTCATATCTTATATGATTTCAACACAAGCATCACAAAAACATTTTTTATTGTGTTTAGCAACCGGAGACATTGGAGCCACACTGAAAAACCAAATTGTATTCAGACTAGTTATTTTCTGCCCCCTCTTTAAGCGAGGGGGTGATTTTCACAACTGTAATTTTCAGAACGATGATTAAAGTTTTGAGTGCAAGTTCGAAAATGAAAGATCTCACAAAGCCGCGACACGCAGCACCACATAAACTACCATGTTCTTGTTTACCAAAGCCTTATACTAACTGCTGAAAAACAATATTCATAAAGGTGGTTTTGAGCTGACAGATGAGGGAAGACAGAAATTGACTCTATGATGGTTTTCTCAGAGAAGCCTCTTATTTGAGCAATATTGTCTGTAAAACAGTACTGCCTTTCTCCCCCACTGCGCTTCTCTTCCTGGCTTCCATTTTCTTTGTGGCCTTGTTAAATACTGGCTATTTGGTATAAGGTTTTGAGCTGAGGAAAGAACATTTATTGTGTAGTAGTGGCAGAGCTGAACATTGTTTATTAAAAAAAACATAAAAATACTTTAATACACCTCTTTTATGATGAGCATGTTTTTAATTTCTGGATTCAATTTCATGTTGGTGCTTCCTTTTTCTTACAACTTTCTTGATCTCACAAAATTAAAAAAAGAGTTTTTTATGGGTTGGTTGACACTTGGCATGTTTAGTTCGATTAAAACTAACTTCTGTTCCTGGAGATCTACCTCCCTGCAAAGTTCAGCTTCAGCTCCTGATCCAACACAACTGAAGCAGCTCATTAAGTTCTTCAGGAGCACATGATAATTACAGACAGGTGTGTTGGATAAGGGTTAGATCTCCAGGAACAGGATTTGCACCCCTGGTCTAAACTGTCAAAGCGTGTTTGCAGGGTGCAACAGAGATGAAAAAAAAAGCAGGATCCATGCACACCAGTTGTTTTAATAACAAAATGAAAACCAGAACTCCGGTTACTCAGAACTCTCTCAAATCATGGACAGAACAACCACTAATATAGACAATAACGGATAAAGGGAAACTGAGGGCAATAAATACACAGGGAAACACTAGGGCTGTATCTGAAATAGCCCCCTATACCCTCAAATAGGGCATTAAATTGAGGGGACAGCTATTTGTAATAAATATAAACCATAGTGGACATTATCGAGTGCACTCATTCAATCCCACAATGCACCACAATAACGAGTGTACAGTCGATGTATGCTCAACGGCTGTCCGAATTCGCTCACTCGTTTTCATTCACTCCTTCAAGTGAACTGCATTAGTGGACTAACAAAGAGAATAGTGAATGAGGGTTTACGGGGCGGTTTCGGATTTAACCCAGGACTTAACAAGGTAATCAACAAGACACAGGTGAGACACACTAGGGCAATTCAAAAAACATGGCAAAGTATGGGCTTGAACAAAGAAAAAAAAGAAACTGAACTGAAAATGGTGCGAAACTAACTCAAAGTCCAACTGAGGCAAAACACAAACAGACCAGAAGAGACATTACTACCCCCCTCCCCCCTTCGCCCCTCCTCATACCCCTCTTCAAAAAGGCACGTCCACACGCACAACAACAACAGAGGAGGGCACTTCAGAGGAGGACACAGAGCTGGCAGACAGGGCAAGCCAGGTTGAGGGAAAAATCAGGGGCGGGAGGTTGCAGGGAGTGACCCCAAGCAGTAATAACAGGACGAAGGCCCACGGTGGAGCCGATGGAGCCATGGTGGAGAGGCCAGGCAGACCAAGGGGGATGATAGACAGAGATGGAGCAGGTGAAGGTGGAGACCTAGGCGGACTTGAAGAGACAAGATGACACTGAAGGTCAAGCAGCCAAGGTGGAGCCAGGGTGCCAGAGGACTGAGGCGGAGCTGGTGCGACTGAGGACTGAGGTGAACACAGAGGGAAGGAGGAGCCCGAAAGATCTAAATGGGTGGAGGTCCAAGGTGTAGATGAAGGCCTGGAATTCCATGGCGAAGGCAGAGGGACAACTGACCAAGGTGGAGCAGGAGAGACGAGTAAGCCCGGTGAAGCCATAAAGACGACTGTCCTAGGTGAATCTGAGGGAGCGAGGAGCCAAGGTGCAGCTGACTGGTCAACGGGCCGAGGTGGAGCTAGAGGGTTGACACACCAGGGCGAAGCTGATGAACTGGAAACCTAAGGCAGATTTGAGCTGCTAGTTGGAGACAGAGAAGGATAAGTTGAAGGGCTGAAGGGAGCCAGAAGAGACAGGGCAGAAGAACTGGATTGACAAAGAGACAAAGAGTTATGAGAGATCTCCTTGTACGACAAATGACATGCCCCCATTTCTTCTTTCAGTGTGGGGTTGAACAATGATAGAAAATAACAGGAAGGATCTATACAAAATACAGCAAAAATACAGGACACAGAACAACACCCACAGTGAAACAAGATCTGACCAAGAACAACTGAAAATAAGGGCTAAATGTACACACAAGAAAACACTACAGACTTAACATCATAATTAACAAGACACAGGTGAGATAAAAAGCCATGGCAACAGATGAGCAAACACAGGAAAGTGAACTGATGTTGATCATTTTAGTTCATTACAGGCATCAGAACGGCGTCTTCTTGCAGCACATCTTTGTTTTGCAGCAGATCTTTGCTTTGAATTCCTGGCACTGTGACTTCTTTCACTGTGACAAGTTTGTTATTACACATGAGGATTTTAAAAGTCATCTTTTGATATAGAGAAAAACAAAACCTGACATGTTGTACTGTCACTAGCTCAAGTAGTCAGGCTTCTTTTTTCTTCCATTGTACTATATTCTGGTTGACTTTCTGTCAATAGCCGTTATGTTGACTTCTGGGAGGTGTAGTATAGGGTGATAGTAGGTGATCAAAGGAACACACAGCTCCATAGAGGATTACTGAAGCCGACACCAGATCTTCTCCTATCATGTCCTGTCATGCTTGTAATTACACAAGCTGTCTTCTTCTGAACCAAGCCCTTAAACTCCACGCTATCATGTCTCTCTCGAAGCTGAGAAGATAAACACACACTTCCACATATCTTTGACGTTAAACTTTATTTCCTAGTAACATGGCTGAGGACTTAGCTGGATGTTTGTTGCTGAATGTAGGATGTCACTTTGCCTTATGGCAAAAGACTACTAGTGACCAACACCAAACAGATGTATCCTAAACCATGGTACATCATCTGGTCCTGAATGCACACCATGATATCACAGACAACAAATATGCGCTATGTATTCATATGACACTTAGGGATAGTTCACATAAAACCAGCAACAGCCATCGCTTACTTTAGTTTTAGGGAATAGAACAGCACGGACATTCTGCTAAATTTCTCTTTTTGTGTTCCACATAAGAAAGTATCATATCCCTTGCAAAAAAGAAGTGTGGTTAATTGTAGTTTACTTTACAGCTTATACAACATTTAAAAATAATAAAATAATAATTAAATAAAAGTGTGCTTAAAGAGATGACACTTTCATGACTGTTATTACACTTACATACACTTTTTTTAAAGTGCACTTTGTAGTAATGTCAACTTAAAGGTTTTCCACTTTATGAACTTAAAGTACATACTGTAGTGTTATTTGATATTATATTTTAAATGTACAATAGAAATCATATTAAAGTATATTTGATTTTACCATAAATGCTTGTCAGTACATTTAGCAGTACACTTTTACCATATTTATAATAAAGTAAATCTAAAATTACATGAAAAATTTTACTTACATCCTACATCCATAATATATTTTCATTTAATCACAAATAGCATGCATGTCCAAAAGCATTACATTCAGTTCACACTGATGTATATTCTTCTAAAATGTATTATTTCTGTAATAAGTATTTGTTTTTAATAAGTATGCTTAAGTGAACTTCCTGTACACAATGGAAGGGTTTAGATTACATAAGTCATCTATTCTCATTAATTCCCCTCCATTTGGTTTGTGCTAGTCCAAACATCCATGAGATCTAAGGAGAAGCATATAAGCGGACTTGAGATGTTATTATTTCTTGTTACTCTATCTGTTTTGTGTGTCATTTAAGAAAAAGATGTAGGGTTGAAACAGAATTTTCAGTCTTCAGTTGGAGAAATATACAGTAACATTGTTAAGCTTTGAAGCACAGTGCATAAGCACACTATTACTAGGACATATTTGGTATGGAGACTAGCTCAGTTGAGCTGGACTGGATGACAGGAATCAGGCCTCTGATGAGATTAAGGGACTTTTTTTCAATGTTTCAACGCAGTTTTTGTCCTAGATTTATGAGAGCGATTGTGCCTCAAGTGGACTCAAAAGACAATGAATCAAAATGACTTGGACAAGAAGGATAATGGGATGACGCAGCAGAACTAAAATAAAATGTAATTTTGGTTTTGAACTACATCCTGACTAGTCCTTACCCTGTGCTGCATTGCATTACAGCAGCTTTGAAGCCACCACAATGTGCTGAGCATTCTCTCTCTCCCACCCTCTTTCTCTCGCTCTCCCTCTCTAGTCAAGCTAAGTCAAGCCAGCACCCGGTGCTTCTAATTATGGGTCCGGAAGATTGTAGGGTTTGAAGTCATCTCCACAGGCCAGCCAAGATTAGAGTGCTGCATCTGTGCTTGTGCTGGAGAAAGAACATGGGGAAACAGACTCTCTGCTGAGTGCTGTATTTAGATGTGCTTGAAATGCAAGATTGTCATCCCGCAATAAAAAAAAAAAAAATTTTAGTTGAAGGTTGGTGTTGCAAGAGTTACAGTAAGAATGCCTAAATTCAACAGAATTATGTATTAACATGAATAAACTATTCAATGCCTAACAATAAACAATAAAATAATTGGCTTTCCATTTGGTCGGCTTTTTGGATGTAGATTTGAGGTGAAAATTTGTAACAAAAAAAATTCAAAAATAACAAGATCTTTACATTTCTGAAGAAAATTTTCTTTTTTTTCCAAAAGCATTGTTAACTAACTATGGTCACAAGTTTCGTTGTTAGCAGCATAGTTCAGCGATCTGGTGTTTCCCCAAAACGTCTCGGTTACGTATGTAACCCTTGTTCCCTGAGTAGGCAACAGAGACGTTACGTCGAATGGCGACAAAATGGAGTTTTGCTTAGAAGCCTATTACCTTCAAGTATTACAAAAAGAGCCAATGGCTAGGAAATGCCATGGGTCTGCGGAATTTGCATAGTGTAACTCAGCCTACCTTCGTAGGTATATAAGGAAGTACGCTGGCAACATGCAGATATGTTTCCTGCTGAGGAGCCGAGACTGAACTCAGGCGTTTCCAGCGGTACAGCGGAAGTGGCAGAAAGACGTAATATCTCCATTCCCTACTCAGGGAACGAGGGTTACATACGTAACCGAGACGTTCCATTTCGTTGTCATTTCAAGTTGCGTCGAATGACGACGAAATGGGGTTATCAGTCTAATCATGCCAACTTCTCGGCTGTCTTCCAGTGCCCTGCGTAAGTGTGAGCTCCCTATCGTTAGACTAGCACGGACGAAGGACTCCAACTTAGCACAGGAATACAGAGGTACACTGGGAAGCATATCTCAGTGGAAATATGCAACATAATGCCCACCCGAAGGGAGGTCTTAGAATACACATTTGACCCTGAGGGATGCATAGGGAAGAACACTGGAGTGTCTAGCCCGCAGGGTGGAATCTTTCAACCCTAGGGGTGGCAAGGTTGCTTGCCAAGGGAAAGACACATGCTCAAAGAGTCTTAAAGCGGAAATACACATGTGGGGGTCACCAGAGGGGAACCATGCACATGAAGGCACCTAGCCGATGCAAAAGCTGCTGCAGGCATAGGCTTTTGCGTTGACGTCAACAGTGCTGGAGGAACTCTGGGTTTCTCTGGGAAACTCACCTGAGGAGAATATCGCACTGATCCAGTTCGTGGAGTGGCATGGCGAGCAAGCGAAGACACCTGAGCGGATCCTAGTTACCCGCTAGTAGAAGCAAGTACACAAGAGGATACTGGCTCCACTCGGAGATTATAGAATCTCACGAATGTGTTGGGTGTCGCCCAGCCTGCAGCTCTGCAGATGTCTGTTAGCAAGGCGCCATACGCTAGAGCCCAAGAGGAGGCCATGCTCCGAGTGGAATGGGCCTTCACACCAAGGGGGCTCGGTCGACCTTGCTGCTGGTAAGACAATGGCGTCCACTATCCAGTGAGACAACCTTTGCCTTGAGAGAGCCTTTGCCTTCAGCTTCCCACCATAACAAACAAAGAGCTGGGGTCCTGAAACACTGCATCCTGTCTACGTAAGCGCGGAGAGTGCATACTGGACAGAGCAATGCCAGTGCAATGCATGCAAGGCTGGGATTGCCTCCTCCAGGGGCAGTGGTTGCAGGTTCACCACCTGATCTCGAAAGGGAGTGGTAGGAACCTTGGGCACATATCCAGGCCGGGGTCTCAGGATCACATGAGAGTTAGCTGGCCCGAATTCCAGGCACACTTTGTCAACGAAAAATGCCTGCAGGTCCCCTACCCTCTTAATGGAAGCCAGTGAAATCAGGAGCGCAGTCTTAAGTGACAGAAACTTAACTCGACTGATTGCAGAGACTCGAAGGGAGCACTCCTTTGGGAGGTTAAGACCACTGAGAGGTCTCAAGAGGTTACAAGAGGAGGACGAGGAGGTTTAAGTCTACTGGCTCCTCTCAAGAACCTGATGACCAGGTCATGCTTCCCAATGGACTTATCCTCAACTGCGACATGATGTGTGGCGATAGCGGGAACATAAACTTTGAGGGTGGAGGGAGACAGCCTTTGCTCCAACCCATCTTGCAGGAAGGAAAGCACAACGCTGATGGGGCATTTACTGGGGTCTTCTCGGGGAGAAGAGCACCAGGTGAAGAAGAGGTTCCACTTCAACGCATAGAGGTGTCTTGTGGACAAAGCTCTAGCGGAAGTGATGGTAGCCACCACCGTTGGTGGTAGGGTACTCAAACCTGCCTCGTCCCATCCAGGAGCCACACGTGGAGGCTCCAAATATCAGGACGAGGGTGCCAAAGGGTGCCCCGTCTCTGAGAAAGGAGGTCCTTCCTCAGAGGGATTGGCCAGGGAGGGGCTGTCACGAGGAGCATGAGTTCGGAGAACCAAGTCCGGATGGGCCAATGAGGTGCAACCAGAGGGATCTGCTTCTCGTCCTCCCAGATCTTGCACAAGGTCTGTGCGAGAAGGCTCACTGGGGGAAACGCATACTTGCAGAGGCCCCGCGGCCAGCTGTGCGCCAGTGCAACCGTGCCGAGCGTGCCCTCGGACAGGGAGTAAAACAGATGCAGTGGGAAGAGTCGGGGGAGGCAAACAGATCTACCTGTGCGTTGCCGAACTGTTCCCAAATCAGCTGAACTGTCTGGGGATGGAGTCGCCAATCTCCAGGGAGTGGCTGGATTCGTGAGAGCTCGTCAGCTGCACGGTTCAGGTCTCTGGGAATGTACATAGCACAGAGAGACCTCAGATGCTTCTGACTCCATAGAAGGAGGTGGCGTGCGAGCTGCGGCATACGACGAGAGCATAGACCAAACTGACGGTTGATGTACGCTACAGTCGGAGGAGATCGTGCAAACTGAATCGCATAGCCGAGCCTAATGGTCCTGGTGACCCAGCGGGACAGATGGGGGAGCCGAAGCCAGACACCCAGAAACTGTACCAGCGGGGTCATGGGGACCACAGACGTACCCTCTGTGAGGCAGCGAGGCGGCATGACTGGCCCAGACTGGGGAGGCAGAGCGTCCCGGTGTGGGGGCACAGTCATAGACTGCGTCCTGACAGAGGAGACCAAGGAAGGACATACATTCCACTGGGGTCTGCTCTGACAGGGGTCTGGCGACAGAGGGGGACGAGAGTGGCGAGGCTTGTAAGCGGCACACACTGTCATCCGCGCATTCTGGGAACTCAGAGATGGGGGTGTTAGTTCTGTCAAAAACCACATTGGCGAGCCAGCGGCGAAAACAAAGTATTCTCCCACGGCCCTGCACCGGGGGAAGGAGTGGCCCTGCAACCACCTCCTTGACAGAACTGTAACCCGTCTCTGAGCTGTCCGCGTCAGGAGCGCCGCTTAGCCTGGCGTATAGAGGGATGCGGGGCCTGAGCAGACTGGGGCGCCTTCCTGCGACCACCTCCACGGCGCGGCCCGGGTGAAGGCTGCTGCTGGGGCCGGGCGGGAGGGGGCGAAAGTCGCAGGAGGGCGCATTCGGTGGCGAGCGGACCGAGGCGTCTGAGCCGGCGGCTGGGTGGCAGCTGCTGGCCGCGGGGTCAGAATAAGTTTGATAGCCTCAGTCCTCGACCGCTCCGCCGAAGAGGCCAGCCTGGGATATGGGGGAGTTGAGGAAGTGGGTTCGCTCAGCCTTGCGCACATCAACCAGGTTAGGCCAATGTCTGACCACGCATGTGGACACCACCTGACCCAGGGAGCATGTGGTCACCTTCATCACTCATAGAGCGAGAACGGTGGCGGCACGCAGCTCTTAGATGAGCCCTGAATCAGACTTGCCCTCGTGCATAAGGATGCAGTGAGGCAGCAGCCAGCCCCACAGCTTCTATAGGTATTTGCCCAGACAAAAAACCTACAGGGGTGCTTAGGGTCACCACGCCAGGTGGAGGCGCTGTGGGGACACAGATGTGTTGCCATGTGGTCCAGGGGGAACCCCAGTGTACTCTCGGCCGCGGCCTCTGCGAGAGCAGAGAAGACGGAAGAGGCAGTTGAGCAGTCACGAAAAGTCATTAAAGAGGTTTATTTTTTACTTGTGATAGTTATTGTTTCCTTTGTCCATGTTCATTAGTTGTCATGGTTTCTTGGTATGTTCATATTTGTTACTCATGTGCTAACTGATTAATCCAAACCGTTCCTTGTTTTCTCCCTTCATTGAGGGGCTGTTTACACAACAAAACTTTTAATGCATTTTGGCCATTCGTTTACACGACAATGGCGTTTTGGGTGCCTGAAAACGCAAACTTTTGAACTTTTCAAAGTGCACGTTTTTGAAAATGGTCTCTATGTAAAAAAATAAAAATGTGGATCTGCACATGCGTATTACGTGTTCAGTCAATAGTATTTCATCGCCATCAACTGGCCTTACAGCAGAATACAGCGTTTTAAGTTTTTTTCACGGATCCGTGTAATGGGGATTGTTTTAACATTGGTGTTGTCTGAACGCGGAAAACTCAAAGGAAAATCTCAGTTTCAAGCAGTTTCAGTTGTTTCTTTGTCTGTTCTCATCTATAGTTATTTGTTAGTTAAACTATTACAATAATTAGATTTTAATCTGATTAATTAGCAGAAGTTATTACTCCACCAACTGTGTGACTACATTAACCAATGTGGTTCAAACAACAGATATCTAACAAAGTTACTTTCAGGAACTAGCTAGTTCATTTCTCCAATAATTCATTGTACTAACAGTAGTTAAGCAGCGAGTTAAATTGTTGTATGAGAAACTCACCCCTGGATGGTTGCTAGGGAGTTCTGGATGGTTGCTACCCAGACAGCAACATTGTGTCGGCCCAGATCCGGGCCATATCTGGTACATGTGGATTCAACGCGTTCCAGATGTGGGCCGGATCTGAGCCGACACTATGTCTGGATAGGTAGAAAGTTAAAGTAAAAGTGAAATTCTACGCCTGACTATAAGCTGTCTCAATTCAGAATCTGGATCTTTCGAAAGGATGAAGACTTCACAGGCCAAGGCCAAAGGTCAAACCGATTGTTTTTAAATGGGACGGTCTAGCCTACAGAGAATTGTTCTTGTTGATAAGCAACTATGACAGCTGCCATTGATGAGCAGCAGTATCATTTGTACTAGACTTTTTTTTAAAGCTATATTCAACTGTCTGAATATGTTAACCTTGGTTCATTTATGTACAGTACATACATTTTTTATAAACTATTAATAAAAATGCATCTTAGTAAGATATGAATAACATTTAAACCACTTTAAAGTGTTTTTGTAACATTTGTAGTGTTAGATATTCCACTACATCGAAACCCAATATTGAGTATAAGTATTTACTTAAATTTAAAAGTGTTATCCAGAACAATGAATCTTGGGACAGTCTGGGCCACGAAGGATCCATCTGTTGTATCCTGTATTTCACAGGAAACGAAGGATGCATTTCGAGGCTGCATATGTAGGATGCTTTGAATTGGGACAGACTTTGTTGAGCCGCTATGATGCATTTGATCTTTGAATGCAGCCTTCGAAGGATGCAGCCCCTGAATTTAGACACCGCTTATGTCTCTGGAAATAGTTGCCTGTTTTATCCTTCACAAGGTGAAAATCGGGTTATAGGCTAATTAAAATATATTTTTTTTTCTATTGATTTTTAGGGCACATTGTAACACCTTTTAGAGAAATCAGAGTAGAATAGCTTACTAAGTTACTGTTTTCTCTGCATATTATGCTTTGATGGGGGAAAGTATTTTCATATCAAAAACAATGAAATAAGACTGAAAAAAAAAGAAAAAAAATTGAGGGAAATTTCAGTGTCAAATATTAAGTAGAACCCAAATGAGGCAGGATTCTTGGCCAGTGCAAATGTGGATTTTGGTTTCGGTGAAACTGATAGTTAACTACAATGTTTCTGAAATTGCGTGTTTGGATGCTTTGTGGCTCCTTTCTTCCAGCAGAGTCTGACAGTCTGTTGTCAGAAGCTGTTTAGATGGAGCCATACACACATTTTCAGCATAACAGAGTGACAGCTACCATTAAAGCCTGGGATTCTTTCTTGTTTTGCAACATTGTACAAAGCGCATCTCTAACACCCATGTACAAGAAAAGGGAAATTAATACCTTAGTAAACTTTTGTAGTGATTGATGGATCTTTGAGAATGGTAGAATGACAAACAAAGCATGACTTTAAATTCAGCTCTGTATAATTGTCTCTCAAATTAGAAACTATGATAAGATCTTCAGTGACATTTAACAGAAATGTAAGTATTCTTATTTTCCCAGCAACTCTAAATAACAGTCATTAAAATGTCTTCACTCTTACAGAATTTGTGTGAGTGTTTCTGAAACACAAAGAGGAGTGGGGTCACTTATGAAAAAGAAGTACACCTGCTGACAAGATTTTTTTCAGCAACAGCAACTACTTTGGGAATGCTGCGTATGTAACCAGTACCATCTTCTGGTTGCCAACACCTAACATGTGCAAAGAAAAGCTATATTTAGCTTAGTGGCAAGCAGGGCAGCGGCGAGAGCCGTGAGAAATGATGATGCTCTGCATCGGTTCACTGTTGTCGTTCCTCCTTTTATGCTTCTCCTGCAGCTCCTCTGTGAGATATACAAGACCGGTGCAGCTATTCCTGCAGTGCACTAACAGAATTCTCTCTGAAACCCTCCACCTCCCCAGCTCCACCTGCCTAGATATGCTACTGGATTTAAGTATCTATTCATGCAGCAGCAGCAGCAGATCTTACATGCTCACAGCAGCATGTTTGTGTATTTATTGGCAGTAGCAAGTCCATACTTGCTCTGGCAGCAGCATAGCATAGTCCACGAAGAGAAAATACATAAACATAGCCGATTTTAATTCAACATCTATAAAGATGAGATGAAGTTGTAATTTAGTGCATTTAAAATATATTTACTTTTTTATTTATATTTTATTTTATATTTACTCAAACAGAATACAGTTAAAATTATAATCAAGTACTTTAAATGTGCTTTATATGTTAGTAGTATTAGTATTAGTAGTATTTTTTTCTTTTGGGCCTGTCCAATCCCCCACACTTGCGGTCTTTGCACTTGACCGTACATCCTGGTCAGTGTACTTACATGATGTATTTCCTGTGTTTGGCCCAAGTGTTCAAGTGTGTGTAGAATTTTTGATTACCTGATGGGACACACTTATAATGGTGTAAAAATGCATGTGTTTACTTTATTTTGATTGTCAATACTTTGCATTTTAAAATAAACTTCTAAATGTTTGTTCAGCGGTCGTTTACTGTATGTAATAGACGACTCAATTTAGTAATTGGGGTGCTTCTAATTAAGTGATAAAAAGCAGTTGCAAATGCTGTAGAAATAAAATGTGCAACCCTTTATGTTTTACTACCAAATTATATGTTTTACTGTTTCACTTTATGCTTTATGCAATATGTAACTAGGTGTAAACAGGGCCAAAGTGACATCGCCAACTACTGGACTGACATGGACAATACAGCATTTTTAGTCGTTTTCGCTGATCATTGTGAACGTTGATCGTTTTGACAACTGTATGCTGTATGCGAAAAATATAAAGGTACAAAAACGTCAGTACATCTTTGTTATGTAAACGTACCCTAAATATATAATATATGGGTACAGTTTTTAAAGGTGCAGTGTGTGATTTTTCGGTTCGGTTGCGAGTTGCTCTAATGGCTCCGCCCACTACTCACCCCTCCCTTTCAAAGAATCTACGGTGGCTAAAACGGGACAAACATATCGTCGACTGAGACAGCAGAGAATAGCCAGAGTAAGCCGAGAGTGTGTAACATTGTCACTGTTTCTGTACCACAGTCCATTATAAACCACATCATGGATAAAGTTTACAAAGCCATAGTCAGGTGAGGGTCTTAATATATAATATAATAATAGTAATCAGCTGATTGTCTCACAAACGTAACCAGCACATTTCTCCCCACATAAACTCGACGCGTCCGCATGAGCCCAAAGGTGCGCGCGGCAAAAATGACATGATTGTAACAGCGCTTGCGCCTCCGTATCCCTTAGACACCATGTACTACACACAATAGGCTTTTCTTCTCTGATTTTAAAAACTCTTCGCGAACGACTTAAAATGCTTCCAAGATCGACTTGTCGCGATCGACGGGTTGGTGATTCCTGTAACATACTGTTTTACGGTCAATGAAAAGAGTACTCAGCTGTCTCACGAACGCAACCAGCACATTTATCCCCACATAGCAAAGCCATAACACAGCGATGGAGAATAACTAAGTTACATGAAACAATCCAACTACATATTTTACACCACTGACAAGGGAAAGTCACTACTCACGGTGTCTATCTGGCTTCTAGCTTTCTGCGGCTTCTCTTTTAAGGTAGTGACGAAACGCGCTCTGTAGCGCTGTGTGTTCGCTGTCGGTTACGGTAGAAACATGACGTCACAATATGGCAACCTTCATAGAAGGAGATTCCCGCGCCTATGTAGATATAAATGACTCATTCTAAGGTAATACAAACTTAACGGTTCATTAAGTAAGGTCTTTATACACCACTAAACACATAGTTATGGCTCTTATATTGCCTTTCTGTCAATAGATCCACAGAAATATTACACACTGGACCTTTAAAATAGTTAAAATAGTACACACTGCCACATCTTACCCTAGTCTCCCCTACTGTGTTTTAAATACATGCATGCTTAATAACTTGTTTTCTTTCAGCTTGTTCCTTGTATAGGTGGTTTCTTTGAGCTGTGTGTGTAGAAGGGCGTCTTGCTGGGTCCTGCCCTATGATTGCTGAGCTCGTCACTGCGTTTAAACGTGCTCTGCTCTGTAATTATGTGTGTGCCAGGCTGTCTGGTGAAAAACAGGCTGGGAGAGAGAGAGAGAGAGAGAGAGAGAGAGAGAGAGAGAGAGAGAGAGAGAGAGAGAGAGAGAGAGAGAGAGAGAGAGAGAGAGAGAGAGAGAGAGAGAGAGAGAGAGAGAGAGAGAGAGAGAGAGAGAGAGAGAGAGAGAGAGAGAGAGAGAGAGAGAGAGAGAGAGAGAGAGAGAGAGAGAGAGAGAGAGAGAGAGAGAGAGAGAGAGAGAGAGAGAGAGAGAGAGAGAGAGAGAGAGAGAGAGAGAGAGAGAGAGAGAGAGACAGCCTCGGGCCTGGGCTGAGAGAAGGGAGGAGAGCCGCTCTCAAAGCCCCATCCTTGTTATTTAATAGTCTGACAGACAGCCATGGCTGGCTCCACACTACCTTTTTGTTCTACATAATCTGGGTGTTTGATTTGTAATATACTATGACGAGGCGGCTGATTTGAATGGTTTTGAAATTGAATGAACCTGAATGAAAACCTGAATGCTGCTAATGCAGAGCAGCTTGTGCATATATGAAACCTTCATCTGTAAGTTAATTGAATGTTAAATCTGAATCTGAGGTTTTTGTCATCAAAATATAAACAGACATATAGTTTGTACGACACCACAACACCAAACACCACCTCAGTTCTATCTCTGGCCGGACCTGAAGGGTCTGTTTCTGCTTTTGTGGCTCTTCTTTAAATAACATCCCAGAGGCTTTTATCATTTACACCAACCCCTACATGTGTGCAAGAGCATATTAATATACTTCTCTTACTATTTTTGCAGTATAGTGTACAAAACATAATGCACTTAATATAACCCTGTTATATAATATAATGTCATATAAGTGCTGTAAAAAATAGAACACTGTGTGGAATATTGTATTCCACAATGCAAAATAATTCACCTGCCCTTTTATTTTCAGTGTGATGGATGAACCAGAAGTAATTACAGCCAAAAAAAAAAAAAAAATGATGATCAGGCTGACAAAAGTTAATGTATTTTTATACAGAACTGAATTAGAAAAAAAAGTTTCCACTTTTCCACTTTTAATTTTCAAATTATAGCTTGATAGCTTTTATGTATGTTGCTCTTTAAAATGAAATGATTTACAACACAGTAACGATTTTATAGTTCAAATAATGTGTACACAAACCTGTATTTTACTGAAGAAATGCACTAATTCGATGGCAGTGGGAACTTCTCTCTCCTGAAGAGAATGCAAAAAAGCCTACGATAAATAACTCAACGGCTGAGTTTATATGTCTGACCAGGAGCAGGGTAACACAAAATCTACCCAAGCACTGAAAAAATAACCCCCCAAAATGACAGGCTCAACTCAGCATTTGGTTTGAAAAAATAAACCCTTTTTAGAGTTTAATGACATATTCCTTAACGAGTTAAGGCATGTGCCTCAAAAAGTAAATTAGCTAATGATTCATTAAAACAAACAGGCAGCTAGAATCTGAATGATTTTGACCCTTGTGATAATTAACATTAATTTACACTATTAGTGTCGCGGCTGAGTTGCCGAGACGAGGTGAAAGAGGATATACTTGCAGCAGGTTAACTTTATTTTCCAAGAATATAAAAGAAACAAAACACTCCGAAAACAACCTCTTGACATTAAACAGAACAACCAAGCATATAAAGATTGTCCGGGAAGCAGACACACTCTGCCAGTTTAAATCTAGACTAAAAACACATCTCTTTGACCTATCATACACAGAACACATTATAGACTTCTATAATTCAATGTTAGGCTGAAAAGATTAGGTCAGCCGGAACCGGGAACACTTCCCATAAATTCTGATGTTCTCGTTACATCATAAGAAGGATGACATCTACGCTAATATTAGTCTCTCTGTTTATCCCGAGGTTTACCGCAGTCCGCCGGATCCAAGCCGTATCCAGATCTGATGAAGGACCTGCGCCTGGACACGACGACAACGCAGTCCTGAAGTGTCAACTAGTCTCTCCCCTGTGAATCCCTCCTTCCCTTTACCTCTGTACAGATAAAACATTGTCAAAATAATTCCGATTCACATGGCTACGCGGAAGTGATAAATAATTCTTTATTATACATTTTTAAGGCCAGACAAGTAATGTGTTGAGGGTTGGTTTGTAAAGAAAGACTACAGGCCTGCACACATATATATTCAAACACGCATAGCTATAGACTAAACACGAGATGGGCATGTGCCGTCGGCGTTTTCCAGGGTTCGCGTTTTTCAGGTTTGCGCAGAGATAACCTTTTTTTGCACCTTGTAATCTATTTCAGGGTTTGCATTCTCGAGTCGTCAGGCTCTGTTGTTGTGTGGATGAGCGGCCGGAGTGCGTTAAAGGTTTTCTGTTAGAACGGTGTTGTGTTAGCGGCCCCTAAGTTAATAACTAATGATCTTTGCAACGGAAGTGAATCAATCAATCAAAAAATAACTTTAGCTGTACAATCACTTTATATACTAGAGCTGCTGTAAAGCCAAAACAATCTCTGTTACTGTAATTTCCTATCATCCCTGTAAAGCTGCTTTGAAAGAATCTATATTGTTAAAAGCGCTATATAAATGAGGGTGACTTGACTTGACTAAACACAGGGCTTTAATACAAAGCAACCAAAAGGGGGCTAATTAACTAGACACACCTGAACATAACTAAATCAATCAGTAAACATAGAGACAAACAGGCAGGGCACGGAGGAGAACTGAACCAATTAACAACCCAGACAGCAACATCGTGTCGGCCCATATCTGGACCACATTTGGTACATGTGGATTTCACGTCTAACAGACGTAGGCCCGTTAGGGCTGGGCATGTAAACCACACTCTTTGTTAGGGCGCACGCCTCCCATGCGGACGGGCCCGGGTTCGTGTCCCGCTTAGAACGGTCAGTGGGAACTGGAGGGGCTACACACACATACCAGATGTGGGCCGGATAAGGGCCGACACTATGTTGCTGTCTGGGAACCTAGAAGATAATCAAAGAAACTCTGACACAGACATAACAATAGATTAAAAAAAAAAATCTAAAGATGAACAAACAAACTCAAACCAAGGCAATTAGTTATTTCTAAATGTTTAGGGAATTAATCCATGATGACACATTCAATTAGCAGTAATTCATGTATGATTTATTCTACCATTCTTCATTAGTTGCTGATAGTGCAATCATTAATGAATAGCTTAGTTCTTTATTAGTCATACATTAACCATGAATTAATGCATATCAGTGCACACATATTGTTAAGTGTTACCATTTCATGAAAAATATGTTTTAAAAAGTATGTACTGTATATTCCATTTAGTCTCTAATTCAGCGACAAATATAGTTCTCGATGATTAGCTACAGAGGAAAAAACAAAGTTGTTTAAATGAGTTTAATGAAAAATACCCTTATCATTTCATGTAAACTTCCTGTATTTGTACCAAATTTACTAAAATGACCAAATGTGTACTGATGTATCCTGCACCACAAAGGATATACTATTTGTGGAAAGAATTGTAGAGAAACCTCTGGCCAGTCCTAAAAAAAAAAGAAGTGATTTCTGCCAGTAGTCTGTTTGTATTAATAACCTCGTCAAACGTGGAAGTGGCATCGGGAAACACTTGCGGTTATCCCACAAATTAATATTACCTTCCTTCTGAAACAATTCCCTAAAGGGCTCAGGATGTGAAAACAAATGGGCACATCAGTAAATTGACATCTGTTTGTGGTTTGTCTGGACTCCAGAGCAGAACTGGAGTTGATCTGGCTTTAGTGCTTTAAAGTTTAAACTATTAGTCGGTTTAAGCGAAGACCTTGATCTTCTACAAAATAATCATACCCGTCCTCTTTAATTATTCCTGTTAGCTATTTACAGTATAATAACTTTGAATAAAGTAGGCTATTGAAAATAGACCCTGTCCCACCAAATAAATGTTAACTGTGAGTAGCTCAGATGCGTTCCAGCCCTAAATGACGACACATTTGTGTTTAGCATTTATATTGTTTAGTCTTGTACATGCTTATTTTATGACCTGGGCAATTATGTCGGATGAAACTGCACAGTTCCAGGTCTGAAAGAGGTAGAAATGAAAGGAAAGAGGATGAGGAAAACCATTCTCTGTTCTCTCCATAAAAAAAAAAAAAAGTTCTGAAATCTTGGCGACTGTGCTCTCCATAAAGTCACTCTGAGAGGGCCCCTTTTTATTTGGTTCGAACAGGAGGTTTGTGTTAACGCCATCACCAACTGTACACAAGAGAGTCCCTGGTTCTTTTTACAGAGGGGCCTGGAGTTCATTAAGCCCTTTGGTGGGACGAGAGAGAAAAAGAGCCTCGGAGCAGGTCTTTACATCGAAGGACACGAGCTGCCTGCTTCTGAGCATGGAGGCCAACACCTGTACCGACTGGATATCCTGTATGAAGTGGAGAATAGAATTGTTTTATTGCAATTTTAGGGGAAACTGAGTTTTGCTTTATAGTTACATGTATACTGATCCAGTCATTTCCTAATCATGTAAGTGCTTCTGTGTTGAATGTTGAGTGTTTAATGTAACGTTTGATGATGTCTGTGCTTTTTGAGAGCTTCTTTTTTGTAGACACACTTTTAATAAAAGTGCGCTCACGTAGAGATTTTCTTGGGGTAATGTTTATATATAAATGCATATTTAAAAACTGTAAAGTCGGTTCCATGACTTTCAGTCACTCACGTGTCCATGTCCATGCTAACACCCGCACTTTATCCAACATTCAGAGGTCAAAAAAGCCCTTCATTCAAGTCAAGCAAGTCAAGTTGCAGTGGCATGTGGTTTTGCCAAATTGTGTTGCAAAATGATGAATAATTTGCATGCTTTGATGGCAATTACATTATTAGCTACCTGCCGAGATGCATACTTATTTTAAGCACTTTTGTAACATCTTTTATTTTCACAGATGTTATTAAAGTCTTTCAAATGAAATCAAAGATGGTGAATGGGTGACCCCAATTCAAATGGGGAAAGCACTCATGCCCTGACTGGATTCACCCCAGATCTCCAGCACTCCCAAAAGCTACCTAACAACGAGAAGGGAAACTTAAAGGCAAATACTACCAGCCATAGTAGTACTCGACTACTACTCTACAACTACTACTACTCGTCAGGTTCTCAGAGATTTGTCAAGGCTCTCGCTGGGAGCGGATAACCATACTTTAAGACCCTCAGAAATGGTGGAATGCTCTGCTCTATGTTCAACCCTGAAGAACAGCATACCAAAGGAGGCGCTAAGCGCTAGCTGCATCCTAATGATACTGCTATTTTCTTAAAGGGAGCCCTGAGGGAGCTAACCTACCTTAAAGACCCAAGTTCAACCCCCACAGTACTCATTTAGGGCATGCTATAGCCTGTACAAAGACAATTAGCATAGGCCACAGTTAGAGACAGAACAAGGAGAGACGCACCCCTGCTGGACATCCTCAACTCGATCATGTCTGCTACAAAGAGAGGGAAGGAGGAAAGATGTTATTTCTCCTCAGTTATTCAATCTTGTCTACTTAATCACTTTCTTTCAATTACTTCCCTCAGTTACTTCTCTCAGATTCTGGAAGATCCTCGAAGGAAGAGCACAAGGGCGAGACCAACGCATAGAGGAGAAAGGCTTTCTCTTTCTGCTTGATGTCTGACAGGTTTAACCACAGATGTATCTACATTCCTACCATCACAATTGAATGGCCAATGGCAGTGGCTGTTTGCTTAGTCGACCGAAGAGCCAAATCTGAGTGCGGTGCAGGTCAGCGACCTTCCCAGGAGACAATCCCTGCCCCTGATCCAAATCTTTGAGCAGTTCTGACTGGTACGCCTGTAACATGGCCATCATGTGTAAGGCACCCCCGACCTGACCTACTGCCACATATGCCCTGCCGTTCAAGCGTGAGGGGGTACGTAACGGCTTAGACAGCAGGGTTGGGGTCTTCAAAGAAGATGCATGATAGCTAGCAAGCGCCTCTTCAATGGGATGCATATTCAAATTTGTTCGCTGGACTGGCAGGCTGGGAGGCCTCACTTTCAGCGATATCCTTGCGCTCCTCAGCCACGTCCACGTCCTCCTGGCTGGACGGTGCAAGCAATATGCGATCTGCTGGATTAGAAGATTCAAGAGACAGAGACAAAACTTTCTGATATGATTAATCGGTTTAATTTTTACATCACAAAACCAGGTGTTTTTATCTACTGTATGTCTACAGAATAGAGACCAAACTATGAAACTATTAGATGTTGAGTTATTGTCCAAAGGCCTTTGTTAATCTGTGAAATTATTACTTTCATAACAGTCGGATTGTGTTGTTTGACTTTTACTTCAGTACGTTGCGGCCAGTTCCCCATGTCCCTCATTATTCCACCTCTTCCTTATGAGACGGCCACATTCCTGCGTTTCACAGCCATAAACAACTATTAAGCTAATGGGTAAAAAAGTCATTATAGGGGAACATCTGTGGACCCCAAGGTGCCAGTTAAAGTGGGTTAGGGAGGCGCAGTGTCCAGTAACGCTGTGTCTGATTGGAGTAATGTCGCTTATCTTTTCCTCAAGCCCCTCCTGAGAGCACATTACTTTAAAGTCTGAGGTTGGGGGGGACTCAAACAGAAGGGATGAATAAAATAGAAAGAGGGAGAGAGAGAGAGAGTAAAAAGGAGGGTTGAGTTCAAAACAGAAAGCCTAAATTATTAAACAAACAGATGGAAACATTTAGCCCCCAAGTGGTAGCTACAATACCCTTCCTCTCCAGTCAGCTTGTTTAATGCTGTTTCATTTAGCCAGACTCAGATTTAAGGATGTCACTGAAAATTGAGGTGGGTAAACTGTCAAGGAAAATGAGTGGGGGGATCCCTGGCTGTAAATCACATAATTACAGGCCCCAACAAGGAACACAGGCTTTTTTTTTTATTTTATTTTTCAAATGAAACCTGCTTCCCACCAGGACTTCCACTTAAATAACTGCACACAGGCAGCCCTGGGGTGAGCGTGCAGGAGTCAGATCTGAAACTGATGCTGTGTCCGAAATCACATACCGTCCGCGTATTTGCTACATTTGAATGTACATTTTGAATGATCAAAGAAAAAAAAACTGTATAGTATGAACATGGGTAGTATGAATGAAATTCGGATGTACTACATCCGCCATGTTGTTGTTACTGTCACGCGTTGCGCCAATCATAAATCCTCTCCCGTCACATGGCCTCATGGGCTAGTAAAGTGTCCATGTAATGCCCACTCCAGAACTTTTCGAATACTATGCATTCGGACATACTACTGTTTTGACGTATAGTTTTTCACATAGAATGTAGTAGGGAAGTATTTGATTTCAGATGCAGTGTGAGACTCATAGGATTAGATAACAAATAGGTGCCAGGACAAGTGCCTGCTCTCACACAAAACATTTATTGCTGTGTTAGTGTGATAAATGAAAATTGATGTCGCATAATTAATATTGCCTAATTAATTTAAAAGAAAAATGTTAGTCTTTGATCTTTCTTTTGACTTCAGTCACTTTTAAATCTAACGGGAACCGAGGTCAACTTCGTTTTATTATATGAATGGCACATTAAAATTGCCATGGGAACTTTTTTTTATTTATATTTTTACCATGGCTCTGTTGTTTATTCATGCTTCTTTTCAATTGGGATTTGATTTTATTGTTTGACTGCAGAAGCAGCAAGACCTTCATCTATGAAAATCGATCGTATATTAATTATTATAACTTTATTTTGATTTAGTCAAGAGCTGATAAGCTTGTGGGCAGCAATTAGGGCAGTTAGACTTTAAGCAACCCAAGTTTGAGTCCCGGCTTGTGGTCATTTACAATCCCTCTCCCTCTCCAACGTTGCTTCCTGTCAACTCTATACTGTACTGTACTGTACTGTACAAATAAAGGCATAAAAAACTATGATGATCTAAAAAGTGTTAAATAATCATAAACTATTTCAATATTTAAATATAAAAAAATATTTATATCATCACTTTTATTTCCATAACTGTCATGTTTTTGATGTGTTCAGTTCGGTTCTGTGATCTTGTTTCCCCCTTTCTTTGTGATTTTGGTTTAGTCCTGTTAGTTTTTCCCTGTCTGTTTAATTAGAGATTCTCATCACCTGTGTCTTGTTTATTATCCCCGTTAGCCCCAGTACATTTAAGCCCTGTTTTTTCCACTCAGTGTTTGTTGGTCGTCGTCCATGGTTGTGTGTACTGAATTCCTGGAGTTTTTACTTTTGTTCTTGTATGTTTCTGGAAGCTTAGTTTTTAAATAAATTAACTACATTGAAGTTCCCGTGTCCTCGTCTTCAGCCACCTGCACAAACCTGACAATAACAATAATAACATTTAAAATAATTATTATTATTTTCATGTAGCGTACCTGTTTAGTAGGGTGACAACAGTGTCAGAGATTGATAAGAAGAATAGAAGAATATGAGATATGATGTGTGAAGAAAATTCAAGTTACATGTAGACTTATAGCTGGATATTTTTATTTGATGTTTTATTGTGTAATTTCAAGCTGAAATTCTGTAAAATCATGCAAACACATACAAACTCTGTGTATGTAGGATTCATAAAATGCTACCTATGAAATTAAGAAGAAAAAGAAGAAAATCATTCTCCTGTGATGCTTGTATGTTGGAGATTGCCAAATGAAGCTAGTGAGAACGTCTCGGTTACGTATGTAACCCTCGTTCCCTGAGTAGGGAACGGAGACGTTACGTCGGATGACGACGAATGGGGTTTCGCTTAGAAAGCCTATCAGCTTCGAGTATTTAAAAACGAGCCAATGGCAAAGAAATGCCATGGGTCTCCGGAATTTGCATGACGTAACTCCGCCCCACCTCGTGGGTATAATTTGAAAATACACATATGACCCGAAGGAAACATATGGAGAAACTCTGAGGTGTCCAGCCGCAGGTGGAATATTTCAACCTCAGGGGTGGCAAGGTGGCTTGCCGAGGGAAAGACACATGCTCAGAGAGGCTTACAGTGGAAATACACGTGTGGGGGTAGCTCATGGGAGGGACCATGCACACGGAGGCAACTAGCCGACGCCCAGGCAATAGACACTGGCGCTAGCATCAGGGGTGCTGGAGGAACTCAGGGCTTTCGGAGAACCTGAGCAGAATATCGCACGTATCCAGTCCGCGGAGTGGAATGGCGAGCAAGCGAAGACACCTGAGCGGGTCCGGAACTAGCTGTTTGAAGCGAGAACACGAGAGGACACTGGCTCCACTCGGAGATTATAAAATCTGGCGAATGTGTTAGGTGTCGCCCAGCCTGCAGCTCTGCAGATGTCTGCTAGCGAGGCGCCATGCGCCAGCGCCCAGGAGGATGCCACACTCCGGGTGGAGTGGGCGGTCACACCAAGGGGGCACGGTCGACCTTGCTGCTGGTAAGCCAAAGCAATGGTGTCCACAATCCAGTGAGACAACCTCTGCTTTGAGAGAGCCTTTCCCTTCAGCTTCCCACCATAACAGACAAAGAGCTGGTCTGAGGTCCTGAAACACTGCGTCCTGTCTACATAAGCGCGAAGAGGGCGTACTGGACAGAGCAGTGCCAAGGCTGGGTCTGCCTCCTCCGAGGGCAGCGCTTGCAGGTTCACCACCTGGTCCCGGAAGGGAGTGGTAGGAACCTTGGGCACATATCCAAGCCGAGGTCTCAGGATCACGTGAGAACCGGCCGGCCCGAATTCCAGGCACGCTTCGTCAACGGAGAATGCGTGCAAGTCCCCGACCCTCTTGAGAGAGGCCAATGCAATCAGGAGCGCTGTCTTCATTGACAGGAACTTAAGCTCCACTGATTGCAAAGGCTCAAAGGGAGCACTCTGCAGGCCACTTAAGACCACTGAGAGGTCCCAAGAGGGAACGAGAGGAGAGCGAGGAGGGTTCAGTCTCCTCGCCCCCCTCAGGAACCTGACGATCAGGTCGTGCTTCCCTACGGACTTACCTTCCACTAAGTCGTGGTGAGCGGCAATAGCGGCAACATAAACTTTGAGGGTGGAGGGAGACAGCCTTCGCTCCAACCCATCTTGAAGGAAGGAAAGCACGAAACTGATCGAACATCTCCGGGGGTCTTCTCGGCGAGAAGAGCACCAATTGACGAAGAGGTTCCACTTCAACGCGTAGGCATGTCTCGTGGACGACGCTCTAGCGGAAGTGATGGTAGCCATCACCGCGGGTGGTAGGGTACTCAAACCTGCCTCGTCCCGTGGAGGAGCCACACGTGGAGGTTCCAAAGATCGGGACGAGGGTGCCAGAGGGTGCCCCGTCCCTGAGAAAGGAGGTCCTTCCACAGAGGAATTGGCCAAGGAGGTGCTGTCGCGAGGAGGACTAGTTCGGAGAACCAAGTCCGGGTGGGCCAGTACGGCGCAACCAGAAGGACTTGCTCCTCGTCCTCCCTGACCTTGCGCAAGAGCTGCGCAAGAAGGCTCACTGGGGGAAACGCATACTTGCGGCCCCGCGGCCAGCTGTGCGCCAGTGCATCCGTGCCGAGCGTGCCCTCGGTCAGAGAATAAAACTGGGCGCAATGGGATGAGTCGCGGGAGGCAAACAGATCTATCTGTGAGTCGCCAAACTGGTCCCAAATCAGCTGGACCGACTGGGGATGGAGTCGCCATTCTCCAGGGAGGGGCTGAAGCCGTGACAGCTCGTCGGCAGCACGGTTCAGGGCTCCGGGAATGTAAATAGCACGAAGGGACCTCAGATGATTCTGACTCCATAGGAGGAGGTGGCGGGCGAGTTGCGACATACGGCGGGAGCGTAGACCACCTTGATGGTTGATGTACGCTACTGTGGCGGTATTGTCTGATCGGACAAGTACGTGTTGACCCATGAGCAGCGCTCGGAAGCGGTGCAGAGCAAGGCGTACTGCCAGCAACTCGAGGCAATTGACATGCCATAGGCGCTGGGGTCCTGTCCAGGAGCCCGCGGCAGCATGACCATTGCACATGGCGCCCCAGCCCGTGGTGGAGGCATCTGTTGAGACAACAACATGCCGCGACACTTGTTCCAGGGGGACACCAGCCCTGAGAAAACTGAGGTTCAACCACGGGGTGAAGGTCTGACGGCAGCTCGAAGTCACTGGAACTCGGAGCTTGCCTTGTTGCCATGCCCACCTCGGGACTCGGTCGCGAAGCCAAAGCTGAAGCGTTCTCATATGAAGCAATCCGAGCGGCGTCACCGCGGCTGCAGATGCCATATGCCCCAGGAGCCTCTGAAAAAGTTTCAGTGGAACCGCACTCTTGCCCTGTATTTGTCTCAGACAAGTCAGCAGTGACTGCGCGCGCTCGCTCGTAAGCTGCGCGGACATGGCGACCGAGTCGATGTCCATACCGAGAAAAGAGATCCTCTGCACGGGGCAAAGTTTGCTCTTCTCCCAGTTGACCCGAGGGCCCAGACGGGCTAGGTGCCGGAGCACAAGGTCCCTGTGTTCGCAAACCTGGTCTCGAGAGTGAGCTAGGATCAGCCAGTCGTCGAGATAGTTCAGGATGCGAACCCCGTGAACCCGAAGGGGAACAAGGGCTGCCTCGACGACCTTCGTGAAGACGCGAGGAGACAGGGCTAGCCCGAACGGGAGAACCGCGTACTGATATGCCTGCCCCTCGAAAGCAAACCGGAGGAACGGTCTGTGTCGAGGGAGAATGGAGATATGAAAGTAGGCGTCCTTCAGGTCGATCGCTGCAAACCAATCCTGGGGCAACACACACTCGAAAATGCGTTTGGCGGTGAGCATTTTGAACGGCCTCCTGAGAAGGGAGCGATTCAATACTCGCAGGTCCAGGATTGGTGGTAACCCACCGGTTTTCTTGGGGACAATGAAGTAAGGGCTGTAGAAGCCGGACCTCATCTCGGCTGGAGGGACAGTCTCGATTGCACCCTTCGGCAGCAGAGTGGCAATCTCTGCTCGCATGATCGGTGCGTTGCCACCGACCAAAGTGGAGCGGACTCCCCTGTATCGGGGAGGAGACCGTGCAAGCTGAATCGCATAGCCGAACCTGATGGTGCGGGCGACCCAGCGGGACAGTTGGGGAAGCTCTAGCCAGGCTCCCAGGAACTGAACCAGCGGGGTCATGCGGACCACCGGCGTCCCCCCGGAGGGGCAACGAAGCGGAGTAACTGGCCCGGACGTGGACGGCATAGCGATCCGGTGTGGGGGCGCAGTTAACATCCGCGCCCTGACAGAGGAGGCCAGGGAAGGACCAGCGTTCCACGGGGGCCTGCTCTGCCAGGGGTCTGGCGACAGAGTGGGACAGGGACGAAACGGTCCGTGGACGGCACGCCGTGTCAACCGACTCTGGGACAGAGGGGGACGAGGAGAGCACGGCTGGTGGGCGGCGCTCTGTGTCGTCCGAGAACTCTGTGTGCTCAGGGGTGAGAGGTTTGTTTCTGTCTTTAACCACATTAGGGTGCTGCCCACCCGTGGGTGAGCAGCGGGGAGTGGAGAACAAAAGATTCTCCCCCGGCCCTCCACCGGGGGAAGGAGTGGCCCTGCTACCATCTCCTGAAAAAAAAAGTCATCCCTGAGCAGCCCGTCTCAGGAGCGCCGCTTGCCCGGCGCTTGGCGGGGGGCGGGGCAGGAGCGGGCTGTGGCGCCTTCCTGCGGCTTCCTCCTCGCGTCAGCCTGGGTGAAGGCTGCTGCTTTGGCCGAGCGGGAGGGGCGGGAGCTTTAGGCGGGCGCCCTCGGCGGGAAACAGGCTGAGGCGTCTGCCCGACCGACGACGAGGCAGCAGCGGGTCGGCGGGCAGAATATGTTTTATGGCCTCAGACTGTTTCTGTGCAGTTGAGAACTGTTGGGCAAAGTCCTCAACTGCGCCGCCGAAGAGGCCGGCCTGGGACAGGGGCGCATCGAGCAGACGAGTCCGCTCGGAATCCCGCATGTCAGCCAGGTTCAGCCAAAGGTGTCTCTCCAAACCCAGGGAGCGCGCGGCTACCTTCGTCGCCCGGAGAGCGAGGTCGGTTGCGGCACGCAGCTCATTGAAGAGCCCTGGGTCTGTCCTGCCCTCGTGCATGTTTCTGAGCATCTGGGCCTGGTAGACCTGTAGAGTGGCCATAGCATGCAGAGAGGTAGCCGCCTGTCCCGCCGCTCTGTAAGACTTCGCCGCCATAGACGACGAAAATCTACAGGCCTTGGATGGGTGCTTAGGCTCGCCCCGAGAAGAAGCACTCTGAGGACACAGTTGCATCGCAACAGAGCGTTCAACCGGGGGAAGCCCAGTGTACCCACGGGCGGCCGCCTCATCGAGGGGAGGAAAGGCGGATGGGATCAGCGAGCGGTCCCGGGAAGACAGGGGGGTCTTCCAGGACTTCGAGATCTCATCATGCACATCCTGGAAGAAAGGTATTGGGGTTTGCCGTGGACCACGGGGGTCGGCAGCCTTACCCAAAAACCAATCGTCCAGCCGCGAGCGCTCAGGACAGGGTGGAGGCCTCCACTCTAAACCGATGCTCGCGGCTGCCCGGGAAAGCATGGCCGTCATTTCCGGATCCGATTCAGGCACAGCCGTATGCACACCGGAAGGTGGCAGCTGCGCTGAATCTTCACTTCCGGAAGAATCAAGCCCACCTTGTGATGCTGCTACAGACATGGCATCTTCCTCTGTAGCTTCAACCGAAACTCGCGGGCCACCCGAAGGTAGACCCGCGGGAATCGGAGGTTCACTAGCGGGCCCCGACACTGAAGAGGGGGGCTGGGGTCGCGGACACATAGTCGGCGCCTGGTTCCAGACCGTAACCCTCAGGTCACCCTGGCCACCAGCCGAAGTAGCACTCCTCGAGGGAGACTTAGATCGGGGTGTGGATGAGGGGACTCTCACTCTTGCGAGTTCATTGAGTCTCGACCTTAGTGACGCGATGGTCATGTTCCCGCAGAGAGAACATGACTCATCCACGAGCGCTGCTCTAGCGTGATCCATGCCCAAACACACTAGGCAACGCTCGTGCCCATCAGAGTCAGACACATATCTGCCGCAACCAGAAGTGCACGGGCGAGGCATCTTTAAAAAGACGTGCCGCGTGCAAGCTCTTTTAAGAGAGAAACACTCTAATGTCGAAGCGCCCGGGGAGACACGCACTCTCTGGCAAACCACTGCACAGATAAGCAGGAAGCGCGCGCTCGCTGGATATCGCCACAAACACCAACACCAGAGGAACTCGTATGTGAAGCTGACAAATTCAGAGATGGCTTTGTGGAGTGAAGAGAGACTCTTGGCTCCGAAGCGAAAACATAACTGCATGTTGCCAGCGTCCTCCTTTTATACCCACGAGGTGGGGCGGAGTTACGTCATGTAAATTCCGCAGACCCATGGCATTTCTTTGCCATTGGCTCGTTTTTAAATACTCGAAGCTGATAGGCTTTCTAAGCGAAACCCCATTCGTCGTCATCCGACGTAACTCGGAGTGACAACGAAAGGGAACATCAAGATAACATATTTTCTTCAGTGTTCAGTTCCATGTTTTTTATTAAACTATGAAAATGTGTTTACTTAAATTTCTTTAAACATTCATAAGACAGAACAAGTACAAAATATTTTTTTTGCAATCCCCAAAAAGTTTCTCATTTTATCGTCAAGAATCAAAGTACACTTGGACCCCTCACAAATGAGCTGCATTCTTTCATAAAGTGTCTCATGGTCAGTTGTAAAATCGGATATCTTCTGTTTGGATTGTTACTGTTTGCGACCTGTTTCTTCCTCGCATTTCTCTGGGCACAACGTTGACGTTCTTCAGCCACACTGGAGTTGTAAGTGAACTAAATACCCTGGAGAGGACCTCATAAACACCATGAACTAACAGATCTTTCATTTTCAGCTTTTTTTCCCCACCCCCCTTTCCCCTTCTCCAACCACTCCCACACTGTTCTGTCATGAGCATGGAGGCATGAAAATACTTTCCCAAATGGAGATAATTGGGGGGGAAGGAGCCTTGCCCTGTCTGCCTAATCAACTCACACAACAATCGGTGGATTGTTCCGGAAGGCTGGTGACACAAAACCTTGTCCTGCAACATTTGAGCTGTAATTAGCAAGCACTTACTGTCATTCGTGTCAGATGCGGTTATGTGGTGGATTGAATTGAACAATGCGAGGGCTTATACATTGTGTATAGGCATAGTTGTAGTGTAAATGCACATAATACAATGTCTATACAAAATATTGTTTTACAATACCGGACCACGTTTCATTTGGGGTATCTTTTTATATTGTTGATTTTAAGCCATTGTTCTTCCGAGGCGGGCTCGCTGAAAAACACATTTCTCAAGATAGTTTTCACTTCATCTAAATTTTTCACCAGGATTCCTGTATTTCATGTATATTCTGCAGTTTACGCCTTCTAGAAGGTGGTGAATGATGGTTTGATTTGGTTGACAACAAAAGCTACAACATTTTTGGCCTCATCAGGCCATAGGAATTGCATATAATGTACTCCCTGTATTCATTCATTCTTTCATTCATTGAGTTTGTAGATGTAGATGAACACCCACTCATTAGATTTTTTTCGAAGCTGTTCTTTTGCCACCAAATCTGCATTTCATCCAACACAAACAAGCTCACTGTTGATTTATTTACCTCTCCAGTCCATTTTAGCAGTATTGTTTATGTGTGCTGCTCGATGGTGTAGTCTTTACAAATATATAAATATATAATAAAAGATTCAACTCATCGCAGCCAAAGTTCAGCTGAAAGTATTTATCTCTGTCGGTATCTGTTTGTTATTATTTGAGCTTTAATGAACTGCTTACAGGATAACATCAAATGGAGTGTTCTCATGGAAATAATAAACATGATCATAAAATAACATGTATTGTAACATTTTGTCATTTGATATTGATTTTAGGCTAAAAATAACTAAATATCTAATATGTAATATTTACACATTTCAACATTATGTATTTATACAATATTTAATTCTGGTTCCAACCTGTCGGTTCTAACGTGTTGCTTTGTCAAAAGCATGGCTTGAGCCTTGTGAAAAAGAACTTTAGCATACTTTTAAAAAGAGTACTAATCACTGAAATAATATACTTTAAAAATAATATATTTGAGTGAGAACTGAATGAATGAATGTTTTCCGGACACTTAATTATATGCTGTTTACAATCAAATGATTATATTGTAGTTTCAATTCATATTAAATCCAATTAGTCGAACTTAACAGTGCTTAAGTTTTTTTTTTTCTCAACAGTTCTACAACCCTCATGTAGCCCCGCTCCTTTTAAGCGCTGCGCTCACTGTCTTCCGGTTTGTATTTTCACAGCATAAAAGTAAGATCATACGGCTCGTTTTAAAATCTTCCTGATCTACTGTCATTTTGTTGTGACATCCGCTTCATACATTACAATGCTCATGATAACTTCCGTTAACTCTATAAGTAAATCCACTTCACCAGCTAATTTACCTTTCAACAGCAAAGCCATATAAATATACTGAGCACCCCTAAAACTAAAACTAAAAACGAAACCAAATGAGGAACTAAAGAGCTAATTAAAAGACAACAGGTAAACTGAATACAACAATCAAACACACTGGGAAACTGGCTCACAATGAAACAAAGAAAACAAAACATACATTGACACTCACCAAGGCTTCATTTATTTGATCGTATAGAGTAAAAAGCAATCATTACTCCAGTCTTTAGTGGCATATGATCCTTCCAAAATCATTCTAATATGCAGATTTATTATCAATTATTATGGTGCTCAATCAGTATTAATCATAACTATTATTATTATCAATGTTGAAAACAGTGTAACTGTTCTTTTCTGTTTGTGGACTCTTAACATTGACACGACAACGATGTACTAAAAATGGGAACGTTTTTCCTTTCCTTGTTTCATTTCATTGTTCTGTATTGTCTTTGCTATTTGCTTACCGGTTACGTTTCAGCCTCTCCGTGTTTTGGAATCCGTGTTTGTTTTGTTCAAAAGTTTAAGAGTACTGCATATGGATCCTCCTCTCTCACTTCTTGCCTGGTTTATTTTTGTGATATTTTTATCAGGATTTTTATCAGGAACAGAAAGTACAAAAGAACAGCATTTTTGGAATATAAATATTTTATAACATTATAAATGTGATGTGTGCTTGCGGAATAAAAGTATTAATTTCATTCCTTTAAAAATAAATACAAATACCCCAAAATTTTGAACGGTTAGTTTATCATGCTTTCCACAAAAAAAAAAAGTAGCAAAAACTTTTTTCAACATTTTTTTCTTTATTTTCAACATTGATAATAATAATTATAAATGTTTCTTAAGTTTCTGAAAATTCAGCTTTGCATTACAGGAAATAATTACATTTTTAAATATATTAAAATAAATGCAGCCTTGATGAGCATAAGAGAATGTTTAAAAACATAAAAAATCTTAATTGCTTAAAAATCGTTAGCAAATCCTACATTATTGTTACATTATTGTAAAATATTGTGTGTATTTAAGGCAGCAATGCAGTGATGTGGTCTTTGAGAGTGTGGTTTAAACATGCTCAGTGCCAGAGTATTCTTTAATCAGTATGACCAACAATCTCACTCCAGACAGACAGAAAGTCAAATAGTCTGGATCCTGTTCTAAGTTTAATCAATGATCAGAGTACATGTTTTTTCCTCCCCCGACTCTCTGTGTGACACCAAAGGACTGATAAGATATAAACCTCACTCGCCCTACCTATCTATGCTTCATGAGCTCTCTTGAAACCAAACAGAAGCACAGATGACAAGATTGGTTACTTTATTTTCTAGTATGAGGAAATAAAATTTCATAAATTTATGTATTTGCGCTTGTGAAAATGAAGTTCACTTCAGCAAACTTTTAAAAAGACTAGCTATTATGAAAATAAGATAATTTAAAAGAATACGCTTAAGTGCCAATTGAATGTAATGTTTTTGGACACGTAATTGTAGTTATTTAGAATTAAATGAAAATTAATAAAAGTTTAAATTTAGCAGTTAAATGCAGTTAGTTGAACTTAAGAGTTCTTGACCCACTTAAGTAGGACTTAAGTAAATATTTATTTGTAATGTCATAATTACATCAATTGTCTTTGAAATATTGTTAAAGTGCACGGCTGAATGTACCGACAAGCATTTATGGTAAAATATATAATTTTTATTGTATTTATATTTGTAATTACACTTTTTTTTATTTGACATTATTATAAAAGTGCACCTTCTAAAAGTGTACTTAAGTGTGTTGAGACATTTCTAAGGTGAATTCCTTTTATTTTATTGATATTATTTTATCTTCAGTTAAGTACAGTTACAGTATAGTTTGACAATATATTTAAATATACGTATAAATATACTACAAGTACACATTCAAACCAATTAAGCACACTCTTTTTTTCACAAGTGTCAAGATATTCCAAAACATTAAATTTTAATTCTGCTAATCATTTTTTTTAAAGAGATTATTGAGTCCACTCTTTCACATTTTTATGAATTAGTACTTTGGCACCACTATTACAAAAAGCACCACAATTACAAAAAGCACCATAAAGGTATATATAAAAAATGTAATTCCATAAAAGTCCATTCAACTTAGTTCATATATCTCAAGTCATACTCATCCACAAGTCGTTATTCACTTTAAGTCTTGACAGTCATTGAAAATAATCTCTACAGAAGCTCTCCATGCATTTTGGAGATTAACAGCCCAAGATATTAATTTCTAAATCATGAAAAAGAGTCCCTCAAAATGTTGCCTTTTGTGTCCCATGGAAGACAGAAAGTCAGGTTCAGAACAACATGAATTTTCATCTTTTGGGTGAACTATCCCTTTAAACCTTTGATATATATTCCCCATAATAAAAATGTTGTTTGTCTTGAATGGCTACTCTGTGTTCTTTATTCAATAAACCTCAAAGAACCATTTCTGCTGGGTTATTAATTGCACTCTGAAGTAAGTTCACAGAGAAACGTCTCTCCTAACTATTCTGAGAGCGTTTCATCCATTTGTCCAGTTTCTTGGCAGCCCTTTAAAATATATCACTGTTTAAATCAAAATACCAGCTGAGAGAGAGAGAGAGAGAGAGAGAGAGAGAGAGAGAAGAGAGAGAGAGAGAGAGAGAGAGAGAGAGAGAGAGAGAGAGAGAGAGAGAGAGAGAGAGAGAGAGAGAGAGAGAGAGAGAGAGAGAGAGAGAGAGAGAGAGAGAGAGAGAGAGAGAGCTAGAACTGAATAAATAAGGTCAATCTGATGGTCACAGGGAATGACAGCCCGGGGGGAGAGGTCGTTATCTGACCTGAAGGACCCTGAGGTGCCACTTCCCTGCCTGATTAGATCTCTGACGGCAGGAATGTGTGTTTTGTGACGGTGGTCAGGAAGATCACAGACCCAAGCATTCACAAGCTACAAGTCTAATGAGTCACGTGGACCGAGCTCTTGCTCAGACTAGTCCATCAGTACTTTATTTTCTTTCAAGACCAGATCAACACGAGGCACTCACTTCTACTTTACTGGCATGGAGACAGTAAGAAAATCACCTGAAAGGGTGAATCTCACAAGCCTGCCAAGAACAAGTCATCTTTCTCTCCAAAATCCAAATAATAATTTTATTTGGCTTAAAGACAATCAAGTCAATTTTAGAATCTTTATATATTATCAAGCCTATTTTAGGACCATTATATCAAGCCAAGTCAAGTCTAATTTATTTATATAACACTTTTCACAATCCAAAATGTCTTTTTCAAAGCAACTTTACAAAAAATCATGATTTTGATGAGTTACATTTTACAACGGAATAACAAATCAGGCAGTTGAAATTTGCTTTGTAGTATATATCCCTTTACATAAGTGTATTGTATGTACAGTATGTGAATAAAGTTAGCCCAATATATATCCAACTTCATATAGAGAGCTGTGTTATAATACAGTTTACATTTTAGCTATGATATAAATCACGTATCTGAGATTTGCTACACAACCTCGAGGCAATTCATAAATATTTTACGTTTTGGCAAATTGGCGGGATACTTTTTTATCTAATAATCACACATTTTTGTACAATTCACATTGTACAAATTTATACAAAATCCCTACCTCATAAAATAGTTACGTTTTCCCGTGAAATCGAGTTAGATTTGCTATATAGTACATATTGCTTACATCAGTATACTGCCAGGTTTATGTTCTGTTTTCATGGACTTTTAGTTTGTATCACCTTGATTTCCTGTGTTCTGTTCCTGTTTACTTTGTTTCCCGCTCTACATTTGTTACCATGGTTAATTACTGATTTAGTTACACACCTGTTTCCAGTCTGCTTTGTTAACCTGTGTTTTTAAGCATTTAGTTTTCCTCAGCTCCTGGTCGTGTATTGTCTTTGCATTTATAAAGCTGTTGCGTTCTTTCTTTGGATTCCCTTGTTGGATTCCCCAACATGTTTTGCTGCATTTGGATAACTTTTTATATATCACCAGGCAATAATAGTTACATATTGTATTTTGACCATTTAATTTTCTTGACAAGAGACTCTTTTTACAGACTGTGACGCATTTCCACACTTATTATCATATATATATATATATATATATTTATTTAAATGTAATGCACATTTATAACACTATACTTTGTGTTGTATTACCTTGTCAGTAAGAAAAATAAATACATATAAATAACACTAATGGCAATCTCTTTTGGAAAGTCGTGGAAACACATCATGTATTTTTTTCTTTTGCTATTGGAGCAAATAGGAATACAAAAATTACATTTGCTGTCATCTCCCGCTATAGATGTTTACCCATGACAACTTTTTATTCTGAGAACCCTGGAAATGTTAACTATTAACTAAAAACTGATTTTAATTCAATAATAAACAAAAAAATCTGGCAACACTTTATTTTGATGGTCCCTTTTGAACATTCTGGTGACTATAAGTAACTCTGCAACTACATGTCAACTAACTCTCTTTAGAGTATTAGTGTACTGTCTGCTTAATATCTGATAACTCTTTATTGTGATGCTCCTCCAACAGACAGTCTACTGACTATAAGTAACTATCCAACTACATGTCATCTTATTCTAACCCTAACCCTACCAGTCTACTAATACCCTACTAATACTCTAATGAGAGTTAGTAGACATGTAGGTGCAACTTTACTTATAGTCAACAGAATGTGTTAAAGGGACCATCCCAATGAAGTGAAACCAAAAATCTATAAATAAATAAATAATCCCAAAAGTCTTAAGAGTTCTAAAACAAATGTTGTGGTGAAATGTGACCTGGACATTGAGATTCACAAGAATGCGTATGCTATATGTGAGGTGTTAACATGCATTTAATACGCCCTCAAATACTGCAACAATCAAGAGAAGTTCCTTAGAAGGTGTTTGTTCCAATGTTGTTCCAAACTCTACAGAGTCCAAATCAAGAGCTGGAAACTCCACTTCCTGTTAATTCACCATAATTGCAGGCCTACACTGGAAAATACACAATAAATGGCAAAGAATCAAAGCTTTAAGCCCTTTAAGCAGAGAAGGTTTTCTTACTGTGGTTACTGGTTACCTAATTAAACACTTTTGGAGACACAATCTCTATTGAGATGTTGTCAATATGTTGATTTCTCCAGGGGGTAATGCAAAATGCATATGTATAAAGGCATTGTGTGAGAGGACAATTACAAATCTCCGGCCTGGTGATCAGTCATAAACCTCAAGGTCTTCTGGAGAAATAGTTCTCATTCATTGTGTTTACACACAGGAGTTTAGGAACAATTTTGCAAAGGATGCTGGTGCGTTTATTCTGTTTTAATGGGCTCAATAAAAAAAGACTTGGAAGCCACAATGGGAAAAAGCGAATCAGGAGCGGAAACACCATTGGCTCATTTCCTACCAATGCCAACAGCTGTATATCCCTTACATGCGCCTTTTACCAATTTCTTAATCCTTGACAGCTCTCAGCTGCCACCCAGATGAGCCTTGCCCATATTGAGCAGGAATGATCTCCTTTCAGCATGTTGAATTCAACCAGATTTAGACAAATATCTATAAACACTGATTCATGTGCTTATAAGAGGAAGTTTTACCGAAATACCTTTCAGCTGAGACTGTGGGAGTTAGACTGTGCATTAGAAGGCCCATAACTTTATTTTCTGTTTACATGGAGTAAATTTAATCCACATCCAAGCTTAACATACGCCATCATGTTAAATCTGTTAGTTGAATATGTGATCACGGCGAATCGAAAAGCATTGTGACCTGTGCAGGGTTTGCTTGAATGCCAATCCCATTGTGTTCCGCTTTCAAGTTGTAAAGGACAAGCACTCTTGACCCTCTTGTGAAAACAAAAGAGAGCCTGGTGCCATAGAGACGAACAGGACTGGCCCTAGGGCCAGGAATGGTTCACCACAAATGTGCCTGTTAGTCTGAGGCCTAGGGCTCTGTCACTAACCTGAAAGAGATTCTTGTTGGGTAAAGGATGTGGTTACTGTAAGTGCTGTGAGAATGGTTTGCTTCGTCTTTGGCAGAATAAGGAAACATCATTTTTGTTTACTCAGGGAAACAGATCTGTCTTGTGCAAGCTTTAATATAGAATGATAAGTGAAAAAGACTTTAGTTTTTATTTTCTAAAGTAACAATTTTTGGTAACACTTTATTTTACAGTGTCCTTGTTACATATGTTACATGTACTTACCATAGTAATAACAGTAAAATATGCATAATTACATGCAACTAACCCTCAACCAAATCCTAATTCTACCCTAACCCTATAGTAAGTACATGTAGTTGATTAATATTACTCAGTACTTAAATATATAATTACACTTGTAACAATGACACCTTAAAATAAAGTGTAACCCATTTTTTTTAAGCAACACAATATTATCTATGTATAAGAAAGGCATAGTTATAATGAATATTTATTCCAATAATAATAATAATATTATATATATATATATATATATATATATATATATATATATATATATATATATATATATATATATATATATATATATATATAATACAAGTAGTGGGATAATTAGTAATGGAAGGGAAGATAACTTAAATTGATTGATTTATTTCTCGATATGGCTTCAGGAGACTTAGTATATGGAGTACTTCTGGAGTTATGAAAAAAGGGATAAAGTTTTTGATCCTTTTTGAATCTAAGAAACTCTCATCCACATCCAATGTAATCACATGGAAAGGAGAATGGAAACACTTTATTTCGATGGACCACTTTAGACATCTATAAGTAACTTCGCTACTACATGTCCACTAACTCTCATGAGTGTATTAGTAGACTGTCTGCTTAATATCGGCTAACACTTTATTTTGATGCTCCCCAAAAGACATTCTACTCACTGTAAGTGACTTTACAACTTAATCTACAAGCCATAACCCTAACCTAACAGTCTCTACTAATACCATCAAAATAAATGTAACCAAGATAATTCTTACAGAGAAAATATAATTACACAAGTTTGGGACAACACGAGGACATGAAAACAGAAATTTCCTTTTGGTTGAACTCTTTTAAAGAAAAAAACAAAAAACAAAAACAAACAAAAAAAAAACAGTCCACAGCACAATGCTAGACAAACACTATATTTGCTTTTTCTGCATTGGGAAATTGATGCTTTGCATTCATTTTTGCATGCGTGGCTCTCTTTCTTCCTATTGACAGATCTGTCTGGACCTGCTGACAATACGGTGAGAGGCAGAAGCTTACCTGCTTATCACAGCCTGCTATCAGACCCCTCTTGTCCCAGTGCTCTGACTGCTCCCTGCTAACCCGGTGGTCTCTCCAGCAGGAACAACAAAGGCGGCTTGTGAACGAAAAAAATCACAGCTGTCATCATTAGAACGATTAACTTACTCTTTTGCAACCTTCACCAGTGTTATAAGCAGAATACATTCTTTTGAGCAGTCTCAATAGTAAATAGTAAAATAAAAAATAAATGAAAAAAAAACCCTATTGTTTTTGTTTTAGATTTGTGGTGTGAAAATTGTATTGCAAATAATGTTAGCAATAAAAAAAGTAGTTGCTAAAATTAAAAGGACGTGGACTGTGGAAAAGCATTGCCGTCAAGAGATTTAATCGCTACAGCTGGGGTGGTTAGAATACCCACGCTTTTCAATATCATATAGCAAATCTATGACAGATTTCTGTTGTGTCTTACTATGGGGAGTGCAGGACATGTCTGGGCCTATCTTTGGCCCAACATACCTTTATTCCTATGCAGAATCCACCAATTGGATAGTTGTTCAAAAGCATCAACATTAATAATTTTAAGCACAGTATAGGTAATATGTCATTGCTCACTAGCATTAGGATTGCTTGCCTATACAGTAATAAGTGCATTTAATAAATTCAATTGTGAATGTGCTAATGCACGATCAGTGTATGATTATGATTCAAGCAGCATTATAGGTCAGAAGTCAGATTGGGTTGGAACAATCAGAATATTATCTAGTTCCATCTGGTTGAAGATCGGAGTCATCACGCTGGTATGGAGGCGAATTAGTTGAGGATCAGTGTTGATGGCTGTCATGTCGATGAAGCCTTACAGGGGAGATGCCACAGTTATGGACTTTTATATTCTAATTTGCTTAGTTCCTGTTTCTCTGCTTCGTTCAGTTTGGATTTTCTTGGTTACTGATTATCTCGTTTGTTTCTTTGGTTATGTATAATTATTCAGTCATTATGTTTGTCTTGTATTTAAACTCCCTGTTTTGTTCAGACAAACAAATCTTTGTCTGACTCCCTTGTCAGGTCTCGTTTCAGCTTGCGTGGTTGTTTATACTTTATACTTTTATAGTTGTGGATAAATTGTGGATTATCATTAAGATTGTTATTTCTTATTCTCTTCATCATGTGATTCCTACAGCAGCTCTTAATATAAATTCAAATAATACATTTTCATTTAATTGTAAAGCCTTCATTCAATTAAGTGTCTGAAAACATTACATTCAGTTCACACAGAAGTATAGTCTTTAAAAGCTTTTTTTCTGGAATAAGTATGCTAAATTGTTTTTTTTCACCAGGGCTTAGGGTTCCTTAATAAGAGAACTGTCTTATATATAAGACAGTGTGTGTGTAGTGACTGTGTGTAGCATTGCAGATATTGTATGGTTATTTTTAGCTTTATTTTTCGGTCCAACTTTTTCTCCTTGGTTCCCCTAATACGTTTTTTCCTATTCCGTTCCACATCATGAGCGATCCTGGGAACAATGCGCGCCCTTTTGCCCGCGCTGCAGTAATGGAGAAAAAGTCTAACATTTACTTTCCTGCTTGTCTTTGCGGAGTGTGGAGGCATGTTGTTTTCATTGGTCTGGGGAGACAGTGCTGTGAAAAGTCCTGGTGAACTGGCACCCTTGTGAGAGAACTAAATAGGCGAAACTCCATCCCACACACATTACATACGTTTGGCTCTGTGAGTATCGCCGTGCCTTTTTCCACTGCCCACAAGTAAATATAGGGAAGATGATGACTGATCCAAGCTAATAAACCTCCTCTCCCAGAGCTCACTGGAACATTGTTATTGTTTCATTGTAATTTACCTCACATTTACTTGTATACTAAAAACTTAATGAGGCTGGTTTGGATGAATTTACAAAGCAGCAACATGTAAAAAATCGGCAAAGATACAAATTCGCTTGTCAGGTACACATAAATACTTTTTAAAAAGAGTACTTATAAATAATATATTTTTAAGTGCTTACTAAATTTAACTTTTTCAGACACTTAATTGCATGTTATTAGTTGTACTTGAATTATATTTTGACATTAGTATAGGACTTAAGTACATTTATGAGTTAGTACTGGCTGCAGATAAAGTGCTAATTGTTGGTGATTTTAATATACACGTAGGTAACGAAAAAGATGCATTGGGATTGACATTTAGAGATATTCTGAACTCTATTGGAGTTAGACAACACGTGTCAGGACCCACTCATTGTCATAATCATACTCTAGATCTAATATTATCACATAATCAATGTTGATGCCGTTGAAATTCTACAGCAGACCGATGACATCTCAGATCATTATCCAGTCTCTTGTATACTTCATTTAGCCAAGGCTGCAAAGTCGACTCCGTATTACAAATATGTTAGACCTATCACTTCTGCCACTAAAGATTTCTTTATTAATAATATTCCTGATCAGTTTCATCTCCTCAGCATCCTGGATAGCTTAGAAGAACTCGTTATTGCGACAGAAACGTTTGACTCTCTCTTTTACAGCACTTTAGACACAGTTGCTCCTTATTTGCGCTTAAAGAAGATTAAAGAAAATAGTCCAATGCCTTGGTACAATGAGCACACTCAGGCCCTTAAAGGAACACGTCGACTTTTTTGGGACTTTAGCTTATTCACCGTATCCCCCAGAGTTAGATAAGACCATACATACCCTTCTCATCTCCGTGCGTGCCTTAACTCTGTCTGACGCACCCACCGCTAGCCTAGCTTAGCACAAAGACTGGAAGTAAATGGCTCCAGCTAGTATACTGCACCCAATAAAAGACAAAATAATGCCAACATTTTCCTATTTATATGTTATGATTTGTATACTCACAGTGTTTTACAAAAAACAAGGTCATATGAGACACATAGCCTCGGCCATGTCTGCACCATAGCATCCAGCCCCAGGGGGGCTGGGTGAGTGAGGGAGAACCAAAGTGGACAATGCATCGTGTACTGAGACGCAAACAGATCCACTTCTGCTTGGCCGTAAAACTCCCATATCTGCCCACCGCCTCGGGGTGGAGTCTCCAATCCCCTGGCCTCAGGCCTGCCTCGACAGGTTGTCTGCTCCTATATTCTGGCCCCCTAGAATATAATAGTAGAATAGTAATTTCCCCAGGGACCACAGGAGGATCTTGGCCACCAGTTTGCAGAGTGGACGCTAACGCAGACACCCCTGACGATTTATATAAGAAACCACCGATGTGTTGTCTGTCCGGACAAGCACATGATGGCCCCTCAGGTCTGGGAGGAAATGTCTCAAAGCATTGAAGACGTCCATCATCTCCGGGCAATTTATGTGCCAAGAGAGATGATGACTCATCCACAGACCCTGAGCCGAGCGGCCTTCCATTACCGCTCCCCAGCCGGTGAGGGAAGCATCTGTCGATATAGCAACTTGATGGCAAAGAGCTCCCAACACCGAACCCTGGGACAGGAACCAATGTTTCCTCCATATAACCAAGTGATCTTGATAGTACGGAGTGGGTTTCCCCTCTGGGAGAACCCTCTGGTCCTGAGCCACCACTGCAAAGGTCTCAGGTACAGTATGCCAAAGGGTATCACATTGGACGCTGCTGCCATGAGGCCTAACAGTCTCTCGAACTGTTTCACAGTGTGTGACTGGCCTAGCTTTAGCTCTTTCATGGCTGTAAGGATAGCAGCAACACGAGCCAGTGGCATCAGGACCTTTTCTTTTGAGCCGAAGCCTTCTTAGTCTGAAGAACGGTCCTCAGATGCTCACGCCCAGCAGCCCCAGGGGGTTGGACACGGTGAGGGAGGAACTTTTTAAATGCCTCTGACTGTTTTTTAGTCTCCTGGTACCTCTCTACAACCAAATTAACTGTGTCGCCGAAGAGACCAGAATTCTCAATGGGTGCATCTAGCAGAAAAGCACAATCTGTCTCCTTAATGTCCGCTAGATTGAGTCAGAGGTGTCTTTCAGTGGCTACAAGGGCTGCCATAGGCCGCCCAATAGCACGAGCAGTCTCCTTAGTAGCCCTGAGAGCTAAATCAGTGGCCCGACGAAGTTCTCGAACCTCATTGGGCCCCACTCCCTCACTCTTGTCCAAATCCCCCAGCAGGTCAGCTTGATATGCCTGAAGCACCGCCATAGTATGAAGGTAGGCTCCAGCTTGACCTGCTGTTGTATATGCTTTGCCCACCAGGTTTGATGTTGTTTTAATGGCTTAGTGGCCAAAGCCGAGGCCTTCAGAAACGATGCAGATCCGGGAGACAGATAGCTCGTAAGCGTCTGTTCTGCCTGGGGCATTGACTCATAACCAGTCTTTCAACCCTCTTATTTTAGAATAAACATGAACTCGGGGGCTGAAAAGAATATGGTTTGTTCCATGATCTAGACAGCTCGCTGTGTAGATCGGGAAAAAAATGGAAGCCATTTTGCGATTTCGCCATTAAATATATGTATATATATATATATATATATATATATATATATATATATATATATATACGTGATGCAGACAACAGTAAATATACAGACAGATTTGACACAGATCGCTTGCTGAGGCAATAGAAGCTAATGCCGGTTGCACCGGATGAGCTTTTATCTCTTCCTGGTCATGACGTCTCCGGCCTGTGACGATCATTCTTTCCATTGGACTAGTTGACATAGATGCTTCAGACGCATTCTGGAGAAAAGCGCCATCGACGCATCGCGAGCTCCCTCGAAAGGGAACTGCATTTTTCCATCTTAAAAATATATCTAAATTACGTCAATGACAAATGCAGAGCAATTAGTTCATGCGTTAATGACATCAAGGCTAGATTATTGTAATGCTAATATAGGTGGTTTCCCTGCAGGTGGTTTCCCAACAAACTACAGCTGGTCCACAACACAGCAGCTCGAGTTCTCACCAGAACCAGGAAATATGATCATATTAGCCCGGTTCTGTCAACACTGCATTGGCTCCCTATTAAACATTGTATACATTTGAAAATATTGCTGATTACTTGCAAAGCACTAAATGGTTTATCTCCGCATACTTGAGCTAGCTCTTAACGCATTATAGTCCTTCACTTCTATTGCGATATCAAAATTCCGGCCAATTGATAATACCTAGAATATCAAAATTAACTACTGGCGATAGATCCTTTTCCTATTTAGCACCAAAACTTTGGAACAGTCTTCCTATCATTGTCCGGGAAGCAGACACACTGTCATTTCAAAGCTAGATTAAAGACACATCTCTTTTACCTAGCATTCACATAATACATTATCGACTTCTATAATTCAATGTCAGGCAGCATAGATTAGGTCAGCCGGAACTGGGAACACTTCCTTTAAATCCTGATGTACTCGTTACATCATAAGAAGAATGGCATATACGCTAATTTTAGTGTCTTTGTTTATCCCGAGGTGTTCCCGCAGCCTGCCGGATCCAGGCCATATCCAGATCTGACTAGGACCTTCGCCTGGACCCGATGACAATGCAGTGCTGAAGTGCTCTTCCTATGGAGGATCCCTTTCCCACTCTACAGATAAAGCTTTTGGGGAAAATTCAGTTCACGTACCTACCCCGAAGTGATAAAATAAAATAAAAGTCTGTATCAAAATACAGAATTAAACTCTTTGTTTAGGCATCATTTGTAGGGAATTACAAACCTGCGCATATATTCAAACGCACATAACTAGCTAGTTTATAACTAGTTTAAAGTTTGTTTAGAGAGAACGGTGTCATCTTAGCGACCCCTCATTTTATAACAAATGATCATTTCGACGGAAGTAAATCAATCAAAATTAACTTTAGCTGGAAAATAACATTATTCAAGAACCGCTATAAAGCCAAAACAATCTGTTACCTTAAATTATATGTCTATCTCTGTAAAGCTGCTTTGAAACAATCTACATTGTTAAAAGCGCTATATAAATGAAGATGACTTGACTTGACTTGACATGCTGATATCTTTGAGGAGAGCTCTGTTTGAAGAGAGAGAGATTGTAAATAACATTTATTTTCATGCAAGGCCAATGAAGTGTAAATGACCTCCTTTTTTTAGTCAGAAGATTGTTTTAGTGCCTTGTATGCAACAAATGAAAAAAAGAGTAAAAATTCAGTTTCTGGAATTTGATATACTATTTCCATTCAAAAGATTTCTGTAACTAATACTAGGTTCTACTAATATTCAGCCTAAACTGTTGCAAGACTAGTAGATCATATCTCCCTTCAAAGATGCCTGACATACCGAGCCCAAGTTAATCTTAAAGCTCCTCATAAGCATCAGACCTCAGCAGAGGTTAACTCCAGAGGGGATCTGCAGTACCAGCGACTGAATAAGCAAAACCAGATGGAGAATGAAGGGGACTATGAAGCAGTCTTTCAATATGAGAGTCCCCCACCAGTGATTTATATTATTCCTACTTCATTGCCAACTGCATACTTCTCACTAGGGGTAGTTTCTTGGATTGGGAAGGGGATTCATTCTTCGATATTTTTCTGTTTGTCAGAGTAAAGAGGTTGCGATAATAGGATGAGTATCACCCATCATTTTTCCCTCCTTGTGAAAGAATCTGATGTTTGTAGACATGATTAACTGGGCCTTGAGATAGTAATGATAATATGGGCTACTTTGATAAGCATCGTATCAGAGTTCAGCAGTTCCTCAATGAGATCTGGCTGAGTCACATTTTAGACAATGGCTCACAGTTCTTTTTTTTCTTTATTATTCCACAAACATATCAAATGTGATCTTTTCCATATAACATATAATGTTTAATATGTTTCATCAGGACTGCTCAACAGTTAAATGGTGGGTGTCACATCTAGAAATGTTCCCATGATCATATTGAAAGTGTTAACGTGATGGCTTATTGCGAATTTGATTAAAATTACCTAAAGTTGCACTTAAGTCATTTCTGTTTATGCTGTCCTGACCTGAATGGCAGTTGTCTTGTACTTATACTGTCACCTAGTGGTGTGGATCATGCAAAAATGTCTCAGGTTACGTATGTAACGTCTCGGTTACGTATGTAACCCTCGTTCCCTGAGTAGGGAACGGAGACGTTACGTCGGATGACGACGAATGGGGTTTTGCTTAGAAAGCCTATCAGCTTCGAGTATTTAAAAACGAGCCAATGGCAAAGAAATGCCATGGGTCTGCGGAATTTGCATGACGTAACTCCGCCCCACCTCGTAGGTATAAAAGGAGGACGCTGGCAACATGCAGTTATGTTTCTTCGCTGAGGAGCCAAGACTGAACTCAGGCGATCCCCGCGGTACAGCGGAAGTGGCAGGAAGACGTAACGTCTCCGTTCCCTACTCAGGGAACGAGGGTTACATACGTAACCGAGACGTTCCCTTTCGTTGTCACTCCGAGTTACGTCAGATGACGACGAATGGGGTTACCAGTCTAATCACGCCACCTTCACAGCTGTCTTCCAGCGCCCTGCGAAAATCTGAGCCCTCGAGATATTTAGGACGAAGGACTCCTACTTAGCACAGGAATACCAAGGTACACTGGGAAGCATATCCCAAGCTTTTAAGGGAAATATGCAAATATCACCAACCCAGTGGGGGGGCATTTGAAAATACACATATGACCCGAAGGAAACATATGGAGAAACTCTGAGGTGTCCAGCCGCAGGTGGAATATTTCAACCTCAGGGGTGGCAAGGTGGCTTGCCAAGGGAAAGACACATGCTCAGAGAGGCTTACAGTGGAAATACACGTGTGGGGGTAGCTCATGGGAGGGACCATGCACACGGAGGCACCTAGCCGACGCACAGGCAATGGACACTGGCGCTAGCATCAGGGGTGCTGGAGGAACTCAGGGCTTTCGGAGAAGCTCACCTGAGCAGAATATCGCACGTATCCAGTCCGCGGAGTGGAATGGCGAGCAAGCGAAGACACCTGAGCGGGTCCGGAACTAGCTGTTTGAAGCGAGAACACGAGAGGACACTGGCTCCACTCGGAGATTATAAAATCTGGCGAATGTGTTAGGTGTCGCCCAGCCTGCAGCTCTGCAGATGTCTGCTAGCGAGGCGCCATGCGCCAGCGCCCAGGAGGATGCCACACTCCGGGTGGAGTGGGCGGTCACACCAAGGGGGCACGGTTGACCTTGCTGCTGGTAAGCCAAAGCAATGGTGTCCACAATCCAGTGAGACCACCTCTGCTTTGAGAGAGCCTTTCCCTTCAGCTTCCCACCATAACAGACAAAGAGCTGGTCTGAGGTCCTGAAACACTGCGTCCTGTCTACATAAGCGCGGAGAGCGCGTACTGGACAGAGAAGTGCCAAGGCTGGGTCTGCCTCCTCCGAGGGCAGCGCTTGCAGGTTCACCACCTGGTCCCGGAAGGAAGTGGTAGGAACCTTGGGCACATATCCAAGCCAGGGTCTCAGGATCACGTGAGAACCGGCCGGCCCGAATTCCAGGCACGCTTCGTCAATGGAGAATGCGTGCAGGTCCCCGACCCTCTTTAGAGAGGCCAATGCAATCAGGAGCGCTGTCTTCATTGACAGGAACTTAAGCTCCACTGATTGCAAAGGCTCAAAGGGAGCACTCTGCAGGGCACTTAAGACCACTGAGAGGTCCCAAGAGGGAACGAGAGGAGAGCGAGGAGGATTCAGTCTCCTCGCCCCCCTCAGGAACCTGACGATCAGGTCGTGCTTCCCTATGGACTTACCTTCCACTAAGTCGTGGTGAGCGGCAATAGCGGCAACATAAACTTTGAGGGTGGAGGGAGACAGCCTTCGCTCCAACCCATCTTGAAGGAAGGAAAGCACGAAACTGATCGAACATCTCCGGGGGTCTTCTCGGCGAGAAGAGCACCAATTGACGAAGAGGTTCCACTTCAACGCGTAGGCATGTCTCGTGGACGACGCTCTAGCGGAAGTGATGGTAGCCACCACCGCAGGGTGGTAGGGTACTCAAACCTGCCTCGTCCCGTCGAGGAGCCACACGTGGAGGTTCCAAAGATCGGGACGAGGGTGCCACAGGGTGCCCCGTCCCTGAGAAAGGAGGTCCTTCCTCAGAGGAATTGGCCAAGGAGGTGCTGTCGCGAGGAGCACTAGTTCGGAGAACCAAGTCCGGGTGGGCCAGTACGGCGCAACCAGAAGGACTTGCTCCTCGTCCTCCCTGACCTTGCGCAAGAGCTGCGCAAGAAGGCTCACTGGGGGAAACGCATACTTGCGGCCCCGCGGCCAGCTGTGCGCCAGTGCATCCGTGCCGAGCGTGCCCTCGGTCAGAGAATAAAACTGGGCGCAATGGGATGAGTCGCGGGAGGCAAACAGATCTATCTGTGCGTCGCCAAACTGGTCCCAAATCAGCTGGACCGACTGGGGATGGAGTCGCCATTCTCCAGGGAGGGGCTGAAGCCGTGACAGCTCGTCGGCAGCACGGTTCAGGGCTCCGGGAATGTAAATAACACGAAGGGACCTCAGATGCTTCTGATTCCATAGGAGGAGGTGGCGGGCGAGTTGCGACATACGGCGGGAGCGTAGACCACCTTGATGGTTGATGTACGCTACTGTGGCGGTATTGTCTGATCGGACAAGTACGTGTAGACCCATGAGCAGCGCTCGGAAGCGGTGCAGAGCAAGGCGTACTGCCAGCAACTCGAGGCAATTGACATGCCATAGGCGCTGGGGTCCTGTCCAGGAGCCCGCGGCAGCATGACCATTGCACATGGCGCCCCAGCCCGTGGTGGAGGCATCTGTTGAGACAACAACATGCCGCGACACTCGTTCCAGGGGGACACCAGCCCTGAGAAAACTGAGGTTCAACCACGGGGTGAAGGTCTGACGGCAGCTCGAAGTCACTGGTACTCGGAGCTTGCCTTGTTGCCATGCCCACCTCGGGACTCGGTCGCGAAGCCAAAGGTGAAGCGGTCTCATATGAAGCAATCCGAGCGGCGTCACCGCTGCAGATGCCATATGCCCCAGGAGCCTCTGAAAAAGTTTCAGTGGAACCGCACTCTTGCCCTGTATTTGTCTCAGACAAGTCAGCAGTGACTGCGCGCGCTCGCTCGTAAGCTGCGCGGACATGGCGACCGAGTCAATGTCCATACCGAGAAAAGAGATCCTCTGAACGGGGCAAAGTTTGCTCTTCTCCCAGTTGACCCGAAGGCCCAGACGGGCTAGGTGCCGGAGCACAAGGTCCCTGTGTTCGCAAACCTGGTCTCGAGAGTGAGCTAGGATCAGCCAGTCGTCGAGATAGTTCAGGATGCGAACCCCGTGAACCCGAAGGGGAACAAGGGCTGCCTCGACGACCTTCGTGAAGACGCGAGGAGACAGGGCTAGCCCGAACGGGAGAACCGCGTACTGATATGCCTGCCCCTCGAAAGCAAACCGGAGGAACGGTCTGTGTCGAGGGAGAATGGAGACATGAAAGTAGGCGTCCTTCAGGTCGATCGCTGCAAACCAATCCTGGGGCCGCACACACTCGAAAATGCGTTTGGCGGTGAGCATTTTGAACGGCCTCCTGAGAAGGGAGCGATTCAATACTCGCAGGTCCAGGATTGGTCGTAACCCACCGGTTTTCTTGGGGACAATGAAGTAAGGGCTGTAGAAGCCGGACCTCATCTCGGCTGGAGGGACAGTCTCGATTGCACCCTTCGCCAGCAGAGTGGCAATCTCTGCTCGCATGATCGGGGCGTTGCCACCGACCAAAGTGGAGCGGACTCCCCTGTATCGGGGAGGAGACCATGCGAACTGAATTGCATAGCCGAACCTGATGGTGCGGGCGACCCAGCGGGACAGTTGGGGAAGCTCTAGCCAGGCTCCCAGGAACTGAACCAGCGGGGTCATGCGGACCACCGGCGTCCCCCCGGAGGGGCAGCGAAGAGGAGTAACTGGCCCGGACGTGGACGGCATAGCGATCCGGTGTGGGGGCGCAGTTAACATCCGCGCCCTGACAGAGGAGGCCAGGGAAGGACCAGCGTTCCACGGGGGCCTGCTCTGCCAGGGGTCTGGCGACAGAGTGGGACAGGGACGAAACGGTCCGTGGACGGCACGCCGTGTCAAGCGACTCTGGGACAGAGGGGGACGAGGAGAGCACGGCTGGTGGGCGGCGCTCTGTGTCGTCCGAGAACTCTGTGTGCTCAGGGGTGAGAGGTTTGTTTCTTTCTTTAACCACATTAGGGTGCTGCCCACCCGTGGGTGAGCAGCGGGGAGTGGAGAACAAAAGATTCTCCCCCGGCCCTCCACCGGGGGAAGGAGTGGCCCTGCTACCATCTCCTGGGAAACAAACGTCATCCCTGAGCAGCCCGTCTCAGGAGCGCCGCTTGGCCCGGCGCTTGGCGGGGGGCGGGGCAGGAGCGGGCTGTGGCGCCTTCCTGCAGCTTCCTCCTCGCGTCGGCCTGGGTGAAGGCTGCTGCTTTGGCCGAGCGGGAGGGGCGGGAGCTTTAGGAGCGCGCCCTCGGCGGGAAACAGGCTGAGGCGTCTGCCCGACCGACGACGAGGCAGCAGCGGGTCGGCGGGGCAGAATATGTTTTATGGCCTCAGACTGTTTCTGTGCAGTTGAGAACTGTTGGGCAAAGTCCTCAACTGCGCCGCCGAAGAGGCCGGCCTGGGACAGGGGCGCATCGAGCAGACGAGTCCGCTCGGAATCCCGCATGTCAGCCAGGTTCAGCCAAAGGTGTCTCTCCTGGACCACCGCAGTGGACATCACCAAACCCAGGGAGCGCGCGGCTACCTTCGTCCCCCGGAGAGCGAGGTCGGTTGCGGCAAGCAGCTCATCGAAGAGCCCTGGGTCTGTCCTGCCCTCGTGCATGTTTCTGAGCATCTAGGCCTGGTAGACCTGCAGAGTGGCCATAGCATGCAGAGAGGTAGCCGCCTGTCCCGCCGCTCTGTAAGACTTCGCCGCCATAGACGACGAAAATCTACAGGCCTTGGATGGGTGCTTAGGCTCGCCCCGAGAAGAAGCACTCTGAGGACACAGTTGCATCGCAACAGAGCGTTCAACCGGGGGAAGCTCAGTGTACCCACGGGCGGCCGCCTCATCGAGGGGAGGAAAGGCGGATGGGATCAGCGAGCGGTCCCGGGAAGACAGGGGGGTCTTCCAGGACTTCGAGATCTCATCATGCACATCCGGGAAGAAAGGTATTGGGGTTTGCCGTGGACCACGGGGGTCGGCAGCCTTACCCAAAAACCAATCGTCCAGCCGCGAGCGCTTAGGACAGGGTGGAGGCCTCCACTCTAAACCGATGCTCGCGGCTGCCCGGGAAAGCATGGCCGTCATTTCCGGATCCGATTCAGGCACAGCCGTATGCACACCGGAAGGTGGCAGCTGCGCTGAATCTTCACTTCCGGAAGAATCAAGCCCACCTTGTGATGCTGCTACAGACATGGCATCTTCCTCTGTAGCTTCAACCGAAACTCGCGGGCCACCCGAAGGTAGACCCGCGGGAACCGGAGGTTCACTAGCGGGCACCGTCACTGAAGAGGGGGGCTGGGGTCGCGGACACATAGTCGGCGCCTGATTCCAGACCGTAACCCTCAGGTCACCCTGGCCACCAGCCGAAGTAGCACTCCTCGAGGGAGCGTTAGATCGGGGTGTGGATGAGGGGACTCTCACTCTTGCGAGTTCATTGAGTCTCGACCTTAGTGACGCGATGGTCATGTTCCCGCAGAGAGAACATGACTCATCCACGAGCGCTGCTCTAGCGTGATCCATGCCCAAACACACTAGGCAACGCTCATGCCCATCAGAGTCAGACACATATCTGCCGCAACCAGAAGTGCACGGGCGAGGCATCTTTAAAAAGACGTGCCGCGTGCAAGCTCTTTTAAGAGAGAAACACTCTAGTGTCGAAGCGCCCGGGGAGACACGCACTCTCTGGCAAACCACTGCACAGATAAGCAGGAAGCGCGCGCTCGCTGGATATCGCCACAAACACCAACACCAGAGGAACTCGTACGTGAAGCTGACAAATTCAGAGATGGCTTTGTGGAGTGAAGAGGGACTCTTGGCTCCGAAGCGAAAACATAACTGCATGTTGCCAGCGTCCTCCTTTTATACCCACGAGGTGGGGCGGAGTTACGTCATGCAAATTCCGCAGACCCATGGCATTTCTTTGCCATTGGCTCGTTTTTAAATACTCGAAGCTGATAGGCTTTCTAAGCGAAACCCCATTCGTCGTCATCCGACGTAACTCGGAGTGACAACGAAAGGGAACCATAGTTCCCTGAGAGGGAACAAAACGCTGCGTTAATACTCTGTGGGAACACCCCCTGTGTGATTACGTCGTGAAGCATGTGTATAATCAGTCCAAAGGAAACAGGAGACGTCATAGGCGGGTGACGTCATCGACCAGGAAGCTATAAAGCAACCCTGAAAACAGACCGCGTCAGCTTCTGATAAGCCTGAAGCAAGTCAATCAGGGCATGCAGTAAGTATGGCAGGTGAACGCAGCGTTTCGTTCCCTCTCTGGGAACTATGGTTACATACTTGACCTGAGACGTTCCCTATCAAGGTCCGTTAATACGCTGTGGGAACCCCATACCCACTACGCCATAATGACAAGTGCCCGTTCTGTGTGAAGTCTGAACGCACACTAAAAAGCAAGCAAGCTAGCCCCAGGAGTGGAGCTAAGGTCAAGGTCATAAAACCTGACAAATGTAAGCGACGAGGACTAGCCTGCCGCATGAAGGGAAACTCCCGAGATTAATGCCATAGAGGCAGCCATACTCCTCGTAGAATAAGCCTGGACAGCCAAAGGTGAAGGCTGTCCGGGCCATTTCATAAGCAAGTGAGATAGCCTCAACTACCTACTTGCTCATCATCTGTTTAGTATGCAGGGCAACCTATCTTAGGTGACTCGAAGCAGACAAATAATTGCTCTGATTTACGCCACAGAGAGCTCTGTGGACATGAGCATCCAAAGCCCAAAAAGGGCATAACAGATTAAGTTTTTCCTGATCTGGGGTATTAAAGGTGGAGGACAGAAAGCCTGCAGCACAAAAGACCCACAAATTTAGTAGGGACCTAGGAATACAACCTGACCTGAGGTGAAGGAATACTATCACCATACCAGGCGCAAATCCAAGTACGTGCAGGCCTCAGCCTCATGTACCACGGAGAAGACGAAACTAAGGATCTCTCCTCAGAGATAACCCAGCAAAGAAACATTTATTACAGAAATCAAGTACTGTACCAACAGGGCAGAAACAAGATTCAGAAGGCGTTCTCCGCACCAGGTAGAGAATAGTTTTCATTTCAATGCATATTAGTCTTCTCGTGGAGGGAGCTCTAGACTGGAGTACGGTCTCCATGACCTCGGTCGAGAGACCTGAATCTATGAACTGGGCCCCCTCAGAAGCCGAGCCTACAGTATCCATAACTCCCGATGAGGGTGAAATATTGTATCCCATGATTGGGACGGCAAGTCCCTCCTGATCGGAAGATCCATGGGAGAGCCGTCTAGAAGGGACAGTAGGTCCGAGAAGCACACTTGGGCCGGCTAGAACGGGGCTACTAATAATCTTTTTTTCTAGATGAGCCCCTACCCGGCGAACCCTCTCCTTTTTTTTTTTTTTTTAGAACTCCCGGGAGCAAAGATAAGCTTCAACCACACCTAATACATCACATCCAGTCCAAGCGGAGCTGGATGCGTGAGGGAGAACCACATAGGACAATGCTCTGTACAAACGATGCGAAAGGTCGACTTGAGTTGACGGAAGTTCTCCCAAAGAAGCTCCACCACCTCGGGGTGAAGACTCCAAGATTCCATTCAACAGGATATCTGCTCTGATATACGAGACCATCAGTGTGTTTGTCCGAAAGGACAAGCACATGGTGACCTTTCGGGTCTGGCAGGAAGTATTGCTTTTTTCTTTTTTTTAAGATTCTCTGGAATACCGCCATCACTTTTAGCCAATTATGTGCTAAAAGGTAGATGGTCCTGCCAAACACCCTTCGCAGAGCGACCACTCATGATCACCCCCGACTTGTGAGGAAAGCATCCGTTGATAGCATTATGCGTCAACAAGAAGCCCCCAACACTGGGCCTGGGCAAGGAACCAAGGTTCTTCCACATGACCGAGGCACGCAGGCATAGCCGCGTGACCTTGATCACGCAAAAACGGATTTCTCCTCGGTGAAAACCCCTTGGTCCAGAGCCACCACTGCAGGGTCTCATGTACAGAAGACAAAAGGGTAACACTTTATTTTGATGGTCCCTTTTGAACATTCTGGTGACTATAAGTAACTTTGCAACTACATGTCAACTAACTCTCTTTAGAGTATTAGTGTACTGTCTGCTTAATATCTGATAACTCTTTATTGTGATGGTCCTCCAACAGACAGTCTACTGACTATAAGTAACTATGCAACTACATGTCAACTTATTCTAACCCTACCAGTCTACTAATACTCTACTAACACTCTAAGGAGATTTAGTAGACATGTAGGTGCAACTTTACTTATAGTCAACAGAATGTGTTAAAGGGACCATCCAAATGAAGCGAAACCGACAAAAGTAATTACGTTGGACGCAGCTGCCATGTGACCTACCAGTCTGAACCTGCTTCACAGTGAGTGACTGGCCTAGATTTACCCCATTTTCGGCTGTGAGAATCGCAGAAATACGTACTGGAGACAATCGTACCCGCATCGTTGTAGAATCCCATATTACACCTAGAAAAGTGGTCCTCAGAGCTGGGAGGAGCACACTTTTCATGGCGTTGAGCCGCAACCCCAAAATCTTTAAATGAGACAGAACGACATCTCAATGCCGAACTGCCATATGCTCAGATTAAGATAGGATCAACCAATCGTCGATGTGGTATAATACGCAAATGCCCTGGAGTCTCAGAGGAGCCAGAGCTGCATCCAAGCATATTGTAAAGGTGTGGGGTGATAAACCTAGGCGTGGCCTCGCGCTGTGATGGATGGCTTGAGTGGAAGAATGGTGGAGGTTCAGGAGGTGGACGAGGAACTGGCGAGGTGCTGGAAACCCATATGGTGTCAGATGGGAGGAACCAGGGCGGAGCAGATTGCGGAAGAAGCCATGAAGGAGTTGATGGTAGGAACCACGGAGGAGCTGATGGTAGGAACCATGGAGGAGATGATGGTGGAATGGCCCATGGAGGAGTGGGTGGTGGTAGGATCCAGGGAACGGATAGCTGACGAGATCCCAGAACAACCTAAGAGATGGCCATGATGGAGGAGTCCCACCACGGCAGTGATGGAGTGAGGAGCCAGGGTGGTAATTTGAGACCGACCGACGGACTGAGGTGATGCAGAGACATGGCTCCTCACTCCATCACTGCCGTGGTGGGACCGACGGACTAAGGTGATGCAGAGGCATGGCTACCTTCAACCCCTCAGCTCCACCGTCACGGTGTATACCTATATCTATATGGTACAAGAATCCTATTCAAATTAATGTGTTGAACAAGTTAGGTTAAAAGTAATCAAAAAGTAGTCAGATTACATTACCTTAAATGTGTAATGTAATGGATTTTGTTACTAACTACAATTTTTTCATGTAATTTGGAATCAGTAACCGACTACAATTAGCAAGTAATCTACCTAGCACTGGATATGACAAATATTTCTTTAATTTAGACTTTTTTTTTTTCAAAATACATTATACATGCAGTCAATCCTTTTCATTATTTTTTTTTAATCCAGTAGACTATATTTCTGATGTACAGTATTTTCTTTAAAAGAAAAGAACAAAGGATCTCTGTCATTTATCTATCTATTAAGTACCCTTGACTTCTAGACTAGAGAAAAACTGATGGCACAGGGCCAGAGGGAGACATGGAGTCAGGTTTAAAGATAAACAATAATAAGCCAGGGTTTCCTCTGGCTGGGCTTAATTGTATTTACCTCAGTCACATTAGCTTTGAGGATTGGACCAAGTCTGGTTTTAGTTTGCAGAGAGAGCCTGGAGGGGATTTTCACAAATGAAATTGACAATACTGGAACTGCATGGTTTGCTGTACCTGATGATACTAACAAAACATTCTTAAGGTCTTAACTGGGGGATCTTTTCCATTTGCCTTAGTGTATAGAATCAAATCGAGGAGAAATAAATAATTTGGGAGTTATTTAGGTATAGGCATTGTTTCTAGAAGCTGTACAATTGCTGTTAAAACATATCCTAATGAATGAGCTAGTCATGTTTCTCAGATAACCAATGAAGAAACAAATAACAGAACAGAGTGTGGGTACGCATCTGTTTTTGCTTGGTCAAACAATATGACAATATTTTCTTGCCCTAAAGCATGCATGTCCTGAAGTCTATGATTATCTCCACAAGCCTCAGGAATTGGGAACCATATTTTCGTCACAATGGTCATGATTCAGTGTAACGAAACCAATCTAATATGAAATAAATTCTTTACTGATCTAAGTTTAACCATGTCCTATGGTGGATGAAAAGAAAATGTGTGCAAGATTATAGATATTATTTCAACAACAACAACAACAAAAATTCATTCTTTTGAATGTTTTTTCAAACTGTTCTTTTTCAGGGCTTATGATAAACAATATATTGAGAAAGGCTATTTAGTCAGTTAAACTTTAGCTTGCAGAAATCTTTCTCTGAGTCAAGTCCATAAAGTCAATACACAGCCAAGTATACAAAATGGGGTATGAACTGACAAAAACCATGCAGTGAAACCTAAGCCTGATTCTCTGTATGCCCACCACTGCTCTGGGTATTCTTGATTATTGAGGCTGCGTTGGTTTTATTTGCCCTGTCAAAGCCCTGTTTGGAAAGTGAAGTCAGAGGGTCATGTGGATCATGTAACAGCCTCACACTGATCCATATCTACAGCAATCCCGGAAATGACTTAAATATGTTGTGTTGAAGGCTCATAGTATAGCACAAAATATAAGGAGTCACAGAATTGCTTCCACTGATTAAGTTATTTCAAAAACAATAGTCTGTTTTGGTTTGAAAATGTATGGCAGCCAAGGCTAGAAGGGAAACTTTGATGACTATTCATGTAAGAGTGTTTTGGGAGTTCCTTTCATGTTTCCCAAAGGAGCGATTTCCTTGCTGAGTTTCTTTCTGTGTTGAACATGTGTCACTAGTTGATAGAGGAAAATGTACATAGGCCAAAGGTGAAGAGATAACATTTCCTCACAACTGCAGTCAAAATAACAGGCCCAGGAAAGGACTGCTGCTCTTAACCAGAGCGAGAAGACATGCTGTATCAAGAGTTCCTCTCCTTTGGAAAGTTCCAGCTGGCATTAGATCCAAGAATGTCTAAGGATTAGAGCCATGTTGTGTTTTAGGAAACAGCGAATGTGCTTTATTTTTTACCTATTACTGGATTTCCTTTCTCTACCTCAACAGGACTGGTTCAGCACCAGTTCAGAAGAACCTCCCAATCTCAAACCAGGTGTTTTTTGACAAAACAGAGTGGCTTGGCAATGACGAAAGAGCAGTTGCATGAGGGAATGACCTTCTGTAGATGTTAGGGGAAGGGTGAGATCACACACTACATTGAGAGAATGGAGCATTCAATAAGTTGCTCTTTGAAAGCCACACAGACTTTCATATACTGTATAAACATTTCTACAACCGAGTGACCCTTTTAAACACTGAACAGTCCAATGCTCAACAAACATCCTGTTGGACAGGAAATAACACTGTGTGGGTGTGATATTATTTCAACTTAATGCTGACCTCAACATCTAATATATCATGTCAAGCTGTTGGCCCTTATTTGAAAAGTGTGCTTAATTGTTTTCATTGTGCACTTGTCGTGTACTTTATATCTCAAAAGTATGTTTTTAAAAAAATGTACTTACTGATACAGTCTATATTGGTGAAATTTAAGAAAAAGCCATTTAGGCTTAAAGAAGGAATGCTTATATGAATATTTCTTAAAGGGACATTGTCTAGTTTTTTAGGTATTTTATTATCTAAAATCTATATTTTTATTCATAAATATGTCCTCAATGGTGTACAAATAACAATTATCTGACTTATCCTCAGAAACGAATAATCTATTATCTTTATAAACATGGGACAGGTAGGTCCACTGAGGCTTCCATGTAGTTCCGCCATTTTGAAAAACTATAATAGCAGAGAGGGACAAAAAGTACTAGGCCAACGCGTTTCCTCAAAAAAGTTAGCCAAAAAAGTTCAAAATTGAACGTAAAAGGAAACGTGACCGGAGATCACAAGAAACATGAGTCAATGTCGGGATAGCTTTTTCCGGGAGGAAAGAGCTAATGCAGGAGAAAGATTTCAGAAGAGACGCTGAAGTTGCCTGCTTTCTCCTCGACAGGTAAGTCAATGTTACAGAAAATCTAACAAATAAGAAAGGCATAACTACTAATTACAATAGTTCATATTTTTTTACAGTCAGTAATTCATACTGTAACATTCGTTTGTTCGTTGTGTCAAGTTGCAGTTTGTTTGAAATAACAAACCTGTTCACCCGAAGGAAAACTCAACGAAGTGCTATTAGAAGACATACTGTCATAGCTTTTTGGTACATAACGGCTACCGTAGATGCAACATGCATTTGAAAAAGTGAGGCGCTGGAGAGGACAATTCGTTTGAATGCAAAATACAATTTCACCGCCAGATGGGAGAAATTCCTACACAATGTCCCTTTAACAGACATACTTTTAAAAAAGTACAGTTTGTCATAATGTCAAATTAAAAGCTTTACTTGACAGTACATTTTAAATAATTATATTTTAATCATCTTTTGTCGTGTTTCGAAGATGTACACTTATTTTGATTTGTTGATTGACATACCAAAAACGTACTATTGATTATGATTTTACTGTAGTGTATTTTTACATTTAAAGTCAATATATTTTAAATGAACTAAATTGGAACTTCCTTATTACAAATGTGTAATTATAAATATATTGAAATACATGAAATACAAGTTTCAACAGAAATTACATTAAAGTATAATTAATAATAATACACTTAAAAAGTGGTATTGGCAGTACACCATATTTCAAAGACAATAGAAGTGATTATAAATTACATAAAAAGTCTTAATTCACAAGTCAAGTCGTCCCCTTTATTTATATAGCGCTTTTTTAGAATACAGATTGTTTTAAAGCAGCTTTACAGAGATAACAGGAAAATAATGTTGTAATAATATTGTTAAATATAAAATTAAATGTCCCCAATTAAGCAAGCCAAAAGCCAATGGGGACAATGGCGAAGACGGGCGAAGAAGGCGACAGTGGCAAGGAACCAAAACTCCATCAGGTGACCGAATAGAGAAAAAACCCTTGGGAGAACCCAGGCTCATTCGTGGGTTGCCATTAGATGCCATTCTTTTTATGATGTAACGAGTACATCAGGTGTTATAGGAAGTGTTTGCGGTTCTGGCTGACCTAATTTATGCAGCCTCATTTAACTGATTTGAATAATAGGAATGTATAGTGTTCTATGTGTATACCAGGTTGAAGAGATGTGTTTTTAATCTAGATTTAAACTGACGGAGTGTTTCTGCTTCCCAGACAATGTTAGGAAGACTGTTCCAAAGTTTAGGTGCTAAATGGGAAAAGGATCTACCGCAAGCAGTCGATCTTGATATTCTAGGTTTTATTAACTGGCCAGAATTTTGAGATCGAAATAGACGTGAAGGACTAAAATGCGTTAAGAACTCGCTCAAGTACTGCGGAGCTAAACCATTTAGTGCTTTGTAAGTGATCAGCAATATTTTAAAATGTATGCAATGTTTAATTGGCCAATGCTGTGTTGACAGAACCGGGGTACTATGGTCATACTTCCTGGTTCTAGTAAGAACTCGAGCTGCTGCGTTTTGAACTAGCTGTAGTTTGTTTATTAAGCATGCAGGGCAGCCACCCAGTAGAGCATTTCAATGTTCTAGCCTTGAGGTTATGAACGCATGATCTAATTGTTCCGCATTTGTCAATGAGAGCATATGGTGTAATTAAGAAATATTTTTAAGATGGAAAAATGGGGTTTTACAGATACTAGACACGTGACTTTCAAATGAAAGATTGGTATCAAAGAGCACATCCAGGTTCCTAACCGACGACGAAGACTTAGAGCAGCCATCAAGTGTTAGACAGTATTATAGGTTATTACGTGTGGAAGTTTTTTTGTCCAATAATTAGAATCTGTTTTTTCAGAGTTTAGTAGTAGGAAATTACTAGTCATCCAATTTTTTATATCAGCTATGCATTCCATTAATTTTGTGGATTGGTAAGTTTCGTTGGGTTTTGGAGAAATATAGAGCTGAGTATCATTGGCATAAGAGTGAAAACTAATGCCATGTTTCCTAATGATATCTCTTGATGGTAGCATGTACAGAGTGAACAGCCCGGGATTGAGCCTTGTGGTACGCCATACTGAACTTGTGATCGATAAGACAGCTCTTCATTTACTGATAAATGAAAACTGATAAGGCCGCAAATTTATAACGGTCAGATAAGTATGATTTAAACCATGCTAGGGCAATTCCACTAATGCCAACATAGCTTTCTAGTCTATTTAAAAGAATGTTGTAGTCAAACGAGTAACACTAATAGAGAGATACAACCGTGATCGGATGATAAGAGCAAATCATTTTTAACTCTAATGAGAGCTGTCTCAGTGCTATGGTACGGTCTAAATCGGTACTGAAAATCCTTGCAGATATCATTTCTTTCAAGAAAGGAACACAGTTGTGAGGATACTGATTTTTCTAATATCTTTGACAGAAAAGCAGCTTCGAGATTGGCCAGTAATTGACTAATTTTGTATGATCAAGTTGCGTTTTTTTAACAAGCGGTTTAATCATAGCCAGCTTAAAGGTTTTTGGTACGTATCCTAGAGACGAAGACGAATTAATGATATTAAGTGAGGATCTATGACATCTGGAAGCATCTCTTTCAGTAGCTTAGTCGGTATACATGGTCGCTGGACAAGTTGTCGATTTAGATGAATTAACGAGTTTGCAAAATTATTCCTCTCCTATAGCAACAAATGAATCAAAAGTTTCCTCAGGGAGACTACAATCTACTCCCTTATGTGATACTGTAGACGGTTGTATAGTTATAATTTTGTTCCTGATATTATCAATCTTGTAAGTGAAGAAGTTATTACTGCTGTGTTGCATGGAAACTTCTGGGCTTGAAGCTTTCTTTTTCGTAAGTTTAGCCACTGTTTCAAATAAATACCTAGTATTATGTTTATTTTCTTCTAATAGGGTTGAAAAATAAGCAGATCTAGCAGCTTTTAAGGCCTCTCTATAAGCAATCGAGCTCTCCTTCCATGAAATGCGAAATACCTCTTGTTTTGTTTTCTTCCAGTTGCGCTCCATTTTTCTGGCTGCTCTCTTAAGGGCCTGAGTGTGCTCGTTGTACCACGCCGTTGGACTATTTTCTTTAATCTTCTTTAAGTGCAATGGAGCAACTGTGTCTAAAGTGCTGGAAAAGAGAGAGTTAAAAGTTTCTGTTGCAATATCAAGTTCTTCTAAGCTATCCGGGATGCTAAGATGATGAAACTGATTAGGAAGATTATTGATAAAGCAATCCTTAGTGGCAGAAGTTATAGGTCTAACATTTTTATAACACAGAGTCGGCTTTGCAGCCTTGGCTAAATGTAATTTACATGAGACTAGATAATGATTTGAGATGTCTGCGGCAGAATCTCAACAGCATCAACATCTATTCCATGTCATAGTATTAGATCTAGAGTATTATATATCTTTGCACAGCACAAGGCAACATCTACAAGCCGTCTGTGGGATAGCAGACATGTCAGTATGAATTATATATATATAGATAAGACCCATGTCTTTGTCTGTCACAGTTTGTTTTTTGAGAGACAAGGCCCTGCCACTGTTGTTTGTAAGCCTACGTTGGGCCCCATGGGGCCTGATTAGACTGGAATGTGGGCTTGGTAAATGATCTGATAAATACAGTAGATGTGTTTGTGTTTCGTGAGATACAATCGTGGACTCTTGTGTAGGCAAGCTACAAGTATTCCTCAGAATATCTTTATAAAAAAAACACACATGGAATTCTTATTATTATTCTGTTAAGTTAACGAGGAGCTAAGAATAGCAAGATGACACACAACCCCCTTCATTCAATTTTTTACACCTTATTCTTGGGTCAAGTGTAGCTCAAAGTAAAAACTAGCTAGTTGTGACATTTCTGCAAAATTATATTATGATGCAGCACTTCTGATGCATTGCATCATTGTTGTTTTCATGCTGGATCAGAAATGTGAGAGGCGCTAAAACACTCACTCACACAATTTACCACCTAAGCTAAAACCTACCCTAAACCTAACCAATAGTGTAAAGAAAAGCAAATGTGAGATAGTGTTAAGAAGAGTGAACTCATAATATGGATCTGGTTATGTGATGCAAATGTCCAAATGTAAGCAAAAAATAAGTCTTTTTAATCATAATTTGTCTAAAAGGGTGTTACTGGTGTTTCACTGCCACTACTGGCCATTTCATCAGGAAACAGCAGTGAGTTGTATGTATAGGTGCTTTTTGGAGACTTGCAAAAATGTAGAGGAATGTTTTTCCAATGAGCTTGTTGAAAATAATTGAAGCCCGCATTTGTTGAGTTAATGCTGTTAGCAGGCATATATTTTCAATAATAAATAATCAAAGTTTCTTTAGATGAAGAGATTTCTCAGGACAGGTCCAGGCAAAAAACACATAAGAAACCTGAGGTCCTGAATAATGTTAGTTATTTTAAATGAAAGCTTGCAAATAGCTCTCTCTCTCTCTCTCTCTCTCTCTCTCTCTCTCTCTCTCTCTCTCTCTCTCTCTCTCTCTCTCTCTCTCTCTCTCTCGATATCGTCTCACTCTCTCTCTCGATATCGTCTCATTCCACTGAATCTGTACCTATCTCTCCATCTGAGCAATGAAGAGGAAGTGTAGAACCACCCACTGCATATTCGCTGTCCGCAGGTCTATTACTCCTCTGTGCTCCGGGCCACACGAAGTGTGCTGGGCTTCTTCCCTCACTCAGCAACCAACAGAAGATCCTGATACTAACTCATTTTGCAGAGTGATTTCTGACCTCGCTCACGGGCTCAGGTGGAGACCACCAGGTGAAGAAGAGAACATGGGCAGACAGATGCCAAATGGGGAGAGCAGTGCTGCCGAATAGAATGATTGAATTTTTCACTGATGAAACGTTTAGCTTGTTTTGATGGTATAATACAATCAAGATTTGTTTTGTTAAATAATCTTTGATAAAAAAAAAAGGTGCATTTTAGGTAAAGCCATGACTTTACCCCCTTGGGAACAAGCAAGAGTGAAAAATGTACATATCGTACTTTATTGACTATACTAAATCCCAAACACAATATTTACATACTCATTTATTGTTAAAATATGCCATACTTTATCATCAGATTTGTGTCAAACATTTCTGTGGTGCTCATATACAGTAGTTGCTGTGAGTTTGAATCTGGCTTGCAGCATCTCATGATCTCATTCTTTCTCGTTTCCTGTCCTCTCTCCTGCCCTCAATGAAACTTGTGAAAGGCCAAGAAATATTATATGACATATATTAAGTCAACATGTTATCATTTACTCACCCTCTTATCATTCCATATGTGTAGGCATTTCTTTATTCTGCAGAACACACAAGAAGATATTGGTTACACTATGTTCTGATGGCCACTTTAGACATTCGACTAACTATGAATAATTTTGCAACTGCATGTCAACTCTAACTAAAGTATGAGTAGACTGTAGGAGACTGTTAGCGTTAGGGATATGGTTAGTAGAATAAGTTGAAATGTGGTTCCAAAGTTATTTACAGTTAGTAGAATGTCTTTTGGAAGACAGTTCAAATAAAGTGTTAGCAGATATTAAGCAGGTAGTCTACTAATACTCTAATGCGAGTTAGTTGACATGTTTACTGTCTTCCAGAGTTACCAAATATAGTTAGTAGAATGTCTAATATGAACCATCGAAATAAAGTTATCCAGATATTCTGAAGAATTGCAATGAATCACAATCCCGGTGTACAGTTTATGTTGTACATGTTATTCCATTAAACTTCCTTATTCACATCAAAGTCTCATTGTTAATAAATTTTTTTTAACTTTAGATTTTAATACAGTCAACATACAGATTAAGTATCATAGCAAAAAGTTTAAATATACCACAGCACAACTGACCAGTTGTTGGTTTCATAAAATTCCATCCCCAACACTGTCCAGTAAAAGGAAAGAGAATAGTGGGTATTGGTCACGTTTATTTTAGCTGTGTGGACTGTATATGTTGGTTCAAACCAAACCAAAAAAAGCCAGAAATACATCTCTTTTCTGAATCTTATGCCCTTGTGAACTCTTTGACCTAGGCAGTATGCTTAAATGTTTTATATACTTACCATTTGGAGCTCTGTTCTAAACAGATCCATTGTGCTCAATTTGCCTTTAAACGTTCTATTGAAATAACTAATAAGAAAATGCACAGAGGACTGTGACCACTAACCCTAAAAATATTGGATGCAGTAAGTCAGTATGAAGGTTCTGGGATAACTTTGGTAAGGAAGGTATGATGTCCTTTTTATATTTTATTTTCCTGCCAATGAGGCTCTGTAGGCAAAAAAAAAAAAAAAAAAAAAAAAAAAAAAAAAGAAAGGAAAGAAAGAAGCTAATACAAGCCATCTATTTTTGGCTGTGGGGAGCTACCAAAAAAGGCTGATTCAGTAAACAGAGGCTGGTGTTTATTCTACTCAGTGACAGTCACACGCGTGGAAAGATTGAGCTTTAGACAGCTGACCAGATGCAAAGTCATTGTTTAGACCCTGGAAGATTAAAACGACATCTGAGTAGCTCCTTGTGGATTGACACTTTCAAAATTTTGCTTTAAAGAAGGCCAGCATAACTCAATAAATAAAGACTTAGAAAATCGCTTAGAAAGGTCTTTCAGCAACAGTTTAATGTTGTAGGCTAGTGGTCGGGGTCTGTAATTGTTATGGATTCCATGGAATAATTTGAGCAGTCTGAGAGAGGTTACACATGTTGGATGTTTAGGATAAAGCAAATGAACTGCAGTTAAAAAGGGCCTCACCTCTCCATGACCTCACAAATGCTCCAAAAATATACTCCAAGATAGTAGGACAAGATAGACAACCTCTCGACTTAACTTTAAACACACTGATACTCCCCACCCCACAATTTAACATCTATTGCATTCGTGTGTGCTGTGAACTGCATATCCACATCGTGTACGCCCCTGTTCTTAAATCCATTGGAAGAACATGACTGACTCGGCAAACAATCCCACACTCTAATTGTAACTGTAGTCTAAAATGTATTGCACATGTTTTAGATGCTATCACAACCGATGTGATGGCTGCTGTTGTTGAAGAGATAATGTAGATATATCTGTCTGTGTGTTTAAGGTATGCGTGCTTGAATCAGGGCTGTGCTTTTTTTGTATTTTACATGTCAAAGGTGGCAGTTTATCTTGATTGAGTCTTTGGTAATGTTCATATTATTATTATTACAGTAAAGGCCATTTAAAAACTGATAAGATTGCACAAGCCACATTATATACTGTATGTTACTTTTACAGCCTATCATTATGAAATGAGTATTGGATAATAAATATAAGCTACATACATTTTGTTTAACAAAATGAAACAAACATTGTTATGTTATTTGATTGATATTGTGAAGCTGCTTTGATGCAATTTATATTGTGAAAAGCGCTATATAAATACACTTGACTTGACTTGAAGAATTATTATTATTTTCTATCTAAGAAGGAAACATTAAATTAACCAAAAGACAGAAACAAAAGACATTTAAAACACTACAAAATATTTAGATTTTTAAATAAATGCTATTTCATCAAAGAATCCTGAAAAAAGTAACACCAAAATATTAAAAATGGTTTCTGACGGATCATGTAAAAGAAGACTGAAGTAATGATGCAGAAAAATCAGTTTTGCCTGACATGAATAAATTACATTCTATAGAATAAAAAAAGACGTTTGCAATAATATTTGGTAACACTTTAGACATTCTACTGACTTTAACTGTCACACGGTTGAGGTAATGAAGGAAAAAGATCTGGATCTAATCACTGGTAGTTATGCATTTATTAACAATAGGCACAAAGCAAAACTCTCAAGAAACATTGACTATAAACATGAAAAGATCCAGTAACACTCACCGAGAACAGACAAATGAACTGAACAAAACACAGGGCTTAAATACCAAGACAAACTGATAAACAATATATGAGCATCAGGTGCAACAACTCAAACCATCAATGAAAACCCACGCTAACAAAACAGACACAGACACAGATAACCCGTTACAACTAAGGGGCTATTTACACAACACCGTTTTCAACTAAACTTTTTATTTTAACAGCGTTATGGCTGTTAATTTACACGACGACAGCGTTTTTTGGGTGACTGAAAATGCAATCTTTTGAAAACGGATTTCAAAGTGCAAGTTTTTGAAAACAGTCTCTGTGTAAACAACAAAAACTATAGGTTTCAGTGCCATCTAATGGCCTGGCAGCATAATACAGCGTTTTAAGTCGTTTTCACGGATCTGTGTGAATGGTCTGTATTGTGTCGCGGATTTGATTTGTTCCTGATTTGTTTTTGTCATGCTGGTTGAAAGTCTAAAGATCTAAATGTATTTATATATATATATATATATATATATATATATATATATATATATATATATATATATTAGGGGTGACACGGTTCACAAAACCCACGGTTCGGCAAATGAAGAGATGTCTTATCGAAGTTCAGTATGGCGTACCACAAGGCTCTGTACTAGGACCGCTGCTGTTCACTCTGTACATGCTGCCATTAGGAGATATCATTAGGAAACATGGAATTAGCTTTCACTGTTATGCCGATGATACTTTCTACTTAGGTATTAATACTTCCTGGTAATTTCCTACTACTAAACTCTGAAAAAACAGAGATTCTAATTATTGGACAAAAAACTTCCACACGTAATAACCTAGAATACTGTCTAACACTTGATGGCTGCTCTATTAAGTCTTTGTCGTCGGTTAAGAACCTGGGTGTGCTCTTTTATAGCAATCTTTCATTTGAAAGTCACTTGTCTAGTATATGTAAAACCGCATTTTTCCATCTTAAAAATATATCTAAATTACGACATATGCTCTCATTAAAAAATGCGGAACAATTAGTTCATGCTTTCATGACATCAAGACTAGATTATTGTAATGCTCTACTGGGTGGTTGCCCTGCACGCTTAATAAATAAACTACAGCTGGTCCAAAACGCTGCAGTTCGAGTTCTTACTAGAACCAGGAAATATGACCATATTTGCCCGGTTCTGTCAAAACTGCATTGGCTGCCTATTAAACATCATACAAATTTTAAAATATTGTTGATTACTTACAAAGCACTAAATGGTTTAGCTCCGCAGTACTTTAGCGAGCTCTTAACGCATTATAGTCCTTTACGTCTTTTGCGATCTCAAAATTCGGCCCAGTTGATAATACCTAGAATATCAAAATCGACTGCTGGCGGTAGGTTGACCTAGCATACACATAATATATTATAGACTTCTATAATTCAATGTTAGGCTGCATAGATTAGGTCAGCCGGAACTGGGAACACTTCCCTTAAATCCTGATGTACTCGTTACATCACAAGAAGAATGGCATCTACGCTAATTTTAGTGTCTTTGTTTATCCCGAGGTGTTCCCGCAGCCACCGGATCCAGGCCGTATCCAGGTCTGACTAGGAGCTGTGCCTGGACCCGATGACAACGCAGTGCTGAAGTGCCATCTAGCCTCTCCCTATGGAGGATCCCTTTCCCACTCTACAGATAAAACGTTGTGATTCCGGTTCGCGTACCCACCCCGAAGTGATAAAATAAAACAAAATTCTGTATCAAATTAAAGTTACTGTAAATCCGGCCTCTAGTTCATAAACGCCAGAGGAGAACTGGCCCCCGACTGAGCCTGGGTTCTCCCAAGGTTTTTTTTTTTTCTCTCCATTAAGTCACCTGATGGAGTTTTAGGACACCAGAAGGTCACTTGATGGAGTTTTTCGGTTCCTTGCCACTGTTGGCTTTGGCTTGCTCAGTTGGGGATATTCAAATTAATTAACCAAGCATTAATATCATTGATCAGCCCTACCAAACGTGGATGTTTTTTCCACTAAGAAACAAACATTGTTATGTTATTTGATTGATACTGTGAAGCTGCTTTGATGCAATTTATATTGTGAAAAGCGCTATATAAATACACTTGACTTGACAAAAATTGTATCTTTTAAAAGAAAAAGAGAGGAACTCTTAAAGCTCTGTCTTTTAAATAAGTCAAAATACGTTAAATATAATTGCCTATAAGCAAAGACCATGATCATAAAGTGAGGCATAAGTTCAACCAGCTCAACACAAAAATAGTATCAACCTTGCACACAGTCGCAGTTCCATCAATTGTTTTATTTCTGTGGTCGTCATAGCTAACATGAAATCCAAAATGTTCCCACACACCAGACTTATACGACGCTGGCGCGCAACTCCGGGCAACCTTCCTTATCTCTCCCACTTGGCATTTCTACACGTGACGTGACCTGCAGGAAACACGCTGGAAACACACTGTCTGAGGTCACATACGGGCACGTATATATATATATATATATATATATATATATATATCAGTGGAAGGTGTAGGACCATTAAATATCGTCCAATTAAATGTCCTATCTGCCTGTCAACATATGTGTTTCCATACCTCCGTCAGTCACCGAGCACCACAACCGAAACAGCAGCCGCCTTTTACAGTTCCTCCTGCACCAAAACAACAAGCGTGTGCTGTTTTCAACTACTGTCATTTTGAAGAGATGGAAATGTGATGTACTCGGAGCGGTCCGTGACTCAAATGTATGCGTTTCAATCACAGCACTATCAACGCTGAAATGAATCTGCAGCAGTCAGGTGTTAGTGTTCTTTAAGTTGCTTACGTTCATTATTATTCTAATGTTAATGCGCTTTAATATTTACATTATTTTTTCGTTATTGCAGTTCTTTGCACCGCTGTCCTGTGGCTGCTCTGCGACTGGGAAAAGAGTGGTGGTCATTATTGAGGTGAGGGGAGAGTGTGTCATGACAGAGGCCGCAGTGATAAGGTCAGCAGTGAGAGCCTGGGGCCTGATGAGTGAGTGCTCAGCTCTGGAACAGCTTCACACGACAGCAAACAGGCTTGTATCTGGCCTCTGTCCAGCTAACATGGTTGTGGACACCTGTGGAAAAAGGGTGGTCTTGCAAATGGCTAAACGCACATACACCTGGCAAAGGTACACACAATCCAGAGACATGGAGCTGCATTGTGTCCATGGAAATTCATCTGTAATGATTATGAAGCATATGAAGCATCTGTGAAGGCTTTCTTTAGATATACAGTCTCCCTATGACCAAGGAGGTCTAATATTCCTTTTGATATTACACAAGCTGCTTTCCATTCTGTGACAGTTGAGGTAAAAAAATAAAGATGGGGTCTGAAAGTTGCGGCTGGTATAGTTTGAGTGTAAATGTAATTTTTTGACCAACGTTGTACACTTCTGATGTCATTGCTAGCGAGAAAATATTATTCTAGTTATTTAAACATTTGCTTAGTTTTCACCAAAGCTCACTCTATTCTGCTGTTGATGATTAAACCATTTTGCTGCCTTAAGAAGTCAAAGGTACGTGATGTACCTTTGTGCGCAAACGCTGCCTACAAAGTCATGAAGGATGGAATACAAGATCGGTGGAGACTTTGGAGACACGGAGGAAGGAGGAGACACTGGAAGATTCACACGGAGGAGACACAGGATTGGAGAGAAATCGCTGGAGAAGTCATGTAGGTCGTTGAACGGAAGGTAAGTACATACAGACTTCATACAAACGAGACCGGACGGTGATTTGTGATGAAGTGTGTGTTTATGTAGCGATAGTGATGAGGGTGATGATGAGGTGCAGGTGTGTATGATTATAACTCAGGTGAGGGAGTGCGCTGTGATTGGCTGGTGAGAGAGCCTGGCAGATCTGTAACAGAAAACAGATATGTTCCTAATTCTGAGTATCTGATATAGGCTAGTCCACGTGTAGTGAAGGAATTGACTTCTACCTCACTATTTCCCTAGCCTGGCTCCGCCCTCCTGCGCAATTTTCATTTTCCTTCAGTACTATGTCTAGGTTTGTGGTATATTTGTGGGTTTTCTCCGGTCAATTTTTTACCGGTCCAATCAGCAAACAGAGGGAGTGGCTGAGAACGATGATGTTGAGGTTGTGCGCTAGTTTAGTCACGACCAAACGTTAGTGATTGGTTATGGCAGATAGAGTGGCTCTGGGCAGATCCCATAGTTTTAAACGTCAACAGAGTACCCGCCTTCAAAGTTAACGCTTGTCAATGGAGAGTGGCCAGACTCTCTTTAATGAACTGTACGAGAGTCTGGTAGGACCAGGCTATAAATATGCTAGCCTAGCCGTATTGTTATCCAAGCTAATGTGCAAATCAGGCTACTATTTCCCCGCCATTGACTGAACTTTTGTAAAGAAGTTCTTTTTGAAGAAGAAGCAGAAAAAAGTGATAGAAGCATTGCTTACACTAATGTAAAATAACATGATTATCAACCATTAAACAGCATATAAGTTCAAAACTGCTTAATGTTACTGAATGAAATGTTGAACCCGTGAACAGGAAACGACTGTGAAGCGTTGGGGTTGTTGATGGACGTGCTGGTGGTGTAATGATCTGGAGGATATTTTCTTAGCACACTTAATACCACTTAGTTACTTAGTACCAATTGATGATAATTTAAATGAACAGCCGACCTGTTGCTGACCATCTCCATCCCTTTATGACCACAGTGAGACATGAGACATTTTTTACAGTCTCTAGATCATTTCTCAGTACTCATGTCACACAACACAGTGAGCACAACAGCAGTCTGTGTGGTCTAAACTGTGGACAATTTCCCCATTGATTTGGCACAAAATACATGAAGTGACTATCTTTCAAATTACATAAATTATTTTCTTACTCAACCCTAACGTACTGTAATACAAAACAGCAATATAATTTTTACAGTAATGCCATTTTGAAATATATTCCATATCTAAAATAAAAATACTATCAAAACAATTAGATGTAGCAGAACACCTACAGGCGTTACTCTTTCAATTTCATTTCCATCTATAACTTAATCATACTGTATGTATACTTTCTACGGGAATGTTAACATGGACCATGTAATATTTACTGCAGTGAATTACAAGTAATAGAGAGCTATAATTCTTGTTTTGTAAAGAAATGTTTACAGAAGAAAGCATTATGTAATGTGTTAGTTGTTCCATGTTTTTAGGTCAGTTAGTTTGTCGGGTAAAACCTTTGCTAGTCTTATGGAAGAATGACTTGTTTTAGTGCATTTTGGATTTGGAATTTACTGCTGTGCGAAGCTAAAAGTTGGAGAAGATAAATGTGCGAAAATGTGACACAAGTATTAAGAAGTTTGATTGTAAAAAAAAAAAAAAAAAAAAAAATGGTAACAACTGCAGACAGGGGAAAATGTCAATTTGATGCATTTTAAAGTCCCCCAAACACCCTTCACTAGCAAAACATATACTATAGTATAATATTGTTGTTGCTTACAAAAAAAACAAAGATTATTTTTAATCAACATTCATTGGTACTTTTGAATAGCTATAATTTGAGTAATATGGTTTTGCACATAACATTGTGTAGTTCGGGCAAATACCAGCAGGTTTGACTTTCCCAGGCTAACCAGCCAAACCTTGAATGAATTGAGAGGCCTGTATTTAGCATCCAAAGCAGAAGTGTGCTGCCATCTTCAGCAGGGTGTGTGTACTTACACTGACATGAACATTACTGTAATGGATATAGTTACTTCATTTACTCATTGTGACTGCTCATTTGATTTTTTTAAAGTTGTAAATGAAATGATGAATGAAACATATTTTTTTATTTGAACATTTTACAAGCAAAACAAACAAAAAACTCAGTTTCTCTACCTCATTTTTAATTTATCCTGGTACTTGCCGTTTCTTTGTAATTGTTTGTGAAATTTATTTGCAATTTGAGTGAAAATTTTGTTGTACACCATTTGTTTGTGTGTGCATTTTTTTTGTATGTGTAGCTATCACTGAACCACGTTTAGTCTCTCCTTTAAATTATTTCCTGTCAAAGATAAAAAAATATAATATATATAATATATACATAAATACCTATATATAATATACATACAATATAATATAATATGTATTGCTTCAGGTATCAGTGTGCTAATGAATGCTTTATTAACAAGTATTTCTACTTTAATTCATGATTCAGGTAGTTATAAAACATTTAGTAGTTTTCAGTTAACTTTTTTTGTGAGCTCATCTAAAGTGAGGACTATTTATGCCTCGTAAAACATTTTTACAAAGGAGATTTAAAGGCTCAGTTATCTTCTTTTGGTGAGGTTAATTTTTAAAGAAAGACTACGCACCTCCGCACATATATATTCAAATGCGCATACCTATAGACTAAACACATAATATACAGACATTTATTTTCATATCCGATTGCAGAGGCTTAGTTACATTGTACTGCAGTGTTTCTGGAGGTGAACAGGATTTTTTTTTCTATTTTTCAAGTGTACAGACATAGAGTTTAATTTTTTGCAACTTGAAATAAATATTGCTATGTTCTGTATCACAGCTGTGTTGTGTTTGTTTAATTTTTCTGTTTATAAGATAACTGAGGCTTTAAATCTCCTTTGTAAAAGTTTTACGAGGCAAAATAGTTAACTGACAACTACTAAATGTTTTATAACTATCTGAATTATTCATTACAGTAGGAATACACGTCAATAGTTCACTTGTTAAAAGCATTCACTATTACTATGTTTTATAATAAGATGTATAAATGTACATTTAAATATTTTATTAATTGTAGTGAGATCTCAGTGTAGGTGAAGGAAGAAGAAGACATGGTCGGCGAAATTGGGACTTGCACTTTATTTAAGGCAAAAACAAAAGGAAACAAAAAGGTGCGCTCGTGCGCGGCCGCTGTGACGTCCACCACAGCAAAACAAAAAGAAAACACAACTCGTCTTGGCTCAGTCAGTGCTCTGCGTTGTCCTGTGCGAGTCCCAGGTCTCTCTCTCTCCTCTCTCACAGCCGGCAGCTTAAATGCAGTCTCCACGCCAATTACTGCAATCAGACACAGGTGTTCGTCATCCCCCCCCCCCCCCCCCTCCTGGAGAGGAAGTCAGCCACAGCCATTTGTGCACCCGGCCTGTGGACCACCTGGAATTTAAAAGGCTGTAAAGCTAGATACCTATGGGTGATCCGCGCGTTGGTATCCTTCATGCGGTGGAGCCACTGCAGGGGAGCGTGGTCTGAACAGAGGGTGAACTCCCGTCCCAGGAGGTAGTAGCGGAGGGTGAGAACAGCCCACCTGATGGCCAAACACTCCTTTTCGATGGTGCTGTACATCGTCTTCTCTCTTAGAGAGCTTCCGACTGATGTACAGCACCGGCCGCTCTTCACCCTCCACCTCCTGGGACAGGACCGCGCCCAGCCCCCTGTCCGATGCGTCCGTCTGTAGGATAAAAGGGAGAGAGAAGTCAGGAGCATGTAAAAGCGGCCCGCCACACAGAGCAGCCTTTATCTGGGTGAAAGCCTGCTGACACTGCTCCGTCCACTGGACCGTATCTGGTGCTTCTTTTTTAGTTAGATCAGTCAGCGGGCTAGCGAGGTCCGAAAAATAAATTACAAACCTTCTGTAATATCCCGCTAGCCCCAGGAACTGTCTAACCTCCTTTTTGGTCTTAGGTCTCAGACAGGTCGCAACTGCTGCCGTCTTATCAATTTGGGGACGCACCTGTCCGTGACCCAAGTGGAAACCCAGATACCTTACTTCCACACGCCCAATTGCACACTTCTTTGGGTTGGCCGTGAGCCCCGCCCTTCTCAGCGTCTTCAGAACAGCTCGCAAATGCTGCATATGACACTGCCAATCGGTACTATAGATGATAATATCATCCAAGTAGGCAGCGGCATATGCAGCATGCGGCCGGAGAATTTTGTCCATCAGACGCTGAAAAGTCGCCGGAGCCCCGAACAAGCCGAAAGGAAGGGTGACAAATTGGTGTAATCCAAACGGCGTTGTGAAAGCTGTCTTTTCTTTGGACATGGGAGTCAAGGGGACCTGCCAATAACCCTTCGTTAAGTCCAATGTCGAATAAAAACGAGCAGTACCCAGCCGATCAAGCAGTTCGTCAACCCTCGGCATTGGATAAGCATCAAACTTAGACACCGCGTTCATCTTTCTATAGTCCACACAGAAGCGGTTTTAGGAACTAAAACTATCGGGCTCGCCCAGTCACTGCTGGACTCTTCTATTACCCCCATATCCAGCATAGCCTCTAATTCGTTCTGAACCACCTTTTTTTTGTGTTCAGGTAAGCGATACGGGCGGCAGCGCACCACCACCCCCGGATCCGTCTCAACGTGGTGCTGAATGAGGTTCGTCCGACCAGGCAGGGGAGAAAACACATCCGCAAACTCAGTTTGTAAATTTTTAACGTCAGTGAGCTGGGAGGGTGAGAGGTGATCTCCGCCAAGAGCCAGCGCGAGAGATTGTGATTTAGTGCTCGCCTCTGGCCCGAGATCCTCCTCTCCGCTCACCACCGTCGCCAGCATCACTGACTCTGCCTCAACCCACTTTTTGAGGAGGTTGAGGTGATAAATTTAGGGCTACCTCATAGTTGAGATCGCTCGAAGGACCCTTGCCACTTTGCGAGTAATTTAGAGCTGGAAGTAGGGAGTAATACAAGCACCTTATCTCCCGGTGCAAATTGGCGAAGTCTAGCCCCCCTGTTGTACAGCTGACTTTCTTTGTCCTGGGCCTGTAACAAATTCTCCATTGATAGCCGCCCCAAAGTGTGGAGTTTTGTTCTCAGGTCCAAGACATACTGAATTTCGTTCTTACTAGCGGACAGTCCGTCCTCCCAAGTCTCTCTAAGAACGTCTAACACCCCGCGGGGCTGACGTCCATAGAGAAGCTCGAAGGGGGAAAACCCCGTGGAGGCTTGGGGGACCTCGCGTACAGCGAACAAGAGGGGTTCTAGCCACTTATCCCAATTTTTGGCGTCTTCGTGAACGAACTTTCGAATCATGGACTTCAAAGTGCGATTAAACCGTTCCACTAATCCGTCCGTCTGTGGGTGGTAGACGCTAGTGCGAATCGATTTAATGCCCAATAATTCGTAGAGTTCGCGAATAGTTCGTGACATAAACACCGTGCCCTGATCAGTGAGAATCTCCTTGGGGATTCCCACCCGGGAGATTAACGAAAAGAGCGCGCTCGCAACACTTTTGCCAGAAATGTTATGAAGCGGGACTGCTTCAGGATACCGCGTTGCGTAATCCACCAGGACTAACGCAAAGCGGTGCCCCCGTGCTGACCGTTCTAATGGCCGATGAGGTCCATACCAATTCGTTCGAAGGGGACCTGCATTAGCGGAAGGGGGCACAATGTTGCTTTTGGATTGGCCGTTGGATTCACCAACTGACATTCACGACAAGACGCGCACCACTTGCGCACATTCTCGTGAATGCCCGGCCAGAAGAACCGAGCCATGAGACGGTTTAGTGTCGCCGCCTCACCTAAATGCCCGGCCATTGGATTACAGTGAGCCGCCTGAAAAGCATTTTCCGGCAGCTTTTAGGAACTAACAACTGTGTTGTATCCTCTTTTGTCTGGGTGTCTTGGGTCGACCGATACAACAACATCTTTTAAAATAGCAAAATAGGGATAAGAGAGCGGTTGGCCTGGGTGGAGAACCTGGCCGTCGATAGAACGGACCTGATTAAATGCGTGTTTTAAAGTCTCGTCCTGGGACTGTTCCACGGGAAAATCATTGCGCTCTGTGAGGATAGTTCTCTCCAGAGTACTCCGTCCCCCTGCAGCAGACGCCAGAGGTCCCGGCTCAGCATCTCCAACCTGAACAATCGCCGTCTTTCCCTTGCTTTTCTTTCCCCAAGAGGCACCCGTCGATAAAGACCCCAATAACTCACTAAAAGGAGGCCAATTCGTCCCCAGAATAAGCGGATGCCGGAGGTGCGGGTTAACTGCTACCTCTACACTATGCTTTTGCCCCCTAAATTGAATTTTTTCAATTTAGGGGGCATAAATTGGCCACAGGCATTATCGGATAAATTACCACCACCCCGTGCACACCCGGCACCTTAACCATGCGGCTGTTATCCAATGCCCCCGGTTGCATCAGACTTTGAAGAATGGAGGTTTGGTTGCAGCCTGAATCCACCAAAGCCTGATAAGTACCCCCCTTGATACTCACTGGTATCTGGTACAGGCCATTTTGATCGGGGGCAGCCGGTGGCGCGTCGGGAACCCGGATCAGTGTCCCCACCTCCATCACTGGACACCGGTCGATAAAGTGTCCCGGGTCCCCGCAGCGCCAACAGGCCGGCCCAGACCTCCCCGCCGCCCCAGTGGCGAGAAGCGGGTCAAGGGATTGGCGTGGAGAGCGCAGGGTTGCCGGACTCGGGGCGGGGTGGTCGGTCATGGTACGCCCCCTGGGTGGGGCCCGGAACGCAGGGACAGGCTCCGCCGGGGCCCCCGTCCTCCATCTTGGCGCCGGCCGGGGCACCAGCCCCCCGCGAGACCTGGGAAGGGGAACAGGTTTGGGGAGAGAAGGGGTCGAGAGAGAGAGAGGGGGAGAGAGAGAGGCAGATGGAAGGGGCTCGCCGACCCCTGGGCACGCCACCATGTGATCTTCCGCCAGGCGGATGGCCTGGTCCAGCGACGTCGGGCGGTGGCACTGGACCCACTGGGCGGTCTTCTTGGGCAGTTTCGAAATGAACTGCTCCAGTACCACCTTGCTGATGATATCCTCGACGTCGCCTCCGTCAGCCATCAGCCATCTGCGGCAGGAGTCCCGGAGCTGTTGCGCCATGACGAAGGGTCGGCCAGACTCTTCCAGGCTCAGGGACCTGAACCGCTGTCGATGTTGTTCCGGGGTCTGGCCGACCCGCTGTAGAATGGCGCGCCTCAGGTCTTCATAGACCAGGAGATTCTGGACTGGCAGTTGGTGGGCGGCTATCTGCGACTCTCCCGATAGCAGTGGGATGAGCCGCATGGGCCAATCCGTTCGGGGCCATCCCCGGGCCTCGGCGGACCTCTCAAACAGGTCCAGGAATGCCTCCGGATCATCCTGGGGACCCATATTATTGAGAGGCAGGGGCGGGGCCGAGACCGTAGCTGGAGCGGGGACGGCCCGAATCTCCCGGTCGAGCCAGCTCCGGAACAGCTCGCGGTCTTCTTGCTGGCCTTGGAGAAGCATCTGGAAGCGCTGGTCTTGCTCCTCCTTTACGGCCAGCAGGGCATGATGTTGTTCCCTGTGAAGACCCGCGAGCGTTTGGATGAGGTCCGCAAATGGCGTTCCCGGCGGGGTCTGCATGGCGGCGGCAGTGTAGTGAGATCTCAGTGTAGGTGAAGGAAGAAGAAGACAGGGTCGGCGAAATTGGGACTCGCACTTTATTTAAGGCAAAAACAAAAGGAAACAAAAAGGTGCGCTCGTGCGCGGCCGCTGTGACATCCACCACAGCAAAACAAAAAGAAAACACAACTCGTCTTGGCTCAGTCAGTGCTCTGCGTTGTCCTGTGCGAGTCCCAGGTCTCTCTCTCTCCTCTCTCACAGCCGGCAGCTTAAATGCAGTCTCCACGCCAATTACTGCAATCAGACACAGGTGTTCGTCATCTGCACTTGACCCACTTACTCACCGCGCAGCTCACTGACTCATCTCTCGCTACAGACTTCGCAAAACCACGCCCCCCTCGCCACATTAATACTTACACTTTCTAAATTATCTTATGAACCACCAAACTCCTAAATAGCTGGTTTGTAAATAATGTAATACTTAATTTATAAATGATAAATTAATAATTAAAAAAGTATGAATAAACACATTATAGATATGCTTATAAATCAAGAAAAAAAACATTTATAGCTGAATTTATAAACTGCTTTACTAATGTCTATTAATGTAGGCACAATGCTTCATAAAGGATGAATTAACTATACTAATGCTTAACTAATGATCCATAAAATGCAGTTATTATAAAGTGTTAGGGAATATGTAACACAAGAAATGCTTACAGTTACGAAAAAGTTTGCAATCTTAGAAGTAAATTGACTCGCCAAGGGAACAACACATATTTTGTCTCTTTTATTGTTTTAAAGCGGTCCACAGTGCTTCAGTGCCTGCCAAGATATCCCCGAGGTCTTAAGTCGGTAACAACTCTGTTGTGGATGTGCTCATCCTGGAACAACACTGCAGCTAAACTCAATGAATTCACACATTTTATTACAATAGTGTTCTCTTTATAATGTTATGTAATATGACAGACCCAATCATATTTATTATTAGTCATTCATTGCTGTTTGAGCTGCATGCGCTGAAGCTGATCACCGGGGTTCTTTATCCTGCGTTAATTTATCAACCAAATGCATATCTGAGATAAATCAGATATATATAGCCCTACACAAAATAAACACATTATTAACTTACATTTGCAAAAAATAATTCTAATAATAATAATAATAATGCACACGCAAACTGATAGTCATGAAGGTGTAACTCTAGCCTTTAAACATAAAATGACCCCAGACATAACTCCCTTCATTTTTCCTCGTGTCTGCTTTACGTGTTTCACACGTGCATGACCTTAATCGGTGATTGATATGTTTTATAGATTATATTATTATCGACTATTAATTTATTGTTGATTAATTGTTAGCATCCCAATGGACGCACCAGCACAGTTCGTTGCCAAATATGCCTTGCCCACTAAGGGGCAGTTTACACGACACCGTTTTCAATTAAAAACGTAAAACTTTGTATGCGTTGTGGCCGTTCGTTTACACGACAACGGCGTCTTGGGTGCCTGGAAATGCAAGTAACAACAAAAACACGAATCTCTGAAGACAATAATATCACGTGTTCAGTCTATGGTGTTTCATCGCCATTTACTGGCCTGGCAGCAGAATACTTTTTAGTAATTTTCGCGGATCTGTGTGAATGGGGATCGCTTTGACAATGGTGTCGTCTGCACGCAGAAAACTCAAAGGAAAAACTTCTCTGTGTTAAGCATATTGTTGTCTGATGCAGAGGTTGTGCTCGGGTTAACAGAAAGCGTGCATCAAGCTTGCTTCTCTGTTCATTTCCTGCTTTTATTGTGGCCACTCAATGTTAAGTTTGGTAACACTTTAATTTGATGGTCCCTTTTGAACATTCTGGTGACTATAAGTAACTTTGCAACTACATGTCAACTAACTCTCATTAGAGTATTAGTGTACTGTCTGCTTAATATCTGATAACTCTTTATTGTGATGGTCCTCCAAGAGACAGTCTACTGACTATAAGTAACTATGCAACTACATGTGAACTTATTCTAACCCTAACCCTACCAGTCTACTAATACCCTACTAATACTCTAATGAGAGTTAGTAGACATGTAGGTGCAACGTTACTTATAGTCAACAGAATGTGTTAAAGGGACCATCCAAATGAAGTGAAACCTTAAGTTTTGCTACCGCACAAGTCACAGCCTCAACCAGCTCCTCATACGTGGAGAAGTTGGTGTCGAATCCTCAATCTCCCCTGCCTCGAAGCTGCCAACTTTCAGTTCCTCAGAACTGGAGAGCTCAAGGCGGAGGCTTCCGTATCCCAAACATGAGACCTGTAACCTGCAGATAAATTCAGAGTAAGGGCCAAAGCCGTCTCCACCTCCACAATTTAAGATCGTCAACAAAGCGACACCACATAGGACGAACAAAGTTTACTGACAGTTTCCCACACACACAGAGCTGCTAAAGAACAGAAGCTGGCGCTGTTGTGTGCTAGCTTACCATTCTAGCTTCCGTGGTACGCTGTCACAAGCTACGTCACAATGCAATGGCAATCAGAATTGGACTAGTTTTACACATGTCTCAGATGCTGTCACACTGGAGGCGTTCCCCAAAGTGTTGTTATACGACGCAGCACGAGTTCCCTTGGAAGGGAACATTATGTCTATGGAAAGTTGCCATAAAACATGTGTGTGTGTGTGTGTGTGTGTGTCTTTGTGTGTGTGTCTTTGTGTGTGTGTGTGTGTGTGTGTGTGTGTGTGTGTGTGTGTGTGTGTGTGTGTGTGTGTGTGTGTGTGTGTGTGTGTGTGTGTGTGTGTGTGTGTGTGTGTGTGTGTGTGTGTGTGTGTTTCAAGGTCATAGACAGGGGGATTTCTAATCAGCACAACTCATATTACACCAGTATATCATTCCAGACAGATCCCCCACATTAATATTTCAATGTTCAATAATTTGTTATTTATTACGCAATCAAGAAATATAAATGCAAATAAACAGAAATTCTTACTATTCTCTAAATCATAATAGTACAGTGAGTAAAGAGAATAACTCAAAAATTAAAGTCATCATCAGAAAGATCTTAGAAAGTGATATTGTTGCTCCCCAGTGCTCACATAAATTAGACTAAAAATACACTCATAAAATTAGACCATGCCATGCAACAACTGCTAGGGCTGGACTGTGGCCAATGGAAGACTCTTAACAATCCATTCACTGCATGCAGACCAATACCTATTCGACTTCAACACTGGATGTGCATTACAGTTTTTCACAATTGCTAAAACACTAAACCCTATTCTCTGAACCAAATTCTCAATGGCTCAAACCAATTTGTTGAATAAATCAATCCTGCAAAATATACCCTACATATAGTATACAATATTTTCACTGTAGTATACTTTTTTTATGTAGTTGCAAAATGTATGTACTATATAAAATATCATTTTCCCCCCGTAACCATGCTCTAGCGGATGTCTAATGAATGATCTGTAGTGTTTATATATTGACTTGCTGTGTATCTGAAAGCATTGAATGATTTTCAGTACAGGTGAAATGGTTTTGAGGCTATTTGTTATTTGAAGGGACAGCCATTTGTAGCGGTGTCAGAAACCATAGTGGACATTTTTGAGTGCACTCAATTTCAAAAGTTGTTATATTTAATTTGGATTACGAGTTTAACAGTTTAGTGTGTGTAAAAAATAGCAATGTTGGCATACTAAATGGCCAATAAAATAAACTTAGAGCGGTATACATCCATGTATACATACACACTGAGCGTGACGCGATAAAGCTAAGCGAATCGCTGACGAACTGAGCTTTCACACTGAACGCAAAGCGACTGATTGCCTTCAGCTAATTCACATCTGCACGATAGGTGGCGCTGACCGAGAATACATTTTTTCTCATGAGTTTCTTATATGTTTTCCCATTTGACTAACATAGCCGGCACAACATAAGTAAATTAAGAGAAATAAAGTTTGGTAATACACAGAAACCATCATGGAGTGTGTGTAATAACTTCAGACTGCAATTTTAAATGGATTTTGAATAAATAATGGGCATATGAGCATTATTTGTAGTGTTTCATAGTAAACTGAACACTGTTTAGCATATCTCATATAATCAGTTATCAATCTTTATTGTTATAAAAATACCCAGAGCTGCATGAAAAACACATACAGAGCATATATCGTCATAATATTTAATTGCCCTGTAAAAAATGTTTCTCTTGGTTGTTTATGTACGTAAGTGTGCAGAACTCAGATCGAGAAAATGAACACAATGTCATCATTCAGAAGGGCAAGAGTTATGATCACATCACAGACAGCAACATAGTGTCGGCCCAGATCCGGCCCACATCTGGTAAGCATGGAATCCACATGTATCAGATGTTGCCCGGATCTGGGCAGACACTATGTTGCTGTCTGGATGATTGACAGCTATAGCAAATGACACTCTCACACTTTTGTGCAACAGCAGCGGCTCGGGTAAGCTCAAATCCAATTGGACGGATCATTTTATCACAGGGCGATGGGGAAAAAATCGACACAGTAGCCAAACAAAAATCTTGCTTTGTCGCGCTGGGATTGATCCACCTGGTGTGAATAGCTCTTAGGTATCTGTTGTTTTGACTCAAGAGCGTCATTGTGACGTACATTCACGCTGTTTTATCACGCTCAGTTTGAAAGGACCTTAACTCTCATCAGAGTAAGTTGACATGTACTTGCAAAGTTACTTATACTAAGTAGAATGTATGTTGGGAGACCATCAAAATAAAGTTTTAGTAGATATTAAGTAGACAGTCTAGTAATAATCAACTAATCCTCTAATGAGACAGTTGGCATGTAGGTGCAATGTTCATTTTAGTCAACAGAATGTCTAAAGAGAACCATCCAAATAAAGTGTGACCCAATTTAGTAACTGAAATCACTGTTCAAGGTCCAGCTGAGTGCTTAGTGCTAAATTATAAAGCATGGAAGTTTATGAAACATTTCAAAACATTTCCACTTGGTCTGGCAACAATGCTTTTTTTTTTTTTTACTTTGATTTTTGAGGGTTACCCAGAGCCTCTATAAACTTGACAACTCATCAACAATTTTTCTGCAACTTGTCAGCAAATTCGAGTCATTTGGCACTCAGTTACTATGGAAAAGCAGAGATACTTTAACATTCACATCATCACACAAGCATTCCAGGAAAAAGAGCAGATGAATTATGTCCGAAGCTCTGTAGACATATAAATACAAATTATTTCAAATGTCATGCAAACTGAAGCATATCTCCCACTTGCACTTGCTGTATCGGGGGAGTTAAAAAGCACTTACTAAAAATAGCCAAACAAATTAATTTTAGAGGAGTGTCAAACTCAGCTGGAGGGCCACAGTCCTGCAGAGTTTAGTTCCAACTCTGCTTCAACACACATTTCTGTAGTTTTCAAATAAGCCTGAAGGACTTGATTATCTAGATCAGGTTTATTTATATTAGGGTTGAAGCTGAACTCTGTAGGGCTGTGACCCTCCAGGAACTGAGTCTGACACCCCTAACTTAGGATCTTGTCAACGTCTCTGTGCAGGAGTAGGAATAGCAGGATACAGGAGAAAACCAGAAAAGGTGGAGTCGTTGGTATTATCTGCATACACTCCCCCAAAGCCCTCGTCTCCATAGACCTGCAACCATACCTCATCTTCTGCCTCTAAACGCAAGATAACAGAACCTGATTCCTGGTCCACATTACTTTCCTGGTACTGGTCATAGGTAAACATGATAGCCTTGTCATTCTTGTAGAGACCGACTTTAGCATCTTTAGTGTAGACGGTCAGATGATAAGTGAAGAAGTATACCCCTGGCAAAACGCAGCGAAACTTTCCGGAAACATCATTATAGTGGCGCTGGTCGTTGTAGAAGAACTTGTTGAAGCGGATTGGCACGTTGGTGGCGGGAACAAGTTCTTTGAGACCTACGCTAAAGGCTGAATGGTAAGACAAGGCACTGTCCCCACGGGCTCCTTTCAGACCTGGGTTCCCAGGAAAGCCTCTTGGTCCAGCTGCACCGACATCCCCTTTCTGTCCAGGATCTCCTTTCTCACCTGCTTCACCTACAAAAAAACAGAGACATCATGTACTGTTGCTGGTGTACAACTGGATGAACTGGGTTGTGACAGCAAAACAGCAGAAGATTCATATGTACCCTGGGCCAAAACCTAGCCCTAATCCGCCCCCGATAAACACTTTATTCTACTACATACCAATAAGGCACTTTATTTTCACTTTTCAAATATTTTCTTCATTTTTATTTAAAATAAACGCCTTTCTGATCTGATATGCAATGGGAAAAGAATGGAAAAATTAAAACTCGGGTCGATCAGATCAAAAGTTACCGCCACCTACCTCACGCTCCACATCACTGCTTCTGTTAATAGACAGGTTTCTTTTGTAATTTTCTTGTAAAAATCTAAAAGACAGAGTTAGAGTAAATAGCATTTGCCAACAAAGTTGGCTATTTGCACTTAGCTTACAGTAAATAGACACTCTGTACATGGCAAATAAAGCTTACATTGATTCATTTACACGTTTAAACAAAATGAATTATTAATTTAATAAATTCAGTTGATTCACTTGCATTAATATAGTCTGATAATTTTTTCAGCTGCTTTCGCAGACTTTCGTGGCAGCAGCAGTGTTTTTCTTGACTTGTACATTTGTTCATAAGACAACATTTTTTATATTTTCATAAAAATCTCTTAATCTCTCTTGCGAAGAGTAAATCGAACATGTTTGGTGTGATTGGCTGTCCGTTGTATCAGAAACTCTGGAGTTGACAGAGAATGTTTAAAGTGAGTGTTGTGAAACCGCTGAACCTGATCTAAACCAGGCTGGATTTGTTTAGTTTTGTAAACTCTAAACCAGCTCTGAAACTCAGAGTTTGTTCAACTAGCTTTGTGAAACAAGCTATTGGTGAGGTCATCATAGACAGATTTCAGAGGTGAAGTTCCAAAGTTAGCAAAGTTCCAAACTGTGTAAAGAGAGTTTACACTAACCTTTATCTCCTTTCTCGCCCCTCGGTCCATCATGTCCATCTCTGCCGTCTCTCCCAGGTTTTCCACTGTGCCCAGGTGTGCCAGGAACGCCTCCCATCCACATGGCACATGGCTGTCTGTCATCAGGTTGACTGACATCTGTCCCCGGACCCTCAGGCTCTTCCACCTCCTCTCCTCCCTCCACGGCCCCTTCATCCATTGCTTTTTGCTCCAAATCTTCCTCTAATAGGTCTTGACCTTGACCAAGTCGTCCAATGAGAAGGATTCCCAATAAGATCTTCCAGAGTAGAGTCATACTGATGTCAAAAAAAATATTCAAGAATTTAAATACCATGTTATCCTGCTACAGAAACTATGTATCATACGTCTTATATGACACGAGATGTCACACTTCACAACTTGTAAATAGTTTTTGACTTGTTTGATTATAACTTAATCTCTAATCTAAACTGATTGGCTTTGGAAATGCCAAAACATTTTAGTGCCATGTCAAACCAAACATGTTTGACCTTTTCTGCAATACATTGCAGATATGCTCACTGAATATAAACCCAACAGATCACTCAGATCACTAGGATCACATCAGCTAGAAATACCAAGGGTTCACTCTAAGCATGGTCGGTGTGCTTTTAGCTATTATGCCAGCCGTAGCTGGAACCAGCTTCCAGAAGAGATCAGATGTGCTCCTACAGTAGTCACATTCAAATCCAGACTCAAAACAAATCTGTTTACCTATGCATTTACTGAATGAGCACTGTGCCACTGTTCATCCGACTGTTTTTACTGTATTTTATTTATTTATTTTATTCTAAACTGCTTTAATTATTCTTATTTCTTTTGATTATTTTAATTTCTTCTATGTAAAGCACTTTAAATTACCATTGTGTATGAAATGTGCTATATAAATAAACTTACCTTGCCTTGCCTTGCCTTGCCTTTTCTTTACTGATATAGAGGCAATTTATAAAAGCAATGTAATGAAAAACTTTCTTTCTTACCTGGTCTTTATGTTTGTGTTTGTCCCAAAAGCACAGAACTGTAAGAACAACCAGCGACGCAACTGCCTTTGTTGGAAATGTACTGACATCACTGAGGGCTTTCTGAACTATATTTATCCAAGTCTAAATGTATTTATGGCTTGGCCACTTAATTCAATCTGATTCTAGTCTGACATCAGAAGGGCTTCATTTCTGCTATAATTATTAACACTGGTAACACTACAATAAGGTTCATTAGTTAACATTAGTTAGTGTATTAACTAACATGAACTAACAATGAGCAATACATCTGTTACAGTATTTATTAATCTTTGTTAATGTTAGTTAATAAAAATACAGCTGTTCATTGGTTGTTCATGTTAGTTCACAGTGCATTAACTAATGTTAATAAATACAACCTTTGATTTTAATAATGCAGTAGTAAATGTTGAAATTAATATTAACTATTAATAAATGCTGTTGAAGTATTTTACATTCTTAGTTCATGTTAAGATAGCAGTTAACTAATGTTAACTAATGAACCTTATTGTAAAGTGTTACTGTTTAAATGAAATATGAGTGACAGAAACAGAATTGTCGAGTGTCAAGTCAAGTTTTCCTTTATCCTTTATTGACATTTTATGTCACCGCACTGAATTTGCATTCAACAATTCTCAAAACCATTGTCTTTTCATGAACACAGTTCCAAAATACAGAGAAAAGAGTCTAAATGAAATAATAAGTAATACCATGTTGTTTATATTTACCGTTATCCAAAGTTGTGCATTTAATGACTTTACTAAATTGTATTGTTTCGGTATATTCGTTTCTGTAATTGCCAGTAATTTATAACTGTCAGCATTAAAATACACATTATTCATGTGAGATCTCTGTTTCATCATATTAGACGAAACTAGTAGCTTAATTTAGTTTCCTCAGAACAGTTTTTTCTGTCATATTCAGAAAGTTTGGTTGGTAAAAACCAACCAGATGGGGGCAGTGCTTGTTCATCTGGGGTGGTTCATACATTATCAACCATTACCTTCTCTATCCCCTAAAAACATTATAGAACATTTAATTTCTTTCTTTTTAATTAAAGTTATTTGTCTAAATATAAAATAGAAGCAATAAAATGCATGCACTCACTCCTTTTGTCTTCTTAATAGCTTTAAAAGTGTTTTTAATAGTGTTTTTCTTCAAACAAACAAACACACAAACAAACAAACAAACACAGCACAGTCATTCAAATCTGATTATTTACCCCAAGACATTATTAGAAATTACTAGGATTTGTTAAACCTCTGGTCTCTTCGGTCAGTGCAACAAAGGTAAAGGTAAGAGTGAATGTTACAGAAAAAAAAAAAAAAAAACATTATTATATTACTAAATATTTTATTAAATGTGATAGTTCTTTTATTTAGTTAATACTTAATTCTTTACTAAAGTAAATTAAGAATAAGTAAGAATAATACCATGTAAGTAACAATATCAGTGTAAGACATTTCAGTTTAATGTATTGCAATAATAACCAGTGTTGAAGCAAAAAATCAGAGAAAACTGAAGAATTGTACCAAAGGATATATGAAACGAGAAATAGAAGTACTGTAATATTGCAGTGAGAGAAAGGATTACGGCAGGTGCTCGAGGTAAAGCTTAGCTTATGATGATGCAATTCACAATGTCATGCTGAGCATATTTTCTCCAAAATGTCCTCACAATATGATTGCTTATTCACATCCCAACAAAAATATTTCATATGTATCCTGCTTTAATAATACACACAATATTAAATACATGTCTCTTTAGAAGAATAATACTTTTTTTTGTAAGAATTCCATGGCACTCCCTGATCGGCTTCTTTAGATGTAATCCATTTACTTCTTCTCAGTTCATTTTGACGCATTAGAAGTTTCTTGTTTCAAGAATAAAACTTTTTTTTTTTTTTTACCTGCAGTGCACCAGCCATATGATCAACTTTACTATGAAGAAATTGCACATGTCCTCATTCACATTCCTGACTCTCATTAGAGATGCAATGACAAGTAGAAGCACTTTATGTTTTTATCACACAATTTCCAACCCCATCACTGACATATGTAATTATTTTGAACTGTTGTACCGATACAAGTCTGTTATTATTCACGTTAAAAGGTTTATGTGAACCTGGCCAATTAAGGCTCAACTCCAAGAAAAAGAAGATCCCTACTGTTTTCATTTTAGATTTCTATCATCTTAATTGGTCTCTATTAGCTTTTTTTGTTGACAAAATTCACTGCCCTTCTCATTATTCTTCAAATCCCTGTCTCAGGATGTAAGTTTCAAACAAAAGAGAGATATCAATTAAATTTAAAGTGTAAGAAGCCTCCTGAAGTTTCACCAATATTTGTCTATTGAGTCTCACCTAGAAGACTTCTGTTCTAGCGAATGTTTTGATTATAATACATGTGAATGTAATGTTTTTGGACACTTAATTGCATGCTATTTGCAGTTAAATGAAAATGTCTTATAGTTTACATTTATGTTAAATGCAATTAGTTGACCCAGTCAAGTAGGACTTAAGAATATAATGTCATAATTACTTCTATTGTTTTCGGTTATGTAATATGGTTAAAAATGCATGCATTTTGCGGAACATCATTGTGTTTGTTGTGCTTCGGCTCTGCGTGACTGTGAGGATGAAAATGGTTATTATACTGCTCATAAAACATTCACTATAGGCTTAAGAGATATAACCAGTTTAGATTGAAAGGATCTTAAGCTGATAAAAATAAATAAATAAATAAATAAATAAATAAATAAATAAATAATAATATAGGCTATATATATCCCAAAATAGACATGATACTTCCTTGAAAATAAATTCACAACCATAATGAAATGATCTTTCACAATCGATAATGCTTTACAATGAACTCTGTTAGATATGGCAACTTATCTGTTCAATATTATATATTACTCACCAGTTGAGTAATAAAAATGCCATCTCTGCCATCTTCTGCTTTTACATTTCAAATCCCTCAGTTTTCGCCATCTCCGAAAAGCCAAGCCAGTGTTGACTCCCATTTTATTAACAGCTGTGTTGCGTTCTCTTTTTGCCAGCAGACTCTCCACTGTTTTTTTTTTAAATGGGTGATTCCCTGAAGATTCAACTGCTCCATGGCTTCATTCAAAATTGCATCCTTCCCAACTATATGGTAGGGGATTAACAGTATGTCACAAAATAAATATGTCCGAATTGACAGAACTCATAAAACAGTAGACAAAAAGAACACAGATGACCTCCAGCAAGATACGGAAAATACTTTCCAATCCCATGAGGCCACAGGTGAGAATTTGTAAATGGCAGTGATGCGACATAATTGACCATAATCAGGTCACGTGATTAGGGCAACATGGCGAATGTAGTACGTCCGGAGTACATTCATACTACACACATTCATACTATAGAGAACATACTTTTTTAGAGGTTGCGAAGTAATTACTTACTCAAGAGACTGAAGAGAGTATGTGACTCTCATTGTATGGACAAAAACAATTAAAAGAAAAAAATACAAATCTGGAATGACATGATAGTGATAAGTTAACTTGGTATGGGTTAATGTAGGTCTACTGGTTCTGATCACACCCCTAATAAAAGCCATATTGCAGTTTTTATGTGTTCGTCAGACAATGGGGAAACCGGCTGACTGTGGAATTTTTCACTTTTGCGTGACTTGCTGAATGAGGTTAAAAGCACAATGAGGGAATTGATTTAATTACAGTCGATTAATTCAGGTGGTTCCATTCTTAATTGTTTCAAGGGTTTTAATTACAGCTGAATAAGCATGTGCTCAATAAACAATTATTCCACATGGGCCTGATCACAGAATGCTTTTGAAGGCATTAATCATTCTGCTTTTCATGTTTGTTAAAATCGTCTGATCTTCAGCATGCATTCCTTCCACCTTGCAATCACTCCAAAGAAATATTTCGTCAAGTCACTGTCACAGTCACCAGCTCAGTCACCAACTCTGTAACCTGTCTGCACTACACTTCCCAGCATCCCTTCTGGTCCCCTCCTGCACTTAGTCAGCCATGCATCACCCCCACATCCATGTCTGGTCTCGTCAACGTTACTGCTACGTAAACAGTCATACTCCTTACCTGAACGCTCACCTGAGATCGTCCTGTCAAGTCTCCTGTCTTCCGTCTGTCTCTTGTCCGTCATCTCGATCCAGATCTCTAGTCATCGTGTTCATCCTTCACCTGCACAGAGTTTCCACTTCAGTCATTGCCAGCTAAGTCTTCATCACCCATCAAGTCACCATCCTTTCACCATTGTCTGGTTCCCGCTGTTGTCCCATCACCCTGCTTTTAATTGAATAAACCATTTCACCTTACCATCTGTCTGTTTCCTTCTGTGAGTGTGACAGTCACATTTATTCATAGCGCTTAATACAATATCCCATGATGGGGCAGCCTCTGCTCCAACATATCTTGCAGAAAGGAAAGCATAAAGCTGATTGGGCATCTCCGGGGGTCTTCCCAGTGGGAAGAGCACCACTCAGCAAACAGACTCTACTTCAAAGCATAAGCTGGCCTAGTAGTGGGAGCTCTGGCTCGAGGTCCTTAATGTCCTTCCTCATGGAAATCAACCAGGGAGGGGCTGTTGTGAGCAAGAAGCAAGTAAGTAAAGGTTTATTTAAAGTAAGTAAAACAGTGTTTACAGAGAAATAAAATATACATACACATAGAAATAAGATAGTAAAATGACCAAAAATAAAATCACATAATAGAAATAAAATAATAAAATACAACAGTGAAATAAATCAAGAAAAGGCCCTAGTGAACAAATGTGATTTGAGATACTAATTAAAAGTGCATAGTGAGTCGATTGCTCTTAGGTTGTCAGGAAGAGAGTTCCATTGCTTGGGACCGAAATGACTAAAGGCTCACTCACCAATTTTTAGCCGTGTTTTTGGCACAATCAGCAAATTACTGTTTGATATTCGGAGTGATCTTGCTAGAGTATATTTATTCAACAAATTAGAAAGGTATATTGGGGCAGTTCCTTGAAGACATGTAAAAACTAATAAGAGTCTCTTCTTAATTTTACTATGGATGTACTATTTCTCCATGGGGCTTTAATTGTCCATGGGGCTTTAATTGTTTAATTGTCTTTGCTTTTTAAAGGAGCAACAAAGTTAATACATTCAGAGAGCCTGAGACAAAAATTCTCAACATAAGTGTCTACGGAGGGGGAGAAGAGGGGGAGATGACATGAGCTCCATGAAGTTTGTGGCAGAATCAGCAGCGAGATAGCGCTGATTGACAGTTCTCTTATCATTCACATTTTTGGAACATACTGAAATTTAAAACAAAAAACATATATTGGTCAGATATGGCAACATCTACAATCTGTGGGTGGCTGACGGTTAAGCCACATGAGATCACCAGATTGAGTGTGTGAGACCATGTTTGTGTATGTGGCCAGTAGCTACTAAACTCATTTGGCCTTATGCAGCATGTAACTGGCCCCACAGGAGCATCAGGTTTTTGGCACAGTCAACAAATTACTGTTTGATATTCGGAGTGATCTTGCTGGAGTATATTTATTCAACAAATTAGAAAGGTATATTGGGGCAGTTCAATATTTAAAAACTAATAAGAGGATCTATAAATCAATTCTGAATGATACAGGCAGCGAGTGAAGGGATCTGAGTTTGGAATAATGTGATTTCTAATTTTAGAGTGAGTAAGCATCCGTGCAGCTGCATTCTGAACTTTTTGTAAGTGTAAAATAGAGCTTTTTGGTAACCCAGCAAAACTATATTGCAGTAGTCAAGTCAAGATGTCAAGTCAAGTCAAGTATATTTATATAGCGCTTTTCACAATATAAATTGAATCAAAGCAGCTTCACAGTATCAATCAAATAACATAATGTTTTTCTTAGTGGAAAAAACATCCACGTTTGGTACGGCTGATCAATGGTATTAATGCCCAGGCTCAGTCGGGGGCCAGTTCTCCTCTGGCGTTTATGAACTAGAGGCCGGATTTACAGTAACTGTAATTTGATACAGAATTTTGTTTTATTTATCACTTCGGGGTGGGTACACGAACCAGAATCACAACGTTTTATCTGTAGAGTGGGAAAGGGATCCTCCATAGGGAGAGGCTAGTTGGCACTTCATCACTGCGTTGTCATCGGGTCCAGGCAAAGCTCCTAGTCAGATCTGGATACGACCTGGATCCGGCAGGCTGCGGGAAAACCTCGGGATAAACAAAGACACTAAAATTAGCGTAGATGCCATTCTTCTTATGATGTAACGAGTACATCAGGATTTAAGGGAAGTGTTCCCAGTTCCGGCTGACCTAATCTATGCAGCCTAACATTGAATTATAGAAGTCTATAATGTATTATGTGTATGCTAGGTCAAAGAGATGTGTTTTTAGTCTAGCTTTGAACTTACAGAGTGTGTCTTCCCGGACAATGGTAGGAAGACTGTTCCAAAGTTTTGGTGCTAAATAGGAAAAGGATCTACCGCCAGCAGTCGATTTTGATATTCTAGGTATTATCAACTGGCCCGAATTTTGAGATCGCAATAGATGTGAAGGACTATAATACGTTAAGAGCTCGCTCAAGTACTGCGGAGCTAAACCATTTAGTGCTTTGTAAGTAATCAACAACATTTTAAAATGTATACGATGTTTAATAGGCAGCCAATGCAGTGTTGACAGAACCGGGCTAATATGGTCATATTTCCTGGTTCTAGTAAGAACTCGAGCTGCAGCGTTTTGAACTAGCTGTAGTTTATTTATTAAGCGTGCAGGGCAACCACCCAGTAGAGCATTACAATAATCTAGTCTTGATGTCATGAAAGCATGAACTAATTGTTCCGCATTTTTTAATGAGAGCATATGTCGTAATTTAGATATATTTTTAAGATGCAGTTTTACAGATACAAGACATGTGACTTTCAAATGAAAGATTGCTATCAAAAAGAGCACACCCAGGTTCCTAACCGACGAAGAAGACTTAACAGAGCAGATTACAGAAGTAACAAAGGCATGAACATGTTTTTCACTGTCAGAAGGGGAGAGAATGTAACATACATTGGAGATGTTTCTGAGGTGATACTATGCTGTTTTAGTAACAACGTTAATTTCATTTTTGTTTTTTGATTTTAACTGAGGTTACTGTCAAAAATGATTCCTAAACTCTTAGCTTGATTACTGTCTTTTAGTGATGCAGTCCAGTTGGGTGGACATTTAATTGTGGGCATCTGGTGTAAGTGAGTTGAGTGTCATCTGCATACTGGTGAAATGAAATATTGTGCTGATTAATTACACCAGCTAAAGGAAACAGTTTTAGTTTAATTAATATTAGACCCAAAAATGAGCCTTGAGCCACAAGAAATTACACAACGCCCGGTACCCAGTATAACATGATATTCCCTGTTGCTTAAGTAGGATCTGAACCAGTCTAAGACTGCACCTGATAGACCAACCCCGGTCTGAAGTCGGTCGAGAAGAATCTCATGATCAACTGTGCCAAAAGCAGCACTCAGATCTATAAGAACAAGGATTGCAAAGTTTCCTGAGTCCCGAATAACTTGCAGATCATTTAAAACCCTAATCAAGGCGGTTTCTGTGCTGTTGTTTGCCCGGAAGCCAGACTCAAATGTCTAATTAAGTGTATGTACTTAGATAGTTACTGAGCTGTATGGATACATTTTCTAAAAATTTTAATAAAAACTAAGAAATGGTACATTAGAGATTTATCTGTAGTTACTAAGCACAGAAGAATCAAGATTACTTTTCTTCAGCAGGGGCCTAATAATTGCAGTTTTAAAAATGTGTGGAAAAAACTCCTGGCTGTGGGATCTGATTAATGGATATTCAGGATGTCTGGTAATAAGCAGTTCATAACAGTTTTGAGAAATTTAGTGGGTAATGGGTCCAGAGAGCAGCTAAGTGTACTGTTGAGAAGAAGGGCAGATTACATTGCAAAGGAGCCTCATCTTCATCCCCAGAGGACAATAGCTCACTCTCCAATGCAGCTATCGACATCTGATCCTTGGATGGTACCCGAATTACATGCTGGGTCCACCATGTGAGGGAGCAATGCCATCATCTGGAAGTTTGATGACACGCAAAGGACAGGAGTGGGGGGTCCGTGGGGACTGGTCCGGCTGAAGAGCTCCCCTCAGATCTCTTGGAGTGTTAACCCCGCAGGCCAAAGAACAAAGAACCCCGGCTGGGTAAAAGCAAAGAGGACTCTACTCTTCATGAGGAAGAGTCGTGATCGCAGTGCCACCAAGGTCATATTCTCGCAATGAGGATATAATCCATCCACAAATGCTTTCTCAGCGTGCACATAGCCCAGACAAGTGAGACAGTGATCATGGCCTTTCAGTCAAGGCCAGGAAACAACTGCATCCAGAAACACACAGATGGAAAAGCATCTTTAAGACGCTCTCCGCCCATGCTTAGTCTTTTAGGGAAAACTGCTCTTTTAGGCTGAAGTGCCCAAGGAGGAATCACTTTTTTTTTTCTGCGCACACACACTGGTAATACACAGCTGAATGCACTGCACGTTGATCCCAGTCAAGTCAAGTAACCTTTATTTATATAGCGCTTTTTACAATACAGATGTTTCAAAGCAGCTTTACAGAGATAACAGGAAAATAATGTTGTAATAATATTGTTAAATATAAAATTAAATGTCCCCCGACTAAGCAAGCCAAAAGCCAATGGCGACAAAGGCGAAGAAAGGCGAAACAGGCAACAGCGCCAAGGAACCAAAACTGCATCAGGAGACAGAATGGAGAAAAAAACCTTGGGAGAAACCAGGCTCAGTCAAGGGGCCAGTTCTCCTCTGGCCAGCGAACAAACAGTGTATGATTATGATTCAGGCAGCATTACAGGTCAGAGGTCAGATTGGACCGGAACATTATATTATGCAGTTCATCTGTTTGAAGACTGGACTCACTGGAGTCACAAGCTTTCACAAGCTCATTTAGAGGTAATTGGAAGATTGATCACTGTAACAAAGACAACCACTCAGCTCTGAAGCAAAAATGTAATGAGTGGATGCATGCCGCCATCTTAATATACCCATATGTATGGGGAGTGGGTTGGCATGCAAATTCCACTTGCCAATTTCATTGGCTCAGAGATAATTGGGGCTCCCAAGTGTGACCCCATTTGTCAGTCAATTTAACATTAAATATGACTTACAGAAAGGGGTTTTAGATGGATCCAAAAACTTTAACAAGTCTTCCTGAGAAAAAGTCAGCTTTACACATCATTTTGCTCTTGTTAATGAGCAGATAGACATCCTCTAGGAAATAATGTTAAGAATTGTAGATATTGTGCATGGCTGCTGCACTTGCATTTTGTTAAAACTACTTTATAACAGTCAAGTATTCTGAGCTCTTTTGCTTCAATTTAGCTACAACACATAGCAATGAACATATGCTATAGGATCCAACATTTTGACAGTCACAATCACCATCCTCTCATGGTCTCCTCTTGAGTTGCATGGATGAAACAATAAATGCTAACATGATTTATTTTATTAATATATTTATTTTAGGTGAACTAACCCATTTTCATTGAGTGTTATACAGTATATATACATACACACACACAACTGAAAGTCAAAATGAAGTTAATGGTTTTCACAGTATTTTTTTATTTATTTATTTTCTTTTATAAAAGCTTAACTTCACTGCTAATATTGTTGGAATGTTTATGTTAAAGAGTATAAAAGTTTTGGGAGATTTTACAAATTGGTGTTACATTGGTCTCTATTTTACCTTTTATCTAAAATAAATTGACTCAGTGGAGGCAATAAAATCCTGTACATAACTACATGGCATTGAACAGAATGCTGAAGACTGTATGTGGACAGTTTTTGGATCTGGACAGTTACAGTTACAATTACAGTAATTACATTACTGGGGGGGAGACACTCATAAGGTCATGTGAATATATAACGGAGGCCCAGTAGTAAGAGCAGTGCTGATGAACCTCACTCCACTGGTCTCAAGAGGCAAACCTAGTGAGCCGAGCAGAAGAAGCTGCATGTAATATATATATTAGTAAGTTGGAGGACAAAACTAGATCAACATGGCCTTGTAGACCATAAACTGGTGAGCATCAAGGTTAAGTCAAGTATTTCAGACAAAGGCTGTATGTGATATGCTGAATGGATAAGGGTTGTCTTTGGAGGTCAGTCTGAGCTATAGATCAAGAGTATCTCACAATCACTCAAATGCTTTATAAAGACATGTAAGTCCGAGCTGTGAAATCTGTGGACAAGCAAGCATCATCACTAAATAAAAGTGCCCTTTGTGCATTCGTTGGCTTTCATGAGTCCTGACTACAGTTTGCTGGCTTGTTCCACAGTGCCAGGCTCCGCATTCCTCTGACAAGGCATGTAAGTAGCTTTGTGCTTGATGGATGACTCTTATTTTCCTGTCAGCCTTGAACTACTTTAATGTTTATCTTGATATCTCCCTGATGGCTTCCCATTCATCTCGTGCAGTTCAGGACTGAGGGCGAACATCTCAATCAATAGAAATCCAAAATGTACCTACACAGTGTCACCTGTGCATCTCACCTGTGTTAAACAAATACTACCACACACAAAAGAGCTGGTGAGGATTACAAAACCTTTCCTGTATCTGGCCAGATTAAAATTTACAAAGACACATTCAATATGCTAATAATATGCTGATTAGAAACCAGTCTCCAAAAAACATCTGTCAACTTCTTCAGGAAAGACAATTTGACTATAAAGTCAGTCCAATCAATTAAATTCAAATCAAGTCACCTTTATTTGTATAGTGCTTTTACAATATAGATTCTCTCAAAGCAACTTTACAGTGATAATAAGAAATCAAAGCAACAAAGTTTGTTTTGGCTTTATAGCAGCTCTAGAATGAAGTTATTTTCCAGTTAAAGTTACAAGTCAGTTTTTGATTGATTGATTGACTTCTGTTGCAAAGATCATTAGTTATTAACTTAGGGGCCGCTAATACGACACTGTTCTAAGACAAAACCCTTAACGCGCTCTGGCCGCTCATCCACACAACAACAGCGCCTGGTGGATCGAGAATGCAAACTTTGAAATAGGTTCCAAAGTGCAAGCCTTGAAAAATTTTGAAAAAATGCAAACCTGTGAAAACGCTGACAGCGTACACATGCGTATTACGTGTCTTACGAGTCTATAAGTATGCATATTTGAATATATATGTGTGCAGGCGTGTAGTCTTTCATTACAAATTGAACATTTATAATACAAAATTATTTATCGCTTCCTCGTAGCCATGTGACTTGGAATTATCATGACAATGTTCATCTGTACAGAGGTAAAGGGAAGGGAAGGAGGGCATCACAGGGGAGAGGCTAGTTGACACATCAGGACTGCGTTGTCGTCGTGTCCAGGCGCAGGTCCTTCATCAGATCTGGATACGGGTTGGATCTGGCGGACTGCGGTAAACCTCAGGATAAACAGAGAGACTAAAATTAGTATAGAAGCCCATATATTTATTTAGGAAACAAAGGAAAACAGTAACCAAGAAAACTCAATACTTTTACATGGAAGCAATTAACTTCAGGAGGCCATACAAAACTGGCATTCACAACACATTTGCAAGAATACATACTGAGACGTAACAGCTGTTTAAAGCCCACGCAGACCTCTTAAAGAGACAATAAAGCAAAAATACACACTAACATTTAACTGTCTAAGCATAAAAAAAATAAAAAAACAAGCCTACCTAATATACATTCAGTGCTGTGATGATATATCGCCAAGAAAATAATATAACAAATACTGTGAAATTGGAATCGATCAATGAGGTTGTGAGTTGAACATCTTTGTGCAAATTGATCAATTTCAAAGGCTTTTTATTTGATGTCACCTTTAAAAATAATCTTGTCACTGCAGAAATATAATGCTTTCAGCTTTCACTCCACTCACTTGAAACAAATAGCTGGAGCTGCAATTCATTTCTGAAACTGAAGGATAAACTGGCTATTACCACAACATTACCACAACATGACGTGCAATAATTTTATGGTTACTGCTAGTGGCAGCTGACCCGCTGTATTGTTATTGTTGCATTTATATTATAGTCCATTGCTTATTTTTGTAGGGATTATCGGTGCAGGTATAGAATGCATGAACAAAAGAATAAGAATAGATTTGCACCATCTCCCATCACGTCGATCTTGTTTCTATTATAAAACATATTTGGACGTGTGTATGTGGCCAATTTGTTCTGTCTAGAAAAATGTACAACTTTACCCTTTATTATTCAAAATGTGTTAAAGATTTTGTAAGCATATTGCATTGTTATGCTTGGAATCTATTGTTTTATTGTGATAACGCAATGAAACATGCCAAATTGTGCAGATATAATTTTGGCCAGGCTGTCATTCAACTGATTTTGTTGTAGTCAATGTATTCTTTTTCCTGTGAGCTTTTTGTTTTCTATGCATTTTCTTTTGCATAATATAATAAAACCTGTAGCTGTAGTTTGCCTTTTTTGAGCTGTAAAATAGTTAATTAATAAATGAAATACACCTGTGCATATACTGCAAAGACCCCAATCAGACTCAGCATCCCTCACCACACAACCATCACTCTCCCCAGAATTCTGATTAACTCACACCTGTTCACATTTATCAACCTCACTCCACCAACACATAAAACACGCTGCAATACCCCAGTTCTTTGTCAAGCCTCCAACAGGAACTGACCCTTATCCCCTGTGTCCGATTCCTTGAGAAACCTGTAACTTCTGAACGTTAAAGTATACTCACCTGTGATTTACTAACCTCTGGCTTCTTGATCTGTGACCTGTAGGAACGTTATCAGTATCCATTTGTTACCTGACATCCAGCGGTCTCCAGTGTTCCACTGAATCCGCTTGCCACCCGTTGAACCAACGCCAGAACCTGTAAGAGAAAAGACCAGTATTAATATCCCAGAACGGATTGGTATTCAATTATCTGGAGTGGTTGAACTGTTTCCCACGTCTTCTAGCTCCTGATGCTCATCATGATTTTTGTTATGTGTTATATTCACTTACCTCGATCTCTGTGTGCCTTGTATCCTGACACTGTGTGAACATAGGAACAAACTTCATATATTAACAAAGAAAAAATGCCTAATGACCAGTTGGTGAAAGTCATTGCAAAAATTACACAGACAAACTTGGGCTACTTGGGTTTAATATTGCAAAACAGATTTCATCTTTTTTAGCTTAAGTGTAAAAATACTTTTTGAGACCACTGTATATTGTGTAATGAACATTAGCAACATTTTATACTGTATTTTGCTAATATAAGTTTTCATGAAACTTTTCTATAGTTTTATGAATTCTATAATTGAACTGCATGGTCAAATATGAAAGATCAAGGACTCTGTCCTTTCAAGGACTAATCAAAGGCTAAACATCTGTATTCAGCTGCCTACAATAAGCTGAGTTCAGGAGGAAAAGCAGAACATCTCATTTGGATACTTCGCTGTGTTGCATTGGGACAACACAGAGCAATCAGCTGAGTCATCCTCACGGGTCCTTGCTTCCACTGCAACGGACTTAAGAATTTCCTGCAGCTGCTAAGCGTTCCTGCTGAGCGTTTACAATGCCATTTCATGCTATTTCATTTTTTTTTTTTTTTTTTACAATACAATTTCAAGGAGTAGTTCACCCACACATTTAATGAAACGTATACTCTACAATAAGGTTCAATTTAATTGACTGATCATTAATTTATAATTTTTAGTTCATGATAATATTATTAACAAATTGTTAACAAATTAACCCTTATTGTATAGAAGGGAATAGTGTCAAGTTTGACGTCAGTGATGTTTGCGGTCACTGACACTTGGCACCACTTTAAGTCGAATACAGGGAGGCCAGGACATTCTTCAAAACGTCATTATTTGAGTTCAGTTCAGAACATTTTTCCTTAAGTTGTGAAAAATTAGATTTATTTGCATTTTTTTATACCGCCTACCTCACGTAACTCTCCAGACACAAGTTCAGGAAAGTTACACAGAAGTTCAGGTCCTTTATTCTCCTTGATATATTTTATATGGTCAGTGTTGACTCACTTCACTGTACGAGCAACAACTCCAGATATCGAAGAGGTTTTATTAGAGAACCTCTGTTAGTGTGGCTCATAAATCATCTTCTACTGTTGACAGTCTTTAGGTAAGAGCTTTTAGCTCTGGGCTTTCTCATCAAGATACTAAGAAATTCCAATGTACCCACTGTCAAATCTACTATAGAATTGTCCACATTCTTTACATTCAATGTGCTTGTAAAATAAGTATACTCATTTTATACTATTTCTTACACATTATGTCCTATTTGTCCACCAAGTGTGTGCAAGTATTCTTCAGTCAGTTGCTAATAAAAGTTTAAACACTGAGACAAACTTTTAAATATTTAGCACAATCAGAGGTTAGCTTTCACTCAAAGATCAGGTATGAAGGTGTAGAAGCTTGCCAAAAGAGTATTGATCCGAGATAAGGCTCTAATGACCCCAAATTCACCTAAAGACAACAGAGGTTCCCATAATAACAAACTAAATGTCTCCTCAGAGAGTGATGAATGAGACAGAAAGCTGAGACAGCTTAAAAATATCATAACGGCACTTTTCCGCTCTGCCACACTTCGCTACATTTTTGGGAACAAACTGATAAGCTCTGTAAATTGTGTTGGTAGCAACATATGCTTGCCAAAATTTTCCTGGTGGGAGTTTGTTTCTTGAAGTGAATAAATTCAGCACACTGCAAAGCATATGGATGATTTTGAACTATGTTGGACATCTTTATTGTTTTGCACCGTTTCCCTTGTAGAAGCTGAAATGAGTCGTGTGGCACAGAAGTCCCTCCTGAAAAGACACCTGAGTTATTGATTCATTCAGAGACTGAATGATATATGGACTCTGCTCAAGGGCAGTCCATTTTTAGAAAGTAGAAATAAAGGAGGAAAAGACTTCTTCTCACGCTTATGATTGAGTTATTGTGCAAATAAGTCATGTGAGTTACCATCATGAATTGCAACTAGGGCCTTGGTTAGAAGCTTTACAAGGACTTATTTAAGGAAACACAAGAATAAAAGACTGTAAGAAGTCTTAGCTCAGAAGTCTTAGAAGAAGTGTAGATGTTGTCATTTGATCATGCTGAGTACAGCACAACAGCTGTCAGTCTTTGAGGATGTCAGTCTAGTAAATGTTTATCATTGCAGGATGTTGTGGAATCATGCTCTTCTTTACATGATTTGCAAAACAAATATTTGGACTCCCTTTAAGAACTTTCATTTTGTGGAAAAGAGGGGCCAGAATATTGTAACGTCCTGGTGAAGGCAAGGGAAGACGTGGATATTTTGCTGCAGGTTTATTTAAAAAAAAAAAAAAAAAAATTTATTGTCTTTTTGAGTGAATCATTGGAACATTCACTCAACCAACTCATTCAAATACACTGATTCATTCAGGACCTAACCACAAATACATGTCAGGGTTCTGTCACCTCGGTCTAGTGTGTTTCTTGGTTTTGTGACAGAGCCCTGACACTCCTGTATTCTCCTGTCTTTGTCTGTGTGTTTTGTTGTGTTTCTGTTTTGTGCTGTCACACGCAGCCAGTGTTTTTCTTTGAAAAACGCCACCTCTGAGCGATCCTCCATGCGAAGATTAAGCACATGAGGAGTTACTCGACGTGGTCACTCACGCAGTGGCCAGATTACAGCTTTACTGGCCACAGGAGAAAGAGCAAGTGCTCTAAGTTAGAGCAGATTTCTCTCCGGTGGCCAGGGTCACTTATAAAAATTGTCAGGGCGGCCTCAGTGACCTCTCTCCCCTTCTTCAATGATATTCATGACGACTTTACTCATTCAAGGGGGAAAACTTCGCCAAGTGCTTCGTGCCCTTTCTAAAATCCATGTTTATGGTAAGGGTTACACGCTGCGGGCTTCGTACCCTTTCAATGTGGCTCAGACCCTAGCCTTCACCTTGGGTCTCACTCTAGGTACGTTTTGTCTTTGCAGGATACTAACCACAGACGCTTCCTTGATGGGATGGGGTGCGGTCTTAGATGGCTGTCCAGCCCAAGGGGTCTGGAGAGGCTGTCATCTCACAATTGCCTCAAATTGATGGCTGTATTTCTGGACATGAAAAATGTTGCCACAAAGCAGACTATGTCACATTGGGTGAGGGATTCTATTGCTCTAGCCCATGAGATGTGCGGTCAAGCTTTGCCTCTAGGTGTTAGGGCTCATTTTACCAGGGGGATTGCGTCCTCCAGGGCTTTAGCAAGAGGCACCCCCTGCCGCAAGTATGTGATGCGACAGGCTGGTCATATCTACACACATTTATCAAATTTTATAGTTTGGATGTTCATGTTACTCCAGGCTCACACATCCTTGAGTCGACATCCCAAGCTCATGTCTGAGGCACTTCTTGTGTTTATATAAGTGTCCAGACACTTCCAGCGTGGCAGTGTTGGTATTCTCGTTCCCATAGCGCTTAAGTGCAGCATTGAGAGTAGATTTTGAAAGGGAACATCTCAGGTTACTTAGTCTTGCGTAGAATTCAGACTGATGGCAGAAGGTCTGGACACTCTCGCAGCTTTTCTTGGCCAAGAACTGCCAAGAGGACATTCGACTGACATGTAAAGCAACCAATTACAGTTCCGTGTCATGTTGATGTCCCTGCAATAACAGACCGGTCTGCATCTAATCAATTATACATTCAAGAATGTTGTGCAAGTTTACTGCAACAATATATTTTTGAAAATCCAATGTTTAGTTGATCCTGGTAAGTGCTCATTGTCACAATTGTAAACAAAACAGCTTTCTTTCTCCACGAGGGGTTTTGGCGTCACGGCATTTGTGCATTTGCACGGCACCGATAAAGTATGCTACACACACACACATTTCCCGAACATCTTGTAGAATTCAACCAATCAGATCGGACTTCAAAACTCCTGAAATGTTTCCAGAAAAGTGTCATATGCATTAGACGTTCATCCGTGGGCGTGACGTCTGAGGCTGAGACTACGGGTTACTTGACTAACTTTGTTCCCTGAAAAAGCAGGAATGAGATTCTGCGCTTCATTGCCGCGCTGGGGGCGTGTCCAGGACGTTCTTCAGAAAAAGTGACCTGATGAGCGCACTTGTCACACGTCTATTTATAGCCACTGACGTGCCAATTCCAATGACGTCATCATCAGATGTTATTTAAGCCAAATTCTTGTCATGTTTGCCACACGTGTTCACAACTGGTCAAACAAAGAGGTTTTCCCATAGTGCTTAAATCAAGTGCAGCTGTCACGGTTGGGTTGCCGGAAAGGATCGAGGACTCAAGTGCAGGGAAGTGAAATTTATTAAAGTAAAAATAAATCCTGAAAACAAACAAAACAAAAGCAGGCAGTAAGGTAATTAGGTCTTAGCAGGAAACATAATAAACGAATCAGCACAGGACTACCAGCACAGCACTACAAACACAGGGAGACTAAAATAGGGAAACAAACAAAGGGGCATAACGAGAAAGGCAGGTGGGACAAATTAAGCAATAAATCACAAGATGGGAGGGGCTAGACAATAGACAGGAGAGCACATGGCACAAGGAAACACATGACAAGCCATGTGCCCACAACAAACAGGACTAGAACACAAGAACATGACAAAACCGGGAATGTCAGAGCATTCGGACTGCCATGGTGGGGACCACCCTTCAGGCGGCCATGGTGGAGACGACCGTCCATCGGGCGGCCACTGGTGGTGTAATAAGGAGAGTGGGCAGCTCTGGGACAACAGAAGTCAGGTCCTCCGGGACCACTGGACTTGAGACCCCCAAAGTCGGGTCCTCCCGGACCACCGGATCATGGGAAGCAACAGTAGCCTTCCTCCCTCTGCACCTCATGCTGTCTGGTTCGTTCTGTCACGGTTGGGTTGCGGGAAAGGTTTGAGGACTCAAGTGCAGGGAAGTGAAATTTATTAAAGTAAAAATAAATCCAGAAAACAAACAAAACCAAGGCAGGCAGTAAGATAAATAGGTCTTAGCAGGAAACATGATAAATGTACCAGCACAGGACTACAAACACAGGGAGACTAAAATAGGGAAACAAACAAAGGAGGGTAACGAGAAAGGCAGGTGGGACATATTAAACAATAATCAGAAAACAAGATGGGAGGGGCTAGACAATAGACAGGAGAGCACATGGCACAGGGAAACACATGACAAGCCATGTGCTCACAACAAACAGGACTAGAACACAAGAACATGACAAACCAGGAATGTCAGAGCTCTATCACCAAACTAAGAATTAAACCAGACAGATGTGACAGAACCCTGACAGCAGCATCTTGTTCCCGCTTTTTCAGGGAACAGGGTTACAATCGAGTAACCCAAGATGTTTTCATTTAAGTATCTGCCATTGCATTGGTGAGACAGACAGGTATACCACTTAAACCAGTGGTAAGCCAGTGTAGTTATGCTTTGCTGATTGGAATGGGCAAACAAACAGTGCAAACTATGTTTTCAAAAAATATTGCATATTCACAATCCTTACACTTTTCAAGGAATTCAATGTACAATTGGCTTATTTATTGTTGTAGCCTAAATATACTCAATCTAACTAATTCTAAACATTTGCAAACCATAAAACTGAAAACTCATCTGCATTTCAGTGTCTGCATGTGCAGCAGCATGTCTACATACTCACAGCAGTGGATCGGCGTACTATAGGCAGTAGCAATGTCCTGTACTTGCTCTGCAGCAGCATCAATAATCTACAACAACAGCAATAATCAACAGCAGCAGAAATATATTCCTCCAAGACCAAATACATTAACATTGTCATATCCATTACCATGCTAAAAATATCCCACGAGTTGTCATGACAGAAATTCTATTAACTGGATCCAAATATTCATAATTAATTAATTTATAATTATTAATATTACCCTTTTAAAGCAAATTTGCTACACCTGGAAAAGTTACAAATAATATTTGTTTTAAGATTGGTTATCTCTATTACCTTTTCCTTTGTGCAGACTGACTCCCCTGATTAAAACATGAAATATCTTCTAAATATGATTCCAGATATTACCTTTAACATTAATCTTAATAAATCTCACCCCAGAGGCATTTTACATCTTATTGAAATGGCATTAATGTTAAGTTTAAAAGGCCACTGAAGAATTAAATAACCTAAATTAAATGCCATTCTCTACAGGCAAAATCAAAATAAGCTTGATTGACACTTGTTTTAGTCTCAGCTCTCAAGCAGCAAATGATAATGTGAAATGCAATAAAAAAAAAATTAAAAAAAAAAAAAGTTAACTCCATTTATTAGTAGAATTGGTTTGTCCACACTTTATAGTCTAGACATCATTAAAATAAGCCGTTTCCGATGTTGGGAGTTGAATTGGAAATGTAAATTGAGTCATTGTTGTCAAAATGATTGTGAAATGTATTTCTGGTATTATTGTCACCGATGTTAAGGCCAAGGGTTATTTACCACAATCCAGAGGAGCAGACACCAGAGGCAGACAACCAAGGTAAGTTTAAAAGGTACGTTTTTTTTTTGTATTAAAATTAAAAGGAATCCCTCTCCTGGCGGCTCATGGGACGGGCAATGGCTCTTCTCGTCGTCAGACTCGTCGAATGAGCTCGTGGGACAGACAGTGGCTCCTCTCGTCATCAGACTGGTCGAATATGCTCGTGGGACAGACAGTGACTTCTCTCGTCGTCAGACTCGTTGAATAAGCTTGTGGAACAGACAGTGACTTCTCTCGCCAGCAAACTCGTTGAATACGCTCGTGGGATAGACAGCGACTTCTCTTGTTCTGGGTGGGTTAGAACCGCACCGTTGGGAGAAATAGGGAGGCTGGACCTTCTTTAGCGTGGGGTACAGTGCTCGTGAACGGTGGCAATAAAGGTGCGTCGAGCTGTTCTCCTCTGCACCATACACACAATCCCAGAGACCTGGACACAGCTGAAGGGACAGATCAATTCGAAAGAATCTTCAAAGTTATGGGTCAATTTCATCCGTCAGAAACTCAGAGAGAACACAGTTGTTAGATCTCACCGCACTCGTGCATAAACCACTCTTGTTAATCTCCACGTGTTTAGTTCACTCTTTCAGACACTGCAAACTCACTCTATTTTCACAGTGATTAATCGACTCGTTACTGTGCTTCAAACCCCTCTCTTTATACTCCTTTTTTTCAGGGCACATGCTTCAATGAAGCGCTACTCACTGACTTCAGCTGGCGCTTGTTATGGTCGGCGGCCATGACAGGTAAACCCAGAGCGGGCCAGGTGTTACACCGGCATTTCTTCCCCCTGGAAACGAGTCAACAATTTTTTGGTTCCCGGCTTGTTCACCCGGTGACATTATTGTATCTTGAATTGTTGCATGATTGATGATCATGAGTGTCTTTAAGCAAAATCACTTGAATCTTTTATTAAACAGTGCATCTTTAATATATTACTGTAAAGTTCAGTAATCTGGAAATGCCACCTTGACATGAGGTCTGTTCTTAAAGTGTAGCAACTTTCTAGAAATTTCTTACATGGAGTGATGAAAGGAGACATAATGCTCAGCATTTATTTCAATTTTGTTATGCGCCTTTTCCTAGGTAAGGCAAAACCCCCAGCGTCTCTTAGCACTGAGCTGCATGTCAATCCTCTGTGACAGTATAATATTACAGCACTGCAGGAGATCTAGCACAGACGATGACTTTCAATTAACCCTCAGAATGCACTATTATCTTTATTCCCATTTCTCAAGCTTTTTAAAATTTGATTACATTTCTCTCCTGATTTCAAAGTAGGAACTTTTTTGTAAGTGTCACAGCACACAGAGCATAACAAATACCATGATTCTTTGATACATAGAACTGGATGATTATGTTCATATACGATTGTCTTTACATGGTATTCCAAGGGTACTTAAGAGAATACTGTCACAGAACACAGACTCAGGAGAATTCAGAGTATAATGATGAAATGTTGTTGAAATTATGTTTATTAACCAACAGGGTGAAATGAGATAGCAACAAATCACAACCAGAGTGGATGAATAACAGTCCAGATGAAATAGTCCAAAGAGGTAAATTGCACCACACACACCTTGATGATCACTGATGATGATGATAATGTCTCTTAACTTTATATGAGCTGAACAAACATGAATGGAGCACAGGAAGAAGACACAGACAAGTAAATGCCGGTAAGTAGCGATAAGCAATACAAGCAGTCCAAGTTAGGACTGAGACAAAGATGAGACCAGAAAACACCTGTGTTTGTGGTGCTGGCTTTAATGGAGAGTTGATGAGTATGATGGCAGACAGGTGTGGTGATTAATAAGGGTGTGCAGGTGATGACCAGGGAGGATTATGGTAAAATGTAGTGTGTAAAGGAAACAGGCATGATAACTGGTCAATGGTGATCCTGAAAAATACCATATTATCACAGGTGTCCAAAATTTGAGAAAGATGTCCTTGCATGTACTTCTGTTCTGCAATACAATATAACACAGCTAACAACTATCATGATTATGGTGAAACAACAAATTAGCTTTTTATGATGCAAAATGTACACTACCATTTCAGTAGGAGATTCAGTAGGATCTTTTATGTTTTTGAAAGAAGATTATTTTACACGCCAATTAAGGCTGCACTTATTTAACCAAAAATACAGGCAAAAACAGCAATATTGTGAAATATTTTTATTGTTTATTAAATCATTATTTTTTAAAGACATTTTCACTTGCTATTATTCTAGTCTTCAGTGTAACATCCTAATCCTTAAAAAATATATTGAGAAGTGTCTTTTTTCTGGATTTTTTAATATTTTGTATCATTTCACAAATTTTTCATTTTAAATGTATCGTTATTATGGATCAATTTAACGTACCCTTTGTTTTGAACGGTAGTTTTGAACGGTATTGTAGGCCTATATCAACTTCTATGCATTACTTGTGGCCCATTAAAGAGTGATTTAATGCTATAATCAAACTTTACTCCCTTCCCTTAAAAACCCCTTGTATGCGGTCCCTCAATATTCCGTGTAAATTGATTTTTTGTAACCTTTAGCCCCATTTGAAATAAATCAGTATCAGAATTAATTAATATGTACAAGGTTCAGTGATTTGCATTATGGCAATATTACACAATACATTACACCTCATACTGTATGCTGAAATGAACACAACTGAACGTGTATTATCATACTTAGAGTAGCAGTCATACAGTAGCTGTTTTGAGTCATCTTTGAAATTGCTAGCCTTCCCCTGTTCTCAGGAACATTTTATGAGCTGACAGCTAATATTGGTTTAGTGGAGTTGGGGTGAATTTCCCAAATGGCAGTTCAGCGTAAACAGTATAACTTCTTAATCTGACCAGCATGAGTGGATGGCATATTCAGGCCCTTTGTAGTAAGGACTTTACTAAATGGCAAAATAATAAAGAATAATTGTGTTTGAAACTGTGTTAAAAACTCAAATTGTGTTTGTCAAGTGCCTTCACTCTAGTAAGTTCAACCCTGCAGTTTCCCCCACTTGATAGGGTATGCTTGCCTCTAAAGGTTTGGACTGGATTTTACTCAATGGCCAGGAATCAATTCTATCTTTTATTTGAAAGTTGTCGTGGCCAAAAGCAGGTAAAAAACCTTAAACACAAACACTAGTAAATCAAGAAAAAACATAATAAACCCAAGTAACCATAATAAAGCATCACTACCCAAAATCAAAATACTTAAATTTAAACACTAGAAAATTAGTCTTAAAAATAAGTAAAAAAGAAACCCCATATTTAAAGCCCCCAAATAAATTTAAGACACTTTTAAAGAACTGCTCAAATGATTTTAACCTTAATCTCTAGCAGCTTTAACCCTCTACAAACACAATCCCACACTTCCAGCTTTTACCCTTTTAAAACTTTACAATACATTACTTTTAACTATGCTTTTTAAACCTTCATGATGTTAAATGTATAACAATTTAGCTTACAATTCAAACACATGATTTTATACATACATTTTACCCTAAGTATAATTATATTATTCACTTTAATGTTAAAATCCACCACACTGCACAAACGAATGCTCGCCGACTCCTTCCTTGTTCAAACAAGCTTTTGTCTTGCAGTCTCATTTTCCCAGTTCCTCCACACATCTTCCCAGCCTGCTTACCATCCTGTGAGTGACTCCAAATCCACCAATCACCAGATCCTTCCCACCTGGGGACTAACTAGCTGACTGCAGCTGGGCACCACACCCAGCACCAAAGCACCCAGGAAAAAAAGGGCATGGGCTGCAGCTCAGCTCAACACCTTCCACTCGATCTTCCCAAGGAAACCGCTGGAAAGATCGCACACAGTGAACTAGTAGTCAGATATTTCCTCCTGGACTCCCAGCCTGCTCCTCCACTGGCAGTAGGACCACCAACCGTCGGACGTCCCGGTGAAGAATTGTGGACTGAAGGTCCCTCTGAATACTGGAGACGCAATGCTTGGATGCAGGAAATTTAGATGCTAAATGTTACAGGCCTCACCTCCGGAATACAGGAGCTTGCCACAACTCTAATATTCACATCCCGTACAATGTTTCTGGAGTCAGGGTTGACACTGATGACTCTTCCAAGCTCAATGCATTCTGATCACAGAGCCAAACAATATCTCCAATTGTGACATTCCTCTGTGCAGTGTGCCACTTGCTCCTCACAAAAAGATTAACACCAGCAAGTTGGCTCCAGGATCTCCAGAATTTGTTGACCTGATGCTGCATTTCCTGGAGTCTCTTATAGGGATAACTTGTGAAGTCAAATGTTTTCCAGTCACCACTTGATGATGCTCGTCCCAGCAAGAGTGTATTGGGCGTGATGTACTGCACTGGATCTTCAAGGCTCTGCACCCTGGCATCAATGGGCCACTCATTTGACAGATTAGCAGCTCGCTGAAGTGTCGTCTGAAGCTCGCTGAAACAGAGCCCTGACTCTCTTCCCAGACTTTGGAACACCTTCTTCACCGTCCGAACAGGTACTTCAGGAGAGCCATTCCGATGAGGTGAATCAGCTGGCAGGATTTTCCAGTGCCAGTCAATTCCATTTTGAGCTGAAGTATCCTCCACAGCAGACCTATCCAGGCTGTCCAGGAACTGATACAACTCCTTTAGAACAGACTTGGCACCAACAAAATTAGTCCCTGGATCAGACCATATCTTCTTAGGGTAACCTCTAATTGCTGTGAACCTCTGATAAGCCATCAGGAAGCTTTCAGTTGACATTGTGTTGGCAAGCTCTGTGTGGATTGCTCTGCTGACCATACAGCAGAATACGACTCCCCAGACTTTCATTTTCAATCTTTTCCTAACATCATCTTTGACCTGATGGGGTCCAAACAGGTCAACTGCTGTGAACTCAAATGGAGATGCTGGCCTGGTTCTCTCTTGAGGCAGATCTCTCATCACTTGCTGACATCTTCGCACTCTGGCTTTCTTGCAGACCATTCAATTCTCAATGACTTTTCGAGCAATTATTCATCCCTTGATGACCCATGCTCTTTTTCTCACCTTCAACAGAGTTGCAGCCACACCCTCGTGACCCTTGCTGTGAGCTTCCTGAACCAGCAATGTTGATACCCAGGTGCTGCAAGGTAAGAGGGGGACACCAACTCTGTCTTCATTAAAGGCTTGGACTAGCCCACCACAAACTAGTAAACCAGTTTATTTCTCTTTGAAGACTACCAGCCGGTCTATTGTGGTTGCTGGAAAGGTCACCCCCTCTTGTGTGGCAAGAAAAGGATCTCTTAAAGCATCTTGGCGCTCCGTCGTGGTGATGGCTGACGCCGGGGTGGCTGATGAAAACGCCTCCCACTTTGGATCTCCCAGGATCTTATTTTTAGCTGCAAACCATTTTACTGCCCTCCAGACCCAGGCGATCGTCTTAACCAGGTGAGTCAGGTTGCTGAACTGTCCTTCATTCACCAGATTTCGGACAGCAGCACCAGCAGGTGGCCTTCGATGCCCCAGATCTGGTGGCTCCCTCTCCACTGAGCTCTTGTGAGAGCCGCAGCAAATGATTTCTTCTGCATCCTTCCAACACTCTCTCTGGCAGCTGCTGATACATCCTTTGCAGACTTAATCGGCCACTCCTCAGCTGGTAGACTCAGGAACTTTGGTCCTTCCTGCCATGGTGAATTTTCAGCCAACTCTTTTGGGCCAGCCCCACAAGTAATTTTAATGAAAAAGATCCAGGAATCCACCACCAATCATTAAAGGACAAGTTCAGTATTTTACAATTAAAGCCCTGTTTTAAGATCGTTTCTGATAAAATAGAACGGTTAAGATTGTTTTTTAGGCAAGGCAAGGCAAGTTTATTTATATAGCACATTTCATACACAATGGTAATTCAAAGTGCTTTACATAAAAGGAATTAAAACAAAAGAAATCAGAAAAATTAAAACAGGGTAGAATAAAAGATAAAATACAGAAATAATCAAATAAAATCAGAATAATTAAAACATTAAATAAAATACAGTACAAACAGTCGGCCGAGCAGTGGCACAGTGCTCATTCAGTAAATGCATAGGTAAACAGATGTGTTTTGAGTCTGGATTTGAATGTGACTACTGTAGGAGCACATCTGATCTCTTCTGGAAGCTGGTTCCAGCTACGGCTGGCATAGTACGGCTGTTGCCTTTGGCTTGTTCAGTTGGGGATATTCAAAATAATTAGCCAAGCATTAATACCATTGATCAGCCCTACCAAACGTGGATGTTTTTTCACTAAGAAACAAACATTATGTTATTTGATTGATATTGTGAAGCTGCTTTGATGCAATTTATATTGTGAAAAGCGCTATATAAATACACTTGACTTGACTAGTAGCTAAAAGCACACTCACCATGCTTAGAGTGAACCCTTGGTATTTCTAGCTGATGTGATCCTAGTGATCTGAGTGATCTGTTGGGTTTATATTTAGTGAGCATATCTGCAATGTATTGAGGTCCTAGGCCATTGAATGATTTATATACCAGTAATAAAACTTTAAAATCAATTATATATGTAACTGGCAGCCAGTGTAAAGACCTGAGGACTGGTGTGATGTGTTCATATTTTCTGGTTCTGCTCAGAATCCTGGCAGCAACGTTCTGTATGAGCTGCAACTGTCTAATGGTCTTTTTAGGAAGGCCAGTGAGGAGACCATTACAATAATCCACCCTGCTGGTGATGAAAGCATGCACAAGTTTCTCTAAGTCTTGACTGGAAACAAAGCATCTAATTCTTGCAATATTTTTCAGATGATAGTATGCTGATTTATTTATTGCTTTGACATGACTACTGAAACTAAGGTCTGACTCTAGAGACACACCCAGATTCCTGACTTGATTTTTAGTTGTTTGACCCCTAGACTGAAGGTAAGCGTTCACCTTGAGAACTTCATCTTTGTTTCCAAACGCAATGACTTCAGTTTTGTCTTTGTTTAACTGAAGAAAGTTTTGGCACATCCAATTGTTTACTTCATCAATGCATTGGCAAAGGGAGTCAATGGGGCTGTAATCGTTAGGCGATAGGGCTAAGTAGAGCTGTGTGTCGTCTGCATAGCTGTGGTAAGAGATTTGGTTCTTTCTCATTATTTGGCTCATTGGGAGCATGTACTGGTTGAATAAGAGTGGCGCAAGAATTGAGCCTTGAGGGACTCCGCATGTCATAGATGTCCACTCAGACTTATGCTCTCCTATAGTCACATAATAACCTCTCCCTTCTAAGTATGACCTGAACCATTTTAGGACTATCCCAGAAAGCCCGACCCAGTTTTCCAGCCTGTCAAGAAGTATGTTGTGATCGACAGTGTCAAATGCAGCACTGAGGTCGAGTAGTACTAGAACTGATAATTTGCTTGTGTCAGTATTTAAGCGAATATCGTTTATTATCTTTATGAGCGCTGTCTCTGTGCTGTGATGCGGTCGGAAACCAGATTGAAAGTAGTCAAAGTATCCATTCGAGCTTAAGAATTTGTTCAGCTGATTGAAGACAACTTTTTCAATAATCTTGCCTATGAAAGGAAGATTTGAGATCGGTCTATAGTTGTTTAATATGGTCTTATCCAGATTGCTCTCTTTCAGGAGGGGCTTGACAACTGCAGTTTTCAGGGAGTTTGGAAAGTCCCAGAGAAAAGTGAGGCATTTACCACTTCTAGGAGATCTGCTTTTAAGCTGTGTAACACAGTTTTGAAGAAAGATGTGGGAAGTGTGTCAAGGGCGCAGGTTGATGTTTTAAGGTGCTGTACGATTTCTTCCAAAATTTTGCCATCAATTTCTTTGAAATCAGACATAGTGACTACTTTCTCAGGCTGTTCTCTGATCTGTCTGACCCCAGTGCGGCTCAAGGATGTGCTGATCACCTTTCTGATATTATTGATTTTCTCAGAGAAGAAAGAAGCAAACTCACTGCACTTGCTCTCTGAGAGCATTTCACTGGGAATCTGGCTTGGGGGGGTTTTCAGTCTCTCTACAGTAGCAAAAAGAGTGCGTGTGTTATTTATATTGCTGTTTATAATATTTGAGAAGAAAGTCTGTCTAGCTTTGCCTAGTTCCTTATTGAAAGCATGGATGCTGTCTTTGTAGATGTTATAATGGACTACAAGTTTTGTCTTCCGCCACATGCGCTCTGCTTTTCTGCATTGTCTTTTCATATTTTGCACTGCCGTTGAGTTTCTCCAAGGTGCTTTCTGTCTGCCATTCTTCTTCCTGACTTTCACAGGAGCAATATCATCAATTACACTCTTAACTTTTGAGTTAAAAGAATCAAGGAGAAAATCAACAGAGTCAGCAGATATGCTTGGTGTTAAAGATATAGCCTTCATAAATAGTACACTAGTGTTCTCATTTAAGCATCTCTTCTTGACAGACACAGATCTAGCTTCAATGGCAGGAGAGATCAATATATCAAAGAAAATACAAAAATGATCAGACAGTGCTACGTCCTTAATAACAATCGATGAAATGTTTAGACCCTTACTGATAAGTAAATCTAGAGTGTGTCCACGATTATGTGTGGGTCCATGTACATGCTGAGTCAGATCAAAAGTTTTTAAAACAGTTTTGATTTCTTTTGCCATATTGGTTTCTGCATTATCTATGTGAATGTTAAAATCTCCAGCAATAGCAAAACGGTCAAACTCTGAGGAAATTGTTGATAACAGTTCTGTAAAGTCTTCAGCAAAGGCTGGAGAGTATTTTGGAGGCCTGTATACAATGATAAGTAAAATGCGTGGAGCACCTTTTAACACAATACCCAGATATTCGAAAGACGGGTAATTCCCAAATGATATTTGCTTACATTGATAGACAGCTTTAAAAAGAGCAGCTAAACCTCCACCTCTTCGTACAGCTCTGCAGACACTCATAAAAGTAAAGTTAGGAGGGGCCGTTTCATTGAGGACTGTTGCACTGCAGCTGCCTTCTGGCCAAGTTTCATTTAGCAACATAAAATCCAGGTTGTATGTGGTTATTAAGTCGTTCACTAGAAGTGATTTATTTTTAAGTGAGCGGATGTTTAAAAGTGCTAACTTAATAGTCTTACTTTTTGTCCCCACAGCAATCTTGGTTTGGCGTGTAATAGGCACCAGATTAAATGGGTTTGCGGTACGGCTTTTGAGGGCCTTAGACTTTCTATCATGTAATCGAACAGCAATAGAGAAAGATAAAGATACAGGCACACTGGGTTCCCGCTTGTTCTGCAAACATTTGAGAAAGTTATTGTTATCATAGCGGGGACCCGACACATATCACTGAGAGCTGGTATCAGTTTTTTTTGGTTCACCTCGAGCCGATGGAGGAGGGTGTGTGCCCTGGCGCTGTGGCAGAGGCCGAAGAGCTCTCGCGGGCGGAGGGGGAGGGCGAGCTGGGCCTGCAGGCTTTGGTGGTTGTGGGGCCTGCCGTTTTTTGGTTGGTATCTGGGGGCTTGCAGCAAAAGAGTGGGATAGTCTAGTTCCAGCATACACCAGTTGTTCCATTTTCTCTGAGAAGCACAGAAGTGGAGATGCTGGAGAGATGGAGAAACTGTCTGGTGAGAGGGGCTGTTGCTCTGGTGTTATTGGAGCCTGTAATATGCTGTCCTGGTTTCCCTCGCTGTTTTCCAGAAAGTCGTCCTTGGGTGCTGAATCTTGGAGCAGTGCTAGTATGTCACAGTCTGTCTGTGGTGAGCTCTGTGGGCAGGGCTCAGCTGAGATTGTTTCCGTGAGCAGAGGTTGTTGTGGCTAAGTGGTGTTATCATTGTCCTTGTGTGATGTGTCAACCGCATGCCCATTCAGGTGCTGAAGTGAAATTCTGTGGTCATTCATACTGTATCCAGGTGTGTGTGTGCCATTCAGGTTGAGTGGATTGGCACACATTGCAGAAGGATGACGGAGGGAGAAGTAGATATTGTCTTTTTTAGACAGATGCTTCTGTCCCGAGAATTTTCAGTTTCTGTGGTAGCACCCCCCCCCCCCCCACCTGTAGAGGTGGGGGGGTGCTACCACAGAAACTGAAAATTCTCGTGACAGCAGCATCTGTCTAAAAAACAATCTTAACCGTTCTATTTCATCAGAAACGATCTTAAAACAGGGCTTTAATTGTAAAATACCGAACTTGTCCTTTAAGTTGTGTGCTGGTCTGGATTTCTCCAATCCTGTTGCCAAAAAAGGTCTGGAAGCCATAGCTCTCACGTGGAATTGAACAAAGTACTGTTTGGCTATCAACAAGGTGGTACCACTGCTTGACTTGAATTCGGCCATGTCGTTCAAAGTACCCCTTTAACCGGGCGGAGAATACTGCCCCACATAGTTCTGCCTTGAATGCTTCCCCCTTGTGGTCCAGGGGAGCTAGATTAGCTTTAGACTCCACCAGCCTCACTGTCTGACCTTGGTCACAGTCCCTCCGCAGATACAGGACGGCACCATAAGCATGATCACAGCCATCAGAAAAGGTAATTGCATCAGGCTCAGCTGGCCCGTTCACTGGTGTCAGGGCTCTAGGGAACTTGATTTTGTTTAGCTCAGTGTATTCTTCAAAAAGGCTAATAGCATCTTCTCTGAGGCAAGGTCCCAAGTGTCTCTGACGGTGCTACATTTGGGTTTGGCCTCTTGAAATGCTCTCCGAACCAAAAAGGCTCCTTTCTGCTTTACAGGTTTTGTCAGACCAACCGGGTTATACAACCCAGAAACTTGGCTAAGCAACTCTCGTCATGTCAGTGGGTCTGGCGTCTGAGCTCTCACCTCTTCCAGTTGAAGGTCTTGGCCAAGTCTCATCTTTCTCTTCCTCTTTGAGAAGTTTATCCCAACCATACCATGAAGCTTGTCATCCTCCAGGGTGTAGCCGAGGCCAAGAGCTTTGTTTTCCTCCTCCTTGAGCTGATTTGGCAGGATTACCGTCTTTGGAGTAGCCTCCTGCTCCTGTTTTCCAACAGACTCCCTCCTACTTTCACCAGAAAAGATCCACGGTTTTAACTTGAACCCTCCTGTCCCCAGGATCTTCTCCACATTTTCTGTGATAATTTTGAGCTGGTCCAAGTTGTTATGAGAGGTCAGGATATTGTCGACATAGCTGTCCTACTCTAACACTCGACGCTCTTCCTCAAGATGGCTAAACTGGGGGAGATTCGCTGTTTCTCGCATGGTGAGTTGAGCGATACAACCCGCAGGCTTGTCACCAATGTTAACCCTTGTGACTGCATACTCGCCCAGCTCCTCCTCCTCAGAGTCACGCCACATAAACCTATGCAAATGCACCTCCCGATCTTCAAGCCAGATCTACCTGCTCTCCACAATCGAGATTTCTGCACAGAAACAAAGTGTTGCAGTGATTACCCTTGTCATGGACCTCCAGACATCCCCAGCTTCCACACTGCATCCTTCTTCTCTGTGAGCTTGAGCACACGGAACCTTTTGCAGAAGTACAGATTCTTCTTAAGCTTGATGTCCCCACAGACGACACATCCTGAGAGATTGCTACTTGACTGGTTTGAGGCTCTGGTTCTAGCTTGCCTTTGCTCCAGTCGGTTTTCTTTCCTCAGCGGCTCTTCATCCCTCAATTGATCCAGCTGTTCGTAGATACTCTCTTGACTCTTGAGAAAGGCCAGATGATAGTCGAAGCGCTTCTCTGGGTCAGTACTGCTTCTCTCAGCCGCATAGAGAAGCCACTCTTTCTTCAGTGCATCCGGAAGCTTGCTTTCAATTGACTTTGTCACCAGAGGGTTCCTTAAAGTGCCAGTGTCACCAAGGTCACTCAGGTCTTCAAGGGACTTCTCCACAGCTTGGATGAGCTCAATAATTTTCTTGGGCTGGTGACCTCTGGCAGCTGGAAGTCTCTGGAGCTCCTCTACTATTTCAATAGCGATCGCAGTTTGGCTTCCGAACCGATTCTCTTGGACACGAAAAATGTCTTCTGCTGTGTTATAAGTCATCAATCGAAGATCTCTCATTACTTTCTCAACCAAACAGTCAAGAAGCTGGAACTTTTTGACTTCTTTTAAACCAGTGGGTTCCCCTTGCCTCTGGAGGGCCTCCCAGTCTCTTTTCCAGCGATGAAAGTCTCACCTGATGCAAGTGAACTTAGGGAGGGAAGTAAGCTTCAGTCTAACGGCTGCTGTTGGATAGCTAATAGAAGCTGCACTCACAACTCTTGTCTTCTTTAGCTTTTGCTTGAATGAACTCTGCTTTTCTTGACATTAACTTAGGGATGATCTGCTCAAGGTCTCTGACCCGCAGCTAAAAATCTTTCCGTTCGGGAGGGGGAACCCAACACTTCCACTGTGTGTGCAGCTCTTTTGCCCTCTTAACCAGATTTTCCATGTAATCAAACATGAAGTCAAAACCCTCTTTATTCCCACCAGGTTCAAAGGACACCACACACTCTACTTTCTCCTCTGCAACCTTTACTGCCATCGTCAGTTCCTCTTCTCCGAAGTTTGCCCAGAATGTCATTTGGATAAGCTCCTTGTGCTCGTTCAGTCTCATCTCGTACTCACTTATAGTTTTCCCAATATCGGCCTTTTGCTGCTCATTCAACCTGGGAACTTCTTTGGAATCCGTATCCAGCTTTGCCTCTACAAGGTACTGGGCCTCTACGTCATCGTTGGCTTCCAAGACCTTGTTGGCCTCAATTATAAGCTTTTTGAAACTGTCCCTGAGCTCCTCTTCAGGTGTGATGGCATGCATCCGGACTACGTTGTTAGCCAGTGAGAATTGCCGCTTTGCAGATGTCCTATTAGCTTTAAGCTGCTCCAGTGTCTTTGAGTCAGCCATCTTCTTTTCAGCAGGATTTGCTGAGATGATTTCCCGTTTTATCAGGTCTGGCTGATTGCTGTTCAGGATTCTCTGTTCCAGTCTTCACAGTGGTTTTTTACTGTCCCTCCCACAGTTGAAAACTCACCAACTCTGTAACACTTTCTATGAAGTCCATGCTTATATTGAATCATAGCACCAACACGGAAACAATATTTTTTAAAGTATGATTTCGAACTGCTAAGCAGCACATGGCTGAGATATAGATTTTAACAAATCAAAATACCATTCATGACCTCTAATTCAAACATTAGCCATTAAAGACATAATTGATAACTAAATGGTACAGCAAAAAAGTTTCTCTGGAACTATATATCATTTATAAATCAGTGCACATTGATTATGAACATGAAATAGCAAATGCATGACTTAAGTAATTATAAAAAAAAGAATGTAAATGTAACTAACTTTTCTTATGATGCAGTATATGTCTTAATGAGTGAGTCTTTATAAATATATTTATAGAATAGTAAAACTTGCTTATGTGGCAGGAAGGGTTATTTTTGCTTTTTTATTATTTGTATTGCCTATTATCTGCACCCACTGGGCTATAAAAGTGGTAACGTTTGTGCTGCCTGTTCACTTTTTGTGAACTGCTGCGTCGTTAACACGCTTCCGTCATCACTTCTTGGCAACCGTTTGCGAGCACCCAAGCCAAGACGCTGATTTGTGTTGGAGAGCGTGCTTCTGTCCCGTGCTGAACAATATTGTCACTGTTATCACTGTTTGAACAAACTGGACGTGGACACTGGAGACGCTGTGAGAACCTGATGCAGTGATTGGGTTGCTGTTTCCCTGCACTGTTCCTTTTACTGTTTTACTGTTCCTTGCCAGAGAAAGCTATGTTTCTACAGTCTTTTGATAAAGCATTGACTAAATTTCTAGACCAGTGTTTCTCAACCTCTCCTGCAGGGACCCCCTGACAGGACATGTTTTTGTTTTAACCCTGAAATGGCACACCTGATTCAATTAATTAAAGGCTCAAAGGCTTAATGTGTAGCTGACTAATTGAATCAGGTGTGCCATTTCAGGGTTAAAACAAAAACATGTCCTGTCAGGGGGTCCCTGCAGGAGAGGTTGAGAAAAACTCTTCTAGACGATCGGTGTTTGAAGGCCCATACCTGCCCATACCCCGGGGTGCTTTGCGTTCATTCACGGCCGCAGTGCTGTCCTGTTTCCAAAAGAAGTTGGGTTTTTGGTTTGTCTAAATGGATTGAGTTGTATACGCAACCCGTCCTTAAAGTGACTATTTATTTTGGTAAGCCTTGTCCCTGTCCCTGAAGTTTCTTAACCTTTTAGTGGCCAGTTAAACTGTAACAGAGTGCTCCATAACCATTTTACTATTGTTCTCTTTTAAGAAATGTTAATAAAGTATATTTTTGTATGATGACCAATGTCTCTGACTCATATCGTTGATACAAACCTGTGTATGCCTTCTGTAAGGGGGCTAATGTTAATTCTTTGGGTGAAAATCCCAGGGTGGTGTAGTCGGAGTCTGAATGGTACAATCTTATTAATTTATTATAATTCTTTAGGAAACTCCCCTTACTGCTCGCATCTCACCCGCCACACTTATAAATATGTATAAATGGGGCTATTATTAGCTTCATAGAAAGTGTTACCACTAACCCTAATACCGTAGTATTCCCTATTTGCAGACTGAACCTGTAATCTTTGCTCAGAATCTTAACTGTTAAGACCCCTTTACACCAAGAATGATAACTATAATGATAACTAATAGCATCCACACCAACACACGATATCAATCTGGTTATTCTAGTGTCGCTTAAATTTCTTGAGCTCTTTAAAGCAGGATGGATTCTGATTGGCTGTCAATGTTTTTATTGTTCATTGGCTGGACAAAAAGGACTCTGCTATTCTTTTGCATTGAGAACGTTTTTTAAAACGATATTATTATCGTTATAGTCCTTGGTGTAAACTGGCCTTTAGTCTACTCCAAACCCTACATACAATATACTGTAGGGTTCTAAATCACTACTAACTATAACGTCTTGGTTACATATGTAACCCTCGTTCCCTGAAGGAACGGGAGGAATTGGGATCGGCTTGAGAGACCAATCTACTTCAAGTTTATTAAAGCGAGCCAATGCACATTGGCATGTGATAATTGCATCAGCTGCTCTGCTTGCAGTGTGGTGTAGCAATAATCAGATGATCAACGCAATCATGTGGTTTTAATCAACTAAGTCTCTAATTAAGTAAACACTCCTCCATTCTTCAGATTGTGAAAGAAACAGATGTCATGGGACTTTTTAAGTTACTGATTCACACACAAGCAAATGGCGATGGGACTTAATTAAATTACCGATGCCAGAAGTGCCCCCGCGGAGTTTTTCGCTGATAAGTAATCACAGGGTCCTCTGTCTTACCACATGTGACCCAACAGGGGCGCCTCTCTGGCCGGAGATCCCGTGGTGTCCCCTCTGCAGGACACCTCACAAACACAGACAACCTTGTGTAATGAACCACACTGGTCATTGTAATCCAGACTTAAAACTCATCAATTCAAAGAATACGCACACACATATCATTGCCCGGGAGGGGGGTGAGCAAAAGTTCACCACATCTTCACCGCTGAATGACCTGGCCCCGTCCACAGTACACACACACACACACACAAGAACTTTTCTCCAATCTCCTCAATTGAGAGACTTGTACTATGATATATTCGATATGTTTTTATGTTTGCCCATGTTCCATTGGGGTTAGATGTGATCGTATTATAATTCTAAATGAACAGAGGTGCTTTTAGATGCATTTTTAATGTAACTGTGTTTTCCTATAATGTTTGTATGTCGTTCTTCACACCTTTAGAATCCTCTTGATCTGACCAAACCATATATATATATATATATATGGGTGCAAACCGTAAAATGTATGTTACTATGTTTTATCATCTCTGGAGTAAAATTGAACGCATTCTTACGTCACGGTCATGAAACATGCAAAGTCGATCTCGAGGGAACAAAGGAACACTTATCCGCTCACTTTCCTCCCAGCTGATTGGTGCATTCACGCCAGAGGAGGCGTAAACAGAAGTGTCTTTAAAGAAGACCACCAAGCACCTCATCTTAGAGTGGTGAAGAGAAGTAAGGAGGGGGGAGAAAGAACTGCATCATGAGAACTGCATCTTTGGGGGAACTCCCTTCTTCGAAGGAACTTCGACTTTTGACTGGACTCTTCTCTCTCCTTCGATCCGATGTAACCATCATACTCGTGATCCCCCACCCTGGGGGATCTTTCCTCTTCTTTTCTTTTGTTTAAGTTTGTTTTTCCTTTGTTCATTTCCCTAGAAATGAACTTAGTCTGAATTATTTATTTGGTAATTTACGTCAAAGACCTTTAAGCCTTCTTTGAAACTGCGCGCTCCAGACCGCAGCAAACCACGTGACGCTCCAACGGAACACACAAATACCAGCAGCTCACACACGCCGCAGGGCTCAGACACATGAGAACTATATGCAAGTATATTTGAGTTACCAAGATTTTAGAGCATTAAGACTGTTTTTCCGTGTTGTCTCTTAAAGGTTTAAATGTCCAGGTGAATTTTGCCAAGCTGTAAATCTACGGATCTCTCTCTCTCTCTCTCTCTCTCTCTCTCTCTCTCTCTCTCTCTCTCTCTCTCTCTCTCTTCCCAACTCTCTCTCCCTCTCATTTTTATCTTCCTCTCTCATCCTATTTTAATTCGTGTTTGTAATGTTTTTCGTTTTGTTTGTTTCGGGTGTATATACATATATTCTGTGTGAATTGTAGTTCGATGTATTATTAGTCCAACTATTAAAATCATTATATTCTTGATTGCCTTCTGTCTAAAATGCTCATTTTACAAAGTCAATGAGATCTCGATCCTAGCAACAAAGCTTTCATTATTGACTACATTGCGTAGTCTAATTTTATAAACACAGGAAAATTAATGTTCACGGCCAGAAAATTGATATTTCTTGGAGTTTATAAGAAGGGATAACTTTGTTGAGAAGTTGATAAGTTAATCTTACGTCCGTTTGCTGGACAAACAGTTCGATAGCTAAATTAACTCCATTAAAGGTTATCTCATATAATCGATCTGAAAATGGACCATTGACATATGAATGAGGAAGTATAATTCGTTGTGATTGATCATTCGTGTGTACAATCAATCTATTTTCAACTTCGATAATTTAACTGTAATATGCAATATATTAATCATATTCATGGTTAATTATTACAATTCCCTATATATAATTTGAGCTAATTTAATGTAAAACTAAATGTTGTTACAGTGGTGACCACAATATGCCTGGACACTTGTTCTAGGGGAGAAACGAAGGGTCCGATCACTGGCTGACAGTTTGGCGACAGTGCGGTGCGAAACCACACTCGCATATGGGAGCAATGGCCGCCTCCACGACTTTCGTGAAGACACGGGTGACAGGGCCAGCCCGAAGGGTAAGACCTTGTACTGATATGCCCGCCCATCAAATGCAAAGCGAAGAAACGGTTTGTGTCGAGGGAGAACTGAGACATGAGAGTATGCGTCCTTCAGGTCGATCGGTGCGAACCAATCTTGGGGACGGATGCACTTGAAAATGCGTTTCTGTGTAAGCATCTTGAACGGCAGCCTATGAAGGAACCGGTTCAGGTCACGCAGGTCCAAGATTGGTCGTAACCTACCGCCTTTCTTGGGTACAATGAAGTACGGGCTGTAGAACCCGGTCTTAATATCGGCTGGAGGGACCAGTTCGATCACGTCCTTCACCAGTAGGACTGCGATATCTGCCCGGTGAAGGCAGGGCACGCTGGGCAAACTGAATTGCATAGCCGAGTCTGATGGTACGGATGAGCCAGCGAGAGGGGCTGGGAAGCACTAGCTCCCAGGAACCATGCAAGCGGGACCAACGGCACCACAGACGTACCTGAATGCAGGGACCCGACTCGGACGGCATAGCGGCCCGAAGAGGGGTCTGAGTGTGCGGTGCAACACTAACTTGACTCCACCGACCGGCAGGGGATGAGTGAGACGGAATGTCTGATTTCAAAGAAATTCATGGCAAAATTTTGGAAGAAACCATACAGCACCTTAAAACATCAACCTGCGCCCTTGATGCACTTCCCACATCTTTCTTCAAAAGTGTGTTAAACAGCTTAGAAGCAGATCTTCTAGAAGTGGTTAATGCCTCACTTCTATATGGGACTTTTCCAAACTCCCTGAAAACTGCAGTTGTCAAGCCCCTCCTGAAAAAGAGCAATCTGGATATTAAGCAACTATAGACCGATCTCAAATCTTCCTTTCATAGGCAAGATCATTGAAAAAGTTGTCTTCAATCAGCTGAACAAATTCTTAAGCTCGAATGGATAATTTTACAATTTTCAATCCGGTTTCAGATCGCATCTGCAGCGAATTAGCTCTATGAAATATTAATAACCAATCATAACTTGTTATAATTGATTATGAATATTCGGATCAGTTAATCGGATTAACTTGAGGTATCTACACTATAAAAAATATTTTAGCAAATTAGTTATTTCAACTTATTTTTTTGAGTAGAGATAACTAGATTGTCCAGACAACAAGAAATCTTAAGTTTTCTTGTCCTCAACTAGACTGAAAGTTGAATGAACAAGTAAAATTGTTATTTTAACTCAAAAATGTATGTTTAAACAACTGCACTAGATTTTCAGTTGAATTAACAAGTATACTTGTTATTTTAACTTATAAATGTAAGTTGAAACAACTGCACTACATTTTCTGCAGGTTTTACTTCAATTATACTCTAATGCTTTGATAGTAAACTAAACTTAATTTATCTATCTATCTTGCAGTCTGGTAGACTGCATGGTCTTAAAACCTAAACTTCAACCTTTTAAAACCGCTTCAAACATAAATCTTCAACTTCAACAATGTTTTTACAATTATGAGCACGGATTCAGTAAATTACACAAAAAAAATTCCTTACACGTGTCTTCAGAAGAAATAGACTGATACACAGTAAGTGTGACATTTTATATAGTGAAAGTGATTGTTGCGAGTTTTTAGTTCGTAATAAGCGCTTCATAGTCTTCTGTTAACAAATAATATAATAATAAATCATTAGTAAAAGCATTTTTTTCAGAATTATTCACAGCAAAAATTCCAGTGTTAAATGAATTCTCCTGGGAGTTTATATGGCTTGTTAAAGTTGGGAGTGTTAAAGTTAAAGAGCTAATTAAGTGATTCAATGAGTGATGATTGACCATTATTGAAGACACCTGATGTTAACAAGCAGAATCACCAAAGGAGAAAATCTAAATTTTTAAGCCACCATTATGGTGATCAGTGTTTGCTTTAGTTGGTCTTGTGACCCTTAAATTGTTAACATTATATTTTGTTTCGGTTGTTGTATTTGAGTTATAATTGCCAGATAATCAAAGTGAAAAGGTAATCAGACACTGTTGGTTATGTTTTGACATAATCATCACTTGACTTGCATCACAAAGCTCATTTAAAGCCTTATCTCTGACTTTAAATGTATAATGTTGATTACAACATCACAGTGATTCTACAGTACAAGATCTAGAAATGTCTAAATAATCCAAAAGATTTCTTAAAAGTTGTTATGATAAAAAAATATATATATTTTAAATATACACAGTGTCACGGTGTGGGTTTTGTGTTTGTGTATCTTGTTCTTGTCTGTCATGTGTTCCCCTGTCCTTTCATGTTCAGCTGTTCCCTGTTTTGTTGATTAGTCTCCCCATGTGTTTCTGATTAGCCACACCCCCTTGTTATCTTGTTTAGCTTGTTTGCCTGTCTTTTTATACCTCTGTGTTTCAGTTGTGGTTTGTCGGTCGTTGTACTTGCTTTAGTGTTCCTTGTTTCTCCTGTTATTTTGATTAAATTATGCTGCACTTGGATTCTCTCTCTGCTTCGTCCTTCCGGCATCGTAACAGAACGACCGACCACACTGAATCCAGCAGCATGTTCGCGAGTGTCTCATCTCCAGCCACCGAGCGGAGGAGAGGCCACTCTTTTGAGGGGACCCGGTTGGTCAAGTTTCGTGGGACACGTGGAGGCCTCAGTAGAGGAGGTGGTCGAGAGGAGCCCCGACACCACTCTCCACGCTGGCCATTTTTCGACCCTGGGTTGGTGATGTCCAGCCCAGGGCCCATTCGCCACTGGTCCCGTCCAGCCCAGAGCTTCACGTCAGCCACGTCCAGCCAGAGCTTCACGTCCAGCCAGAGCTTCACGTCCAGCCAGAGCTTCACGTCAGCCACGTCCAGCCAGAGCCAGTCTTCGAGGAAGAGCCAGAGCCAAGGTCCTCTTCACCGCTGGTCCAGCCCAGAGCCCTCACCGCTGGTCCCGTCCAGCCCAGAGCCCTCACCTCTGGCGCCGTCCAGCCCAGAGCCCTCACCGCTGGTCCCGTCCAGTCCAGCACCCTCTCGGAGACGGAGGAGGAGGAAGAGGACTTCCTGCATCCTGCAATACCCGGAGGCCCTTCCTGAGCCTCCGGCCGATCCAGAGACGCCTCACGTCACGTCTGCCGAGCCAGAGACGCCTCACGTCACGTCTGCCGAGCCAGAGACGCCTCACGTCACGTCTGCCGAGCCAGAGACGCCTCACGTCACGTCTGCCGAGCCAGAGACGCCTCACGTCACGTCTGCCGAGCCAGAGACGCCTCACGTCACGTCTGCCGAGCCAGAGACGCCTCACGTCACGTCTGCCGAGCCAGAGACGCCTCACGTCACGTCTGCCGAGCCAGAGACGCCTCACGTCACGTCTGCCGAGCCAGAGACGCCTCACGTCACGTCTGCCGAGCCAGAGACGCCTCACGTCACATCTGCCGAGCCAGAGACGCCTCACGTCACTTCCTCCGAGCCAGTGTCTACGGACAAGATGGCCGAACCAGAGTCTGTTCACATCACTTCTGCTGAGACTGTTCACATCACTTCCTCCGAGCCAATGTCTACGGACAAGATGGCCGAACCAGAGTCTGTTCACATCACTTCTGCTGAGACTGTTCACATCACTTCCTCCGAGCCAGTGTCTACGGACAAGATGGCCGAACCAGAGTCTGTTCACATCACTTCTGCTGAGACTGTTCACATCACTTCCTCCGAGCCAGTGTCTACGGACAAGATGGCCGAACCAGAGTCTGTTCACATCACTTCTGCTGATCCTGAGACTGTTCACATCACTTCCTCCGAGCCAGTGTCTACGGACAAGATGGCCGAACCAGAGTCTGTTCACATCACTTCTGCTGAGACTGTTCACATCACTTCCTCCGAGCCAGTGTCTACGGACAAGATGGCCGAACCAGAGTCTGTTCACATCACTTCTGCTGATCCTGAGACTGTTCACATCACTTCCTCCGAGCCAGTGTCTACGGACAAGATGGCCGAACCAGAGTCTGTTCACATCACTTCTGCTGAGACTGTTCACATCACTTCCTCCGAGCCAGTGTCTACGGACAAGATGGCCGAACCAGAGTCTGTTCACATCACTTCTGCTGATCCTGAGACTGTTCACATCACTTCCTCCGAGCCAGTGTCTACGGACAAGATGGCCGAACCAGAGTCTGTTCACATCACTTCTGCTGATCCAGTGACTGTTCACATCACTTCCTCCGAGCCAGTGTAAACGGACAAGATGGCCGCCTCCGAGCCAGTGTCTACGGACAAGATGGCCGAACCAGAGTCTGTTCACATCACTTCTGCTGATCCAGTGACTGTTCACATCACTTCCTCCGAGCCAGTGTCTACGGACAAGATGGCCGAACCAGAGTCTGTTCACATCACTTCTGCTGATCCAGTGACTGTTCACATCACTTCCTCCGAGCCAGTGTCTACGGACAAGATGGCCGCCTCCGAGCCAGTGTCTACGGACAAGATGGCCGCCTCCGAGCCAGTGTCTACGGACAAGATGGCCGCCTCCGAGCCAGTGTCTACGGACAAGATGGCCGCCTCCGAGCCAGTGTCTACGGACAAGATGGCCGCCTCCGAGCCAGTGTCTACGGACAAGATGGCCGAACCAGAGTCTGTTCACATCACTTCTGCTGATCCAGTGACTGTTCACATCACTTCCTCCGAGCCAGTGTCTACGGACAAGATGGCCGCCTCCGAGCCAGTGTCTACGGACAAGATGGCCGCCTCCGAGCCAGTGTCTACGGACAAGATGGCCGCCTCCGAGCCAGTGTCTACGGACAAGATGGCCGCCTCCGAGCCAGTGTCTACGGACAAGATGGCCGCCTCCGAGCCAGTGTCTACGGACAAGATGGCCGCCTCCGAGCCAGTGTCTACGGACAAGATGGCCGCCTCCGAGCCAGTGTCTACGGACAAGATGGCCGCCTCCGAGCCAGTGTCTACGGACAAGATGGCCGCCTCCGAGCCAGTGTCTACGGACAAGATGGCCGTTTCCGAGCCAGAGTCTGTTCCTGTTCCAGAGCCAGTGTCTGATATTCCTGAGTCAATGTTTGTTTCTGTGTTTGTGTCTGTCCTTGTTGCCGCTACTGTTCTAGTGGCTCCTGAGCCGGTGTCTGTTCCCGTTCCTGAGCCGGTGTCTTCTCCCGAGCCAGGGTGTGTGCTGTCTTCTCCCGAGCCAGGGTGTGTGCTGTCTTCTCCCGAGCCAGGGTGTGTGTGTGCTGTCTGCTCCCGAGCCAGTGTGTGTGTGTGCTGTCTGCTCCCGAGCCAGTGTGTGTGTGTGCTGTCTGCTCCCGAGCCAGTGTGTGTGTGTGCTGTCTGCTCCCGAGCCAGTGTGTGTGTGTGCTGTCTGCTCCCGCGCCAGTGTGTGTGTGTGCTGTCTGCTCCCGAGCCAGTGTGTGTGTGTGCTGTCTGCTCCCGAGCCAGTGTGTGTGTGCTGTCTGCTCCCGAGCCAGTGTGTGTGTGCTGTCTGCTCCCGAGCCAGTGTGTGTGTGCTGTCTGCTCCCGAGCCAGTGTGTGTGTGCTGTCTGCTCCCGAGCCGGTGTGTGTGTGTGCTGTCTGCTCCCGAGCCGGTGTGTGTGTGTGCTGTCTGCTCCCGAGCCGGTGTGTGTGTGTGCTGTCTGCTCCCGAGCCGGTGTGTGTGTGTGCTGTCTGCTCCCGAGCCGGTGTGTGTGTGTGCTGTCTGCTCCCGAGCCGGTGTGTGTGTGTGCTGTCTGCTCCCGAGCCGGTGTGTGTGTGTGCTGTCTGCTCCCGAGCCGGTGTGTGTGTGTGCTGTCTGCTCCCGAGCCGGTGTGTGTGTGTGCTGTCTGCTCCCGAGCCGGTGTGTGTGTGTGCTGTCTGCTCCCGAGCCGGTGTGTGTGTGTGCTGTCTGCTCCCGAGCCGGTGTGTGTGTGTGCTGTCTGCTCCCGAGCCGGTGTGTGTGTGTGTGCTGTCTGCTCCCGAGCCGGTGTGTGTGTGTGTGCTGTCTGCTCCCGAGCCGGTGTGTGTGTGTGTGCTGTCTGCTCCCGAGCCGGTGTGTGTGTGTGTGCTGTCTGCTCCCGAGCCGGTGTGTGTGTGTGTGTGCTGTCTGCTCCCGAGCCGGTGTGTGTGTGTGCTGTCTGCTCCCGAGCCGGTGTGTGTGTGTGCTGTCTGCTCCCGAGCCGGTGTGTGTGTGTGCTGTCTGCTCCCGAGCCGGTGTGTGTGTGTGCTGTCTGCTCCCGAGCCGGTGTGTGTGTGTGCTGTCTGCTCCCGAGCCGGTGTGTGTGTGTGCTGTCTGCTCCCGAGCCGGTGTGTGTGTGTGCTGTCTGCTCCCGAGCCGGTGTGTGTGTGTGCTGTCTGCTCCCGAGCCGGTGTGTGTGTGTGCTGTCTGCTCCCGAGCCGGTGTGTGTGTGTGCTGTCTGCTCCCGAGCCGGTGTGTGTGTGTGCTGTCTGCTCCCGAGCCGGTGTCGTCTCCGCCCTGGCCGCCCGAGGGGTGCTCCGCCCACGTTCCATGGCCCATGCCCGCCATTGCAAGGCCCTGGTTCTGTTCCCTGCACGGGCCTGGCCCTCCGTCCCTCCCCCAGGACCGCCTCCACTTCACCACCCTCCTGAACTTTAGTGTTTTTTCGAGGGGCGTCGGGAGCCGCCCATGGGGGGGGGGGACTATGTCACGGTGTCGGTTTTGTGTTTGTGTATCTTGTTCTTATCTGTCATGTGTTCCCCTGTCCTTTCATGTTCAGCTGTTCCCTGTTTTGTTGATTAGTCTCCCCATGTGTTTCTGATTAGCCACGCCCCCTTGTTATCTTGTTTAGCTTGTTTGCCTGTCTTTTTATACCTCTGTGTTTCAGTTGTGGTTTGTCGGTCGTTGTACTTGCTTTAGTGTTCCTGTGTTCCTTGTTTCTCCTGTTATTTTGATTAAATTATGCTGCACTTGGATTCTCTCTCTGCTTCGTCCTTCCGGCATCGTAACACACAGACATAAAGAATCAGTGTATGAATCTCAACAATGGTGACAAACAGAATATTCAATTTGGAAAAGGATATTACTAAGACATTTCAGATCATAATTTATTCATACCGCAATCCATGGTGGGAGCCATGAATGAGTTTTGATTGGTGGCACCCAGATTGCACTGCAACATGCTTTATAATTGTCACCATTGTTGAGATTCACAGGCTGATTATTGATGTCAGTGTGTCTAAATAAAATCATTTTTCAGAGTGTTTTGATCAGAAAAACTTTTAAGAAATATTTTGGACTATATTAAAAAAGCTTGAATATCATCTGCTATAGAATCACAAAAAAACTCTTAAGTAATGAGTATGTTAAAACATAACCAAACACCATCAAAATCACCTTGTCTTTTTGATCATCTGGCAGTTATAACTCAGATACAACTGCCAAACAAAATCTAATGTTAACGGTTTAAGGGTCACGAGCCCAACTAAAGCAAACACTGATTACTATAATGGTGGCTAAAAATTTGATTTTCAAAACACCACTTTAGTTGGCTGAACTTATTGGATGTAGTTTAGAAAACGTAACTTTAGTTGGCCGAACTTATTGGATGTAGTTTAGAAAACATAACTTTAGTTGGCCAAACTTAGATTCAAAGTTTACTTAACTAAATTAAATCAGTTCATTGTACTTTATAATATGTCAGGTAAACCTTTCCAAATTTGTCAGGGACACTTTTCAAAATAAGTTAGTTGAACTCAAAAAAACCCATGCAAAAAGATAACACAAAATAATGAGTTAAGTCAACAAACATTTTTTTACAGTGTACATTAACATTACAACCGATTACTCAGTTCATCTTGTGAACCCTCAATATTGGTTATTAATTGATTAATAGAAATGTACATTTCCGTGGCATGGGAAATGTCTTTCCCACTAAGTACTACCAAGAGCAAGTAGTCAAAATTGGTGTGATTAGTGACTCCGGATCTGAGCTTGAGACACGGACAACTTTACGTGTGATATGAACAAGACTTACTAGACTAAACATTTAAACTACTCTAACATACACATACATACATGCATACAGTTTACCAAGGGAAAGAGAGCAGAAGCAGAATACAGGAAAGCATGAAGTTATAGCATTGTTTGAAATTCAGCAGATCATCAGCCTTGAGCAAACCATCAGTTTAGTTCTAACAAGCCCTTTTTAAAAAGGAGTATGGATACCTAATGTATCAAATAATGAGACTAGGTTTGAAACTTGCATGTCTCGCCCATTTGAATTAAACTGTCCTGATGCAATTTGTTGAGGCTCCAGTTGATCTTTGCTGATGTTGTCTTGATGAGATAGAACCAGTGTGAGTCAGAGGATCTTTGGTGAATGAAAAGACAAGGCACGAGCTTGGGGGTCCTTGGAGGACTTCTATTTCAGCATCCTCTTCACATCAGGATTTATTTTAGGGGCGGTGATCTTGTGATCAGTGATTTTTAAAGCGTGAAGATGTTACACCCTCTGGAGGTGTTTGAGCCAATAAGAAGAGTTCCCTTTGGAGGGAAACTTTTACGACCCTTTGTTTTCTAACAGGGCATTTTAATCGGTAATTTCATTGGCTGTTTAAGAGAAAGAACCTTCAAGATTCTTATAATACCCATGCGTCACAAAGTTAGCAAAATGTAATGTAAATTAACAAATGGGGAATGAAGATTGGAGTTTATAGAAACTAAACATGCTACACATATAATTTTGGTTACCCATAGTATGCAAGTCATGTTTCAGACCAAAATAGTTTAGAAGAGAGAATGAAGACATAGGCCAAACCACATAAAAGGAAAATCATGAGATGGAAAATTAGATACATGTTAATACATTTATCACATGGTTATATATATATATATATGGAATATAGGGGATTAATAAGATTCATCTCTCCTCTTCAGTTAGACTTAAGAGAGAGTCAGCACCCTCTGAACATTCCTTTGTGGGGTCGTAAACCCTAAGGTTCCTGCCAATGTTGGCTCCTTTGTAATGTTCGTTTTGGGGGAGTTTCATATGCCTTTGTTGGGAGAGTTAATTTTCTGGATTATTCATTAAATTTAATGAATAGTTAGTGCGTATATGATTGGTCCAGACGCTTCACATCACAGCACAGAGACAGGCTCATAAAGATAGTCCTAAAATGGTTCAGATCATACTTAGAAGGGAGAGGTTATTATGCGAGTATAGGAGACCAATAGTCTGAGTGGACATCCATGACATGGAGAGTTCCTCAAGGCTCAATTCTTGCGCCACTCCTATTCAACCTGTACATGCTCCCAATGAGCCAAATAATGAAAAAGAACCAAATCTCTTACCACAGCTATGCAGACGACTCACAGATCTACTTAGCCCTATCGCCTAACGATTACAGCCCCATTGACTCCCTGTTCAAATGCATTGATGAAGTAAACAGTTGGATGTGCCAAAACTTTCTTCAGTTAACAAAGACAAAACTGAGGTCATTGCGTTTGGAAACAAAGATGAAGTTCTCAAGGTGAATGCACACCTTGACGCTAGGGGTCAAACAACTAAAAATCAAGTCAGGAATCTTGGTGTGTCTCTAGAGTCAGACCTTAGCTTCAGTAGTCATATCAAAGCAATAACTAAATCAGCATATTATCATCTGAAAAATATTGCAAGAATTAGATGCTTTGTTTCCAGTCAAGACTTAGAGAAACTTGTGCATGCTTTCATCGCCAGTTGGGTGGATTATTGTAATGGACTCCTCACTGGCCTTCCTAAAAAGACCATAAGACAGTTGCAGCTCATACAGAACGCTGCTGCCAGGATTCTGAGCAGAACCAGAAAATATGAACACATCACACCAGTCCTCAGGTCTTTACACTGGCTCCCAGTTACATTTAGGATTGATTTTAAAGTATTATTACTGGTATATGAGTAATTTAATGGCCTAGGACCTCAATACATTGCAGATATGCTCACTGAATATAAACCCAACAGATCACTCAGATCATTAGGATCACATCAGTTAGAAATACCAAAGGTTAACTCTAAGCATGGTGAGTCCGCTTTTAGCCACTATGCCAGCCGCAGCTGGAACCAGCTTCCAGAAGAGATCAGATGTGCTCCTACAGTAGTCACATTCAAATCCAAACTCAAAACACATCTGTTTACCTATGCATTTACTGAATGAGCACTGTGCCACTGTTCATCCGACTGTTTTACTGTATTTTATTTATTTATTTTATTCTAAACTGTTTTAATTATTCTTATTTCTTTTGATTATTTTAATTTCTTTATTCTATAATGCTTTAATTATTCTTATTTCTTTTGATTATTTTAATTTCTTTATTCTAAAGTGCTTTAATTATTCTTATTTCTTTTGATTATTTTAATTTCTTCTATGTAAAGCACTTTGAATTACCATTGTATGAAATGTGCTATATAAAATAAACTTGCCTTGCCTTGCATAGAAGCAGCCTCTAGCACATCAGGCTGCCGCTGGCGAAGCAAGAGGGGGGCTTAGGGTGGCAAGTCATAGCGTCGCACACCGCTAACCTTGCTCTTGGCACCCAGTGATAGAGAAGCTGCTATGCAAGGTTTAGTCAGGGGACGCTTCTGGACCACTAGGGTCGACATCATCTGGCTGAGGGCCAGCGCTGTGACTATAAACACGGTCAGTCACCACACACAGCTCAACCCTGACTCAGAACTACCCTCATGCATTATTACTGTTTTGACTTCCACGTTATTTTTTATTTTATTTATTTTTTCAGGGTGGCCGTCACATGCAGGGTCACTGATCGCTTGACCTTAATGAAAAAGGCAAAGACGAACAATGTGCCAACGTGGTCATGCTCTCAAGAGAGAACCTAAACCACCCACGAGCACAGTTTCAGCACCCTTAAGCCCAGGCATGTGAAACAGTGATCGTGACCATCATATGAGGATAGGAAACGACCGCATCCAGAATCACACTTTTTAAATTACATCTTGAAAAAGACGCAGTGTCAAACCGTGTATGCTCTTTCAGTAAACTGCTCTCTCTGGTGCTGAAGCACCCAGGGATGACAGTGGCTACACAAACAGGATGATAGTGCAAGCCTGATGTGTGCACTCACATTCTCATTGAAGGCGCAACATTCTGAGCTGTGAAAAAAGCTGTTTTGCCGGCTCTCTGTGAGATTGCGGCCAGCGCTGTCTGCGCTGTGCAACACAACAGGCATTCTCCTGAAGAGGAGACTCGTTTCCTTCTTTTGAAGTTTCACACTGTCAGAAGATTGTAGAGCAGGAACAGTAGAACCGCTAGGCTCCGAAGAGAAAGACAAATATGCGACGCACATGCTGCTCGTTATATGCTCGCGCTGTTAGCAGAGCAGCTGATGCAATTATCACATGCCAATATGTACTGGCTCGTTTAATACACTCAAAGTAGATCGGTTTCTCAAGTCGATCCCACGTCGTCATGTCGATGTAATGTCGAAGGTGAGTGACTGAAAGGGAACTCTAGAAAAGTGCAATTAAATTTAAATGCTGCTTAAGAGTACTTAATGCTTTTCTGTTCTGAAACTGATGAAGATATTTCTTAATCAAGTAAATTATAATTTTGTTCAAGAGTGCTGTGTACATCTTTTCTTTCTAAATTGATGTTAGATGTTGTATTGTTAATATGTATCCCAATAAAAATGGGATAAATACATTATAATTATTTAATGGGATTAATACAGATAGACAATACATATTTGTCTATCTGTCCAGAAAAGTAATTTCCTGGCTATTAACACAACCGAAATTTTAAAAGACCTTTCATTCTTTCTGAGAGGCAGGAGTAATAAATAACTGTGGTGTAAAACATAATTTGCCCTCAACGTGCCACCAGGTTCATATTGTTCCGGTGAGGAGTAAAAGCATTATCATTAATTGTGAACATAGGAGTTGATGATGGAAGCTATTGTAATGGAGAGGGACCCAAACCCCTGGCAGAACTGTCTAAAAGCCTGAACGATGATTTCTTATTGGGGGAGCAGCAGATAAAGGTGAACGGCTAGAATGAACTGTTGATCTCACGACTACAATTTGGATTAAATGTCACAGGTGGGATGATTTATGGAGCAAAGGTTGTGAGGTGCACCATCTGTTTTCTGGTCGATCACAGCATCATCATGATGAAGTTGATGTCTGCACTACATTTCTCTTGCCATTCCGTTAAACTATTACAATAGCTGTTAGTAATACTGGGACACTAAAGAAGAAAAGAGATGGAGATGGCCGAGGAGTGAACGCTGTAAAGACTAACTTGACCTAAAAGCATACAAAGAATTTTATTCTTTTTTTATTAACTATAATAATAGTATTTTCAACTTCCATTTTTATCTCTTTCAAAACCAGAGCATCATCTGTATATATATATATATATATATATATATATATATATATATATATATATATATATATGTATGTACTGTCCCAAATGGTATACAGTCGTCATACTCAGACTCTAGTCAGAATGTGAGTCTGATAATGCTCCATTGGGCTGTGATTATGGGGCATGTTTCAACCGAACCAGAAAAGAAAATCCCTCTGCACTCAATTGGATCGACAAATGCCTTGATCGCGGTTCTCTGTTCCCTCTTTTAAAATGAATGTGCTGTCTACATCTTCTATAACAGATGGCTGAATCTACACATCTAAATTCTCCAGCTGCAGTCATCTTTGTTGTAAACAAATTCAACCCAAGAGCTCTTTGGTGACATGGATGATTACGTTACTGTTGATCATCTGTCCATCATCGTATAAAGCCCACCCTGACAATTTGATTGATCTGAACAGCTTTGGTTCGGACATACTTGCTTCACAACGGATCAAGTCCAGAAATGTCCCTCAAATGTTGTGGGCGGGGCTAAGTTCAGCTGCCAGGCTAGCATCTTACAGTAAATGCACTTAAATTGTCGAATTGTAAATTAAGAAATTGTACTCTGCAGAATGACAATGCAGTTGAATCTAAGAAGAAGAAGAAGGTGAAATATATATATATATATATATATATATATACATATATATATATATATATATATATATATATTTTAAAACAGCAAATAGTGCATTCTATTTTCCCCTTCTGTTTTCATTTACATTTCCAGATTAAAATAAAAAAGGGTAGAATGAATCAAAATAATTTTAAAGCTCTTTAATTAAAGTTTTTCACTAGGCATTGTACCAGCAAAGTTTACTGAATTAACCATCTACGGAGAAGAGTAATAGAGACCATTACTGATTCAATTAGGCAATTCTAACCAGACATAGAATAATATGACCGTGTGGGTTGGTTTATGTGATTTACGAGGACACAAATTTGTATAATGACATGTATATTACACTGGTATTACAACTTATAGGTGGTTTATGAGGACATTTCAAAAGTCCTCATAATTCAAATAACTTGAAAAACATAAAAAACGATGTTTTATTAAAAATGTAAAAATGCAGAATGTCTCCTGTGATGGGTAGGTTTAGGGATGGGTCAGTGTAAGGGGATAGAATATACAGTTTGCACAGTATAAAAACCATTACGCCTATGGAGAGTCCTCATAATGCTGTTGCACCAACATGTGTGTGTGTGTGTGTGTGTGTGTGTGTGTGTGTGTAGTTTATGAGGACACAGAACCAGGAAGTTTGACCATATTAGCTCGGTTCTGTAAACACTGCATTGGCTCCCTATTAAACATCGTATACATTTTGCAATATTGCTGATTACTTATAAAGCACTAAATGGTTTAGCTCCACAGTACTTGAGCGAGCTCTTAACGCATTATAGTCCTTCACTTCTATTGCAATCTCAAAATTCCGGCCAGTTGATAATACCTAGAATTTCAAAATCGACTGCTTGCGGTATATCCTTTTCCTATTTAGCACCAAAACTTTGGAACAGTCTTCCTAACATTGTCCAGGAAGCAGACACCCTGTCAGTTCAAAGCTAGATTAAATACACATCTCTTTGACCTAGCATAAACATAACACACTATAGACTTCTATAATTTAATGTTAGGCTGCATAGATCAGGTCAACCGGGAACACTTCCCATTAATCCTGATGTTCTCGTTACATCAATGGCATCTACGCTAATATTAGTCTCTCTGTTTATCCCGAGGTTTACTGCAGTCCGCCGGATCCAGGCCGTATCCAGACCTGATGAAGGACCTGTGCCCGAAGACATGCAGTCCTGAAGTGTCAACTAGTCCCTCCCCTGTGAAGGCCTCCCTCCCATCCCTTGCCTCTCTACAGATAAAGCATTGTCGGGATAATTCCGGTTCGCGTGGCTACGCCGAAGCGATACAATTCTTTATTATAAATTTTAAGGCCAGACAAGTAGTTTTTTGAGGGTTGTTTTTTTAGCGAAGAACTACATGCCTGCGCACATATATTAAAACGTGCATACCTATAGAATTAACTCTTAATACGCATGTGCACGCCATCAGCGTTTGCATTTTTTAAAGTTTGTGGAGAGAGAATTTAAGAGTTTTCTGTTAAAACGGTGTCGTGTTAGTGGACCCTAAGTTAATAACTAATAATCGTGGCAATGAAAGTGAATCAATCAAAACTAACTTTAATTCAATTCAATTCAATTCAAATTTATTTGTATAGCGCTTTTCACAATACATATCGTTTAAAGGCAGCTTTAAAGAAAGTGCATATCAGAAATGTACATTGAAAAAATCCATTTAGTTAATCATGTATTAATTTAGGGCATAACATATCGCCGGCGTTAAGTCGTCTCTTCAGAGGCGTCGAGGCGTCTCTTCACAGGCGTTTAGTCACCTCATCGCAAGTGTCGGGGCATCTAAAGTCTCCGTGAGAGGCTGGATCCAATCTGGAGCTACGAACGCCATTTACCTCGGGACTCGCGTCCCAAGATAACAGCAGAAAAGCAGATGGGAAAAATTAGCATAGCTGCTGTTCATAATATTAATGCATTCGATCTGATTCAACAGTAGTATAAAAGGTAAGCATTATGTGAATGCTTGGCTAAAGAGATTTGTCTTTAATCTAGTTTTAAACTGGGACAGCGAGTCTGATCCTCGAACAATATCAGGAAGGCTATTCCAGAGTTTGGGAGCTTAATGTGATATCTGATATCAGCAGTAATACTTTGTAATTGATACGGAACTTAATAGGTAACCAGTGTAGAGATGATAAAATTGGTGTTATATGATCATATTTTCTTGATCTAGTAAGAACTCTAGCAGCTGCATTTTGGACTAACTGTAGCTTGTTTATTGAGGATGCAGCACAACCAGCTAATAAAGCTTTACAGTAATCTAGTCTCGAGGTCATGAATGCATGAACTAACTTTTCTGCATCAGAAACAGATAGCATGTTACGTAGCTTAGCAATGTTTCTAAGGTGGAAAAAGGCTGTTCTTGTAACATATGAAATATGATTTTCAAAAGATAAGTTGCGGTCTAGTATAACACCCAGGTCTTTTACTATAGTGGATAAAGTAACAGGACATCCTTCTAGATTAAAGTTGTATTGTAAGAGGTTTTGTTGGTAGTTTTTTGGACCAATAAGTAATACCTCCGTTTTATCTGAATTTAATAGCAGGAAATTACACGTCATCCAGCATTTTATATCTTTAAGACACTCTGTCAATTTAGATGAGTTAGTGTTTTCATCTGGTCGTGATGAAATATATAGTTGAGTGTCATCAGCATAACAGTGGAAATTACTTCCATGTTTTCTTATAATATTACCAAGTTGCAGCATATATATTGAGAATAGCAGAGGGCCTAACACCGATCCTTGCGGCACTACATAGTCTACTGACGTTATCTTTGATTTTTCCCCATTTAAACAGACAAAATGGTGACGGTCTGATAAGTACGATCTAAACCAGCTTAATGCCTGTCCCTGAACAGCAGTGTAGTTTTGTAGTCGATCCAAGAGTATTTTATGATCTATAGTGTCGAACGCAGCGCTAAGATCGAGTAGAACTAGTATTGAGATACAGCCTTGGTCTGAAGCTAAAAGTAAATCATTTGTAATTTTAACTAGCACAGTTTCTGTGCTATGATGCGGTCTGAATCCTGACTGAAATAGATATCCTTTTCTTGCAAGAAAGAGCACAATTGAGCGGACACAACTTTTTCTAGTATTTTAGACATAAATGGAAGATTTGAAATGGGTATGGCCACAGTACGGAAACTGCCTTGGTCAGGGTCACCAATGACCTGCTGATGACGGCTGATGCTGGCTCTCCATCACTTCTCATCCTTCTCGATCTCACTGCATCATTTGACACCGTGGACCACCATATTCTTTTACACCGCCTCCATTCCTCCATTGGACTCTCTGATATTGCTCTGGCCTGGTTTACATCATATCTCATGGACAGAACTGAGTATGTAGCCCTGGATGCTGCTAAATCGGACACACACTCTGTCACTTGTGGTGTCCCTCAAGGATCAGTCCTTGGCCCCACCCTCTTCACACTGTACATGCTCCCCCTTGGTCATATCATCAGCCGGCATGGAATATCTTTCCACTGCTACCCTGATGACACCCAAATTTACATCAAAACAAACCCAAACCCCTCTGCAGCCCCTTCCACACTTTCCACCTGCCTGGAGGAGATAAAGACATGGATGGCTGCTAACTTTCTACAACTCAACAGCTCAAAAACGGAAGCCATTCTTGTTGGCACTCCGCACCAAACCCGGTCATCCTCCATCACCAGCATCACCTTCTCTGGCCATGACATCTACCTCTCAACGTCAGTCACAAACCTTGGTGTTAGAATGGACCCTCACTTGACCTTTGAGGCCCACATTAAATATCTTTGTAAAACCTCCTTCTTTCATCTCAGGAACATTGCAAAACTCCGCCCAATGCTCACTTTCCCTGATGCCGAAAAACTTGTCCACGCCTTTGTTTCTTCCAGGCTGGACTATTGTAACGTACTCCTCATCGGGATCCCAAGCAAGAACATCAGGCACCTGCAGTACATTCAGAACTGTGCGGCTATGATCCTGATGGGCGTGCGGAAGTACCACCACATCACTCCCATCCTTAAATCGCTCCATTGGCTTCCTGTCCAGTACAGGATTGAGTTCAAAGTTTCCCTTCTCTCTCACCAGTGCCTCCATGGCACTGCCCCCCTTTATCTCAAACAACTTATCACCCCCCTTTCCTCATCACGCCATCTCCACTCTGGACAGGCCAACCTCCTACAGCCTTTGAGGACAAGGCTTCGTACTATGGGTGACCGCGCCTTCTGTTCAGTTGCTCCCAGTCTGTGGAATGCTCTCCCTGTCCATCTCAGGGGGCAACAGTCCGTGGACTCTTTTAAAAAAGGCCTCAAAAACCCATCTTTTTAGAAAAGCCTTTTATAGCTAAAAGTGTTATTCTAATGTTGATGTTTTATTCTGTTTTGCATTGTAGCACTTTGAGGTCATTGAATTGATGTAAAGTGCGTTATAAATTAAATTAAATGATTAATATTATTATTATAAACATGTTGTTGGTTTAGATGCAATGATACGTTTATTTAGCTCTTTTTGTCCTATAGTTATAAAGCGGTGTAGTTGTTCAAACGTGGCGCAACATGACAAATTTCAGCGTGCAAGTTACCATGTAATGATCAGTGACATCATCACTTTGCGGTATAATATCTATATCGGTTGGATTGGTTCCATAAGATATAATTAAATCTAGTGTATGATTTAGACGATGAGTGGGACCACTGACGTTTTGCTTGACCCCAAAGGAGTTTAACAAATCTGTAAACGCAGCCCCTAACGCATCATTTGTGTTATCTACGTGTATGTTAAAATCTCCAACAATTATTGCTTTATCGACATTGACCAATAGACCTGAGAGAAAGTCTGCAAACTCTTTTAGGAAATCAGCATAGGGCCCTGGAGGTCTATATACAGTAGCCAAGGCTAGAGATAATAGGGATTTCTTTCTTAATTCTGAGAGCGTAACATTTAGCACAAATACTTCAAACTAATTAAACCCGTGACCTGTTTTCTGAGTAACATTTAGAATATCTCTATAGATTGTTGCAACACCGCCGCCACGGCCGATCAGACGGGGCTCATGCTTATAACAGTATCCTGGTGGGGTAGACTCATTTAGACGGAAATAATAATTTGGTTTAAGCCAGGTTTCAGTTAGACAAAATACATCAAAACTATTATCTGTGACCATTTCATTTACAATAACAGCCTTAGGTGTGAGCGATCTAATGTTTAGAAGACCTAGCTTTAGAAATTGTTTTTGTTCACTGATATTGAGATTTTCTGGTTTAATTACAATTAGATTTTTCATAGATCCTACAGTAGATTTATTGTTTGGCCTCACTAAACGAGGAATAGACACAATGTCTATATAATGTTCTACACTACTTATGATATCAATTAAGTTGGGACAGCAAAGACTGTGATTTGGACTTTGACTTACTAGTCATATGGTGTGTAGTGTCTAGGAGATGTTGTCCGACAGAACAGCCGCTCCGATTCTGCTGGGGTGCAGGCCATCAGCACGGTAGAGCCTAGGTTGCTCCCAAAACAGATTCCAATTATTTACAAAGAGCAGTTTCTGTTTATTACACCATGACATTAACCATTCATTTAGTTCAAATAATCTACTGAACCTTACTGACACAATGATCGTTGCTTCAGGCGATGTGCTGCGTACCGTCTCGACCAGGCTCCTGTAGTCCTTCTTCAGAACCTCCGTCTGCTGCAGCCTGATGTCATTCACTCCCGCTTACAGCACCACAGCTCCGATGCGCTCGTCACCGTTCAGTATCTCGGGAACCTGTGCAGCGACATCTAGAACACGAGCACCAGGAAAGCAGTGAGTGCCCACCTTACCTTTACCTGAGGTAGCGCGGACATGACGGACGATGCAACTGCCGATGATCACGGCGTCGTCGCGTTCCGACTCGCGAAGAGGGGAGAAGCGGTTCCAGGTGGAGATCTCAAAGACCGGGAGGGGCGGAGAGGTTCTTGCTCTGGTCCTGGCTCGTGTCTTCCGCTGTGGGATCACCCAGGGTCCATGGTGTTGTGTCGGTGCCGGATTGAATGAAGCCAAGGATGATCGCGTCCTGGGTGCTTGGGGCATGTGCAGAGAAACACACGGAGTAGACGAGGTCGGAGTCAGAAAGTTACTAACCACTGACTTTAGCTGGAAAACAACTTTATTGTAGAGCTGCTATAAAGCCAAAACAATCTCTGTTACTTTAATTTCCTATTATCACTGTAAAGCCGCTTTGGAACAATCTACATTGTTAAAAGCGCTATATATAAATGAAGATGACTTGACTTGACAAATGTGTATAATGACATGGTTTATGAGGAAAGATACTGAACTGTTTTTTTTTTTGTTTTTTTTGAAAGTCTAAAAGTGCCAAAGGTTTTCTGTGATGGGTAGGTTTAGGGATAAGGTTTGTGTATGGGGATAGAATATACAGTTTGTAAAGTATAAAAAAAAACATTACGCCTGTGAAGAGTCCCTGTAAACCACAAATACAAGTATGTGTGTATGTGGGGTTGGGGTGCAGGGTTTAATTTTCTTATTCAACTGTCTTATATTTTCTTACATGCTTTTTGATCAATTGCTCCTGCCTGCCTTGCTGCTGGTTTGCGTCTGTAAGTTCTGTATAGCTTTCTGTTTTGAATTTGTATTTACTATCATTCCTTGTTGTTTATTTTGCTAAATATAACTTACTCATCAACATATGCCTATCACATTAATCTGACATCGCTAGCTTTTATCTGAATAGCTATCGCTAGAACAACACGCTGGTATCTCACTAGCCGGTTAACCTGCCAATCCGTGCTTGCTTTTTTTTTTCGTCTCTTGCGCTCACGGCTTTAACGAGTCTATCAAACAACTGTGTTAAGTAGGATCAGTCAACAAACACTGTGAGTAATGTCTTCTCCTGTTATTGTCACTTGCACGTCATGTATACTATAGCATTCTCTGTCAGCACTGAGGGCTTTACATGTGATAAATGCAAGGAGAAGATTTCAGAACTAGAGATGCATCCAAACTTTAATCAAGGAAAGTAAGAGTGCAAGGGCTGTAGATACTGCTTTGGATGCGACTAGCTTAGTGAACTCTGTACATTGTTCGGATCCGGCTGTAGAGCCCCTGCAGCAGGGCAATTGGGTGATCGTGAGACCCTGTAGTCGTGGGACAAAACACCGCTCTTCCGTTCCGATTACAATAAAAAATAGATTCTCCCCACTCAGTGAAACACCCACTGTGAATCCTGTTGAATGCGCCCTAGTTATTGGCGATTCTATTACACAGAACTTGAAAATAGACACCAGCCACCATAGTCACATGTTTGCTGGGAGCCAGAGCGCCTAACATCAAAGCATATTTAAAAGTGCTGGCTAATTCTAATCGTAAATTCTCTAAGAATATTATTCACGTCTGCACTAATGACGTTTGACTTCGTCAGTCGGAGATCACCAAAAATAACGTTAAAGAGGTGTGTGAACTCGCAAGTACGATGTCAGACACTGTAATTTGCTCTGGCCCCCTTCCTGTTCGCCAGAGTGATGAGATACTTAGTAGACTGTCCTCACTCAATGGCTGGCTGTCTAAGTTGTGTCTGTAGAAAAATATAGGGTTCATAGACAATTGAAAAAGTTTTTGTGATAGACCTGACCTATTGAAAAGAGATGGTATTCATCCCTGGGATGGTGCTGCTCTTCTCTCTAGTAATATGGCACATATCTTAGAGCTCAAACATGACGAATTGGGGCTCAGGTCAGGAAGCAGACCGACTGGCTAAACCGACCATCTGCTAGGTGTCTCACATCACAGAGGTCAGATAAATCCCATCACATAGAGACTCTTTTACCTAGATAGTATCATTTAGAGACTGTCTCTTTTCCCCGAACTAAGAAATACAAAAAACTCCCAAACCCATTTAAGGAAAAAAAGTAATTGATGTTCAAAAAGTAAAAATAGATATAATACAGATGACCAAATTATAAAGCTCGGGTTGCTGAATTTTCGATCCCTTACTTCAAAAGAACTTATTGTTAATGATTACAGATTATAACCTAGATGTGGTGTGTTTGACAGAAACCTGGCTAAAACCAGACGATTACATGAAGTTCCTAAAAGTAAGTTAAGGTGGAGTGAGCCAATCTAATCTTTCAATCAACAGCTTCAGTATATCCTACATTTAAAACACTAAAAACACATCTCTTTGACCTAACATACACATAACTATTATAAACTTCTATAAATCAATGTTAGGCTGCATAGATTAGGTCAGCCAGAACTGGGAACACTTCCCTTAAATCCTGATGTACTCGTTACATCATAAGAAGAATGGCATCTACGCTAATTTAAGTGTCTTTGTTTATCCCGAGGTTTTCCCGCAGCCTGCCGGACCCAAGCCGTATCCAGATCTGACGAAGGACCTTCGCCTGGACCCGATGACAATACAGTGCTGAAGTCAACTAGCCTCTCCCTATGGAGGATCCCTTTACCACTCTACAGATAAAGTGTTGTACCGAATTTCGGTTCGCGTACCTAACCCGAAGTGTTTATCAGCGTTTATCACAGGTTCACGTTTAAAGTCTGTTTAGAGAGAACGTGTCGTCTTAGCGGCCCCTAATTTCATAACAAATGATAATTTCAACAGAATTGAGTCACTCAAAACTAACTTTAGCTGGAAAATAACATTATTCATGAACGGCTATAAAGCCAAAACAATCTCTGTTACCTTAAACTATATGTTTATCTCTGTAAAGCGGCTTTGAAATAATCTACATTGTTAAAAGGGCTATATAAATGAAGATTTCAATTGACATTTGATGTATCATCATCATTGGTGAACAGTGAACGTTACATTGCACACATACTTATTATGCAAAATATATAACTCTCCCAGCTCCCCTCTCGGTCTCTGCTCAGCACATGTACAATATACTCTGACTTCACAAAATACATTATGAAATTATTATGAAAATGAATAAACAAAAATAAAAAAATAATATTAAACAGTAAATTTTTAGTCTTCATTTAATACATTTGTTTTGTATGTAATTGAGCAAAGGATATGTAGGAATATAAGTCTAAGACCATGTCCTGTTCAATGATGTATTGTATTATGTTTATTCACAAGCTACAATTGTGATATATTAGTGCAGGTTTCAAATGAATTAAATTTGATGAGTGTTGTCACAGACCAAAAGAGTTTACTTACAAAACAAAAGCATTTCATTTTAGATACATGTTATATTTATACACAATCAGAACAAGTATTATGAATGTTTAGAAAAAGTGACATGAAGGTTAAGATGATCACAGAGGGATGTGCATTAATACCTCACCATGAGTCTCATGGCTGGGTATAAAAGTGAAAAGTGATTAATAATGCAGGGCTTTCATAGTGTGTGGAAATCCCTTCAAGATGTTGACTAGAACTGCGATACTCAGTCAGAGCCAGTTATCTGAGCTATGCTGATGAGGATGATTATGGCTCCCCGATTGAAGAACACACTGGGAGAACAGCAGTCTGTTCTAAGTAACACTTGTTTGCTCTAACAGTGAATCATGTTTTAATTCCCATCCTTCCCTCTCAGGACAGGAGAATTCATCATAGTCCACATTACAGAGTGCTGTGATGAGGTTAAATGAAAAAAACTCAGTGACTTTACAGAGGATGTCTATAAAATATACATGCAGTGTTTTGAGAATATGGAAAGTAAGTTATAGAGAGTGACATACTTAAATTATGAACTTTCTGCCAAACAGCCCATCAAAACAAGGCTAAGTAGCCAGTATCAGGTCAGCTTTAAACTTCGGACCAATAAGGTAATCTGCAAATAGCAACTAGAACACTTTAAGAAACGGTCACCCTGTGAAGAGGAGGTCCCTAGATACTATATGCCACAGTATAGGGAATATATCCTTCCGGCCATCAGGAAAGTTATGTGGAGCCTCATAGCCACTTTTTGAGAAGCTTTTACTGGGTCAGATTTTTTTTTTTTTTTTTTTTGAGTGAAAAAGTATGGTTGGTGTTGATGACCTTAAAGGGGAGTTTTGTTTATTTTAACATCCTGATCATATGTGCGTTGTGAGTATTTGCAGCACATTTTTGTATTTGTATTTAGTAGCAAGATTGTCCGGCAAGATGTAGGGAGCACTATTATGCATCTTCTGATAGAGTACAGATTCTTTGGATCCAAAAACAAGCGAAGCTGCAGAAACATGCGATAGAAGCATTGCTTCTGCACATTAAACAGCATATCAAAATCAACCCAAGAAGATGTATAGGACTGAGCAAGCTTTGGGGGTGTTGATGGACTCGATCTACTCCATCTATGTTTTTTATCACAGTTCTTCATGATCCGGACTAAGTCTTCGATTAAAACGCAATTTTCACAGCTTACTGTTAAAAAAGTTTTTTTTATTTTTTTTATTAAACTTACCCACATTCAAGTGTTGATAAAAAAAAGAATGAAAAAAAGAGTGTCTCAGATGCATTTATTAAGAATCTCCAAAGCAATTTAATATATATATATAAGGTTTTATCAATTTGAGTGTTCCCTGGAAATTGAGCCCATGACTTCGGTGTTGCTTCTGGCACCAAGTTCAATCGTTTGAGCTACCTCCCTTATGTAAAGCAGGCTAGTAATGATTACATTTTCACTCTAGTTTTTGACCAAGTTATGCATACAGTAAATGGCTGAGAATTTAAAAAATCACTCATCTTTGTATTCATTAGAAAAAGCTGGAGCTGTCTGATATGATGATAATGTCTTTTGTAATGGCAGCTAATACAACTGTCACAGCCACACCGTCACAGCCCCAATCATCACTCAATCACCAGGACCCGCCCATTCGTTCACAATCACCAAAGTATACTCGATGCACCTGCACTCCCTCTTCAACAACCCCTTTATATGCTCTGTTCCCTTTCAGTCGAGAATATCAGACGTAGTCGACGTCGACTGAATGGGGATCACGCTAGGGAGCCTGTCTTCTTCGTACTACTATTTAATCAAGCCAATTCAATATTGGCGTGCGCGATTACAAGCTCCGCTCCGCAGCGCGGGTATAAATACGGAAGTGGACGCACACACCAGTTGTCTTTCGCTTCGGAGCCGATCGTTTGATGTCTCTGAAGAGTGCTGCTGTTTACAATGAGTGAGTGTGTCGGTGTTCTTCTGGAAGACTCTCCCAGCGCTGGCTACAGCTCGAGTGCAGCAGTGATCGCAGCAGTGATTGCAGCATCGAAGGGTGAGCTGGCCTCTGGAGATGATGACTTGACTGCGTTATCTCCCTCTGGGAGCTTAACGTTGCCCGAGCTGGATCCAGAATTGTCAGATATGCTGAAATGGGCCGCCGTGGCTGTCGGGCTCGAGTAGAACTCTCCACCGTGTCCTGTTCAGTCTCGGTTGGATGATTGGTGTCTCGGGGCGGGTTGTGCTGGTTCTCAAACCACCGCCCCAGTACCCTTCTTTCCCGAAGTGCATGGAGAACTTACTAGGTCATGGACGGCACCTTTTGCTGCCGAAAACTGCCTGAGTGGTTCCCCTTGATGGAGGAGCGGTGAAGGGTTATGAGGCTATCCCTCCAGTGGGGTGGTCTGTTGCGACACAGGTGCACCTGTGTCCGGCAGCCGCTGCTTTTGGGGGGGATCCTCGTCTCCCCCCTAAGGCCTGTGAGTTTTCGTCTGTTCCACGGGCAGGACTTACAAAGTCTGTGGGCAAGCCTCTTCCTTTTTGCGTTCCATGACGTTGCTACAGGTCTATCAGGCCAGGGCACTCATGGACATGCGCGAGGGTAGACCAGACCATGCGAACATAGGTGACCACCGCACTGCATGTGACCTCGCCCTCCGGGGCATGAGTATCGTGGCGTGTACGATCGGTCTGGCGATGTCCACTTTAGTGGTTCAGCAGCGCCATTTTTGCCTCAGCCTGGTTGATATGGCGGATGCGGGCAAGGTTCGGTTCCTCGTCTCCCCAATTTCCCAGGATGGCTGGTCGGTGATGTGCCAGAGAACAGCGCTCAACAGTTCTATGCTCAGCGCAGGAGGAGGCCATCCGGCACATCCTGCACCGGCGGCCCGCTGCTGACTTCACCCCGCCGGTGGCAGTTCCTCCATCTGCTCGTCGCCGAGGGAGTTCCCCTGCCGCCGCTCTCGCTGGGCCTCCGCAGCAGCCTCCAGCCAGGCCTCAGCATTGAGCCGGCCAAAGTAGAAACACCCAGCCCGCTCCAGGCGCTGCCAAGCCAGGTAGCGCTCAGGGATGGAGGAGGAGGATGCTCTTGGAGTTGGTCACCGATCCACTGCCTCCCCCTGGGTGAGGGCCGGGTGGAGTCCCTGTTGGTGTGTGTGTCTGTTCCACCACTTTTTCCCAAAAAGTTTAACCTCTTCCACTCTGATCGCCCGTGGGCGGGCCATAGAGCTACGTCATTATATTTAAACTTATTTTTTTTGTTTCTGGAGATACTATAACCCCATATATAGTATCATTTTAAATCTTAAAATCTCATCTGTACACAGAATATAATGATATGTGTTTATATGGAACACAAATAATTCATATAAAGCTTTAAAAAAACAATCGTCACAAAATCGCTCCTCCCCCAAAATGGCGATGCAGAAATGTAAATATGAATATGTTTTTTTTTTTACGTATCTCACAAAACAGAAAAATCATATCAAAAGAAAGCTCTCATTCTCAGAAATGTGACTATGTAGTTTGTTTTATTGTTTTAACATCATAGTTCCCATTATCTCCACAAGAATTGGGCAGTAAAATATGATTTCTGTGAAAAAACAAAGACAAGCGTCTCATTTCTACTTCGATTACAGGTGCTCTAAGCTAAAATCAGCCACGAACTCTATATAATCTTTTACCTTAGGATGTTATCTTTCAAATGAGCCCATTTGTACTTTTCTGTGATTTCCTCTAAGTAAATAATCCACTGTTATGTCGCGGATGTCCAGAAAACAAAACGCGCTAGACGGGAAAAACACGCGATCTACACATCAAAACGTGCAAGCGTCCTCTAATCATGACAATGATATACATATCAGGCACGTGTTCAAAGCTGAGGTTGTCAGCTTTCCAATCACGTCAATCATTTATCTAGTCCAGTCACATGCTGAATCATCCAACGAATCAGTGGAGTAGGTGGGCGGGATCACGGAATCCCTTTTGTACATCACGACGTTGTTGATGATAGTCGCGCCGCGAGTAGATATAAGTGAATGACAAGTGACGAAGACGACTGGAGTCACTGGACTGACAGAAAATTATTGGATATATTTGTACTTTTTCGAGCGTTTTGATTAAAAAATGCCATCTGTAGAGGGAAAAGCAGCTAAAAAGGTGTTCTCTTGCGTTGAAGCAATATTAAAAGAGCCAAAGGACACATATATGCACTAAAAATGATACTTTACCTCCCTTCGGTTATATTTGAATAACTCTTGCTCAGAATGTGATAAAGAAAAAATCTTTTTTTTCTGGTGGATACTGCTACCTAGTATAGTCAAACAATATAATCAGCAGGTCCCCAGAGCAAACAGTACCTGAATCACAGATTTTCAAAGACAGGACTGTGTAAAAAATACAAAATAAAAGTCCTATTTTATTTTGTTTCTCGTAATATTTTAAAAGCAAATATCGGCAATACAATGCTATTTATGAAGTTTTGCAATCTGATGACACTAGCTTTTTAATACAATGGCACTAGCTTTTTAAATTTCCTACACTGTATGTGTCTAGGTTGAATATTTAAACTGTGTGTTAAATTCAGGCGGAATTCCAAAATATGCCTTAGAGTGGAAAAGGTTAAAGTCTATAATAGCAATACAATGCTATTTATGAAGTTTTGCAATCTGATGACACTAGCTTTTTAATACAATGGCACTAGCTTTTTAAATTTCCTACACTGTATGTGTCTAGGTTGAATATTTAAACTGTGTGTTAAATTCAGGCGGAATTCCAAAATATGCCTTAGAGTGGAAAAGGTTAAAGTCTGCTTCCCAAATGCAGTTTAAACGATTCAGGGAAGGGTTAACTGACCCAAACTGACCTGTGAAAGTTTTTAACAAATCAGAATGTTTAAGTTAAACACTCAGGGAAAGGTTAACTGACCCAAACTGCATTCTGAAGGTTTTCACAAATCAGAATGGTTCATTTAAACACTCTGGGAAACGTTAACTGTCCCAAAATGACCTGTGAAAGTTTTCACAAATCAGAATGGTTAATTTAAACACTCAGGGAAAGGTTAACTGACCCAAACTGACCTATGAATATTTTCACAAATCAGAATGGTTAATTTAAACACTCAGGGAAAGGTTAACTGACCCAAACTGTGTCAGGTTAACTTAAGGTTAACTGACCCAAACTGGTAAGTGACAGGCATGATGCACACCTTTTATATTTTTTATATGTATTCAAATAAATTGAAGTTTGCTATTGAAGTTAGAAACGTGTGTAATGTCGTATGTAACTTTAGAGACGGTCCCTACGCGGTCCCTACGCACTATGGACAATTTGACAATTGGACAATTGGACTATTGTCCAATGTCAAGCCAACTTTATGCCAGTATATCCATGGGCGTAATTTGCAGGTGGGACATGTCCCCACCACTTTTTGCCAGGGTCGATATTGTCCCCACCACTTTTGAAACCACTTCTCGGAGCACGGATGTACATACAAATTGCCTAAGTAAAACATCTCCAGTTAACTAGCAGAGCATTCATTTCGTTCATTTGTTAAATAAGAGACGATCTAACGCTGAAATGTGTTTATGAAATCAAGTGCTCGTTGCCACTGCGATCAGTGGCACGGATACAGTATCTCTTGTGGCTCGCACACAGTCTTAACTCTCACACTTGCTTCAATCGGTTGCGGATACTCTCTTCTCTATTCGTTCCGGTGAAATCACAAAACAAACTGCACACAAACGTGTCCCTGCTTGATATACAACCACTGATAAATGTAATCCGTTTTGATGAGAGGAAAAAAAAAACTATAGGAGTGCGGATTAGAACCCAGAACCTCTGACACGCTTGGCAAAAGTTCTGCTACTCGACCATTAAAGTACATTAGTAAATCAGTCGGATCTATCTATTTGTTCACGTGAAAATTCTCGGCACTGACAACATATTAGATCTCATTAAACACGACAGATGAAAAGTCTCTGTCACGTATGTAACCCTCGTTCCCTGAGTAGGGAACGGAGACATTACGTCGAATAACGACGAAATGGGGTTTCGCTTAGAAATCCTATCAACTTCGAGTATTACAAAACGGAGACATTACGTCGAATAACGACGAAATGGGGTTTCGCTTAGAAATCCTATCATCTTCGAGTATTACAAAACGAGCCAATGGGAAAGAAATGCCATGGGTCTGCGGAATTTGCATAGCGTAACTACGCCCCACCTTGTGGGTATATAAGGAAGTACGCTGCAACATGCAGATATGTTTCCTGCTGAGGAGCCGAGACTGAACTCAGGCGTTTCCAGCGGTACAGCGGAAGTGGCAGGGAGACGTAACGTCTCCGTTTCCTACTCAGGGAACGAGGTTTACATACGTAACCGAGACGTTCCCTTTCCTAGTCACTTCGAGTTATGTCGAATGACCATGAAATGGGGTTCCCAGTCTAATCACGCCAACTTTTCGGCTGTCTTCCAGTGCTCTGCGTAAGTCTGAGATCCCTGTTGTGAGACTATTGTAACGACTGAGACCAATCAAACACAATTATTTGTTATGGTTAACAATTAATCTTTAAAGTTCACTCTGGGACCTATGGCCCCATCCCCCAACAGTGCGTGTCTTTGGGTTACCATGACTACGATCAGATAGTTGGTTTTATTGCTGTCAAAAATGTGGTCAAGACACACAAAGACCTACAGACATCAAAACGGACTTTCCTGCATTCACTTATCGATGAACTGATTAACATGAAATTAACATGCATTCCAGAATTGTGTGAATGATTTTGTGACTTGACCAATGAGAAGGGTAACATTTCCAAGCGGGAGAATTTGATTTATGGATCTTTGTTTCAAGCGTGCTCATTTGCATGTGCAGCTGGATTGGTTGCTGATGAAGAAACTATGAAAGACTCTTGTAATACTAATATGTTTATATTTCCCGCTTGGAAAGTTTACCCTTCTCATTGGTCAAGTCAACTCTTAGGGGTTGGACCTTTCTCAGACTTTAAATGGCATTCACACAAGCCCTTCGCTCTCTTATTCTGCTGGACCTCACGGCTGCTTACTTCGGGTGGGTGTCTGTGAGACCCCCTCCCCCAAACGACCTATGGCGTTTTCACTTCATTTGGATGGTCCCTTTTACACATTCTGTTGACTATAAGTAACGTTGCACCTACATGTCTACTAACTCTCATTAGAGTGTTAGTAGATTATTAGTAGACTGGTAGGGTTAGGGTTAGAATAAGTTGACATGTAGTTGCATAGTTATAGTCAGTAGACTGTCTGTTGGAGGACCATCACAATAAAGAGTTATCAGATATTAAGCAGACAGTACACTAATACTCTAATGAGAGTTAGTTGACATGTAGTTGCAAAGTTACTTATAGTCACCAGAATGTTCAAAAGGGACCATCAAAATAAAGTGTTACCCCCATGGCCCCTGCAGGCTGGAACCACAGGCTTTGACTCACATGTGTGCATTCAGGATAGAAAGGACTCTCTCAATCACAACAGAATCAAGGACAGCATCAGGAGTTTGGCACAATTTCATCGTTCAACGCAGAAGAAGTCAATCGAAACTCCTACCATCAACTCTTTCGACTTTCTCCCTTCTCCTGGTTGCTCTGTGTTCTCTCCGCCCCAGATAATTGGGACCTCTCTCCGGCAGGTCCCAATCTGCACTCTAGCCATGTGTTCATAGAGAGAGACAAGACTCTCTCAACCAGAACAGAACTAAGGACAATCTCAGGAGTTCGGCAACAACGACTTCAACAATCAACTCTTCAGACCTCTGACCTTCGACCTCCTGCTCGCCGTGGCCTCAGCAGGGGTCAGGGCCCCAAGCCTTGACCCAACCAGCCATGTGCTCATGGAGAGAGAGAACTTTCAACCAACTTTCACATTTGACACTCACGGAACCATCAACGACTTCAATTTTCAACAACTTCAAGAATTGATCCCACTACTAAATGTTTGTTTAGTTTAGTTATGTTTGTGATTTAGTTAATAAAACTTAAAACTTATTGTGTTAACACAATATATATTTGGTTCGGATTCACTGCTTGCAAACAAAGTCTCTTTTACGATCTTGATCTTGTTACATGCTCAAAGCGCTGTACATGCTAAGAAATAATTATTTTTCTATGGCCATGGAAGATACCCATTTCTTAGAATAAATGAATAATCAAAAGAGTTCATGGACGAACTGATTAATTGATTGTAATATTAATTTAGCCACATCAAGTTAATCCAATTAACTGATCCAAATATTCATAATTAATCATAACAAGTTATTATTGATTATTGATATTTTATAGAGATAATTCGTTACACTAGCACGGACAAAGGACTCCTACTTAACATAGGAATACCAAGGTACACTGGGAAGCATATCTCAGTGGAAATATGTAATCAGTGCAGCCCGAAGGGGGTGGACTTAAGAATACTTGCATATGTATATGTAATGCATATGGAAAACACTAAGATGTCCAGCCCGCAGGGTGGAATATTTCAACCCCAGGGGGGGCAAGGTGGCTTGCCAAGGGAAAGACACATGCTCAGAGAGGCTTACAGTGGAAACACACATGTGGGGGTCACCGGAGGGGAATCATGCACATGGAGGCACCTAGCCGACGCGAAAGCTGCCGCAGGCATAGACTCTGGCGTTGATGTCAACAGTGCTGGAGGGGACTCAGGGCTTACGGGGAAGCTCACCTGAGGAGAATGGCGAGCAAGCGAAGACACCTGAGCGGGTCCAGTTACCGGCTAGTTGAAGCGAGTACACAAGAGGACACTGGCTCTACTCTGAGATTATAGAATCTCACGAATGTATTGGGTGTCACCCAGCCTGCAGCTCTACAGATGTCTGGTAGCGAGGCGCCATGCGCTGAAGCCCAAGAGGAAGCCACACTCCAGGTAGAGTGTGCCTTCACACTAAGGGGGCACGGTCGACCTTGCTGCTGGTATGCCAAAGCAATGGCGTCCACTATCCAGTGAGACAACCTTTGCTTGGAGTGAGCCTTTCGATTCAGCTTCCCACCATAACAGACAAAGAGCTGGTCTGAGGTCCTGAAACACTGTGTTCTGTCTACGTAAGCACGGAGGGTGCGTACTGGACAGAGAAGTGCCAAGGCTGGGTCTGCCTCCTCCAGGGGCAGTGCTTGCCGGTTCACCAGCTGATCTCGAAAGGTAGTGGTGGGAACGTTGGGCACATATCCAGGCCGGGGTCTCAGGATGACGTGAGAATAGGCTGGCCCGAATTCCAGGCATGCTTCGTCAACGGAAAATGCGTGCCGGTCCCCTACCCTCTTAATGGAGGCCAATGCAACCAGGAGTGCTCTCTTAACTGACAGAAACTTAAGCTCCACTGATTACAGAGGAAACGCATACTTGCGGAGGCCCCACGGCCAGCTGTGCGCCAGAGCATCCGTGCCGAGCGTGCCCTCGGTTAGGGAGTAAAACAGGTCGCAATGGGACGAATCCTGGGAGGCATACAGATCTATCTGTGCGTCGCCAAACTGATCCCAAATCAGCTGAACCGACTGGGGATGGAGTCGCCATTCTCCAGGAAGAGGCTGAAACTGTGAGAGCTCGTCGGCTGCACAATTCAGGACCCCGGAATGTAAATGGCTCGAAGCGACCTCAGATGCTTCTGACTCCATAAGAGGAGGTGGTGGGCAAGTTGCAACATACGGCGGGAGCGTAGACCACCTTGTCAGTTGATGTACGCTACTGTCGCGGTATTGTCTGATCGGACTAGTATGTGCTGGTTCTTGGTTTGAAAGCTGCTGCTGGGGCTGGGCGGGAGGGGGCAGAAGTCGCAGGAGTGCACGTTCGACGGCAAGCGGACTGAGGCGTCTGAGCTAGCATCCGGGTGGCAGCAGCTGGCCGCGTGGTCAGAAAATGTTTGATAGCCTCAGTCTGCTTCTGGGTGGCCGAGAACTGTTGGGCAGAGTTCTCGACAGCGCCGCCAAAAAGGGCAGCCTGGGATATAGGGGAGTTGAGGAAGCGGGTTCACTCAGCCTCGCGCATATCAACCAGGTTAAGCCAGAGATGTCTGACCACGCATGTGGACATCACTTGACCCAGGGACCGTGCGGTCACCTTTGTCGCTCATAGAGTGAGGTCGGTGGTGGCACGCAGGTCTTGTATGAGCCCTGAATCAGCCCTACCCTCGTGCATGAGCATGCAGTGAGGTGGCAGCCAGCCCCGTAGGTCTATAGGTCTTTGCCACAGGAGTAGACAAAACCTACAGGCATTGGAGGGGTGCTTAGGGTCGCCATGCCAGGTGGAGGGGCTGTGGGGACAGAGATGTGTTGCCACAGAACACTCCACGGGGGGAACCCCAGTGTACCCTTGGACGCGGCCTCTACGAGGGCAGAGAAGGCAGAAGAGGCCGCTGAGCAGTCACGAAAAGTCAAAGGAGACTCCCACGATCTCATGACCTCTTCATGCACGTCCGGGTAGAAAGGAATTGGGGTCGCCATCCCCAAAACCAATCATCAGCCTTGAGCACTCGGGACATGGCAGATGTCCACACAAGCCCGATACTCCCGGCGGCCCGGGAAAGCATTGCTATCAACTCTGGATCAGACTCGAATGGCACACCCGGAGGTGGCAGCACAGCCGAACCCTCATCTCCAGAAGACTCCAGCTCACCTTGTGATGCGGCGATAGACATGATTTCATCTGCCGGGGTGCCGGATGAGCTGCTTTTTTTTTTTTTTTGCCCGCGTCCTTTCTGAACGCGGCTGGTCAGCGAACTCATCCGGAAACCACACGGGTTGCAATGTGTAAGAGGGGGGTGTGGACCGAGGATAAATCGTCGGTTTGTTCCACACCAGCTGCCTCAGGTCACCCTGGCCACCAGCCAAAGTATTCCCTCTCATGGAGAGAATAGATTGGGGTGTGGATGAGGGGACTCTCGATCTATTGAGCTCATTGAGTCTGGACCATAAGTCAAGTCAAGTGTATTTATATAGCGCTTTTCACAATATAAATTGCATCAAAGCAGCTTCACAATATCAATCAAATAACATAACAATGTTTGTTTCTTAGTGAAAAAACATCCACGTTTGGTAGGGCTGATCAATGGTATTAATGCTTGGTTAATTATTTTGAATATCCCCAACTGAGCAAGCCAAAGGCAACAGTGGCAAGGAACCGAAAAACTCCATCAAGTGACCTACTGGTGTCCTAAAACTCCATCAGGTGACCTACTGGAGAAAAAAAAACCTTGGGAGAACCCAGGCTCAGTCGGGGGCCAGTTCTCCTCTGGCGTTTATGAACTAGAGGCCGAATTTATTGTAACTGTAATTTGATACAGAATTTTGTTTTATTTTATCACTTCGGGGTGGGTACGCGAACCGGAATCACAACGTTTTATCTGTAGAGTGGGAAAGGGATCCTCCATAGGGAGAGGCTAGTTGGCACTTCAGCACTGCGTTGTCATCGGGTCCAGGCAAAGCTCCTAGTCAGATCTGGATACGGCCTGGATCCGGCAGGCTGCGGGAAAACCTCGGGATAAACAAAGACACTAAAATTAGCGTAGATGCCATTCTTCTTATGATGATGAAACGAGTACATCAGGATTTAAGGGAAGTGTTCCCAGTTCCGGCTGACCTAATCTATGCAGCCTAACATTGAATTATAGAAGTCTATAATATATTATGTGTATGCTAGGTCAAAGAGATGTGTTTTTAGTCTAGCTTTGAACTGACAGAGTGTGTCTGCTTCCCGGACAATGGTAGGAAGACTGTTCCAAAGTTTTGGTGCTAAATAGGAAAAGGATCTACCGTCAGCATTCAGTCGATTTTGATTTTCTAGGTATTATCAACTGGCCCGAATTTTGAGATCGCAATAGACGTGAAGGACTATAATGCGTTAAGAGCTCGCTCAAGTACTGCGGAGCTAAACCATATAGTGCTTTGTAAGTAATCAACAATATTTTAAAATTTATACGATGTTTAATAGGCAGCCAATGCAGTGTTGACAGAACCGGTCTAATATGGTCATATTTTCTGGTTCTAGTAAGAACTCGAGCTGCAGCGTTTTGGACCAGCTGTAGTTTATTTATTAAGCGTGCAGGGCAACCACCCAGTAGAGCATTACAATAATCTAGTCTTAATGTCATGAAAGCATGAACTAATTGTTCCGCATTTGTTAATGAGAGCATATGTCGTAATTTAGATATATTTTTAAGATGGAAAAATGCGGTTTTACAGATACTAGACACGTGACTTTCAAATGAAAGATTGCTATCAAAAAGCACACCCAGGTTCCTAACCGACGACGAAGACTTAACAGAGCAGCCATCAAGTGTTAGACAGTATTCTGGGTTATTACGTGTGGAAGTTTTTTGTCCAATAATTAGAATCTCTGTTTTTTCAGAGTTTAGTAGTAGGAAATTACTAGTCATCCAATTTTTTAAATCAGCTATGCATTCCGTTAATTTTGTGAATTGGTAAGTTTCGTTAGGTTTTGAAAAAATATACAGCTGAGTATCATCGGCATAACAATGAAAGCTAATTCCATGTTTCCTAATGATATGTCCTAATGGTAGCATGTACAGAGTGAACAGCAGCGGTCCTAGTACTGAGCCTTGTGGTACGCCATACTGAACTTGTGATCGATAAGACATCTCTTCATTTACTGCTACAAACTGATAACGGTCAGATAAGTATGATTTAAACCATGCTAGTGCAATTCCACTAATGCCAACATAGTTTTCTAGTCTATTTAAAAGAATGTTGTGGTCAATTGTGTCAAATGCAGCACTAAGATCAAGTAACACTAATAGAGAGATACAACCACGATCGGATGATAAAAGTAAATCATTTGTAATTCTAATGAGAGCTGTCTCAGTACTATGGTGCGGTCTAAATCCTGACTGAAAATCCTCGCAGATATCATTTCTTTCAAGAAAGGAACACAGTTGTGAGGATACTGCTTTTTATAATATCTTTGACAGAAAAGGCAGATTTGAGATCGGCCTGTAATTGACTAATTCTGAAGGATCAAGTTGCGTTTTTTTACAAGCGGTTTTATCATACCCAGCTTAAAAGTTTTTGGTTCGTATCCTAGAGACAAAGACGAATTAATGATATTAAGAAGAGGATCTATGATCTCTGGAAGCATCTCTTTCAATAGCTAAGTCGGTATAGGGTCTAACATACAAGTTGTCGATTTAGATGTATTAACGAGTTTGCAGAATTCTTCCTCTCCTATAGCAACAAATGAATAGAATTTTTCCTCAGGGAGACTACAATGCACTCCCTGATGCGATACTGTAGTAGACGGTTGCATAGTTATAATTTTGTCCCTGATATTATCAATCTTATAAGTGAAGAAGTTCATAAAGTCATTACTGCTGTGTTGCTTGGAAACTTCTGTGCTTGAAGCTTTCTTTTTCGTTAGTTTAGCCACTGTTTCAAATAAATACCTAGGATTATGTTTATTTTCTTCTAATAGGGTTGAAAAATAAGCAGATGTAGCAGCTTTTAAAGCCTCTCTGTAAGCAATCGAGCTCTCTTTCCATGAAATCCGAAATACCTCTAGTTTTGTTTTTTTCCAGTTGCGCTCCATTTTTCTGGCTGCTCTCTTAAGGGCATGAGTGTGCTCGTTGTACCACGGCGTTGGACTATTTTCTTTAATCTCCTTTAAGCGCAACGGAGCAACTGCGTCTAAAGTGCTGGAAAAGAGAGAGTTAAAAGTTTCTGTTGCAATATCGAGTTCTTCTAAGCTATCCGGTATGCTGAGATGATGAAACTGATTAGGAAGATTATTGATAAAGGAATCTTTAATGGCAGAAGTTATAGGTCTAACATATTTATAACACGGAGTCGGCTTTGCAGCCTTGGCTAAATGTAATTTACATTTAAAGTAATGTAATCGTTTGGTTTTAGCCAGGTTTCTGTCAAACACAGCACATCTAGATTATAATCTGAAATCATATCATTAACTATGAGCGATTTTGAAGTAAGGGATCGAATATTCAGCAAGCCAAGCTTTATCATTTGTTCATCTGTATTATATCTGTTTTTTATTTGTTGAACATCAATTAAATTTTTTAGCTGACGTTTTTTGGATTTCCAAATTCGGGGAACAGACACAGTCTCTATATGATGATATCTAGGTGAAAGAGGCTCTATGTGATGAGATTTATCTGACCTTGGTGACGCGAGGCCGCTAGCAGACGGTCGGTTTAGCCAGTCTGTCTGCTTCCTGACCTGGGCCCCAGATTGTCATGTTTTAGCTCTAAGACTATGTGCCATATTACTAGAGAGAAGAGCAGCACCATCCCAGGAGGGATGAACACCATCTCTTTTCAACAGGTCAGGCTTGCCCCAAAAACTTTTCCAATTGTCTATGAATTCTATATTATTCAACGGACACCACTTAGACAACCAACCATTGAGTGAGGCCAATCTGCTAACTATCTCATCACTCCTGCGAACAGGAAGGGGGCCAGAGAAAATTACAGTGCCTGACATCGTACTTGCGAGTTCACACACCTCTTTAATATTAATTTTGGTGATCTCCGACTGGCGGAGTCGAACATCATTAGTGCCGACATGAATAATGATCTTAGAGAATTTACGATTAGCATTAGCCAGCACTTTTAAATTTGCTTTGATGTCAGGCGCTCTGGCTCCCGGCAAACATGTGACTATGGTGGCTGGTGTCTCTATTTTCACGTTCCGTGTGATCGAATCACCAATTACCAGGGCACAATCAACAGAATTCTCAGTGGGTGTTTCACTGAGTGGGGCAAATCGATTTGTTATGGTAATCGGAACGGAAGAGTGTTTTTTTAATCCGCGACTAGAGCGATCTCTCACGGTCACCCATCTGCCCTGCTGCGTGGGCTCTACTTCAGCCAGAACCGAATCATGTACAGAGTTCACTATGCTAGGCGCATCCAAAATAGTATCTAAAGCTCTAGTACTATCCTTACTATCCTCAATTAAAGTTTGGATGCGTGTCTCTAGCTCTGAAATCTTCTCCTTCAGCCTGACTGTCTCCTTGCATTTATCACAAATAAATCCTATATTGCCATCGGAGAAGGCTATACTAAACATATGACATGTGACACAGGTGACAATAACAGGACAAGACATTACTCACCGTTTGTGTTGACTGATTCTTACTTACCTGGGCTTTTATGAACTCAAAGGCGCGGGCGCGCGAGAGAAAATAAATAATAAATAAATGAGCGCGGGTGGCGCGTAAACACTAGCGTGCGGTGCTAACAATAACGGAAGCTAGCGATGTAAGGTTAATCTGAGATGGTGGGTAAACTATATTTAGTAATATAAACAACTAGAAATGATAGTAAATGATGGTTCAATACAGAAAGAAATACGAAGCTAATACGAGGTGTAGAGCTTACAGCCTCGACGCAAACAAACTCACAGCAGGCAGGAAGGCAGACAGGAGCAATCGATCCATAACACTGCGATGGTCATGTTCCCGCATTGGCACATCTGCTTGCCTGTATCAATATAGCGTTAGTAGCCTGCAGCCTTCTCAATAAGGTGCAAGTTTGGTCTTTCATATCACTGTATTAGTCCATTAAGCTACGTTAAGCACTTTATATTCTAGCAATCCTGAAGTATTGAGGGAAACCCTTGTACTGAAGCACATTGCCGCGATATAAAGTTAACAAATACACTTACATTTCTATAAATCAGTTTTTTTTTAATTTATGGCTTGCTCTAGCTGTTGCCCTCTTTTTCAACAACACGCACTTGCACCACCTGCTGATGAGGTAGACTAACAGCAGATGGAGATTATGCTCGGTAAGTACTGAAGTGAAATATGAAGGGTTAATATGGATTATTGAATTTTGAATAATGAAAATGTGTTTGAAATGTTTTGAATTGAAATATTCACAGCTTCAATATTCAACCATGTCAAATTTGAGCCAATAAAAAAATGCAAGTCCTAAAACTACAATGCATTAAATTGCAAGCATGGTTAATCCAATGCATATTTTTTTCAAGTAGTGCAATTCAACAGGCTCTTTGTTTCAAAAACATTTGGCATTATTTACTTCCATACACTGGGTTCAGACCGACTTTTGGAGCTTTTAAAATTCAGGGGGCAAAAAACACTGATTTCGGGCCGGAGTAACCCGTTACACGAATTTACAAATCATGAATGACGACATGAAATATTATTTGCATGTCTACGACACCGCAATGCGGGACCACAGCGAAACGAAATCTGAATATCAAACCGCAAACTATCTTTACTCTGGTCTATAGCCTAAATGAAGATGACATGACTTGACTTGACAAATTATGCCTATTGATTAAATATACCATCATGACTTGTCAGAGTTTAACATTTTCAGTTAATCAAAAATAATTTAATTTTAAGTTTTGTTAATGTCGGAAAAAACGAAATTTGAAAAACATAGAAATTTAGGAAAAAATAAAACGGAAAACTGGTTTTGAGCAAAGTATCTGAACAAATAGTGTAGCTACTCAATCAGTGACAGGCTACAGCTATCTAACTTTACCTCGGCACACAGACTGTACTATCAACACTGCTCAAATTTCAGAGTAAAGACTTCCAGATTTCGGTATTCGGTTACAGTAGGCTATCACCAACAGAATCCTGAGCGAATGCAAATATGTGTAATTAAGCATAAAATGACTTACCATTCACCACATTACGCTTCAAAGAGTTTCAGCTGTGGCCCTGTGGTCACTTATCTGGTCTTGAACATGCGCGCACATGCGGGAGAGGGAAAATGTGGGCCGTTTACATAGCGCTCTTACAATGTAGATTGTTTCAAAGCAGCTTTACAGAGGTGAACATATAATTTAAGGTAACAGATTGTTTTGGCTTTATAGCGGTTCTTGAATAATGTTATTTTCCAGCTAAAGTTAGTTTTGATTGATTCACTTACAGTGAAATAATCATTTGTTATAAAATTAGGGGCCGCTAAGATGACGCCGTTCTCTCTAAACAGACTTTAAACGCGAACCTGTGAAAAAACGCTGATGGCATTCACATGCGCATTAAGAATGATTCTAGTTATGTGCATTTGAATTTATGTGTCCATTTGGTCCATTCTATTGTGGCTGTAGACCAACCACAAAACAGCGCGTACCTCCTTATCTGAGAAACACTGTACCGTTGTCTAACACTTGATGGCTGCTCTATTAAGTCTTCGTCGTCTGTTAGGAACCTGGGTGTGCTCTTTGATAGCAATCTTTCATTTGAAAGTCACGTGTCTAGTATCTGTTAAACCGCATTTTTCCATCTTAAAAATATATCTAAATTACGACATATGCTCTCATTAACAAATGCGGAACAATTAGTTCATGCTTTCATGACATCAAGACTAGATTATTGTAATGCTCTACTGGGTGGTTGCCCTGCACGCTTAATAAATAAACTACAGCTGGTCCAAAACGCTGCAGCTCGAGTTCTTACAAGAACCAGGAAATATGACCATATTAGCCCGGTTCTGTCAACACTGCATTGGCTGCCTATTAAACATTGTATAAATTTTAAAATATTGTTGATTACTTACAAAGCACTAAATGGTTTATCTCCACAGTAATTGAGCGAGCTCTTAACGCATTATAGTCCTTCACATCTTTTGCGATCTCAAAATTCGGGCCAGTTGATAATACCTAGAATATCAAAATCGACTGCTGAAGGTAGATCCTTTTCTTATTTAGCACCAAAACTTTGGAACAGTCTTCCTACCATTGTCCGGGAAGCAGACACACTCTTTCAGTTCAAAGCTAGACTAAAAACACATCTCTTTGACCTAGCATACACATAATATATTATAGACTTCTATAATTCAATGTTAGGCTGCATATTAGGTCAGCCGGAACTGGAAACACTTCCCTTAAATCCTGATGTACTCGTTACATCATAAGAAGAATGGCATCTACGCTAATTTTAGTGTCTTTGTTTATCCCGAGGTTTTCCCGCAGCCTACCGTATCCAGATCTGGCTAGGAGCTTTGTCTGGACCCGATGACAACACAGTGCTGAAGTGCCAACTAGCCTCTCCCTATGGAGGATCCCTTTCCCACTCTACAGATAAAACTTTGTGATTCCGGTTTCGCATACCCACTCCGAATTGATAAAATAAAACAAAATTCTGCATCAATTTACAGTTACTGTAAATCCGGCCTCTAGTTCATAAACGCCAGAGGAGAACTGGCCCCTCACTGAGCCTGGGTTCTCCCAAGGTTTTTTTTTTCTCTCCATTAAGTCACCTGATGGAGTTTTAGGACACCAGTAGGTCACTTGATGGAGTTTTTCAGTTCCTTGCCACTGTTGCCTTTGGCTTGCTCAGTTGGGGATATTCAAATTAATTAACCAAGGATTAATACCATCGATCAGCCCTACCAAACGTGGATGTTTTTTTCCACTAAGAAACAAACATTGTTATGTTATTTGATTGATACTGTGAAGCTGCTTTGATTCAATTTATATTGTGAAAAATACACTTGACTTGACTTGACAACCATTTCTAGGGTTTACAAAGAATGATTTGAAAAGGGAAAAACATCTAGTATGCGGCAGTCCTGTGAGCAAAAATGCCTTGTTGATGCTAGAGGTCAGAGGAGAATGGGCCGACTGATTCAAGCTGATAGAAGAGCAACTTTGACTGAAGTAACCACTCGTTACAACCGAGGTATGCAGCAAAGCATTTGTGAAGCCACAACACGCACAAACTTGAGGCGGATGGGCTACAACAGCAGAAGACCCCACCGGGTATCACTCATCTCCACTGCAAATAGGAAAAAGAGGCTACAATTTGCAAGAGCTCACCAAAATTGGACAGTTGAAGACTGGAAAAATGTTGCCTGGTCTGATGAGTCTCAATTTCTGTTAAGACATTTAGATGGTAGAGTCAGAATTTGGCGTAAACAGAATGAGAACATGGATCCATCATGCCTTGTTACCACTGTGCAGGCTAGTGGTGGTGGTGTAATACTGTGGGGGATGTTTTCTTGGCACACTTTAGGCCCCTTAGTGCCAATTGGGCATCGTTTAAATGCCACGGCCTACCTGAGCATTGTTTCTGACCATGTCCATCCCTTTATGGCCACCATGTACCCATCCTCTGATGGCTACTTCCAGCAGTATAATGCACCATGTCACAAAACTCGAATCATTTCAAATTGGTTTCTTGAACATGACAATGGTAAATGGACTGCATTTATATAATGCTTTCACAGACCCAATGGCCACCAAAGCGCTGTTGTGAACTTTTTCTTCTAAAGTATAGGACCTCAGAACTCTAGGGCCAGGTTCCTAAGAGCCATCCCAGAGCCATTAAAGACAAAAGGTGAAAGTCTCCCCGACAGCTAATCCAATCAACCTAACGATTGAACATCTAGGCTTAAAGGAGAGAAAAACAGGACTTTCAGGAAAGGAGACTCAATAATCATCTAAAATCCGTCTACTAAACTTTAGCATTTTTACACCATTGGAGTGGAAACCTAAAATTAAACATTTGACAAATTTGTATTCCTTTCAATGCTTCACATATTGACTCACATTCACCCATTCACTTACTCATTCAACACCGACGGCGGTGTCAGCCATGCAAGGCACCATCCAGCTCGTCGGGAGCAGCTGGGGTTAGGTGTCTTGCTCATGGACACCTCGACACTTGGTCAGGTGGAACCAGGGATTGAACCACCAACCTTCCGGTTTGTAGACAACCTACATGAACCACTGAACCACTGAACCGCTGCTGCCCACAATGAGTTCACTGTACTAAAATGGCCCCCACAGTCACCAGATCTCAACCCTATAGAGCATCTTTGGGATGTGGTGGAACAGGAGCTTCATGCCCTGGATGTGCATCCCACAAATCTCCATCAACTGCAAGATGCTATCCTATCAATATGGGCCAACATTTCTAAAGAAAGGCGAGCGTGTGTATATATATATATACAGGTCCTTCTCAAAAAATTAGCATATTGTGATAAAGTTCATTATTTTCCATAATGTAATGATAAAAATTAAATTTATTTTCATATATTTTAGATTCATTGCACACCAACTGAAATATTTCAGGTCTTTTATTGTTTTAATACTGATGATTTTGGCATACAGCTCATGAAAACCCCAAATTCCTGTCTCAAAAAATTAGCATATTTCATCCGACCAATGAAAGAAGTGTTTTTAATACAAAAAAAAAGTCAACCTTCAAATAATTATGTTCAGTTATGCACTCAATACTTGGTCGGGAATCCTCTTGCAGAAATAACTACTTCAATGCGGCGTGGCATGGAGGCAATCAGCCTGTGGCACTGCTGAAGTGTTATGGAGGCCCAGGATGCTTCGAGAGCGGCCTTAAGCTCACCCAGAGTGTTGGATCTTGCGTCTCTCAACTTTGTCTTCACAATATCCCACAGATTCTCTATGGGGTTCAGGTCAGGAGAGTTGGCAGGCCAATTGAGCCCAGTAATACCATGGTCAGTAAACCATTTACCAGTGGTTTTGGCACTGTGAGCAGGTGCCAGGTCGTGCTGAAAAATGAAATCGTAATCTCCATAAAGCTTTTCAGCAGATGGAAGCATGAAGTGCTCCAAAATCTCCTGATAGCTAGCTGTATTGACCCTGCGCTTGATAAAACAGTGGACCAACACCAGCAGCTGACATGGCACCCCAGACCATCACTGACTGTAGGTACTTGACACTGGACTTCAGGCATTTTGGCATTTCCTTCTCCCCAGTCTTCCTCCAGACTCTGGAACCTTGATTTCCGAATGACATGCAACCACTGAGCAACAGTCCAGTGCTGCTTCTCTGTAGCCCAGGTTAGGCGCTTCTGCCGCTGTTTCTGGTTCAAAAGTGGCTTAACCTGGGGAATGCAGCACCTGCAGCCCATTTCCTGCACACGCCTGTGCACGGTGGCTCTGGATGTTTCTACTCCAGACTCAGTCCACTGCTTCCGCAGGTCCCCAAGGTCTGGAATCGGTCCTTCTCCACAATCTTCCTCAGAGTCCGGTCACCTCTTCTCGTTGTGCAGCGTTTTTTGCCACACTTTTTCCTTCCCACAGACTTCCCACTGAGGTGCCTTGATACAGCACTCTGGGAACAGCCTATTTGTTCAGAAATTTCTTTCTGTTTCTTACCCTCTTGTTTGAGGGTGTCAATGATGGCCTTCTGGACAGCAGTCAGGTCGGCAGTCTTACCCATGATTGCGGTTTTGAGTTTAATGAAACAGGCTGGGAGTTTTTAAAAGCCTCAGGAATCTTTTGCAGGTGTTTAGAGTTAATTAGTTGATTCAGATGATTAGGTTAATAGCTCGTTTAGAGAACCTTTTCATGATATGCTAATTTTTTGAGACAGGAATTTTGGGTTTTCATGAGCTGAATGCCAAAATCCTCAGTATTAAAACAATAAAACAGCTGAAAAATATATGTATATTTTTTTTATACTATCAAAAAAAATTCATGAAACAATTAGATGTTGCTGTGTATCAGTTTCATACCAATACAAAGGAGTGAAAGTAGGAATAATTTTGCACACTAATGTAAACAGGGCTATGTAACAGGGCTATGTGCAGGGCTATGCACACTAATGTAAACAGGGCTAAACCCCCCCCCCCCCCCACCACCACTTTAGGTCACCAACTACAGAGAGAGAGATGTATTATTTTCTAATAGCCAATATAGGGGTGGGCGATGAGTTAAATGTTATATCATTATACGAGTCATTTTATCTATGATATACTTCACAGTCAAGTTATATTACTTTTAATACGATTTTTATCATATCAAAATTTAATGCCACTAAAATTTCATAATTCTTGTGACCAATTTCAATATCACAAAAAATAGTAGCTTAAGAAAAGAATCTCAAGCTTACTGACGACAAGAGTCACAAATAACAATAGAACAAAGGCACATAAGAAATCGACCTACTTGAAAAACTTAAAGCACTGAATAATAATATATTGTATAAAGTAAACAATTTCCAAAAGTCTATGGGGAAAATGCATAGCTTTTCGATTGAGGGAACACATGCGCCGATAACTTCCGAGTTGTCCTACAAAGTGACCTCATAACTTCGGCACTCAAACGTCATCAAAGACGGGTCGTCCCAGATTATTATATTAACATAAATATATATAGGCTTACATTAATGTTTTAATTTAATTTCACATTTAAAATATAGGCTACACTATACAATAATAATAAAAAAAACATTAAGTTGCCTACTATAAATATAATAAAAAACGTACGTTTATACTTAATTTGAAAGACTTAATTGACTATTGCAGCTATTATTTGACTATTAACAGAATTGAAGCTCTGTTGTGTCATGCAATATGAAAATAAACTTTTATTTGGTTAACTATGTGTATGTGTTTTTAAAATAGACTGTAAAAACCACCGCTAGTCTAGCTTAGCATAAAGACTTGAAGTAAATGGCTCCAGCTAGCATACTGCTACCAATAAGTGATAAAATAACGGCAACATTTTCCTATTTATATGTTGTGATTTGTATTTTTTTGTATTTGTATTTTTTGTATTTTTTCAGGGAACTTGGAATCGTGTGGAGATCACATAGAGTTGGGCCTGTGTCCTTATTCAAGGCCAGACAAAGACTGAACTATGACGTGTTTGCTTATAAGTGGTGACCGATGAAGTGAGTAACAATTGACAGGTACTAGTGATTAGTACTCCAGCGACAGGGATCGTTGTGTGGTGGGGGAGAGATCCTGGTGATCCCATTACAGTAATGAATTTGGGAATTGATTAGTCCAGATAAGTGCTCCTATAAGGGAAATCCTAGAGATAGTAGCTGTGTCCGAATTTGCATGCTTCCCTACCATATAGTAGGTGAATGACAGTATGTGACAAAAGAAGTATGTCCGAATTCACAGTACTCATAAAAGAGTACGCTAAAAGTACCCAGATGACCTACTTCACCCGGTGAGATTCTGAAGTGTGCATATGGTGGACACTTTACTATCCCATGAGGCCACAGGACAATGACGGAACTGAAACTGGAAATTGACATGATAATGACAACATGGAGAATGTAGTACGTCCGGGTTACATTCACACTACACAGAACATACTTTTTTAGCAGCTGTAAAGTAATAACTTATTCAAAATAAGTAGCCTACAAGAGAGTATGCGCTTTGGGATGCAGCGCAGTGTTTCTGTGACTGCCATTGCTCGTCTGGGCACATGGACTCCAAACAGCTTTGATGGTATGTCTTATGTGAAACCAATTTTATGCTTCAGGATGCTGCGATTGGATAGCTGCAACTGATTCTGTTTAATAGTGTTTTGTCCTTCATAAAAAAAAGGCATTTGATGAAGGCATGCTTTGAAGTGTTTTGACCTAAACAGGAACCGTCATGCATATCAGCGGAAAACCATGCAAGGCTTCTTGCCTGCTGACTGTTTGTTTACTTGTTTTGAGTATTTATTATTATTACTATTTTATAAAATTTTATTTCGTTTCTTAGGTCCATAAAAACAGAAAGTCTGCAAGAAACTTTTGCTTTGACTGACAGTTTACACACTGCTATCATCTTCACATTTAAGGGATGATTGAAGCTCACTAGACTTTTGCCTGTCGACAGAAGCCAGAAGTTGTGTTCTGGAAGGCCAAAAAAAAGAAATGTAATTAATTCTCATGTGAAATGTGCCACACTGCTTTCAAAAGATCTTTATTGATCAAACTGTGTTTGCAATCTCAAATGTAACAACTTTGGATTGAGATTTTCACACTTTGCAAAGATAAATACTAAATAATCAAATGATTCACTTAAAGGTCATAGAAGTCCGTTTTCAACCTCTATATGGCATTGTGGACAAGTGATGTTTGGAATTGTATAAATTAATAATGTGAACAATTTTCTACGTATTCCTTTCAAATTATTATTAATTGCACAAAGTATAATTATAATAAATAAATAAAAAACTCTTTAACAGTCTTGAGCTACAATTCACAGAATTTGCACTTGATTTGCAGGTCCTCCACATCTCTTTGCCTGCCTGTAGTCCTCTATATGTTTATTGAGATACTACTATTATGGCAAAAAAATATATATATTGTAACTGTGGAGTTCTCTGCATTATTCTGATATTTGTTATTACTGCATTATTGTATCGGACATAAAGCAAATCCAACTCCAGCATCTCTGGGTGAATGAAGAGAAACACAGGTCATGCACAACTAATTAAGTTCATTTATATTTATAAACCATACACTGAGCACAAATAAGCAAAGCTGATTAAAATGCTTAAAGAACATCTTTCTCATAAAATATTACAGAGCCTTGAACTTATGTTCTGCTCATCTAGAACATCTTAAATTTCAGATGCTTGTTTCTATAAGGAATGTGTTTGGAGAGCGTGACTAATTTAATGTTAATTGAATGAAGCTGGAGTTCTTCTCCACCGTGCACGCACGCACACACACACACACACACACAAACACACACACAATTATAACAACTTCTAAGTCAAAAATTCAGAAGACCTGACCTTTTCTTGTCGATGTAAAACAATGTTTACATCAATATTTTTGTTGTAAAAAAATGGATATTAAAAATAAAATACAGAAAATGTATGTTTGTGAAGTATAGTTAAATATAAAACGCTAATGTACAGGTTTGCAACAGTTAAGTTAAATGTCCTAACACAATAGTATCGATTTTCTTTCCTTTTCCCTCTCTGTTTGGTCTAAAGAGCACATAGTTTAAATCATGTAATTTGTACACATTTCAACATTATTTTTACATAAACATAAATTACCAAATATTTATAAGCTTTCCAGCTGTCGAAATATTTTTAGACTTATTCATAAATATAGTATAATTATAATTAGCCTTGAACATTGATCATAAAAAAAACATGATTACATTCACTGTATACAGGCCACGCAGGTTTAAAAGCCATTCGTCATACACAACTTTTCTGAAGAAAAAAAACAAAACAAAAAAAAAACAATATATGTAGAAAAAGAAAAACCCTTTTGTTTTAATACCATTTAAAAAATGTACAAGTTGTACATTGTTACAAATATCGTTTTTTTTTTTTTTCAGGACTATTACAAAAAAGTCATTTAAGAGCTGTTGTTTACTGTACGGAGAATAGTCATTTTTTTCTCAGCAGATATTTTGGACAGGTCTAAAAAAATAGCAATATAAACATCTGCAGAATCTGAGAGAAAATTAGGAACTGCTAGCTACATATTACAATATAACACCCTGTTGATTGGATAGCAGACACATATTGAACAAAAGTAAACTCCACAAAATCAGTTTCCCTCAGGAATCTTTCCTTTTCTCGTTTTTCATTTATACCCCATATGCCTGTAAAATTCTCCAAATCTCACACTGCATTTCCCTCATTTTGTGTGAAAAGTTGATTCAAGTGTTGCCATTTTTTAAAAACAGAATAACTCTCAACCATTATAATGGGCCACAAGGGAGACCACTGCAGGTCTGGCATTATCTATTGATAGAGGGCCGTCCTCCACTGGGGTTGTCTTATTGGGGATTGCTGTGGGTTCCACTGAAGCCACCACAAAAGTGAAGTTGTCTGTGCGCCGTCCAGGCCGTTTAGTTGCCTTTGAAGAACTTTTCATACTGGAACCTCGCTGGGGTTTGCCACAGTTGAGAAGTGCTCTGAAACACCTGTAGAACTAACACAGATCCACCCAGACAAACAAGTAAAGGGCATTAGAGAACAACAATGCTGAAATTCATTCATGCACTTATCAGTTTGCAGGAAACATACAGTACACCTTGTTCTTTATGATTTCATTTACACGTTCCATGTGCTTCAAAAGTCGTAATTACTATGTTGTTGGAAAGAACATTCTCAAAAAGTCAAAATATATGCAAGATAAAGTGGTCTACGGATCCTGACATAAATGTTAATAATACATTTTGCACGTGCTGACGAGTCTGGAATTTCGGTCAAATACATGTTAATTACGATGTGTATACAATATTAGGGGTGTCACAATACATCGCAAAACAAAAATTGCATCAATATGTATTGTGGATAGTATAAGTGAAAATATACTATTAGTTCACCTAAAAAAAAAGTACTGTGTGAGAAAAATAAAAATCAAGTTTTCAATAACAAGTTTGAAAACGAGTTTTAGTGTCAGTACTACATTAAACTAATGATGAATATAATGTATGATAATGCAATGGGGTAATATTTCTGGGTCCTTATACCAGGAAAAAGTGGCCTACATTATTTTAAATATATCTAGTCAGTGACGAAATGCAAGCGTATTCGTCTAATTCTGTATTTTTAGCTTCAGAATCATGCATCATTATTATTTTTTTGGTGGTGTCACCATTGTCCTGTGCATTGGGTTACCAGCACCAAGTCCAAGCCTATTAATTTACACCCACAATCTAAAATCAAATTGAGCATATAATCAACAATACATTTTTTGTTAATCTTTTATCATATGTCTTGGAGTATCGCAATAATATCGTGAGTTCAGTATCGTGATATCAAATTGTGACATGACGGTATCATTACACACCTAAAAAACATACAATATGCTTCAAATGTTTATTCATTTGCGTAAATATGCACTAACGACAAGGCGATGTAGCTGTAGTGAAATCGTTCTCCCCTCCGTCATGTTTAAGGCATCTCCCCTCCAACTCGGAAATCGAAAGTTTCCCAGTAATATTAACGATAATCCCGATAGCACGAAGGCAGCATAAGCTCTTAAAACTTTAAGCCTCTATAGTATTGTTGATGTTATTATTTAAATGTAATACTAATCTTTTTAATTTGTGCTTTGTAATAAAGCAATAGTTCAGAGAGCATCGTTCTCATAACTTTGAAAAATTGTCTCAAACACTACAGTAAGTTTATGATTTTTTTTTTTCTGATTCTCTCAATGCTTTGATTTCATATGACCTTGCAAATGAAAACATCCGCATTCATTTCAGTACCTGCACTTCAAAAGAGCCACATACCGCTAATGAGTCGTTCCCCCCGCTAGCAACAAAGAATAAGCCCATCAGCCATGGCTGGGCTTAGACAACAATTAAAGCTCATTTAGAACTTCAGAATAGAAAAGGGCTCTTCTATTATCCGAACATCCCCATTATCACAGCTGCCTTTTGCAAAGAGACTGATATCCTTTTCTCATTCATCATCAGTACCATTTCTAAATGACATTGAATTCACCCTTAATCACATTTAACATTTACCTCTAAACAGAACAATTATGGAATTTGCAACTGAATCATGTTGGTAATAATAATGCTGATAATGTACACTGGCTCTATCATTTCCATGGCCGTAATTAAATGTCTGCGAGTAATATGAAGCAATTGTGTCCGTTCCATTTAGAGTGGAGAAGAAAAAGAAAGAAGGAAAAAGGGGTCATTGGGAATGCAACAAAGGTAAATTGCATTAATAGGCAGTGAAATCATAATAATAACTGGTCAGGCATAAAAGGCACAAAGCCAGGCTTGTCATTTAATGTATCAATGAATGATTCTGTTTTTATGTAGCATAAATAATATACATACAATTATTCTTGAAGACTGGAGAACATACATATGACATTTGAATTAAACAAAATATGGAGGACCCGAATTTGAAAGTTTCAGACATTGAAGTGTTGTACAAAAAAGAAAAATGGCAACACTTTACAATAAGGTTTCATTAGTTAACATTAGTTAACTAATTTAGTTGATGAACTAAAATTGAACTAAAAATGAACAATACTTACAGCATTTATTAATATTAGTTAATATTTATTTCTACATTTACTAATATATTCTGAAAATCAAAAGTTGTATTTGTTAACATTAGTAAATGCACTGTGAACTAACATGAACAAACAATGAACGACTGTATTTTTATTAACTAACATTAACAAAGTTTAATAAATACTGTAACTTCCTCATTGTTAGTTTGTGTTAGTTAATCCATTACCTAATGGTAACAAATGAAACCATCTTGTAAAGTGTTACCGCAAAAAAACAAACATTTAAATGAAACCTTCTCAATAAGATTCTTCTTTAGACAAGTGAGAAGTTATTACTGGTCTTGACTACCATAGTGCTCTTTTAAATGAAAGACACTTCCAGGTTTGTGATGTCACTCCCCTTAAGAAAACGTAGTGTACTTAGTATACGCTCTCTGTTAAGTATACTTATAGTCAACTACATTTCCTCAAGAAATAGAAAGGTGCAGTGTTTACACATGATGATCGTTTACTGCATATGCTGTCATGGGTAGTCCGAGAAGAAGACAAAGAGAGTAGAAATAGATCAAAATAGATAAGTAATTTAATAAAACAAAAGATGAGTCAATAACAGTGGGATCTAATTAATGAGAAACCAATGAGACAAACTAAGCATAACTGTGACAACGTGATTAAGGACAATCCTGCTTCTACCAGACAAGGGTATGACAAGATCTACATCATCTAGTACAATAAACATCTAGTATTGCACTTCATTTTATGTACAAAGATAAAGCAGTTTAAAATGTTTGGGGAAAAAAGCCCCTGCAAAAAAAAAAAAAAAAAAAAAAAAAAGAGAGTTTCTATCACATTTCTGTGCTTGTAATGATTTAATGATTAACCTCTGTTGTTTTCTCTTTGTTGGGAAGAAGACTGACAGGTTGTTGTGTTGAGACTTAGCAGGTCTCTGACCCAGTCCATTAATTTTTAAAGTGGAATGGGACATCACTGAACATCACTGGTTCAAAACACTTCTGATTGGGTCAGAGACTCTCACATTTATTTGGCTCTGGTTAGAAAAGCCAGCATGTTGTTTCACACCACATGCGTGAGCAACAGCCGGCTCTGTGATGTCCTTTCACACTGAGAGTGTTTCTGCTGCAGAACAGAAGTATTGAAAGCCTGTTTCTACCAGAGAGTAACATAAAAAAGGGAAGTGACTTTATTCCTCACAAATGCAACTGTTTCTCGCAATGGACATTTATTTCTTATTTTACACTTTATACTTCATCTCACTTTTTTTAGGTTTTTTTTTTACTCTGAGGCAGAAATGGGCTTTCATACAGAAAGTCAGTCAACATGAAACGAAAATTGCACTAATCTTCCGTACTGTTACGTATATCAGAGTGAAACTAGGACTTTTTTGTCCATCGAGAATTGATTGATTTCGTTGGATTGTTGTCATCTGCTAATTGCTGCAATCTCGCTTTAGTGACAGGTTGCAGGTGTACATATCGTCCCAGAAGAGATGACGTTGAAATGGGGAGGGGAAGTTAATGATTTAATTTTTTTATTTTTAATGTTGTTTATATGTCTATGTGGTGTTTTTAATGTACTTTCAGACAAACCATGTGCAAATTTATAAGTCAACACCATTGCTGAGTATTTTCTCCTAAACCAAAGACAGTAGCCTATCAAAAACGCAGTTTGAAACGTTTCTGACGTCACAAACTACCTTGTAACCAATCAACGTGTGATCGTCAACGAGTGGAAAGGTGTGTTGGACACTGCGGATGTAACCGAGTAGCGGGAGTTTCCGGGGAGGCGCTGAAAATGGAGACGTGAAGTCGGACACTTTTTTCAATATACTTTATAAGTACTGCTTAATATAGCATCTGTTTGTACAAGAATAAAGTTTGACATAAGCCTATTTTATCAATGTAGTGAGGTCTACGTTTAGTTTTATTTTGATAAACATGACACATTATAACGTCGCAAATACATGAAAAGAGATTTTATGTTATAAAAAAGATATTTGCAAGCATCGGTGGAACTGAAGGTGTGAGAATAAACATAAAAAACCTCATGTTGTCATGAGGTGAATCCGGCCAATCGTGGAACAGCTGTGTCATCATCAGAGCTGGTGCAGCCGCTTGAGAGTCTTGAGAGTCCTAATCTCTTAAATGGTGAGAGTGAGTGGAGGCGGGGCTAATTTGCATATTCATAGAACCGTGTATACTAAATGAGGCAAGGGTGTAGTATTACATTCAAGCTATTTTAAGGCAACATCAGACATTAACATTTGTAATAAGCATACCGTATATATCCCAGTATTCAAATACATTCTGCTGTTCATTAATTTATACTGAAGATTACAGTAATTCAACAGTTAGTGAAAACTGTGTGAAAATCCATTGCTCAAGTTTCAATAACAGATGTTCGAAGTCACAATCATCAAATACTATGGGAGAAAACACAGGGCCAGACTCACCGAGGATGTTCTGTTCCCGCATTCTCTGATGGACGTTGCTGGCCAAAAAATGTTACTTGTATCTGTACAGCATTTTTAGTCTTCAACTCGCCTCAACTCACAGTTTCCATAGTTACGGGCTGGGAGGAATTGAAGACTGAAAATGACATACAGGAGAATCTTTCCTCTTCGACTGGAGTGTGATGTATATCTGGAAACATCACTCAATCCTTCATATGGATTTGTACCAAACAGAATTTGTATGACATGTAACACTATGCATGACTAACCCTAAATGCAAAAGAAATAGAAAAACAAAAGGTTCATTTCCATCTTTGTGTTTATTTTGAATGAAGATTATTTCAAAATGGATTCCTGCATCTTCAGTGACCTTCTGAAAAACAATTCTACTGTAGAAGCTTGTTTCTCAAAAGTATTTATGAATAATTATCTGCAATTTATTGAATTTTTGGCAACAGTTGGTTCCGGCCTAGAACTTCCACCAGACTTAGCCACTGAATTAAAGTTAATGTATTACACTCTCAGCTTCCTCACATATGTGGACTGTTCGCTGTGAACTCGCAAAAGCATTGACAGGCAGAAAGCTTCTCAATAGCCTTCTGAGCTAAAAAGTTTCCCACACTGAGGTTTACGAGGGAACTACAGGGGGTTTGTGAGTTGATGGAAATTTATCAAATCATTTAATCATTATTTAAATCATTATTTAAAATTAAATAAATAATTGTAAAATAAAGGCAATTTATCAAAATATTTTGTTTCTTTACCTGCATGTGACCATTGGCCATTAACCGATAACAGAGATCCATGAACAATGCGCATGTGCTTTTAAATGATTGAAATATTAAATTCATAAATATTTTAGGTCAAATGGGTTCAGACATAAAAGCTTGGGAATCCCTGAGCTGACAAAAAAATCTGGCCATGGCTTGCAGACATGTTTAATTTGATTTATTATGAATTATTAGGAGGCACCACACACAAGCTCTTTCATTTTACTCCCTGTTCTCTACTCATTTTCTGTTGGACAAGAACACATCAGTCATTTGAGACTTGAGACTCACTCTGACCATATTATTAAATTATGTGAGTTAACGGCTGCTATCAGATGTCAAATTCACAACATTGAACTATTCAATGTGATTTGAAAAAAAAAAAACATCTGAAAAGGATTCTATCAGACCGCTATGGGAGATATTGATTTTCTTCACATCAAAATAAAGAGGAATGGCATGTTTTTCTGAAATGTAGAGGAATGTAAGATATAATGATTTGTAATGTAGTGAATTACACTACATTTGGAATTTGGAAGTTTTCCAAAATAAATACTTGAAAGTGTAGGGTTACGGTAAGGTTTAATGGATTCAAATATTTGTTACTATCCACCATTGCTCAGTATTAAGTCGTTTACAGAACTGATGGATATTCAACCTTAGCGTTGTCAAAAAGTACCAACTTCGGTAACAAGTAGGTACTGAAATTTAAAAAATGTGACGATACCAGCATTTCCCTCTAGCATTTTGAGCGCTGTTGAACAGATTCTTAAACACCTTTGATTGGCTGTTGTGTTGACGCGCTCAACATGAATTTCTGTAATTGGCCATTGTGTTGACACGGTCAACACATATATATATATATATATATATATATATATATATATATATATATATATATATATATATATATATATCTCTGATTGGCCATTTTGTTGACGTGCTCATATATGTTGAGTGTGTGAACACAATGGCAAATCAGAGACATAAATATTGAGCACGTCAACATAATGGCCAATCAGAGGTGTTTAAGAATCCGTCCAACGGCGCTCAAAATGATAGAGGGAAATGCTGGTATCATCACATTTTTAAATTTCAGTACCAACTTGGCACCGAAATCAGTACTTTTGACAATTTTATTCGACATAGACATGTCTATGGCCGAATCACAGCTGCTCTAATATTCAGCATTTATTCAGATATTCTTACTCGTGTGAAATTGCTTAAATGCACACTGGCCTAGACAGTTTTAAACCTACTACAAGCACACTGCTCATTGAGGCTAATCTATCAGAATATGCAATTCTTCAGACAGCAGACAAAAGCTGTGCAACAAAGCTGGACAGAAGTTTTGATATGATATCGCATCTGACAAGGGTGACTGAACAGTCTTGAGACATCTGTCTCAATGACAGACATGACTTTACATGCTTCTCTGCAGTTTCTTTGTTGTCTGTGCTTTTGGTCCATCTGTATTCAACTGGCACGACATTTTCTGAACTATTCTGAAGTTTGCTCAACTTGGATTAAAGCAACTTGCAGTAGATCTATTCCTTCTACATTGATACACACAGCCAAAGCCTGAGCACTGTGTCCACACCAGAGGATTGTGAAAGCACAATCAGTTGTTGGACGAAGCACATCAAAACAATGAGGTAATTAATCAAGCAGGATGAATGCTGTGTTCCTCTTTCCCTTAGTCATTGAAAGACTATCAAGAAGTAAGAGCAGGATGCTTAGAGTTGGAAACAAAATTAATTAACCTCAGCTGAACAAAATGCACTGATATAATGTCTATACATAAGTCGAGACAGCAATATCTGCATTGCTGCTGGATCAAGCATAAAGGACAGTTTTGGTATCTCGCTGATTCAGAATCATAATAACACTGGGCAAAAGAGACTGGATCAAACAACAAACCACAGTCAGCATATTCTAACTGTTACATCCAGGAGAGCGATAACAGTATGTTTTGAAGGGTGTTATAGGGTGTTTTGGATGGTTGCTAAGTCATTGCAAGGTTGCTAGGGTATTCTAGGAAATAGGTTGGTGACTTCAAGTCAGAAGTGCCAAGGACATCAGCATAGCTTTTTTTATGGAAAATGTAGCACCCATGTCGTTTATCTCAGCTCGATTAAAAATCTGCCTCAGACTCCTTTAACCCCTTTAAAAATCTGTGAAAACAGCAACTGCAGTAAATTATAACAGGCCATTTGACTCTAAATCCTTCCGTTAGCAGCAGTTGAAAATTTAATTACAAGTGTGTTACATTTTTGTCCTTCCCTCTGTGGGTCAGTGGTTAACAGACAAACTAAGCAATTTTTTTATTCCCCATCTTTCATCTGAATGCTCTCCATCCTAGGTTAAATCAGCTAGGTTAAACAATTATAGGTTAAATCAGCTACAGTCTCACAATAAAAGTGCCTACAAATTTAAATCTGAATTAAATATAGTAGGGTTATAGCCTACGGGGTGCACTGTAAAAAATGATCGTGATTTTAACAGTAAAAGACTGTAAAAATGCTACAGTGAAAAACTGTTAATTGGTTAACAGAAAGTTTCCTTACTATATACGGTAAATAACTGTGATAGATCTAATGGTACATTTAATGAAATTTTACTGTAAAATACCAGTATTAAAAAAACGGTAAGGTCTGTAGCAAAATATACATCACAAAAGCCTTTTATTTTTTTTTTATTTTTTTTTTATCTTTAGGTTTGGTCTTATTTGGTCCGGACCAAAAAAAAACAAGAGAACAAAACTACAAGTAGTCTTCATCTTCAGATGAAAATGCATTTTAGTCTTAGTCACATTTTTGTCATTTTTTGCCTTTCACATATTTAGTCATTTCTTTTAGTCAAACTGCAGTTAACAACATTCATTTTGGTAGCTATTTTATAGTCTTTAGTAAAAAGTAGTTATAATATTTTTTCTTTCTTTAGACCAATTCAGTTAAGCTTATGAGAAATTTGAATCAAGGTAACAGGCTTTAATGACATTGCACTCTTAGCAGTAGCACTTGTGCAATTCTACATATTCTACATATCCACTTTGATCGCAGATTTAGTCACAGCAAACAGTGCAAGCGGTTTGTGAAAGAACCCAGACTGACTGAATGACACTTTAATTTAAGCAGAATATCTCAATGATATTGAGAAAGTGCGTGTGCATGGTTGCCAGATTGCAAAGATCAAGTAAATAACCAGGTAGAAAACGTGTCCTTTTAACAGAAAGAAGATTGGGGGATTTAAATTCTTGAAATGTGACCACTTTAGGGATGAAAGCTCATAAAAATGTCTGTAGTGTTTTGTCTCCTCCTTTATGCGATAATAACGGAGTGATTTTGGTCAAGTTTTTATTTTTTTAACCACATCTAGTCTTGTCTTTTTTCGTTAACGATATTGCATGTTGATATAGTCTCAGTTATCAATTAATGATGTTGGTGTTGTCATCGTCATCCATCTTAGTCATGGAAAAAAAAGGTTGTCAAAGAAATATTTTTCATTGTAATTTCGTTAATGAAATTAACACTGGAATACACCCTTAATGGCTACATTCACACTGTCCATGTTTGGGATTGACAATCACTTTTACCTACAGTGAGTCTCGAAATGTCCCGTTCACGAAGCAGTTCACAATAGCATCTTGAATACGGATTCAAACCCATATTCTACTCATGACCTGTAACCATAGTGACAGAGACTAAAGAAATATAAAAAATGGTGATCAAACTGGAAAGTCTTATCACATGTAACATAACAAGGTTCCAGTCAAGGCGCAGGTTCATCGTTCAAATCTTAAGTCCACATGTCATAATAACAAGAAACGAGAAACAAGAAAGTTTGTTGCTATTTGTGAATTTTTGTTGGAACTAAGATTTCGAGAAACAATTATTTGAAGTATGTTTATATTTAATGGAACTTGTGACCATAGTTCGCAAATAATGCTTTTGGGGAACACACCCATAAACAACTAGTTGTCTACACAACTACTTACTGTATCAGTTTTGTGGTCTGGACATGACTCAAGTGCTCTTTCAAGCTGCTTTCGGTTAATTAAATAGATCATGTGCTTAGGAACAATAAGAAAGCTAGCATGCAGTTAATTCCATATCCTTAATTCCATTTTAATATACAGTACATTTCAATCTATATATTTTATAGTACAGTGCATGTAAAAGTAAAAATAATAATAATAATAAAAATATATATATATACCTTAGCCAGCACCACCAATGACAATAATTTACAAGCAAGGTTAGTTTTCATGGCTACACAAAACAGTGGATTAAAAAAAAAAAAGGTTTATATTTAGAGGGAGGGTGTACTAGCCTTCTATTCTGTAGCAACATGGAATGTGTAAATGCATGTTGTGCTCTTTGGTTTATACACAACACTAGACAAATGACAAGCTCCATCAATCAAACCAGAGTTTTTGTACCTAGAGTGAAACATATCTGGGATTTAGTGGAATCTCTCTGATGTGGATTTTCAGACTGCAGAGCTGACAGACCGTTTATGACCTTTGCATGGCATTCCATCTTACTCCAGTGAGACCTACTTTCCTGCATTGAGACAACTCAGTGGTACACTCCACAAGAGGGGGAAAAACATACTTGCCCTAAAAAACATCTCTCAGAGCCAAACACAGTCAACTTTATTGAGTTAGGGGAGTGTTAACGTATAATACCTTCTCCTCATTTGGCAAAAGCTTGAATTGACTACATAAATAGTAGGTCCCTAACCACAAGTGGAAGTGTAGGGCTGCTATTTACCCTCTTCATCAATGCCACATGGCACAGCTGACACTTTGACGGATGGTGCAACAAGCAAAATGAATTGGATTGTTTCACATGAGAGTAGGCCAGAAAACCAGTCACATCACTTTTATCAAGCTGACAGTATAGATAGATTGGACCACAACATCCCTGGCAGCCAGTTTCTGGAGACTCAATGAATGGCTCAGCACACTCAGCTTTGATGGAGATACTTTCTGTTCATGCTGGTAAGCAAAAGTCCCCGTCCCCCCCAATTTTTTTTGAAAAAAATGTAAATGGTTATCACTTGTAACTAAGGCAGTGCAATGTTCAAAACAAAGCATTGCGCATTCATATATTTAAAGAAACCTTGCACTTGCAGAATCATTTATTTAAATAACAATTTTAACAAACTACCCAGCCCGTTCTCATCCCAAGGCGTCATACATGTGACGCCATATGACATTTCGTCGAAATCTTACGCACATGGCATCCTTTAGCTTCAATATGAGACGCAGATCCCAAGGCGTCATAACCGTAACTCTACCCCAGACCTAAACCAACCCATAACAGTGCGTGTAATATTGGCGCTAAAGGGTGCCATGTGCGTATGATTTCGACGAAATGTCATATGGCGTCACCTATATGACGCCAAAGGATGAGAATGCGTTGAACTCCCATAGGTACATTAATTTAGATTGCCTGCCCTATACACAAGATACCAATACTTTCACCTTGAAGTTGTTTGTACAGTTATTGAATATTGTAGTACAAAATATGTGATACATATTTCATTATGGTGCTCCATGTAAATACATCATTACAAAAAGACTAGTAAAGAGAATACTACAGACACAGTTGAATTAATGAAATTGAAGTAAAATAAATCAAATGAAATTTCTGCTTCTTAAGTGGTAATTAGCCCGAGAAGGGGAACGAGACGCTGCGTCTGATAATGACGCTATGGGGAAATGTCCTTAACGTGGAGTCAGAGCGCCGGAGCTCAACCACTGGAGTCCGAGCGTCATCTATCTCCATGGCGCATTGTGACTCATAGACTGCTTAGTGGAGCTACTCCCTAAGCCCAATGTTTTTCTCTAATAGCAAGAGAAGGCATCCTAGCTTCTATGTTATATTTCAAGAGAAGTACTGGGGTTTACAACCTTCCTCCCTCCCTTGCAAGGCAGGCAAAAAGCCTTATAGCCCCCAAGAGCAAAAGCTCTAATAAAGTGCTGACTGTGTCAACACTTTGACAAAGCCCTTTAGGGAGTAGCTTATCAAAGGGAGTAATTCAACTATGACCTTCAATCTAACACTAATTTCAAGGATGGAAAATATAACCTTCACTTCATCACAAGGGATGCAAATACAAGCTTTATTCAATTACCCTAGAGTCATAGGGAAGAGTGCTCAACACTACTTGAGAAAAGTTATTTTACAAGAACCACAAAGAGACTTCATGCACTCATCTGATTATAGAGTGCTACCATAACACCATAAACTGCTTTTACTTGGCAGGATTTTCAAGGATGGACTTTGCATGATACCAGCCATAGGGGAGCATACGTTCCTTCTTCAAGACCAAACCATAGTAAAGACAAGCGAAACTGAGGACGTTTTGTGAGTACCTACCACAATTTGGTTAATCCTGCTATAAGGAGTACCTTCAGAGCAGTTTAGGAAAGGAAACGTTAGGAATTAGTCCTTCAGGCTACAACATTCATTATTGCTGTCCCTCCAATGAGAGCAGGGCATAATGCATTGTGCCCACCTCTCTTATCACCCAGATTCTGAACCCCCAGGTAACGACAGGGGAGCTTAGGTTCTACATCAAGACCCAAATAAAACTAGAGGAGAACAGCTGCACCATGCTTTGAATAAAAGCCCTCAACCTAAGACCTGTTAAAGCCATTGCTTTTTACAAAATTACATGACAGATAACAAGGAGGCACGCTCACAGACAAACTCAGCAGTTTACGTCTAACACCTCCAGAATATGGAGGGAGAGCAATCGGAAGTGAGGGTTGTCATGTCATCTCACTGCGACCAGCCCTTCTAAAAACATATGTCTCAAAATAGTTTCACCAGCTGAGCTGGAAGAAGCACAGACTAAAAGTGAAGGGGTCACCTCATCTCATTGAGACCACTCCTTCAATAAGCTGCTGTCTCAGCAGATCACAGTTAACACCTCCAGTCATACTGGAGGGAGGGCAACTAAAGCTTAAGGGGTTGCATCACCTCACGGCAATCACTCCTCCAGTAAGCAGCCTCCTCTGCAGTTCACTGCTAACACCTCCAGTCAAACCGGAGGGAGGTTAAAGCGCATAATTTCACTGCGACTTCTCCTAAAAACAGTTGTCCCTCAGTAATTACGAGCCATTGATGTCTAATGCTAAACACTTCTGCTAAAAAGTGGTCAGCAGAAAGTGAAGGGGTTGCATCAACTCAAAGCTACCAATCCTTCAACTATGCTAGAAACCAATAAAGAGGGGAGTGCATTCCATCTTTATTTTATCTCACACTACCACACCCTCATATGCAGGATTTAAACAATAAGAAGGCTTCGCCTCAAGAAGCAAACAGACTCACTAGTCTGCTCTAATGCCGAACGCACTCACTCTCATGGAAGCCTTCCAAGAGGATGCAGCACCAAGGGAGAGATAGCTCGCAAACAACTCATCAACCGGGATATCCTTGCATATAACTCTTCACATAGCCCCTCCACATGCAAATAATTTGCCACATGGGACGCAATCTTAATATTCTCTCAGCCAGGTCAGAAGCGGCCACAGAGCAGCTTCCTAAACTGACATGAGACCAATGGTTTTTAATAAATCTCTCATTCGGATTGGAAGATTTTTTTTTAGAACTATTTTTAGAGCAAGCTTCCAAATCCACAAAATGGGATTTGAGAGCAATGGAGCAATCAGGGGACGCCCAAAAGGGATTTCTACCCAAACTCCACCTACAATGCTCACGATCGATTCTGCTTTGCTGCCTTGGAAGCCACGGGACCTGAACTGTGTGGTGCAGATGCATGACTCTCAAAGAGAGTGCGCACAGTACACACATCACAGTGAATGCATTCAGCTTCCTCGAGAGCATGTGCTCCATGCAAAAGCTTGATTCTCATCACCCTAAGAGAATCAAGCAAGAACAGAACTTCTTACTGCAAATATACATCATAATGAGTGCATTTCAAGGCTCTCCCTTGCACTTCGTTTAAATCCTGGATTATATCCCTTGAAAGAGAATCAAGCCAGAATAAAAGCTTTTACCGCTAATGCATCACAATGAGCACATACAGCTCCCACAGTTTCTAGTTTATGTATGCGCATGCAAAGAAAGCAGCTCCTGAAGACAAAAAAGCTGATGATGTGTCTTCCCGGCACCATGTTATACTCACGGGTGCTTTGTTACACATATTCATGTACTGGTCACTATGAGGGTGTTCCCCCATAGCGTCATTATCAGATGCAGCGTTAAAGTTCCACTTCAAAAGGAAAATTCATTTACAGTATTTCTTGCCTGGTTTACCTGCCTGGTAACGCTTCCTTTTACAGTCCAGTTACCCATGTACACACTCAGTACTTATTTTAGTAATTACAATTACTGGGTAATAACTAGGTACTAACCCTGAACCTACCCCTAAACCTACCCCTAACCCATGTACTTACCTTATATTAGCCAGTACTTTCTAGGTAAGTACACTGTAAGTACTGTACTGTAAAAGGAAGCGTTACCGATCACTGAATGTACTTATATGTCCATTAACCCTATATTTTGGATACAGGTTCTCAAGACAGGGGCCTGTAATTAAAAAGATCATCAGATAACTTTTGGAATGGTAATACTTTTAAGTTTGTCATTTTGAACAGGTGATTTTAGTTTAATGAACAAATGATATTATGTTTATTTATATTGTATCCAAGAAAATGGATAAAAGTGTTAAGAGTTTTGGAAAAAAAAGTAGCAATTTGATCATGTGTCATTGTGAGTTTTGTTTCGAAAGTTTTGAGAAATGTCATCAAGGTTTTGTTTAGTAGTGCCAAAGTGATTGTAAAAAATGGGTTATAAGTACATGATTGTTCGCTCATCTAAATTAATACAACTTGAAATGTTAAAAAGTATGTTGAAATTAACATCTAATTAACATCTAAGTTGAAATTAATTAGATCACATTTTAAATGAAAAAACATCTGATGAATAATCAATTTAATGTACTTCCATTTTATGGACCATTGCAGAAGGAAACATATTTACCACAGAATAATTTACCTCAGTCTCAACATGGAGCACAACATGAATTAGGCTTATAAAACATTATGCAGAACGCCTGATTCTACTGTGTGACTGTTGAATTTCTTTGTACAGAAATTATTTCACCAGTCAATTAACTTCAAATTCACTTACAAATTCAATCATTTAGTTCTGAACATCTGAATTTTGCCCAACCTTGGGGCTCCTGCTTTCTTTATGCTCACCTGTTTATTCATGAAGATGTATATGATGGGATTTATGACAGTGCTGGACTTCGCTAAGATGGAGGGCACTATGCTTGCCTCCACGGTCACCAGTCCAGGGGCCCCAAAAGTGGCCAGCAGAGCCATGATCCCATAGGGCAGCCAGCAGAGTAGATAGAAGATCACCATGGTGATCACCAATAGAAGAACCCGGTGCTCTCGTTTGCGGCTTATAGTCGTGTTCACACTGCTGACCTTCATGGAGATAAAGAGATTGATCATCAGTAACATTGTTAATTAATAATAGGGTACTATCTATAAAATAAATCTAAAAAATATCCACATTATAGGTTGATAATATAACAGTGAATATCAAAATAGTATACTATATAAATTTTGTATCATCAAAATCCAGAGCCGGACAGTAACGGAGTACATTTACTTGAGTAAAGTACTTAAGTACAATTTTGAGGGATCTATACTTTACTCGAGTATCATTTTTGGGGAGTACTCATGACTTTACTCAAGTACATTTGAGAGGCAAATATTGTACTCTTTACTCCACTATATTTCTATCCATAACCGTGAGTACCCGTTACTACTTCTAAAAAAAAAAAAAAAAGGACAAAAGAAAAATCTCGGAAACCCTCAATTTGTTGTTTCACTCTCAAACGTGATTGGATTGTGCAGGCGCCACTGATTGAGACAGCCTATCAGCAATCACCTTTAGCTTTCCGCCAAAGTCAACTCATGGTCAGATTTATGCCAGGCAACCTGTAACCCGTGTTTTTCCAATTGATACTGTACACATCCAAGTATCGGATCAGTACTCGATATCGACCGATACCCTGAGTCCAGGTATCGGAATCGGTATCGGGAAGGGAAAAAGGGTATCGGAACATCTCTAGACGTAAACCTGAACTTGACAGCATTGATCATGCTTATGAAAAAAAAAAAAAATGTCCTTGCGCTCAGGTAACTTAGTTTGGCGTGACTGGCCTGGAACACTACAAGGTCGTGAGTCGTGGTTTGTAGTCGTGATTTACGTGCTCAAAAACCTGCCTGGAACGCAGCATTATAAGAGACTAAACCATGGACAAAAAAATGTAAGAAGACGCAGCAGGTCCATCCCGGGAATGTGCCATCCGTGGCCCCTCCTCACCAGACTATTTACATTTTCTGAAATTATCTTATATGTTAAATAAAGCAACATGGTAAAAAGATGAAAATGACTTGATTTTACTTTCAATTCCTTTTACATTCTCCAGTATTAACATTAACATTTTTCATAACTCCATGTAGGACGTTTCTGTACATAAATGTAAGCACTGTGGCAGCAGTAATGCAATATTTAGAAAATGTACTCTTGTACTCTTGATACTCAAGTACTTTTAAAAACAAGTACTTCAGTACTTTTACTTAAGTAGACATCTGACTGTAGTACTTTTACTTGTACTTGAGTGAAATTTAGCAAGGGGTATCTGTACTTTTACTCAAGTAATGAAGCTGTGTACTCTGTCCGCCTCTGTCAAAATCTGGTATAGCACCAATACATTTTGGAAAAGAATTTGAAAAAGAATCTGTTAACCTAATTAGTCGTGGTCAAGTGGTTAGGTGATGGATATTAAGTCCATTAGTGTTTCTCTGTAATGGCTAGAACACTGCTGACTACGAAATCTTCCTTTCTACTGAATTTCCCCAGGAGGATCAATAAAGTATTAATCAAGAGCAAATCAGTATCCTCCCCTGAAACTGCTCAACAACTGTAGATGGGATTCTAAAGGTTTAGGGACTTCATATGCCAAGGGAACCACAAGTAATTTTACTTTTCAACAAGGTAATTAAAGATTTCAGTTGTCAGCAGTGATGATGTATTTTTGTAGGCCAAAAGCTAGAAACCAGTTATAGGTGTTTTTGATGGGATGGGATCTTGGTTAAAAGCCAGTAAGGTCTGTGGTTAACATAAGCTCAAAATATTATCACATTTTATTCTACAACATAAAATACATCATTAATAGCCCTTGTAATTTTTTTTAAAGCTGTTACTTGTCTTGAAAAAGGCTATTGCTACATATGGGGGCTCATCCGCTTTTTTTTTCCCCCCTAGAGGCACATGGACTGGTAATTAGTGAAGAGAATCAGGTGCACTCGTAGTAAGTGGAGCAGTTTGTTGTGTTTGGCTTTGGACAGGTGGCTCATAATTTATTTGTTATGCTCCCCAGGTAGGCTGTAATTTTATTTTATTTATTTTTTGGTGTATTTCTGGGTTGAGTGCACGGCCGTGGTTGCAGTTCTGAACTGAAAGATCAGCTCTGCACCAACTGTATTAAATGCTTAAAAAGGCTTGACCGAAAGGAAGACCAGGAAGAATTAGGGTCGACTTAGTTAGTTGGGGATGTGGGATGGTTAGGGGGATATATGATTGTGAGCCGAGTTGTAAATTACATGATTCAGTAACTGCTAGTTTGAAAATTATTTGATTGGTTATTGTATGCACAGCGCTCTATGGTATTTTTAAAGTGATTGCACTACCAGTTTTGGCCACAATCCTACATACTGCTCCTTTAAATATCTAATAATTCTTACAGACTTTGCACGGATTACCAAAAGGTAAATACGGTTACAAAGCCTGATGCTTTTCCCCTTCATCGTATTGAGGACTGTGTAGATCAAGTAGCAACAGCTAAGTACATCAGTAAGTTCAACCTGTTAAAAGGATATTGCAATTAACATCTTGGGGGAAAGGAATCACTTCCTTCATTATATCCTCTGGGTTATATGCTTACTCTTTTATGATTTTCAGATTGAGAAACGCACCAGCAACGTTTCAGAGAGTGATGAACCGTGTTGTGTCAGGACTTGAGGCTGCACATTTTATTTTAGACGATGTAATTGTTTACAGGGATACCTAGGAACAGCATTTGGAGCATGTTTGCTCTTTTTTCCCCGTTTAACTGAAGCTCAGCTTATTGTCGATCTGGACAAATGTGAATTTGTGAAAGCAACTGTGGTCTACTTGGGAAAGGAGGTGGGACACAGTATCATGCGTCCGTTGCAAGAAAAAGTGTGTGCGATTAAGCGATTCCGTTCCTTTGATGAAAAAATAATTAATGTGCTTTTTGGGTATGGCTGGATATTATCAGGGGTTTTGGCCAAACTTTTTGTCTGTTGTTTGCCCATTTACTAATCTGCTCAAAGGTTCTGTTAAGTTTGTTTGGTCTCCAGATTGTCAAAAAGCTTTTGACAATGTAAAGCTTTTGCTGTCCTCTTCTCCAGTCTTAGCGGTGCCACAGTTTGACAAACCTTTTAAGATTCAGGTGCATCCGTCTCTTCTGCAGGCTGGGATGGATGGGACAGTTAGCTATTTTTCACGTAAATGTAATTATTATCAAGCAAACTAGGCTACTCTGTCATTGAAAAAGAAGCACTTGCATTGATATGGGCCCTTCAACATTTCGGTGTGTATGTAGGGGGAGGAGCTCAAATTGTCACTTGTTCAGATCACAATCCACTGACCTTTCTACATTCGTTGCAAAGCCCGTCAGCAGTTGATGAGGTGAGTTTTGTTTTGCAACCTTATAATGTGCAAATTAAGCATATTCGAGGCGCAGACAGCGTATTTGCTGACACTCTGTCTCGTGTTCATTGCTCTGAATGATACGGGGGAAAGGGGGCTGAGTGAGAGTCTCCTGTGTGGGATTTTTCTTGTGCCGTTTTCTTCCGTCTCCTTAAAAGTATACTTCTAGGATCCGGATTGCTGGAGCGTGGGAGAAGTGGGACACACTTTCAATAATGACTTCCACTAATACTGATTACTGATTGTTTGAACGCCTGTAGTTAATTTGGATTATTTCTTTGAATAAATTCATTCTTTCACTCCTTGCCCCTCCTTGTTGCCTCTCGTTCATATTGCAATTTTGAGCCGGTTGTAACACTAAAAAGTGCCTAAATAAGACTCCAGATGTTTTTTGGGACATTAACCATCTTCAATGCTTAACTGTGATGATGTTGAAAGTGATGTTTTGGTTAAAAGTGTTACTGTAAATGTTGTGCCTTTTACTAAAAACTCTGTGTTGTTAATTCATTGTCTCACCATTAATGTTAAATTGAACATTAAGTGATGCTGTGCAACAATATATTAGTTGATTGTGATTTTATATGACCAACTTTCTGTTAGATGTAATTTGCTCACCGTGGCTGATGACATCTTTTTGCCTCATATGCAGGTGAATCTCTTTTATTTATTTGAGTTATTTTAGATACATGATGTGTATGTATGGACGAATGAATGCCCACTTTGTTGCCAGAGGAAATATAAATATTTTTCCTAAAAAAGCATCTTCCGTTTCCATAGCCTCAGCATCTAAAGAAATAGTGTAATGCTAGCTACATAGCTAAAACAAATCACCATTGTGTTGATTTAATTATGATTGAGAACTGGTCTCTCTCAGCTCATGAATATAACACAAATCACATTTGTAAGAATCAATGTAGGCTAGCGGTTGACAAATTCATAGTTTCATTATTTTGTGTGCTATTGGGGATCAGTGTAATGACTTATGGTGAAGAGAATAAACTTGTCCTACACATTTTATCCTGCTGTAGCCATTAGTGGTGAGAAGAAGAGATGCAATAAAAGGTAACGAGTAAATATTAAGCATCCACCGGGTGTGCTGGACAGTAGATAATTTAGGTGCAAAACACAAAAGTGGCTTGTTTGAGGTTATATGGAACAAGCTGAAAAAAAAAACATTAATCCCTGTGTGCAAAGCTATCCAGTGAAGTGGCATAAAGCAAGGTCTCTTAACAACATAAACACTACTCGAGGTTTTTCCCCCACCTGCCCTTATGCAAAAAATATATATATTTCCTTGATGTATGAAGGATAAATATATTATTATATTATAATAAACAAAATAATAAATGTTGTTAATATATTACAAAATATGCTGTTAAATAATACAATACATAGGGAATTGCAGTTTTTCATATATTGAAAAAGCAATATCATAATGCACTGTATGTCATTTTTTATTCAATAATACTCTTCATAATATGTGTACATGTGATACAATATGGCACTGTGTGTGTACAAATTTGTTTGAACATATATGCACTGACACTGTAATTGCAATATACTGTATGTACACAATTATGAGGAAATATATATTGTGATATATATCTGTGGAAAGCAGGGCAGATTCTTATTTTGATGCATGGGTGCACTTTTTTAGGAAAATAGGATGGCTTGAGGGTGAGTAAATTTTCATTTTTGGGTGAACTATCTCTTTAAAGGGATACAATCTTTCATCATTTATTCACCCTCATGTTGTTCCAAACCTCTAAGACTTTAGTTCATCATCTAAATACAGATGAAGATATTTTTAATGAAATCTGACCGATTTCTGTTCCATCATAGACAGCTACCCAACTACCACTTTGACAGTAGTTGATGAAAGATGAACTCTTAAACTAATCCATATAAATTGAGCGGTTTAGTCCTAATTATCTGAAGAGACCCAATCGTTTCATATGATGAACAGATTGAATTTAGGCTTTTATTCACATTTAAACATGTCAACGCACACTTGGCATGCTGTGATATCTTTAGCAAGCCTGTCTGTGAGCTTAATTTTAATTGATTGTTTGATTGTTTTTACAAATTGACTCCTTCCAGTTAAAGTTCTCATGGGATCATTTTCTTGCCACTTAATCTCCATAAAACAAACTGCAATAGAAGCAATAGTTAAAGTAAAGCTGATCCCATTCTCAAACTGAGCCAGGTTGTATAAAAAGAATCCAGTAAGTCTGTCTCTTTACAGTCAATTTGAAGACAGATGGTGCCTGAGAGAGCAAGAGAGAGTCTTCACCAAAGGACAGTCACACAGTCATCCTCAAGGTTCTCATTAGCCCTAACCTATAAAATAGATCCTGCTATGCAGACAGTAACCCACAGCTGAGTGGAAGTCCAAATTAGGGTTCTGGACTGTAGAAGTAGATCAGAAGAAAATAAATGAACACAGGGGTGAAATAGCTTCGTGTAATCTGTGCAAACAGTCCGAGCTGTCACATATCATCATCAGAGGGATACGAACCCAGGTGGTAATTATGCTGGACTGAAGGGAGCCATGTATAGGTGTACCTGCTGAATACACTGAGAAACACAACTTGACTGGAGCCTATACACATCTTTCATGAATTTGGCGTAGGCATCTGTACAGTTTTCTGTCGTTGGCCCTAAAATTCCTCAAAAACAACCTTATCAACAAATAATATGATCTCTCACCCTCAGTCAGACAGTTGAGGTTGAGTTTCAGATTCTGGTTATTAGTATTGTGGCTTTGTTGGACTCGCAAGAACAAACTGATCAAAGTGAATACAACATATTGCTGCTTGCGCAAGGAAAGACAAACAGATTGCTACCATCATATGGGACCTGCCTATTTGAATTGCAAAGGCAACTCAGACTACGTTCACACTGGGAGCCTAAGAGCTCAATTCCGATGTATTGCTCAGATCTGATTTTTTGTATCCACAGGGAGGTGTCTTAGGCCCCCTTTTATTCCTCCAATACATAAATGATATGCAAGCAGTGTGTGACTGTAATTTGTTCTTATATGCTGATGACTCTGCTTTACTGGTTTCAGACAAGGATGTCGGTAAAATACAAGTGATATTAAGTGAGGAGATAATTCAAGTAAAAGATTGGCTCTCTGAAAATAAACTCTTATTGCATTTAGGTAAAACAGAATCCATTATTTGGGTCTAAAAGTAATCTGATCAAGGTAGGGGGTAGTGTAATATCAAACAGAAATTGTGTAAATTATCTTGGCTGTGTTCTTGACAATCATTTGAGTGGTGCAAGTATGGCTATGAAAACCTTGGGTAAGGTTAATGCTAGAACAAAAGTTCTTGCTAGATATGTTCATTTTATGGATAAACCAAATTTGAAATTAAACTACTTGCATCAAGTTTAGTGCAATGTCATTTTGAGTATGCATGCATTTCTGGGATGTCTGATCTGTCTCGTGTATGGTTGAATAAGTTACAGAAATCACAAAATAAATTGATACAGTTGGTTTCAATAGTTGTGCACATGTTGATGTATCTCATTTTAGACATCTGGACTGGTTACCTATAGAAAGCAGAGTAGCACATTTTACATTGTTGCTCTAGAGTGATGTAAGAGTTGCATGAATTCCGATTTGACTGTTCATACTGCAGTCATATTGCAAAACTTCTGTCCTGTATCGGATTTAGTACCACAGTGCCGCAAATCGGAACTGAAAAGACCAGATTCCATGTGATTTGTGCTGTTCACACTGTCATGATAAAAACAAATGGTGTTTATGTTGAAAGGCACTTCAAGAAGGGGATGCCATATGAAGGGTAATGCCAGATAAAAAGAAAATGTTGTTTTTTTATTGCTCTCATTTCATTGCCACATTATGAGACACTATTGCCTAGCTCCCACCAGAATTCCCACTTCAAGGGTTTCCGCCTTTCAAAGTGAGCAGGGTATAGAGAAAGAAATTTCACATTTACACATTAGGCAGACGATTTTATCCAAGTAAGGATACACAAGTGAGGGTATTTTAAAAGTTATTGCTTTCCTTGGGAATGAGACCCATGACTTTGACATTGCCAGCACCATGCTGTTTGATCTACAGGAAGACTTCACCCAAAGATTCAGCACACTCCCCAAAATAGTACAGGCTGAATCAATCCATAAGACCATCTGACAAACAAAAAGAGAAATGGTGGCGCCTCTAAACAGAGAAAAAGAAAGAAACACAAAAAAATATATCAAACCAGCCTTACTAATTATCTGCGAACTCTCTCACTACAATGAGTGATTTTGTAGTCAGTTTCCAGTTTTTACAAACTTGTTTGTCCTTTTACCCAATATTTACTGCATTTCTTACTTAAATCTCTTTTTCCTAGATCACAGTATTTGCGTTCCAGAAATAGATATCCCATTCATTTTCTCCATTGAGTAGTAGATTTTTCTGACAACTCATAAACCTTTAAAGACAGACCAATGAGGGCAGAGGTTGTTCATTGATAATACATGTGCTTTTGTTGAAGCCATCACTCTGCATGATTTCAACTTCATTAAAAATACCAGTGAAAGTTTAACAGTGAAAAGGGTGACTAAACACATTAAACATGATCATGAAAAAGTATCAGAAATACACACCATCAGAGGATTATTGTCAAGTGAAGTCGTTTCTATAAGCTAAAAGCAAGCCATTTCATTATTTTTAATCAACTCTAGAATGTGGTTAAGTTTAATAAAAAAGCAACATTTTGAACAAAAAGCTGAATTTGTGTGGTCAAAGACTACAATGTGCATAATCAATGCTTTTATTGCTTGTTTCTGCTTCTTTTCTTACGTGTTTCTCCGGATTTTTTGATCCGGAAACTCTTTACTCTTTCAGAAGCTTATTATTTTTATTATTATTATTATTATTATTATTATAAAAAATCCCAATGGAAAACATAGTTCTCGAACCATGTGGTGGGAACTGTTGTGCTCTATTGTAAAAAGGTGCATGAATACAGAGGTTTAAAAAAAATATATATATAAACATTTACTTTACGCGCATTGACAGATTCACTCAGCGAGCGAGAACAAGAGAAACAGAATAAAGAGAAATTCGTCTCAGCCTTAACTATGTGTCCACACTCCACATGGAGGATCTGTCAATATTGTCTCTTTTTTCCTTAATCTGACGGACTGAATGCCCAGATCTTGCTGACATGGAGCTTCTTCACCCTGTCAGGACTTCATGTCTCCAGCAAACAAAGCTTCAGGCTTCTCTTCAGAAAGAAGCCTTTTCTCTGTGTAGACATGCTCGATACTTCATCCCCCTACCCATATCTGACATGCCTCTTAAAATCTCAGTATGTAGTGGTGTTGCCCTATCAACGGATGGGAAACATTGTTAAAAAAAGTCAATCAAAATTAAGCTTTTAAGGCATTCTGTTGAGAAACACTGCAATCTACGATGCCTTGAAGACGCTGAAAGTGGTAGCGAAACAGTTATGACTCCTTTTCTGTTTCAAAGGCCTGTGGTATATAACCAAAGCATGCGCCAAATGCATCTAACAACACTTATTTCAATCCTGTAATTGTGATGTCCACTTACAAAGACGTCCAAAAGCTGAGCAAATGAACCCTTATTTTTTCAAGGAAAATTGCAGTACTGACAGGAGTAAATGCTTAGACTTGATGCATTGTGTGTTTGCAGATCCCAATCTAAAGAAAGCAGCAAAGAGGTTTTGAACTATGATGCGAAAAAAAGAATTTGCTGCTTCCCAATGAAAACAGATAGATTGCATATTAGGTACTTTCTGATTCACTCAATCAGTTCTGCTCTCTTGTTAATCAGTGAATTCAGGATCTCAGGATCTACCATTGTATAATACAAATGCACTTATGCTGACATTAAACTGGCTATAATCATATTCAAACAGCTGATTATTATTCTTTGGATTATTATTCACTCCATTATAATATCTTGTTAGAACCCTAAAATTGTCGTAGAAAACTAATTAAAATTATGAATAATGTTAATGCAAATAATGGGACATGGGGGATTAATAAAGCTGAACAAACATACATGTATTATGTCCCAAAAACTATAAAACTATATATATATATATATATATATATATATATATATATATATATATATATATATATATGGTAGTCTATTTGTTATGACAGTATAGTGAATATATATTTAGAAACTATCAAAACAAATAATATAGCTGAAATAAAAATTATTTGCTTTGGATTAAAACATCTGCCAAATGCATAAAATGCAGAACACCTATTAAAATGTAAAATGTAAAAAAAAATAGTGTTACGTTGTTGCCACTGTTTTCCTTATCAATGCTGTTTAGAATGTATGTTTAATGTGTTTATAACTAGTGTAAACACCTGCAATTTTGGCTTCTCATAGAAAGTTTGCAATGTGCTTGCAGAAAAATATTCCAAATACAATCAGAATTTGGTCATATTCTGTTTATGTACATGTGGCAAACAGGGCGAGGCCAAGAGCTGGAGCGAATGTTAATGAACGACACCCGTACGACACACAGGTCTCGAGTCCCATGGAGGAGCTCTGGAAGGATATAAGGAGGAATGACGACAGTGGAAGACAAGAGAGGACCAGTTCTGGGACATTTGAGTGGTTGTTTTGTTTACATTTATTCGTCAGTCAGGCTGTGATGCAGAAACACAGAAACAAAATAAAACGTTTTATTGTGTTTACTTATTATGTTATTAAAATTCACTTTTAACATTTGCCGGTTCCCATCTCTTTCTTCCCAGATCCTTGAACTTTGTTACAGTAAGCATCATGTTAACACATTGACCTGATCATGCCAATTTTCTGATTCAAGCGAATAATCTGGTTTCAAGACATCTCACCTGTCTTAGTTTATTCAAATCACGTATTTACTGTATAGGAATATTCCATTAGGTGTTAAGCATGTCAACATGTTTTTTTTTTTTTTTTTTTTTTTTTTTAGTTGAACCACTTTAATTGGAAAATAATGTGCACGTAAATGTGGTCAAAGAGTCCATAAAAAGATCAACGAGAACTCAACAGTATAGACCCTGGAATTAATACCTACCTATTAATACCATTGATCCGCCCTACCAAACGTGGATGTTTTTTCCACTAAGAAACAAACATTGTTATGTTATTTGATTGATACTGGGAAGCTGCTTTGATGCAATTTATATTGCGAATAGCACTATATAAATACACTTGACTTGACTTGACTATACAAGCATTACAAGTGCATATGTGAAAGTAGGTCGAATGGAACATTTGATAATCAGCTCGAGTCCCTGCCCTGATTCCTTCGTGCAACTCCCAAATGAATTGGGATTGATACTCCCTGCAGGAGAAATTAATAATGACAGAGTATACGCTGAATCCCAGTCTCACTCATTTACGAGGACCACATGTCATTGGCCGTGTCCTCTTACAAATGCCAAGGAGTGAGGACACAGGCTGTTCGGCACTTTCTCTACTCATTTGATTTTGGACTGCGGCTGTGAGAGAAAGGGCTGTAGTACCTCTTTAATCATCAAAACCACAGTGGGGCAGACAACCTAAATGAATTAGTGAGGCCTCAGTGACTAATTCCACAAATTTTTGGCAGAAGGCGAGGGACCCACATGATGATCAGATGCGAGATTAACATCAAATTACAATCAGATGCTCAATTCGACTCCTTTGCACAAAGGATCTTGCGATGTGCCATGTCTTTTGATTTCTGCAAATTAAGGGAATTAAAGGACCTGGAATCTGACTGGACTTTATGTAATGTGCAGAGAGTTAAACTTGACTTAACCAAAGGAATGAGAATTGCCTCAAAAACCCTCAGCATTCCAGACAAAAGACTTTCAGTCATGACTTAAGATAGTTTTAAAAATGTTTCTAAATGTAAAATAGCAGAGTGTCAGAACCAAGTTTGGAACAAAGCTGTGAGGGCTGAATGTTGGAGAAGGTACAGAAGCCAGTTGCAGAAATGAGAAGCTTGGTCAGGGAATACAAGTAATGTTTCATTTAATTAATCCAGAAAGTAACTCCAAACAGAAACTCCAAATTTTCCCAAGGAGTCAATCCAAAAAAGGGTCTAGAAACATCATAGGGTAAATTATGTTTCCCAAAAAGGCCCAAAACAAAAAAACTTCAATGGGAAAAAATAAGGACAACAAAAGAGGACTTTACCAAAAGACAGGAGAGGTTGGTATCAACAGAGGAACAGAGCAACTTAAATACACTCACAGGAAATGAGGAACAGGTGAGAACAATAAAAACATGTTAAAATGGCGGGAAACTGAAATGAAACACAAGGAGGCCTTTAGTGGCCAAAACTCATCCAAAAACCTAACACAGAGTCCACATCACAACTACAACAATAGTAACACTGAAAAACAATATCATTGCTGTGTATTCTAATATAATTATCGTTATAGTTATATGGCCCATAGGCCTCAGTGTTCTCAAGCCCACCTATTTCTGTGCTGCCTGTCCCAGATGTCGTTCCCTTGTCAAGTCACCTTTATTTATATAGTGCTTTTTTACAATACAGATGGTTTCAGAGCAGCTTTACAGTGATAACAGGAAAATAATGCAACAAAGTTGTTATCTTTATAGTTATTGTTCTCAGTCTGAACAGTCCTTTAGTCTTGAGACAAAGTAAAGGGATGGACAGATGTACTGCATGTATCAGCTTAAACCCTCGAGACCAATTACTTCAGAATTCAATCCCCATCATTCACAATAAATATACCGACGGCATTGATTGAATTAGTTTGTCACTACAGCAGTCATGTCCAAAACCATTGGTGATTTTTCACTGTGTTGGAACTTCCAAATGTGTCACATCTTCATTTGGGGGTTGGATGGAAGATAGAAACGCAGATGGTGTGCGCTGCTTGACATAATCATCTGGCTCTCTCTTTGCATGTGAAAAAATGTTTTCAGATCAAAACACAGCATCATAATTTCGCTCTTGGCCATTACTGCAGTCCTCTCCAGATGAAGGTTTTTATTAGAAAACTGATTTAACCAATTTACTCTCATATAAGCTGCTTTTGATGAATGTAGAGATATATTGATTGACTTATCTTGCATCTGAGAACATTAACAAAAAAAATGTCATCATTAATTTTACAGAATCATACAGGGAATGGGGTTTTTGAACGAAAGTCCATCTAATGCCAGGCTTCTAAATTTGAAATGGAAAATTTTTAAGAAATTTATATCCTTTGTATTAGAGCACAAATAGGAAATATAATTTTTTTATTTCCAAACATTTCTTTTGCAAGCATTGCAATCATATTTTTTTTAATAAACAAAGTGTCCTACAACAGATGGTTAGGCCCACACAAAGATCTGATCTCACCATTATTGAGTCGGAAATTATATGAAGAGACAGACAGCCTAAATCTATTGTAGAACTGTGGCAACTTATACCAGATATATGGAAAAACCTGTTAAACAGATCCACCACACTGTTTTAACTCTATGAATTACAATTACATAAAACTTTTATGAATTTATGTAACACTTTATTTTAAAGTGCCCTTGTTACACATTGCATGTGCTTACTATAGTAACAACAGTAAATTTTGCATAATTAAAAGCAACTAAACCAAACCCAGTTACACTTTATTTTAAAGTGTCTATGCTACACGTAGTTACTATAGGAATTACTATAAATTGTGCATAATTACATGCAACTAACCCCAAACAACACACTAATCCTAGTACATGTAGTTAATTATTATTAATCACTACTACGTGTCTCAAGTCTTTTGCAACATCTCACGCATGACATTGCGTTCTAAAAATGCAGCGCTCAAGTTAAAATCAGTTCAACTTTCAAAAAACGAGTCTCGATTTTTCCCTGTTCCACTGCCCGCGCTTTTTCTCTGAAAAACAAGTTCTGTGTGAATGGCCCTTTAGTCTGTATATATACTCCCTGCTTTGCTCAGTTCTTTGTCCGTTCTCATTTGTGGTAGATAGGTTGTATTTCTCTTTGTTCTCCTGAGTGTTTGTAATTGGATTCTCTTTCGTTGTGTGATTAATATGCGCTGTCATGATCCCAGTTCCATGTCTTCTGTTTTGTATGGACTTTTATGTTGAAATGTAGCCAACTCTCTGTTCTCAGTGTGCCTTTCTTGTAATTAGTTTCTGTTCCCTTGTTTTCATTAGCTCCATGGTTTGCTCCCATTGTAAACCTTGTTTGTTGCCATAGTTACCCTGATCAGTTCACACCTGTTGGTCATTAGCCGATTTTCTTGTGTACTTAAACTCTTGTTTTTCAGTTATCATGGCTACAACATCAGAACATCTTCATGACATGGCCATCATTCCAGAGTCTCCAGCCGTCATGGACGTCGTGCCAGAGTCTCCAGCTGTCAAGGACGCCACACCAGAGTTTCCAGCCATCATGCCCACCACGCCAGAGTCTCCAGCCATCACAAATGTTGCACCTGAAGCTACCAAGGCAGTCCCTAGGCGTCTGATGGTGTTGAGCTGGTGTTGAAGCGAGAACCCAGCATCCCAAGACCAGCACTATCTGGCCCATAGGCCTCAGTGTTCTCAAGCCCACCGGTTTCTGTGCTGCCCTTTCCCAGATGTCGTTCTCTTGTCAAGTCACCTTTATTTATATAGTGTTCTTTTACAATACAGATTGTTTCAGAGCAGCTTTACAGTGATAAAAGGAAAATAATGCAACAAAATTTGTTTCAGCTGTACAACAGATCTAGAAGAAAATAGTGTCATAGTCCAGCTTAAGTTCACTGATGGTTCATTTTTGTTGTAAAAAGTGGTAACACTTTATTTTGATGGTCCCTTTTGAACATTCTGGTGACTATAAGTAACTTTGCAACTACATGTCAACTTATTCTAACCCTACCAGTGTCATGATTCTGCCATCTAGTTCTTTTATTCTTGAGGCAGGATCATGACGGATCCATGTTTTGTGTGCAAGCACATGGCCTTTTGTTTGGGCCATGTGCTTGTGTTGTCTCATTCTCTTGCCCCGCCCCCTTTTTATCCTCATTTTGTCATTTTTGATTTACCTGTGTCACCTGTTTTATCATTAGTCTCTCTATTTAATCCCCTTGTGTTTGCTGTCTTGTGCCGGTTCATTGTGATTCTCAGTGTGTATCCTGTGATACAATACCTGTCTGTAGACCTTCCCTTGAGTACCTTGTGAAGAATTCTGTCTTGTAAAATCCTGATCTTGTTGTTAGTTATTTGTCTAGTTATCTGTCAAGTCTTAGTCTTGTGTTGTTAGTCTTTGTTTTTACCCACCAGCCTTGTTTTGCCCCATCGTGGGTTTTGCTTTCCCTGTTTTGTCTGAATAAAACTGTTAATTGCATACTGTCTGCGATTGGGTTCATCTCTCCACTAATCATAACAGAATGAACCGGCCAGAACATAACCCAGCAGACAGTATGTCTTATTCCGTCAAGCAACATTCGGATGACAAGGAACTATGGTGGCAGTCGGCTATCGCTGACAGTAAGAGTGGAAAACTTCCGTTTCCTCCCCAGGGTGAGTCGACCTTGAGACGGTACGCCCAGGTCGTGGAAGGGAAGAGATTTTTCTTGCCAGAGATCCTGGTCAACCATTACTTTGTCGCCGGTCTCCTACCCCTCCTCCTCAGGCTGAACGGGCGAGACTGGTCCACCGTCCTTTCCGAGAATTGGTGGATCGTTTGTGTAGAAAGGAGCCGCAGACTCCCTCCATGTCATCATCGCTGGCCATGCTGCCCGTGATCCCGGAGGGTCACGTCCTCGCCGTGCCTACGCTGGGGGACCAGACTTATTCCACCTTGACTCCCGAGGCGCCATCCGCAGCTACTAGTCTTCGTGGAAAACGAGGAAGACGGCTGTCGTGGGAGTCGGCGTCAGAGTCCTCCTCCAGAGAGTCTGCTGTACCTGCGGTGGTTCCCGCTGAACTTCCCCCAACTGGTCGCAAGTCCGGCTATGGCCTCTGCCCTGCGGCCAAGGAGAAAGAGGAGGAAGGGAGCTTTCAGTCCTCCATCTCAGCCCCCTTCTGAGTCCGCGATGGCTTCTCTAACTGCCGCTGCAACTGAGAGGGCTGATTCCAAGTGTGCTGCAGAGAGTGCTGTACCTGAGTCTGCAGTCGTGAGCACTGTTCCTGAGTTAGCTGCAGAGAAAGCTGCGGCCGATTTAGCTGCGGAAGCAGTTCTGCAGTCAGTATCAGCTCATCAAGAAATGCCAGTCGTCGTTGCTGCCAAGACCTTATCTGATTATCTATTGAGTCTTGTCAAGATCCTTGAAATTCCTGTCACATCTTCTAGTCCTGTACCCACTGCATCAGAGAGCGCAGTTTCGAAACCAGTTGCTTAGCACCGTACCCGAGTCAGCTACAGAAAGCGCCGTTCCTGAGTCAGCTACAGAAAGCGCCGTTCCTGAGTCAGCTACAGAAAGCGCCGTTCCTGAGTCAGCTACAGAAAGCGCCGTTCCTAAGTCAGCTACAGACGGCTCTGTTTCCGAGGCGCAGATGTGGAGCGTTGGTTCCGAGCAATCATTGGGGAGCCCAGTTCCTGTTTCAGCTCCACAGCTGCCTATTACCCCTCCTCTCATGTATCCTGTTTTCTTACCAGTTGTTACCCCCGTCAAGAGTCATGTTCAGTCGTCCACTGTACACCCTGTCACTGTCCAACCCCGGACTGTTTCGCCCAAGCCCAATTTTCATACTACGCCACCCAAACCTGCCTGGACCCGTCACCCGCAGCCCACACCCTCATCCCGAAGACCCAAGACCCCTGACCCACCTGCTCACCATGGACTTCCTCCTAAGAACTTTGTTGTGCCTCTGCCTCCCCTTCCTTGTTTTGTTTCTAATGTCACCCCAACCCTGTTATTGTTTATTCATGTTTGCCGTTGCTGTTACTCGTCATGTTTTATTGGTTTGGGTCTGTGTCACAGTCTGTCATGTCCCATGTTTGATGTTCCTTTGAGGAGCGTCTGGAAGCCGCTCCTTAAGGGAGGGGTTCTGTCATGATTCTGCCATCTAGTTCTTTTATTCTTGAGGCAGGATCATGACGGACCCATGTTTTGTGCAAGCACATGGCCTTTTGTTTGGGCCATGTGCTTGTGTTGTCTCATTCTCTTGCCCCGCCCCCTTGTTATCCTCGTTTTGTCATTATTGCTTTACCTGTGTCACCTGTTTTATCATTAGTCTCTCTATTTAATCCCCTTGTGTTTGCTGTCTTGTGCCGGTTCATTGTGATTCTCAGTGTGTATCCTGTGATACAATACCTGTGTGTAGACCTTCCCGTGAGTACCTTGTGAAGAACTCTGTCTTGTAAAATCCTGATCTTGTTGTTAGTTATTTGTCTAGTTATCTGTCAAGTCATAGTCTTGTGGTGTTAGTCTTTGTTTTTACCCACCAGCCTTGTTTTGCCCCATCGTGGGTTTTGCTTTCCCTGTTTTGTCTGAATAAAACTGTTAATTGCATACTGTCTGCGATTGGGTTCATCTCTCCAATAATCATAACAACCAGTCTACTAAACCTCTACTAACACTCTTGCCACTGTTGCCTTTGGCTTGCTCAGTTGGGGATATTCAAATTAATTAACCAAGCATTAATACCATTGATCAGCCGTACCAAACGTGGATGTTTTTTCCACTAAGAAACAAACATTATGTTATTTCATTGATACTGTGAAGCTGCTTTGATAAAATTTATATTGTGAAGAGCGCTATATAAATATACTTGACTTGACTCTAATGAGAGTTAGTAGACATGTAGGTGCAAGATTACTTAGTCAACAGAATGTGTTAAAGGGACCATCCAAATGAAGTGAAACAAAAAAAGTTATTAATTTCTGGAGAAAACAGATGTCATCGTCCAGCTCTGTTCAGTTCTCATATAATGCAGGCAATGTAGGCAGACCAATGATATTGTTGAATATTAAGTGTACCCAACTAAGCAAGCCAAAAGCCCAAGGTGACAAAGGAACAGTGGCAAGGAAACAAAACTCCATCAGGTAACCGAATGGGGAAAAAAAAACAAAAAACTTGGGAGAAACCAGGCTCAGTCGGGGGCCAGTTCTCCTCTGGCCAACGAACGAACAGTGTATGGTTATGATTCAGACAGCATTACAGGCCAGAAGACAGATTGGATTGGAACAATCAGAATACTATCCAGTTCCATCTGGTTGAAGATCAGAGTCGTCACGCTGGTATGGAGACGCGTTTGTTGAGGATCAGTGCTGATGGCTGTCGTGTCGATGAAGCCTTCACAGGGGACAGTCTAGTTGACGACAATCTCTGCTGACACTTCAGGGATGCGTTGTGGTCGTGTCTAGGCACAGGTCCATCATCTGATCTGGATACGGCCCAGATCCGGCTGACTACATCATGCGTTGTGATCGTGTCTAGGCGCAGGTCCACCATCTGAACTAGATACGGGCCCAGATCCAGCTGACTACATCATGCGTTGTGGTCGTGTCTAGGCACAGGTCAACCATCTGAACTTGATACGGCCCAGATCCAGCTGACTACATCATGCATTGTGGTCGTGTTTAGGCGCAGGTCCATCATCTGATCTGGATCCGGCCCAGATCCGGCTGACTACATCATGCGTTTTGGTCGTGTCTAGGCGCAGCTCCACCATCTGAACTAGATATGGCCCAGATCCAGCTGACTACATCATGCGTTGTGGTCGTGTTTAGGCGCAGGTCCATCATCTGATCTGGATCCGGCCCAGATCCGGCTGACTACATCAGGCGTTTTGGTCGTGTCTAGGCACAGATCCACCATCTGATCTAGATACGGCCCGGATCCGGCCGACTACATGATGGGTTGTGGTCGTGTCTAGGAGCGGGGGGGGGGGGGGGGGGGGGGGGGTGTTATGTCATGATACCAGTTAAGTGTCATCTGTTTTGTATGGACTTTTATGTTGAAATGCACTCTCTATTCTCATTGTTTCTGTGTCCCCTTCTTTGCAATAGCTCCATGGTTTGCTCCCATGATAACCCTTGCTCTCATGGTTACCCTGTTCAGTTTAAACTGGTTGTTCAGTTTGTCAGTCATTTTCGTTGTATGTTTGTGTGAAGCTGTTGTGGTCCCAGTATTTGGATGTTGTTCCTAGCCTGGATGCCAGCCCGAACCCCACCAACAAAATTTTTTGTTCGGGAAGTTCGGTCTGGACTTGATCCGTTGAGGAGTAATTATGCTCGGCTCCGAAATCGCCTGGCCAATCAAGTTGGCAGGGCAGGCTTTATACGATGATGGACAAATGATCTACAGTTACATAATCATCCACGTCACCAAAGAGCGCATGGGTTGAACTTGTTTACAACATAGATGACTGCAGCTGGAGAATTGAGATGTTTAGATTCCGCTATCGCGTCTGTTGTAAAAGAAATTGACAGCGCATTAATTTTAAAAGACGAACAGCAAAAGTTTAATTTATCAGCTGGCCCCGATGGTAGCTAAAAAGATGGGATGCAATGAAAACCCTGTGGTCATTGTGGTTTCTCCTTTGGTCGCACTCATGGAGGACCAAGTAAAATAAGCAACCGAAATTGGAAGGGGTAGGCTCCCAATCTCTTTTCCCTGATGCCTCAGATGAACACGTTTCTTCAGCCTGGTCTCTTCATCGGTCAAGTCGCGTTGCAACCGTGTTATTAAGTTGTAACAGGGCCGACAAATGCGAGAAGTTTGTTTGCTTTATTGTCGAGATCTAATCTTAAATGGAGAACTTGTTCGTATACATTCACCTTTACTATTTCTCTCAAAAATGCAATTCGTGCTTGTAAGTACTCCGTGAATCCTTAAATTCTTTTTACAACACTGGCAAAGATCGTTTACACTCATTATTTTACTACTTCTTCCAGCGTGTCTGCAGTTGAGTTCTGTTGACAACTATGCGTCGCTCAACATGCGTCACTTACTGCGTTGCCCTGATTGGTTGTAGGTCTATCTAATTGAGTGCAGAGGGGTTTTTTTTCCCCTGGTTCGGTTGAAACGCCCCATAATCAAAGCCCTATGGAGCGGTATCAGACTCACATTCTGACTAGAATATGAGTATGACGAAGTCAGGCTATGCTGTTCCTGTTTCTGGTCTGGAATTTTAGTGTGGTTTATCTTTGTTTGTGTTTGTAAAAAAAAAAAAAAATTCTGCAATTAGATTCTTTCTGCCCCTCATCCCTTTGTACATACACAACCATCCCGTGATATTGATGTCTCGATGGCTGGTAATTGTTTTGACAATAATGAACAATTTACAGAGATGTTTAATCAGTTGGTAAAAAGGTCTTCTTCTTATGGAATAAATAGGGCTTTATGTAGCCCAACTTTATAACATAATTGTTAATTAATATTTTGTAGCAATTTTTTTGTGGAAATAAAATATAAGTACAAAACTAATAATTAAACTAATAAAATCTGTTTAATTCCTCATCCTCTTTTTAATTCAAATTCCAAATATTTAATTGAAAGGAAGTATTTCTTAAACTAAGAATTTTGCCCAATCCTAATAATAATGCTAAAAATACTGTATATACTGTACATGGGTGCTTTATATGGGTGTCAAATCTTAGGGCATCCCTCCACCACCTCGATTTCATTTTTATTTGTGTAATTAAAGGAGGGAAACTTGTGCTTGAACCTCCCTAATACAAACTTCACATGTGTCACTCTCAAGTATAGAGAACCAATAAACCAATAAATTATTACATAAAACCCTCACAAGGGCATTGTGAAGGTTAATTAGAAAAAGCACTCACTAAACTCATGTTTGTGACAACTAGATTTCAGCCTGGTCGAAGGACTGTAAAATACTACTTCTGACTTCTGCTGACTAATGGAATAAGTGCTTGGACATAAGTAGATAGTGAATTCATTGTGAAACTCAGCTGTACATGCACCTATACAAGATCATTAAAAATATTTCACTTCATCAGTCAATCTTAGAAACGTATTGTCTATGTGAATGGATGGATGCCATTGTATACCAGCCCATCACAAACCTCAGCACTCAGCAGTTAATCGTTTTTATAATCATGTAAAAAATGTAGATTCTTGAATGGGAAAAATCTCACAATTAAATTATTACCATGCTTGTTCAATCTCATTTTATTTTACAACTAACTAAGAAGTGCAGTTTTGTTGTGTTTGCTTAATTATTTTACTGACATAAACTTGATCTGCACTGTAACATCCATAGAGACTCATGTGCCTACAGAAGTAAGATGGGGCACTCTGACACAAATAATTTTCAATGAGAGCGGTAGGTGGAATTTAGTGTGTGTCTGAGAGCTGAAATGCTGCCTACAGATATTGTCTCTCCAGAACCCGCAGCTTAATTAGGCTGGCCCAATAATGGTGATTTTTGTATAAGTTGGTACATTTACATTGAATAATTTAGCTTCGACAGCTGGCTCAATTAAAAAAAAAAAAAAAAAATATCCCCCATATGACATATCCTCGGAACACACGGCCCACTTTATTAGGTACCTTGCTAGTACCAGGTTGTAGGGCTGTCAAATTAAGTCAATATTAGATAGACAGATAGATAGAAAAATATTTATTTTATAAAAAAAATAGTTTTTCTTGGTGCCATATGATCGGCATAAAAATGTTTGCTGTAGAAAAAAAAATACTAAAAGATCTAATTTTCTCACACACTATACATCATATTTTGCAGTTGTTTTATTGTCACAGGCCAGTAAATTTAAGCTGTTTCCTAGAAACAGTCAACTGTCATCTGAATAAATTTTTTGATACCTCACAATTTGCGCACAAAGACATTTGGATTGAACAAATCACAGGAAATTATCTGAGAAAAAAAGCTGTCAACCCTTATTCCAGCAATTTCTGCAGAACAAACTGAGATGTAAGAGGCAATACAATTGGATGTAAATTACAGGCATGGGACACTAGCTTTATTGATGAGATATGGATGAAAGGCCACATGCACGCTGTCAGCAATTGAAAACGTTCCTCAAACTCAAGTTCCTGTCACAACCACTGTCATTGACTCTCAAAAGAACCCATGTATAAAATGATGATTTCTCACAGGTGAATAATTTATCTTTGCCTCAGTGTGTCAGTCAAAGCTCAAACCATATGGGAACACATGAGATTTTAATTAAATAAAATGACAGTGAATTAATAGGAAACCTGCTTTCAAGGATTTGTTTTTCTTCCTAAGTGCTCACAGATTGCATGATGTTATTCCCCATGAACTTTAGTTATGATTAGTCCATTGCATATAATGAAATGCAAATTGCTGAAGGTGATAATGCATGTAAGTAGCAATAATGGGCTTTGGGTGTTATTACCATTACATGTATCACCGCTCACTCACCTAGGTTAGAGAGGCTTGTATTCAACATGAGCAAATCTATAAATTAAAATGCTAACCCTTTACGCATGATATACACTCACCTAAAGGATTATAAGGAACACCATACTAATACTGTGTTTGACCCCCTTTCACCTTCAGAACTGCCTTAATTCTACGTGGCATTGATTCAACAAGATGCTGAAAGCATTCTTTAGAAATGTTGGCCCATATTGATAGGATAGCATCTTGCAGTTGATGGAGATTTGTAGTGCACATCCAGGGCACGAAGCTCCCGTTCCACCACATCCCAAAGATGCTCTATTGGGTTGAGATCTGGTGACTGTGGGGGCCATTTTAGTACAGTAAACTCATTGTCATGTTCAAGAAACCAAAAACCAATGGTACTTAAACAATGCCCAATTGGCACTAAGGGGCCTAAAGTGTGCCAAGAAAACATCCTCCACACCATTACACCACCACCACCAGCCTGCACAGTGGAAACAAGGCATGATGGATCCATGTTCTCATTCTGTTTGTTGCATACCTCGGTTGTAACGAGTGGTTATTTCAGTCAAAGTTGCTCTTCTATCAGCTTGAATCAGTCGGCCCATTCTCCTCTGACCTCTAGCATCAACAAGGCATTTTCGCCCACAGGACTGCCTCATACTGGATGTTTTTCCCTTTTCACACCATTCTTTGTAAACCCTAGAAATGGTTGTGCTTGAAAATCCCAGTAACTGAGCAGATTGTGAAATACTCAGACCGGCCCGTCTGGCACCAACAACCATGCCACGCTCAAAATTGCTTAAATCACCTTTCTTTCCCATTCTGACATTCAGTTTGGAGTTCAGGAGATTGTCTTGACCAGGAGCACACCCCTAAATGCATTGAAGCAAGTGCCATTTGATTGGTTGATTAGATAATTGCATTAATGAGAAATTGAGCAGGTGTTCCTAATAATCCTTTAGATGAGTGTATATGTCAACTTTTTTATCTGGCTTAGTTAGATTTGTCTCAGAAATACTTTTGCAAAATATATTTAGTGTCTTTCACGTTTCTCACACACACTTTAGGGACAGAATTTTGTTCATACGCATGAATATGCACAAAATATTTTTTTAATCTGAAACTGAAACTTTATTCAAGTAAAATCCATACATTTGGATTAAAAACATTCCAGTAATTTTTTTATTATAAAATTCATTTGTATGTTCCAAATATTTGGACTGTTTTTGAGCAATCAGTTAATGCTAGTAAAAAATCAAATAATGATATATTCTAATACAATCTTTCATGAATAATGAATATTTTTCATTGCATCAGTGTTGTTTTCTGTTGTTGAGAAATGAAAAATTGACAGAAAATGTAATTGATAATGTAACAATGACACCTTAAAAAAAGGAATGTGACCATTTTGTTTCAGTGTAATTATGCATTTAAGTACTGAGTAGTAAAAGTTAACTACATGTACAGTACTTACTATAGGGTTAGGGTAGGATTAGGTGGAAATTCAGTTTGCGTACCTACCCCGAAGTGATAAGATAAAATAAAATAAAATTCTGTATCAACATGTATAGGCAAGACAAGTAGTTTGTTTAGGCATGGTTTGTAGGGAATTACAAACCTGCGCACATATATTCAAACGCACATAACTATAGAATCAATTCTTAATGTGCACGTGAACGCCATCAGCGTTTATCACAGGTTCGCGTTTAAAGTCTGTTAAGAGAGAACGGCGTCGTCTTAGCGGCCCCTAATTTAATAACAAATGATCATTTCGACGGAAGTAAATCAAAATTAACTTTAGCTGAAAATAACATTATTCAAGAACCGCTATAAAGCCAAAACAATCTCTGTTTCCTTAAATTATGTGTTTATCTCTGTTAGGCTGCTTTACAGCTTTACATTGTTAAAAGCGCTATATAAATGAAGATGACTTGACTGACTTAGGATTTGGATAAGGGGTTTGTTGCATGTAATTGTGCATAAGTTCTGTTATTACTACGGTAAGTATATGTGACATTTGTAACAAGGAAACTGTAAAATAAAATGTTTGATTTAGGGTTAGTTACTTGTAATTATGCATAGTTTACTGTTATTATAGAAAGTACACTGTAAAACCCCAAAAGTTAAGCTAACTCATTTCATTTGAGGAAACAGATTACCTCAATTCATTTAAGTTTATAAAAAACAATAGTTATGAGTACTCTGAACATCTCGGTTACGTATGTAACCCTCGTTCCCTGAGTAGGGAACGGACACGTTACGTCGGATGACGACGAATGGGGTTGATTCCATTCGTCGTCATCCGACGTAACTCGGAGTGACAACGAAAGGGAACTTATTTTATTTGAGTTTACTAAAACAATAATATTTCTTAATACACAATTAAACTTTACACTGCATTTAATACTGTATATAGCTGAAACTTCACTTTATTGAGTAAAAACAGTGAAATGACAAACTTTAAATGAACTCAGAGCACTTGCAGTTAGTGCTAGCTCACAATATCACACACAAAGTCCAATCCAATGAGTTAAGCTAACTCATTACATTTGAGGAAACTTATTACCTCAATTCATTTAAGTTTATAACAAACAATAGTTATGAGTACTCTGAAATTATTTCAGTTGAGTTCACTAAAAGTAGATATTGCAGTCAAGAAATTAAGCGATTAATTAAGTGATTAATGAGGTGATTGTTGAGCATTAGTGATGAACACCTGCTGTTAACATGCAGGATCACTGAAGGAAAGAGAAACACAAGAACTACAACTGACTTCCAACCACAACCTTAGATGAAATCACTGAAGATAAAATATGTTTAAATCTCTGAAGATCTCAGAGGAGGATTGAACAACTCCACAAACAGCATTACCAGCTTCACTTATTAACCAGTTTGAGTTATGAGTTATTGAGTTATTTGAGTCATGCGTCTACAGAAGGTGTTATTGTGAATGAACAGAGGTTTAGATGAAGATGATTTATTGGGTTTCATTTAAAGACACCATGATAGTGGTCAGTGTTTGCTTTAGTTGGGCTCTTAACCCTTGACTTTATAACACCAGTTTTTCCTCTGGCTGCTGCAACTGAGTGTTTATATAACACACTTGTTATGGCACAAAAGCCAAAAGAAAATGTGAGCATGTGGTTGTGTTTTGATGATGATTTATGGAAAGATGAATTATCATTTGGTGTCTTGATTTTCTGGTCTTTTCTAGAGAATAATCTCTGATTAAACAGGTGATATATAACTTGTATTATTCATTATAAAAGAACTGTGATTCTGCTGTAAGGCCCAGTGTTGTTACAATCAGATTTTAAAAACCTCTATGGTATCAAGCTGACTTACACAGACATCAAGAATCAGCACATGAATCTCAACAATGGTGACCATTAAAAAATTATTCATGCTGCAATGCATGCTGGGAGCCATGGATAAGGTTTGTATTATGGTAGTACCCAGAATGCTTTGCAGTATGAATAGTTTTTTTAATGATCACCATTGTTGAGATTCATATGCTGATTCATGATATCTGTGTTAGTTTTGGTAATGAATTACATTTTTCTGTAAAATCCTTTATATTATCTGGTAGTCATAACATTGCTAGTTTTTATACAGTAGATTTTCAGTTTCAAATCAAACTAATAATTTATTACCCTTCTATTCAGAGACTAGACTCTGAATGAGATCAGTGAACCAAGTCATTAACTAATGATTGTCATCATCAAACCTTGTCCACCATTCCCAATCATACTTTTCCTTGAATTTTGTGCCATAAAAAATGTTTGATAAACACTCAATTACAGCAGTCAAAGAAAAACTTGTACTCTAAAGTCAAGGGTCAAGAGCCCAACTAAAGCAAGCGCTGATCTCCATCATGGTGACCTTAAACCTGGTAGTTCTTGTGTTTCTCTTTCCTTCAGTGATTCTGCTTGTTAACAGCAGGTGTTCATCACTAATGATCAATCATCACTTAATTGATCACTTAACTACAATTATTATTCAATTATCATTCTGGGATCTGAAATGTTCTATAACTCATTCAGTTTGAGTTCTTTTTCAGTCATTCAAGCCACTTCAAGTTTTTCAGTATTATTTGAGTGCAGTGGACTCAATTTAATTGAGTAAATATATTGTTAGGTTTTACAGTGATAGCAACGTGTAACTATCACCTATAAAATAAAGTGATACCTACATATCTAACAAAAAGACTATTTAACAAACTATGACAAAATATACTTTAGAAATCTATGACAATATGATTATGTATGCTACTCACAGCCAGAAGGGGGGGGGGGGGGATATGTTGGACACTCATGCATACTCATGGCTTGCTAATGACAACTGGTGTAGACAATCTGCCAGGTACAATTTATACTAATACAAGGATAATATGTTCCCCAGGCATGAATAATATACATGCACACATACTGCACTTCACTGCAAATCATAGGTTTAACCTCAGCATACAATCCACAAGGTGCTAAGTAATCTGAATTCCAGAGGAGGCTAATTACAAGCTGCTTTTGCCAATCAGAGTGAATGTAACCTTATGTAAGGGAAGCTTGAGAGAGCCTCTTCCTGAGCTTACAAACATCTATTACATGGTCATACTTCGAACTCCAGTAACATTAGCTGTAGCTCATAGCTGATTAAATCCAATCAAAAATCACATAATGAAAATCCTTGTAGAGTTTTTCAGTGGAGAATTACCAGCAGGAGCGCTCGTTTCCTTTTCTCTTTGCACACAACACTTTTTTTCTCTCCTTTTCTCCCCTATAGATTGGAGTGTTAGTCCTCAGGCTGTAAACACATGTGGATTTGTATCTGTGTGCGAGAAGCCTGCACCCAAGGCAATGAGCTGGCCAGAATGTAACCTCCACACAGCTGCAGCAGGGCTGATAATGTCCAAACCGGTCCGTCCAATGTCTCTGTAGGCCCACTAACACATCCAGCACCTGAGGCCAAACTCTTAGTTCTGTCATGTCCTACACTGTGCTGTCTCAAAGTACTGCTGAATCACACCAATGCAGGCCCTGTTGGTGATGCAACCCAGACTAGTGAGGAACCATATACAAGTACAATCGCTTTTTAATTAGAAATTATATCTACACATACCCAGCTTCTTCTGACAAGCAGCACGTGTCTCCAGACCCCCGTGTTCTGACACGTGTAGACGTTGTGGTACACGTAATAGTATAAAACAAGTGATTTAGGATAGTGATATTTGTAGCGGCCCGTGTTTTCTCAGCATTTTACTGTCACATTATGATGAGCAGCATAATGGATATAGCACATTCTTTCATTCTGCCGCTATGCAAACTTACAACTTGTACAACAAGTAACCCTCATGAATCAAACAATTATCGTTGAATTCCCTTTGACAGCGGTCACACCATGACACTTCATATTGGAATGAGATCAATCATCTAAGAAGAGTTCCTGCTCATATTAAAAGAGATATGTGGGATTTTTCCAGGACATCAATCCAATTATTGTAAGTTATATAGTCAAATTCAAGACTAAATTGTTGTTTGAAGACATTTGTTGATGTTGTATAAGGATCAGAACATTAGCCGCTAGTACACAGACATACAGAATTGGGGATTACTTTAAATGCTGTCAAAAATGTCAAGTTGATAGTTTAGAAAGCATGTGTAAACAGCTGCTAGATCATAACTCTATGGTTATGATCAGCGTAAAATATGCAAAAAAACAGTGATTGAGATGTCAAAGCAAGAGTCAACACAGAGAATGTATGACAGAACTGAATAAAGATGTAAATATTAACAGTACAAGTAGCATGCAACATTTATATTCATCATAGTCATTTAATTTCTCCAGAGAAGTTACGAATGAAAAGATTTTTCCTGAGTCTGTTAACCATTTACCATTTTTAGATTTGATGCTAAAAATTACATTTAGGCCAAACTTAACATATGCTGATGAGCCAAAACATTATGAGCAGTCACAGGTGAAGCGAATACCGTTGATCATCTCCTAATAAGGCCACATATTATAGTCTGAGGAGGTTAGATGCAAAAAAATGGTTCTCGTAATCAATGTGTTGGATGCAGGAGAAAAGGCAGGAATAAAGATCTGAGTGACTTTCACAGGGGCCAATTTGTTATGGCAAGGCGACTGGGTCAGAGTATCTCTGAAATGGCAAGGCTTGTGGGTTGATCCCGGTCAGCAGTGAGAATCTACCAATAGTGGTCCGAGGAGGAACAAACCACAAACCGGCAACAGGGTGTTTGGCACTTAATGCTCATTGATGCATAAGGGCAACGAAGGCTATCCTGTCCGGTCCGAGCCAACAGAAGGACACTGTGGCACAAGTCACAATATTTTTTCATAATGGTTATGGGAAAAAATTGTCACAAAGCATTGTATTCTGCTGTATTCTGTCTATTTGGCACGTGTAACATTCCTAAGTAATGTTAAAAACCAGGTACACCCCTTCATGACAATGCTCTATTCTTGGTCCAATTCTGTTTTCACTTTATATGTTACCTTTAGGTTCTATTTATCAAAGGCATGAAGTATATTTTCACTGTTATGCTGACAACACTTATGTATGTGTACGAAAACAGGACTGGAGGTCAATTGAGCCATTACTAAACTGTTTACATTAAGGATGTCAATGTTTTTTTTTTTTTAATGAAAGCAAAACTGAGATAATCTGGTTCGGGACCTCTGTTTCCCAAAATATGTCTGATATGGGAAATGTAGCTCCCCTCTGCAAATCAGTGGTTAAGAATCGTGGGATACAGTTTGTTGATCTGCCTAACGTGGGTCTGAAGAACTCTCCTCGTGTGTTTGCAATTTGCATAATGATGCATTTAAAATTGAATGACCAAACGTATAATTTCAAAAGTTCACAACACTGTTGCAGATTAAATATAATGTGGTTAACATTGAATAAATATATTTTGTCAGGTTAGATACTGACAATTATTCCCTTTAACTAAACGTCGGACTACCACGCCCGCCATGTTTGTAGATTAATGTTTGCAGTGCTAATCAAATTCTCATCCAATGTACACTGGCTTGTGGGCAATATTAGCCATTAGAGTGTGCACAGATCTGCACTTCGGATTCTAACCAGAACAAGTAGCCCATTCGGGTATCTTTGGAATACTCATTTCAACATACTACGATTTGACACACATTCATTTTAATTTCGAATACTATTTAGGATGGTAGTATGTGAATTGGGACACAGCGAGAGTTTAGCTCTAGATCTAATTAAACACATCTGAACCAGTTAATCAATGTCTTCTGGATTACTAGAAACTTCCAAGCAATTCTGCTAAAGTCTGCAGGAACATGGCACTTGAGGAGCAGGATTGGATACCCCTGGAGCATCCCCTTGTCAAAAGGTATTTAATAGGTATACGGTGTAACAGTTAAGATTGTAAAAGACCACAAAGCATGTTAAATATTTCACTTTGTAAACTATTTAAAATTAGAAAACCAACTGTAGGAGTGAACTCGTCTGGTCATTGGACAAACTTGCCCACACTTGTCACACTTGTTCAAAGATCTAGAAAGAAATGCCATTGTGAGGACGGGGATGAGACATTAATTTTGTTGATTAAAGATTACAAGGGTATATGTAAAATAAATAAATAAATAATAAATAAAAATATAATAAATACTACAATATTCCATAAAAAAGGACAATCAATTTTGATTTCATGGGGATTTAAAAAAAAGAAAAACTAGAAAAAAAACAACTGGAAAGAGTGGCGTATACACTTCTTAATGTATGAGAAACATTCAATGGTGAAACATTCACTGCGAATGTTTCAATCATGGTGAACATAAGTAAGCTTGTCACTCATAATCATGACAATCAATATACATACAAGCAAAAGCAACTGCAGTCTAAACAGAAATAAAACTCAGAATTGGACAGATATAGTTTAAATAGTCTAAAAATCTTTTTTGAACATGATAGCCAGCCACTAGAGGGCACTCCTCCCTGGTCTTTTGTCATTCCATCATGAACTACATTTCTGTAAACCTTTGCCTGGACTCATTATCATGTGATTACATCCACCAGTGTGTCATTAGCTTGTTAATGTGTGTGTATATAAGCCCTGTGTTTTCTCTCGCTCTTTGTGAAGTCTTGCTAGTGTCACACTGCATAGCTGAGTGTGCTCTCTTTTTTGCCTTGTCATGGTCTTGAACCCATTTCCTTGTTTCCTGGACTCTGTCATTATTTGCCTTGATATTAAGCCTCTTGATATTAAGCCTGTCTGTTACATGAATCATGATTTTGTATTACCCCAATAAAACTGCATTTGCATCTTCAGAGCAGTTTGTGACATTCACTGATTTAGAGCTTGTATTTCAATTGCCTGTTAGAAGCAGCAATACATAGATGAGAGTTCTTCCATCTGCTTAAACATACATCTGTTAAGATATAAAAAGCTATAAGATATATAAAACTGAAGAGAAGCCACATTTGCCTCTCAAGAAGAAGGAAAGAGAGAAAGAAAACAAGAGAACCCACACAGTTTGTCTACTTGGGTCTCCGAGCACAAACATCAACAGCAGCCAGCTGACCTCTTTAATCAAAATACGTATGTATTATCACATATCTCTCACACATCTAACACAGGGTTCTGAGTGAATTCAACAATTACTGTGAACTTAACATAAACAGCTAGCACATACTATGCTAGAAAAAGAAGTTGCATGCAAACGTATATAAAACAGTCAAACAACTCCAAAAGAACTAATGACAAGATTTTTCCCTGGGTTTGGCAAATAGTCTTATTTTGTGACTATGATATATGTCATTCAGATCATCTTATCCCAAAAGTTAACAGCAGTCCTGAGCTCATAACATATCTTCAGGACTTCCACTGCAACTTCTTTCATAATGAATTATTCATCTGTGAAAAGCAAGAGAAAGGACTAGTCATCTAATTTAAAGCAGATTAATTGATTTTACTCTCACTGCATCATACAGTCAGAAGAAGATCACTTTGTTAAATCGGGAATTCAACACCATTAGCTAGTTTGATTTATTAGTGTGCTCTCTGCAACAAGGGAGGACTCTGCAGTATTTGTCTAGAGAGTCCAGATGTATGTAAATTAGTTAAATAAATACATAAAATACCCAAGGAAAGCTATTTTTGCCTTTAGCTGCAGGAATCTTGAGCTGTTATTCATGCATGCGCTTTGTGTTGTCTTCATCTGTGAAAGAACGACACTAGCGATAATGATGCAATGGTAAAGTGAATGCTAATGTATTATAGTAGCAACAGAAGCTTTCACTACTAAACTGGACAGGCCACTTAAAAATAAATTTCTACAAAGTGACAACTATTGAGTGCAGAAAAAGAGCCAGAGAAAGACAGAGAGATTGAACAAAAGATTGTGAATTTTCCTTTGACTCTTACTGTTGGAGAACATCATTCACCTTGTGGGATGGCTTGAAAACAAATTTTTATCCAAAGTAAATACACCAGAGCATAAAATATGCTGTCACAGTCAGGCTCACCCAATGTTCTTAGACACACACTCATCTTATTTCACAAGTTCACATAAGTTATCATGCTCTAAATTCCACCCAACCGTCTCATTGAAAATGAATTGTTTCCTAGGAGGCAACTTATTCCAAAAATCTCCTCATACTTCCCTCCCATACAGTCTCCTTATCTTCAAGATGTTGAAATTGTTGGGTGATGGTCGTAATGTTGTTGAAAAACAGTACAGGTTAAGTAAAAAAGTCTGTTAACTTATAAGACAAACACAATCAAATATTTTTGCACTTATTAGTTTATTTCAGAGGTTCCCAACTCTGCTAATTCCACCGCTCTGCTAATTTGTAATGAACTGGTGATCCGAATCAGGTGTGTTAAATAAAGACATACAAAATATGAAGAGTGGTGGGTCCCAAGGAGTTGAGAACTACTGGTTTATCATAAATAGGCTAAATGCAACCAAATGAGATTATGCATATATGCATAATATATATATATGTATATATATATATATATATATATATATATATATATATATATATATATATATATATATATATATATATATGGCAGAAAGTATTTTTAGTGGGTATCCACTATAAATTTAGATTGGGCAACAACATTCCAAGTAAACTAAAACCATGAAAAAAGTGTACGAAGAACAGAAATATATTTAATCTTTGCATCTGCTGCATCTCTCAAAATGTTTTCATTTGGCATTTCAAACTGGCCCACTTTTACGAAACTGGTTACGAGACATACAACAACTAAATCCATTTGCACTATTTTTCTTAATCTATTTTGGAGACATTGTTGAGTACTGATGCAAAAAATAATCCAAAGCTATTCAACCACTGTGATATGTCATATGGACCACTTTTATGGTGCTTTTATGGTGTTGTCGTTATGCGTTTTTCATGGCTTGATTGATGCCAAAAGAGATGTTAAAAAGAAGATTTTGGGGTGAACTTTTCCTTTAGGGATCTTGGCTGGCATCCAGAACTGAAAAGTTATTGAAATCCCCTACCAGAATTGTGCCCTTGCACAAGGAACATAACCCCAGGTGGACTATAAGCAGCTGCTAAATGTCAAACAACCTAACCTTAATCAAATACTGAAATGTTAAGGACAAATGCAAAAAGGTTTAGCAGAAAAACTGATTAAAAAAAAAAAACAATGACAGTGGACAGTCTCACTCACCTGTTTAATGGCATGCAGCAGCTTACAATAGCAGAAAATAATGACCAGGAAGGGGATAATCAGGCAAAAAACAAAGAGGCAGATGATGTAAGAAATGTTATTGGCGGTCTTGGTTGTCCAGTCTACAGAGCAGGTGGTTCCAGGGCCTTCTGGGCCATAGCGGCTCCAACCAAATAAAGGGGGAAGAGTCCAGATTAAAGAGTAAACCCAGGACGTCACCACCCCACAGGCCACCTTCCTGTAGTTGGTGGCATCAGCTTCTGTGGAGCCCATCATTGTGCAGTAGCGTTCATATGATAGCACGGCCAGGGAGATAAGCGACACAATGCCTGCAGAAAAAAATATAAAGATATTTCAATAATGTTATAATTTGATTTAGGTTTAAATAGTCGAATGTGACATTCCATTACCAACAGAGTGCTGCACATTAAGTTCAATTTTGAGTATTTTTCAGCAGGCATAGACATTCAGAAGAGCAGAACTCGTGTCGTACCATTAATTCAAGACCAGCACTGACTGATAAACAGCTCAAAAAGTATTTTAGCAGTGTTCAGTTGAGTTGCCTGATAAGTAAGGCTTTGGTTCTTTATAGTTTGTTCTACAATTTTAGGTGAGAGCAATCTACAAGCCAGTTCTTAAACCTGAAGTGTGTAATTTTTGTTTGCATTACAAAACTGTATGACATTTAAAAAGTTTTCCCAAGCCCTCTCCATGTTTTCTGTCTTCCACTGGTGTTTTGAGAGCACCACAGAGCTAAAGCATTTACTTGTCAAGGGAATCAATTCAAGTCTCTTAGATTCAAATTTACCTCTTACTGATTTTCTATTATCATTGAAGTGGACTGAAGTAATGTTGTAATTTTAACCATGACGCCTGTAAACTGGCATGACAAAAGTCTTGGGATTAACTGCACCACTTTGACCATTTTCTGCACCACTGCACCACTTTGACATGATTAATGAATATGAAAGTGCACGTAACTAATGCGTTTGGTTCTGAAATCAGATTATTATTATTTAAAGCTCCAAGCTTTTGTTCATGAGATGTTTGAGCTTCCGCTTACCTCATTTGTTGAGCTCTATGTATGTTGATCAGTGTTTATATGTGTATACAAGTTTACATTACTCCTATTTATAATATAAAGCAATCATGTCTCTTCAGAAGACTCAGATAAAACTGCTTTTACAGTGTCTTTATGTATTTTATTTAAGCTTGAAAATGTTATTTGAGTGGACTTTCAATGGATGTGTTAGCCAGGTGCAGAGAGGCAGATGGTGATCAGGAACAAAGTTCAAATGCAGGATTTAATAACAGTCCAACAGGTAATTCATACACGAATGCAAATGAAACCAGACAAACACATAGTGGAGGTGAGGAACTTAAAAACGCATGGTAATAACCTAAATGACGAACAGCTGTGATGATGATTAGTGTTCATAGGAACTGATGAGTTTTGGGAAACTCAAACAAACGAACACATGAGACTAATGGAAACAAACTAAAAGTCCATGAAAATGAAACTAAGAACAAACGCATCTGAAGAAGTGTAACAGGATGGAACAAAATGAAGAGAGAATAAAAATTTGTTTGTGGTCTGAGAGGAATGTAAGTCTTATGGGTTTGGAGCGACATGAGGTTGATTAAATGATGACAGAAATGTAATTCTTTATTAAAAAAATGTAAAAATTGGGTGAACCTGATTTCGTTGGTCAGGTAAAGGTATTTCCCTTTCGTTGTCACTCCGAGTTACGTCGGATGACGACGAATGGGGTTTCGCTTAGAAAGCCTATCAGCTTCGAGTATTACAAAACGAGCCAATGGCAAAGAAATGCCATGGGTCTGCGGAATTTGCATAACGTAACTCCGCCCCACCTCGTGGGTATAAAAGGAGGACGCTGGCAACATGCAGTTATGTTTTCGCTTCGGAGCCAAGAGTACCTCTTCACTCCTCAAGCCATCTCTGAATTTGTCAGCTTTTACAAACGAGTTCCTCTGGTGTTGGTGTTTGTGGGCGATTCCAGCGAGCGCGCGCTTCCTGCTGATCTGTGCAGTGATTTTGCCAGAGAGTGCGTGTCTCCCCGGCCGCCTCGACATCAGAGTGTTTCTCTCTCACAAAAAGAGCTTGCACGCGGCACGTCTTTTTAAAGATGCCTCGCCCGTGCACTTCTGGTTGCGGCAGATATGTGTCTGACTCTGATGGGCACGAGCGCTGCCTAGTGTGTTTGGGCATGGATCACGCTAGAGCAGCGCTCGTGGATGAGTCATGTTCTCTCTGTGGGAACATGACCATCGCGTCACTAAGGTCGAGACTCAGTGAACTCGCAAGAGTGAGAGTCCCCTCATCCACACCCCGATCTAATGCTCCCCCGAGGAGTACTACTTCGGCTGGTGGCCAGGGTGACCTGAGGGTAACGGTCTGGAACCAGGCGCCGACTATGTGTCCGCGACCCCAGCCCCCCTCTTCAGTGACGGTGCCCGCTAGTGAGCCTCCGATTGCTTCGGTTGAAGCTACAGAGGAAGACGCCATGTCTGTAGCAGCATCACAAGGTGGGCTTGATTCTTCCGGAAGTGAAGATTCAGAGCAGCTGCCACCTTCCGGTGTGCATACGGCTGTGCCTGAGTCGGATCCGGAAATGACGGCCATGCTTTCCCGGGCAGCCGCGAGCATTGGTTTAGAGTGGAGGCCTCCACCCTGTCCCGAGCGCTCGCGGCTGGACGATTGGTTTTTGGGTAAGGCTGCCGACCCCCGTGGTCCACGGCAAACCCCAATACCATTCTTCCCGGACGTGCATGATGAGATCTCGAAGTCCTGGAAGACCCCCCTGTCTTCCCGGGACCGCTCGCTGATCCCATCCGCCTTTCCTCCCCTCGATGAGGCGGCCGCCCGTGGGTACACTGGGCTTCCCTCGGTTGAACGCTCTGTTGCGATGCAACTGTGTCCTCAGAGTGCTTCTTCTTGGGGCGAGCCTAAGCACCCATCCAAGGCCTGTAGATTTTCGTCATCTATGGTGGCGAAGTCTTACAGAGCGGCGGGACAGGCGGCTACCTCTCTGCATGCTATGGCCACTCTGCAGGTCTACCAGGCCCAGATGCTCAGAAGCATGCACGAGGGCAGGACAGACCCAGGGCTCTTCAATGAGCTGCGTGCCGCAACCGACCTCGCTCTCCAGGCGACGAAGGTAGCCGCGCGCTCCCTGGGTTTGGTGATGTCCACCGCGGTGGTCCAGGAGAGACACCTGTGGCTGAACCTGGCTGACATGCGGGATTCCGAGCGGACTCGTCTGCTCGATGCGCCCCTGTCCCAGGCCGGCCTCTTCGGCGGCGCAGTTGAGGACTTTGCCCAACAGTTTTCAACTGCACAGAAGCAGACTGAGGCCATTAAACACATTCTGCCCCGCCGACCCGCTGCTGCCTCGTCGTCGGTCGGGCAGACGCCTCAGCCTGCTTCCCGCCGAGGGCGCCCTCCTAAAGCTCCCGCCCCTCCTGCTAGGCCCAAGCAGCAGCCTCCACCCGGGCCGACGCGCGGAGGAAGCCGCAGGAAGGCGCCCCAGCCCTCTCCAGCCCCGCCCCCCGCCAAGCGCCGGGCCAAGCGGCGCTCCTGAGACGGGCTGCTCAGGGATGATGTTTGTTTCACAGGAGATGGTAGCAGGGCCACTCCTTCCCCCGGTGGAGGGCCGGGGGAGAATCCTTTGTTCTCCACTCCCCGCTGCTCACCCACGGGGAGGCAGCACCCTAATGTGGTTAAAGACAGAAACAAACCTCTCACCCCTGAGCACACAGAGTTCTCGGACGACCCAGAGCGCCGCCCACCAGCCGTGCTCTCCTCGTCCCCCTCTGTCCCAGAGTCGGTTGACACAGCGTGCCGCCCACGGGCCGTTTCGTCCCTGTCCCACTCTGTCGCCAGACCCCTGGCAGAGCAGGCCCCCGTGGAACGCTGGTCCTTCCCTGGCCTCCTCTGTCAGGGCGCGGAGCTTAACTGCGCCCCCACACCGGATCGCTATGCCGTCCACGTCCGGGCCAGTTACTCCGCTTCGCTGCCCCTCCGGGGGGACGCCGGTGGTCTGCATGACCCCGCTGGTACAGTTCCTAGAAGCCTGGCTAGAGCTTCCCCAACTGTCCCGCTGGGTCGCCCGCACCGTCCGGTTCGGCTATGCGATTCAGTTCGCACGGTCTCCTCCCCGATACAGGGGAGTCCGCTCCACTTTGGTCGGTGGCAACGCCCCGATCATGCGAGCAGAGATTGCCACTCTGCTGGCGAAGGGTGCAATCGAGACTGTCCCTCCAGCCGAGATGAGGTCCGGCTTCTACAGCCCTTACTTCATTGTCCCCAAGAAAACCGGTGGGTTACGACCGATCCTGGACCTGCGAGTATTGAATCGCTCCCTTTACAGGATGCCGTTCAAAATGCTCACCGCCAAACGCATTTTCGAGTGTGTGCGGCCCCAGGATTGGTTTGCAGCGATCGACCTGAATGACGCCTACTTACGTCTCCATTCTCCCTCGTCACAGACCGTTCCTCCGGTTTGCTTTCGAGGGACAGGCATATCAGTACGCGGTTCTCCCGTTCGGGCTAGCCCTGTCTCCTCGCGTCTTCACGAAAGTCGTCGAGGCAGCCCTTGTTCCCCTTCGGGTTCACGGGGTTCGCATCCTGAACTTTCTCGACGACTGGCTGATTATAGCTCACTCTCGAGACCGGGTTTGCGAACACAGGGACCTTGTGCTCCGGCACCTAGCCCGTCTGGGCCTTCGGGTCAACTGGGAGAAGAGCAAACTTTGCCCCGTGCAGAGGATCTCTTTTCTCGGTATGGACATCGACTCGGTCGCCATGTCCGCGCAGCTTACGAGCGAGCGCGCGCAGTCACTGCTGACTTGTCTGAGACAAATACAGGGCAAGAAAGCGGTTCCACTGAAACATTTTCAGAGGCTCCTGGGGCATATGGCATCTGCAGCCGCGGTCACGCCGCTCGGATTGCTCATATGAGACCGCTTCAGCTTTGGCTTCGCGACCGAGTCCCGAGGTGGGCATGGCAACAAGGCAAGCTCCGAGTTCCAGTGACTTCGAGCTGCCGTCAGACCTTCACCCCGTGGTTGAACCTCAGTCTCTCAGGGCTGGTGTCCCCCTGAGACGAGTGTCGAGGCATGTTGTTGTCTCAACAGATGCCTCCACCACGGGTTGGGGCGCCATGTGCAATGGTCATGCTGCCGCGGGCTCCTGGACAGGACCCCTGCGCCTATAGCATGTCAATTGCCTCGAGTTGCTGGCAGTACGCCTTGCTCTGCACCGCTTCCGAGCGCTGCTCATGGGTCAACTTGTACTAGTCCAATCAGACAATACCGCCACAGTAGCGTACATCAACCATCAAGGTGGTCTACGCTCCCGCCGTATGTCGCAACTCGCTCGCCACCTCCTCCTATGGAGTCAGAAGCATCTGAGGTCCCTTCGTGCTATTTACATTCCCGGAGCCCTGAACCGTGCTGCCGACGAGCTGTCACGGCTTCAGCCCCTCCCTGGAGAATGGCGACTCCATCCCCAGTCGGTCCAGCTGATTTGGGACCAGTTTGGCGACGCACAGATAGATCTGTTTGCCTCCCGCGACTCATCCCATTGCGCCCAGTTTTATTCTCTGACCGAGGGCACGCTCGGCACGGATGCACTGGCGCACAGCTGGCCGCGGGGCCGCAAGTATGCGTTTCCCCCAGTGAGCCTTCTTGCGCAGCTCCTGCGCAAGGTCAGGGAGGACGAGGAGCAAGTCCTTCTGGTTGCGCCGTACTGGCCCACCCGGACTTGGTTCTCCGAACTAGTGCTCCCCGCGACAGGACCTCCTTGGCCAATTCCTCTGAGGAAGGACCTCCTTTCTCAGGGACGGGGCACTCTATGGCACCCTCGTCCCGATCTCTGGAACCTCCACGTGTGGCTCCTCGACGGGACGAGACACGTTTGAGTACCCTACCACCTGCGGTGGTGGCTACCATCACTTCCGCTAGAGCGTCGTCCACGAGACATGCCTACGCGTGGAAGTGGAACCTCTTCGTCAATTGGTGCTCTTCTCGCCGAGAAGACCCCCGGAGTTGTTCGATCAGTTTCGTGCTTTCCTTCCTTCAAGATGGGTTGGAGCGAAGGCTGTCTCCCTCCACCCTCAAAGTTTATGTTGCCGCTATTGCCGCTCACCACGACTTAGTGGAAGGTAAGTCCATAGGGAAGCACGACCTGATCGTCAGGTTCCTGAGGGGGGCGAGGAGACTGAATCCTCCTCGCTCTCCTCTCGTTCCCTCTTGGGACCTCTCAGTGGTCTTAAGTGCCCTGCGGAGTGCTCCCTTTGAGCCTTTGCAATCAGTGGAGCTTAAGTTCCTGTCAATGAAGACAGCGCTCCTGATTGCATTGGCTTCTCTCAAGAGGGTCGGGGACCTGCACGCATTCTCCGTTGACGAAGCGTGCCTAGAGTTCCGGCCGGCCGGTTCTCACGTGATCCTGAGACCCCGGCCTGGATATGTGCCCAAGGTTCCTACCACTCCCTTCCGGGACCAGGTGGTGAACCTGCAAGCGCTGCCCTCGGAGGAGGCAGACCCAGCCTTGGCACTGCTCTGTCCAGTACGCGCTCTCCGCGCTTATGTAGACAGGACGCAGAGTTTCAGGACCTCAGACCAGCTCTTTGTCTGTTATGGTGGGAAGCTGAAGGGAAAGGCTCTCTCAAAGCAGAGGTTGTCTCACTGGATCGTGGACACCATTGCTTTGGCTTACCAGCAGCAAGGCCGACCGTGCCCCCTTGGTGTGACCGCCCACTCCACCCGGAGTGTGGCATCCTCCTGGGCGCTGGCGCATGGCGCCTCGCTAGCAGACATCTGCAGAGCTGCAGGCTGGGCGACACCGAACACATTCGCCAGATTCTATAATCTCCGAGTGGAGCCAGTGTCCTCTCGTGTTCTCGCTTCAAACAGCTAGTTCCGGACCCGCTCAGGTGTCTTCGCTTGCTCGCCATTCCACTCCGCGGACTGGATACGTGCGATATTCTGCTCAGGTGAGCTTCTCCGAAAGCCCTGAGTTCCTCCAGCACCCCTGATGCTAGCGCCAGTGTCTATTGCCTGGGCGTCGGCTAGGTGCCTCCGTGTGCATGGTCCCTCCCATGAGCTACCCCCACACGTGTATTTCCACTGTAAGCCTCTTTTGAGCATGTGTCTTTCCCTCGGCAAGCCACCTTGCCACCCCTGAGGTTGAAATATTCCACCTGCGGCTGGACACCTCAGAGTTTCTCCATATGTTACTATCAGGTCATATGTGTATTTTCAAATGCCCCCCCCCCCCCCCCCCACTGGGTTGGTGATAATTGCATATTTCCCCTTAAAAGCTTGGGATATGCTTCCCAGTGTACCTTGGTATTCCTGTGTTAATTAGGAGTCCTTCGTCCTAATATCTCGAGGGCTCAGATTTTTCGCAGGGCGCTGGAAGACAGCTGTGAAGGTGGCGTGATTTGACTGGTAACCCCATTTGTCGTCATCCGACGTAACTCGGAGTGACAACGAAAGGGAACGTCTCGGTTACGTATGTAACCCTCGTTCCCTGAGTAGGGAACGGAGACGTTACGTCTTCCTGCCACTTCCGCTGTTTCGCGGGGATCGCTTAGTTCAGTCTTGGCTCCTCAGCGAGAAAACATAACTGCATGTTGCTAGCGTCCTCCTTTTATACCCACGAGGTGGGGCGGAGTTACGTCATGCAAATTCCGCAGACCCATGGCATTTCTTTGCCATTGGCTCGTTTTGTAATACTCGAAGCTGATAGGCTTTCTAAGCGAAACCCCATTCGTCGTCATCCGACGTAACGTCTCCGTTCCCTACTCAGGGAACGAGGGTTACATACGTAACCGAGACGTTCTCTTTCAAACATTCGCTAGGAATCTCACTATGGAGAACGCCTCTGAGCGTGACAGATCTGGAAGTACCAATCACACCACGTCTGTCAGTTGACAGACCAATCACGACAGTGATGCGGGAGTCCCACCTCCCTCATATATACCGCTGCCAGTGTCCCTACTTCATTCTTTGATCTCTTCCCCGTGAAGATCAAAATTGGAAGCTTTCCTTCAGTTGGACCTGTCTTCAAAATAGTTGTTTAACTGTTCTAAGACGAGCCGTCAAGGTACGTCACCGAACGCAGCTATTTTTTTTTGTTAGCAGGTCTTTTACCACTGTAACGGTGGTATTTTATTTGATTCTGGTATACCACGAGAATTAACGTGTTACGGCGAATTCTCTTGGTTTTTCCTTTCTTCTGAGTTACACGTTGTGGTGAGCTTGGATGCGGTTATTATTATTATCGCAACTACAAGTTCTGCAAGCGGCGGACCGAAAGCAGAAACTTCACGTCCTTGTGCGTGCGGTTCGATGATTTCAGGCAAGGATCTTCATCCTTTGTGCATCGCATGCCTGGGGGTTAGACACGCTCAGGCAGCCCTCGCTAACCCCGAGGGCTGTCCTCACTGTTCTCTCTTCTTGTCGAGGGTGCTAGAGAGAAGAGTGCGAGTCGCGGCCACTAACAAGGGAAATCCCTGCTTTTCTCCGCCGCCCGCGGAGGAGGCTAAACAGCCCCCTGCGTCATGCAGCTGGGGCGAATTTATGGAGGTCTCCCCCCAACTACCTCCCCTCTTTGGATCCTTTACGATGTAAGAGAGGAGGACGATGAGGACGACAAGTCCATCGCTCGTCTGTTGCAGGACGATGGTGAGGAGGATGATGACGATGCGATCCTCCCGCCGAATCCCTCCCGGCCAGGCAGCGCATTAAGCGAAGGTTCATCCTCCCCGGCTCAGGGGGAGCTCGACCTACTGGAAATGTGCCGGAGGGCGGCGGCAAAACTCTCCATAGACTGGCAGTCGCAGCAGACGGGCCAGGGGGCGGAGAGAGATCTCTATGACGGCAAGAGACTGCCGGCATGTGCCCCACCAGCTAAACAGCTCATTCCAGCGGCCCCCGCGTGCGTTTCAGAAATAAAACGTTTCTGGGATAAGCCCTTTTCACACAGGGTTCCTGTAAAGGGATTTTCTAGGCTGGATGTGGATAAAATGGAGGAGTCAGGGATGTCAAATTCCCCTCCTGTCGAGCTGTCAGTGGCACATCATCTCCACCCTAACCGCAGGACAGCCTTTTCCTCGGTTTCAGCTTCACTGCCAGGACGCACTGAGCATCTAACAGCCTCAGTGTTTCAGAAGATTTGTCGCTCTTCTGCACTAGCAGTGAGAACTCTTAATGCCACCTCTCTCCTCACTGCTTTTCAAGCAGAGCTTATGGAAGAGATGGGGAGGCAAATGGATGCTGGGACACCAAACCCAGCCCTCTGGGAGGAGATTTGTGTTATTACAGATCTAAACCTGAGAACTTCCAGAGGTGCGGTCCAGAGCTGTGGCCGCAGCATGGGCCTAGCAGTGGTCGGCGAGTGAGCTCTCTGGCTGGGGCTGTCAGGGCTGTCAGACAGAGAGAAGGCTGACTTCTTGGATGCTCCGGTTGAGCCCAAAGCTCTTTTCGGGGCATCGGTCACTTCTATGCGACAAAGGTGTGATCAAAAGAAACAAGAGGGTGAGGCTTTCCAAACCTGCCTCCCTCGCAGATCCACCGTTAAGGTTTCTCAACCACCACGGTCCAGGTTTGATGCCCCCCAGCAGAGAGGCCGGTCAGACTTCAGAGGCCCTAGACCTTCTCAGCCACACCAGACTGAGCCACAGTCTAAGCCAGCTCAGCCGAGGGGAAAACCTTCCTTTGCAGCGGCTGCAGCCAGACACCGACCAGCAAACCCTCAGGGAGGGAAGAAACGGCGAGCAACCTAATATTATATCAGGTTCAGAAAGAAGGGATGAGCAACAGCACTCACGGAGTATCTGTTGTTATCCTCCCTCAAAGAGAACGCTCATTTTCTCCCCCTCCCGCCAAGAGAAGGCGTCGGACACAGGAATTGTTCAAAGAAAAAAGTTACCCAATGACCGGTTCAGTTGTGAAGTTTGCAACAGTTCCCCCAGTGCCTCACAGAGAAGTTTCCCTCCCTCCACCCACGGGGTTAAAACAGAGGGCAGAGGAATGTTTTATGAAAGATATGTGTGCTGTGAAAACAATAAACACGTTCCCTGTGCATCCAGGCAGTGGGCCGAGGGCACAGCAATGTTTGAAAATAAAAACACACACAAAAAGAACAAATTCCATATCAGAGCTGCAGTCCCCAGCTCCACCGCTAGATGGTGCCGCCGCGTCACTAGTGGACGAGAGCTGCTCTGCTCAGAGAGCTGGCGCGCATGCGCAGTACACCCCTGGGTTTTAGCCACAATAAGCCGGGGTTATCGTCTGCAATTTTCTGTAAAACCTCCACTTTTCAACAGTGTGTTAATGTCAACAGCAGAGGGGGAGTCAGTTCAGATTGTGGAGGAAGAAATAACCTCTTTATTGAACAAAAGAGCTATTCGAGTTGTGCCGCCGGAGGACAGCCATCAAGATTTTTACTCCCGGTACTTTGTCATTCCCAAGAGAGGGGGGGGGGGTCTCCGTCCTATTCTGGATTTACGTAACCTCAACAAACACCTCAGAAAATACAGGTTCAAAATGTTGACCTTAAAGACGTTATCTCAAATTATTCGTCCCAAGGATTGGCTTACGTCAGTTGATCTGAAAGGTGCATATTTTCACATAAGCATCTACCCGGCACACAGAAAATTCCTCAGGTTTGCCTATCGAGACACAGCCTACGAGTTTTTGACAGTCCCGTTCGGTTTGTCTTTAGCTCCCAGGGTTTTCAGCAAATGTGTGGAAGCAGCGTTCACACCGCTGAGAATAATGGGTCTAAGAGTGTCAGCGTATTTGGACGATCTGCTGCTGTGCGCGCCGTCATGGCAACAGGCAGAGAGAGAGACACAAATGCTCGTGTCTCATTTGGAGAGTTTAGGTTTCAAGATAAACGAAACAAAAAGCTGCTTGGTGCCTACACAAGAGATAATTTACCTGGGTCTCAGACTGAACTCGGACCTTTATCAAGCTTTTCTATCCGAAGAGCGCATCAGGTCAATTCGCGGCTGTCTATCCCTTTTTCAGAAAGGAAACAGAGTTCCATTCAGACTGTGTTTACGTCTTCTAGGGCTGATGGCCTCGACAGTTTCTGTCATTCCACTGGGGCTGTTGCGAATGAGGGAGTTTCAGAACTGGACGGCGGCGCAGGGCTTGTGTCCAAAACACCATCTCAACCGGAAAGTGATAGTGACGTCACTCTGCATGCGCGCTCTCCATCGTGGAGAGATCGCTCATTTCCCGAGTCAGGGACTCCGCTGGGAGCAGTTTCTCTGAGAAAGGTGGTTACAACGGATGCATCGCTCACAGGTTGGGGTGCAGTGTGCGAGGGCAGGATAGCGAAGGGGAAATGGCCCGTCTCGCTACAAAACGCACACATAAACTTCCTGGAACTGTTAACAGTGTTTCTGGCACTAAACCATTTTGTGCGATTCTTAAGGAACCACCACATTTTGATCAGGTCAGACAACACAACGGCGGTGGCATACATAAATCGCCAGGGAGGCACACGTTCCCATCTGCTTTACAGTCTGGCACTGAAAATTATCGTGTGGAGCGTGAAGCATTTTCATTCACTGCGGGCAACCCATGTCCCGGGAATAATGAATGTGGGCGCGGATATCCTGTCCAGAGGAAATCCTCTGTATGGAGAATGGACTCTCCACCCTCAGGTAGTGAGTCAGTTGTGGGAAAGGTTCTGCCAGGCTGCCGTAGATCTCTTCGCCTCGCACGAAAACACTCAGTGTCCTCTATTCTTCTCTCTGGCGAGAGACGGTGCGCCTATGGGTGTGGATGCTCTAGCGCACCCGTGGCCAAACGCACTACTGTACGTGTTTCCTCCACTGAGTCTGATATTTCCAACTTTAAGAAGGGTAAGAGAGTACGGTCAATCAGTCATAATGATTGCCCCGAACTGGCCAGGGAAGTTGTGGTTGACGGAGATAATTCAACTCCTTTACGACCAGCCTTGGCCTCTCCCATTGCGCAGGGACCTTCTCTCACAAGCGCGCAGGGAGATCTTTCACCCAGCCCCAGACAAAGTGGCTCTTTGGGCCTGGCCCGTGAGAGGTTAAACTTGAGTGTGACGGGTTTGCCTCCGGGTGTGATTGAAACAATTCAAAATGCACGAGCGGCTTCGACGCTCTCTACATATGATCCGAAATGGACTGTGTTTGAACGATGGTGCGCACAAAAACACATTGTTCCTTTTCTCTGTTCTGTGGCGGATGTGTTATGTTTTCTGCAGGAACTTTTGGATAAGGGCAGAGCCTTTTCAACTGTTAAGGTTTATCTTGCCGCAATTTCTGCGTGCCATGTGGGGGTTGACAGAAACACTATAGGTCAACACCCGCTTGTATGCAGGTTTATGAGAGGTGCACGACGTTTGAACAGGGTTTCAAAGCCATTGATCCCGCCGTGGGATCTGTCTGTGGTCTTTAACGCACTATCTCAGTCCCCTTTTGAGCCAATAGAGAGTGTTGAATTAAAGCTCCTTTCACTAAAGGCTGCTTTGTTATTGGCTCTTTCGACCGCAAAGCGGGTAAGTGAACTTCACGCGCTATCGGTTCATAACTCTTGTATGCAGTTCGCTATGGATTACTCGAGAGTAACTCTCAAAACGAATCCAGCGTTTGTGCCTAAAGTCAGCGAGTCAGCTCTCGCTTATAAACAGGTGGATTTACTGGCTTTCCATCCGCAGCCTTTTTCCTTGTCAGAGGATGCGCGGCTTCATTGCTTGTGCCCTGTCCATGCGTTGCGTCATTATGTGGACAGAACGAAAGCACTAAGGAAGAGTAATCAGTTATTTGTTTCATGGGCTGATTCTCATAAAGGGAAACCTATTTCGCGTCAGCGCCTGTCCCACTGGGTAGTGGAAGCTATTATATTAGGTTATAATGGCATGGGTCTCTGTCCTCCGGAAGGGCTGAAGGCTCATTCTACCAGAGTTTTGGCAACCTCATGGGCACTGTTTAAGGGTGTTTCAGTTCAGGACATATGTGCAGCAGCGAGATGGGCTTCGCCTCACACTTTTGTCCGATTTTATAGAATGGATGTCACCGAGCCATCACTGGCTCATTCCGTCTTAAGTGTGTAAAAAAAAAAAAAAAAACACACACACACTCGTTGTGGGGTGTTTATGTCACATACATCACTGAGTTGGTTGACATGCCTGCTTCGGAAAGCATATCTGCAATACGGGAGTTGTCTATATCCCATAGTGAGATAACGAGCGAATGTTTGAAAGAGAACTTTAGGTTACTTACGTAACCCCGGTTCTCTGATAACATGAGTGAGGTATCTCACCACACGTCCCTCCTTGCAGTGCACAGAGAAGAGTGTAGCAATAATCAGATGATCAGCGCAATCATGTGGTTTTAATCAACTAAGTCTCCAATTAAGTAAACACTCCTGTTTCTTTCACAATCTGAAGAATGGAGATGTCATGAGACTTTTTAAGTTACTGATTCACACACAAGCAAATGGCGATGGGACTTAATTAAATGACCGATGCCAGAAGTGCCCCCGCGGCGTTTTTCGCTGATAAGTAATCACAGGGTCCTCTGTCTTACCACATGTGACCCAACAGGAGCGCCTCTCTGGCCGGAGATCCCGTGGTGTCCCCTCTTCAGGACACCTCACAAACACAGACAACCTTGTGTGATGAACCACACTGGTCATTGTAACCAGACTTAAAACTCATCAATTCAAAGAATACGCACACACATATCATTGCCCGGGAGGGGGGTGAGCAAAAGTTCACCACATCTTCACCAACGAATGACCCAGCCACGTTCACAGTACACACACACACACACACACACACAAGGACTTTTTCTCCAATCTCCTCAATTGAGAGACTTGTACTATGATATATTCGATATGTTTTTATGTTTGCCCATGTTCCACTGGGGTTAGATGTGATCGTATTATAATTCTAAATGAACAGAGGTGCTTTTAGATGCATTTTTAATGTAACTGTGTTTTCCTATAATGTTTGTATGTCGTTCTTCACACCTTTAGAATCCTCTTGATCTGACCAAACCATATATATATAGGTGCAAACCGTAAAATGTATGTTACTATGTTTTATCATCTCTGGAGTAAAATTGAACGCATTTTTACATCATGGTCATGAAACATGCAAAGTCGATCTCGAGGGAACAAAGGAACACTTATCCGCACACTTTCCTCCCAGCTGATTGGTGCATTCACGCCAGAGGAGGCGTAAACAGAAGTGTCTTTAAAGAAGACCACCAAGCACCTCATCTTTGGGTTTTGGTTTTAGTTTTGGAAGAGTAAGGAGGGGGGAGAAAGAACTGCATCTTTGGGGGAACTCCCTTCTTCGAGGGAACTTTTGACTGGACTCTTCCCTCTCCTTCGATCCGATGTAACCATCATACTCGTGATCCCCGCCCTGGGGGATCTTTCCTCTTCTTTTCTTTTGTTTAAGTTTGTTTTTCCTTTGTTCATTTCACCAGAAATGAACTTAGTCTGAATTATTTATTTGGTAATTTACGTCAAAGACCTTTAAGCCTTCTTTGAAACTGCGCGCTCCAGACCGCAGCAAACCACGTGACGCTCCAACGGAACACACAAAGACCAGCAGCTCACACACGCCGCAGGGCTCAGACACCTGAGAACTATATGCAAGTATATTTGAGTTACCAAGATTTTAGAGCATTAAGACTGTTTTTCCGTGTTGTCTCTTAAAGGTTTAAATGTCCAGGTGAATTTTGCCAAGCTGTGATCCTACGGATCTCTCTCTCTCTTCCCAACTCTCTCTCCCTCTCATTTTTATCTTTCTCTCTCATCCTATTTTAATTCGTGTTTGTAATGTTTTTCGTTTTGTTTGTTTCGGGTGTATATACATATATTCTGTGTGAATTGTAGTTCGATGTATTATTAGTCCAACTATTAAAACCATTATATTCTTGATTGCCTTCTGTCTAAAATGCTCATTTTACAGAGTCAATGAAATTTCGATCATAGCTACAAAGCTTTCATTATTGACTACGTTGCGTAGTCTAATTTTATAAACACAGGAAAATTAATGTTCACGGCCAGAAAATTGATATTTCTTGGAGTTTATAAGAAGGGATAACTTTGTTGAGAAGTGATAAGTTAATCTTACGGCCGTTTGCTGGACAAACAGTTCGATAGCTAAATTAACTCCATTAAAGGTTATCTCATATAATCGATCTGAAAATGGACCATTGACATATGAATGATGAATTATAATTCGTTGTGATTGATCATTCGTGTGTACAATCAATCTATTTTCAACTTCGATAATTTAACTGTAATATGCAATATATTAATCATATTCATGATTAATTATTAAAATTCCCTATATATAATTTGAGCTAATTTAATGTAAAACTAAATGTTGTTACAGGTTTGGTGGAGGACGCTGGCAATTTCAAACTTTGTTTTATGAGCAATCCAGTTTCAATCTGTGTATATGGTTATTAATATTTTTTTTTTGTGCGCGCTATGAAATTATGAAATTGTGAGATAAGTCGCAACGCGAACTCACTCCTAACCGACCGAGGCAAAAAGCCGAAGTCAGTAACGTTACATTTTTAACAAGTTGCTAAAAATATGCCTAGACAATTGTTAGCACTGTTAAATGCTAAGACTGCAGTACTTTAATATTACAAATGTCCTGTTAAGAGATGAATAAATACCTCTGCAGTTGATACATTTCTAATATTTGTTTTAAATCGCTGTGAATGAAGAATTCTCACGTGCGTATTACCGGTTTGAATAAAAATGTTTTTAAGCGAGACTCCTTTTAAACATAGGCCTTGCATGCAATATATCGTTATTGAATTCGGGGTTAACCCAGTGATATTCAACAAAAACGATAAACTCCTGGTCAAAAAATTGGCGTAGCTACCCAATTGAAGATCTAATACATTTAAATCATAAGTGCTATTGTGAAAAATGTTTATTGGAGTTCGAACCAACAGACGAAAATTCCTGTTGTCCACATTTGTGTATGTGCGGCGAAGAAATCCCGCCATATACTCTTGTGCAGTATAGCACCAAAAAGATCCGCAGAGATCTTAATTGTATACTTGTGATTTATTCCAGAAAATCAGTGCGTGACGCGAGCTGAAAGCTCTTAGCTTTTGAATCACATTAAAAAGTGGTTGTAATTCCGCTGACTAAACACTAGAGGGAGTTTAGAAGTCTCAAATTACGCCCCGCCTTCTAACTTCGGCATGCATGAGTGCTATTACGCGAGGGCCGTTTCAGATAATGCTCTCTTACTGCTAAAAGTCCACCACCTAGTGGCCACCTTCTAAGTCGGCTCACTCAACTCTCCTTTTCTCTCTTTTCAAATTCTGTTTTGAATTGCCTATCTCTACTTTTCTCTTTTGATTGTTTTATAGTTATTGATGATACTTTGCTGTTATCGTTAATTATTATAAAATATTATCCTGATTTTTCAATTCCCTTACACGCTTAATTAAATTTGGTTTTAAACCAGTTTGAATTTAAATTTACATCGTGTTTGCCTGTCAGTCACTGATACCCACTTAGAGGGACACGCACCCTTGTGGCATCCCCTGCTAAGACGGTGTAGCACTTTTCCTCCTTTCATTCTGTTTTGAAGTGGTATATTTCCAGTTTTTCATTGGCTTTATTTTATTTATCACTGATACCTTACAGTAATCGTGATCATCATCAGATATAATTTTGATCTTTACTTTTCTTACACTTATTCAAATTTTGGTTTGAAACAAACAAATTTCGAATTTAAATTTGAATTAAGTTTCTGAGTTCAATTTTTTTAACTTATTCTTCGTATTGATACATCATCACAACTGTATCCTTACTAGATTAGATGTTACTTAACATCTCTTTATTTACTTATTTAAATTGAGTTTAAACCAGTTTGAATTGCAATTTAAATTAAGCTGCCTTTTCAACCAGGTTGACCACTGAGAGGAAGTACGCCCCCTTGTGGCACAAACCCGCTACTACAGCTTGCCTCCTCCTGTGTCATCCTGCGTTACTTATTGATATCTCTTCTTTTAGGGATTAGGTGATTCTGATAATTAACATTGTCATAATTCCCTTTTGTTTTTACCATTATTTAGTAAAGCCTTTGCTTTTTATTTTCTACATAAGTACTCAATTTGGTTTAGACAAAGAAAGCCTTAATTCACTTTAAGTTTCACTTGTTCTTCATCCTGTTTTGTATTCATAGGTAGAACACTCTCTTATGCTGTGGTGATTTGACAGTCATCCCTGGTTGGTTTCCAGCGAGCGGGGTCGTCTGACCGGCGTTACCGACGCCTGCCGTGCGTGAGTCTCGGACCCATTCTGTTTCTTTCCATTGGTGCGGCACGCAATAAGACTCAGCAATTTGGCACTCCAAAGGGAAGTCAACCACACTAGTCGACACACAAGGCAATTTTGGAATAATTACTCAAACCAAGGCCCGAAGAGGGGCCACTCTTTTTGAGGGTTCTGGGGAAAATCCACTTTGCTGTGCCGTCTGGCAAGTTGACACCTTGGTATTGCCGGTTGTGTTTAAAGTCAAGTTGTTTGAGAGGGCGCACCTTGGTACAGATGAACGGAGGGGCCCGGGGACACTGCGGTTGAGTGTTAAGGGACGACGGAAAGATTGACCGCGACGCTGGCTCCGACCAGGGAGGACCTCAAATCACCCCAGGCAAGCTAACATAAGGTAAAACCCATCCACTTAGTATAGGCCAAAGAATATTAGATATTCCCCCGGTCATTTAAGTGTTTGGCCCATCCCCTTTTCTCCAAGCCACACATAGCAGGCTCAGGCCTCCTTATCCCCTGTAACACTTCCTGTGTTATTATTCACTCCATTTCATTACAGACCTATTCACTTTTATTGTTTCATTTTACTTCCATCTTTCCCATCTTGCTATTTTTCTTTTCTGTTGTGATCTGTTCCTTTCAGTTCACCTAGAGGCAGAACCTACGAGAGACACCAAGGAAAGCTAAATAACAGGTTGACAACCAAGCTGTTAGCATCAACAGATGACCCACTAGGCTACCGCCCTGTCAAAATCTTTATTTAGGTCCCACGCTGACCTACGCAAATTGTCCCCACATAACTCTAACTGCCTGCATCAGTTAGCCGAAATTCTTGTAGACGGCATCGCCCGTATTAGTATTATAGCTTGTAAACGAACTTGCATTGGTCTCTTTGTGTGTGCTGTGTTCCTCTCGCCCATAGTGAGCCAGTATGTTCCGATCTTCCAGCCCCGCAGTCCACTGGGACAACCTCGAGACATGGCTGAAAGCCATGACGACTACCTTCCTGCCCAAGGTCGCCAGTGACTCAGAGCCCCCGAGCCAAAAGCAGCTGGACGCCGACTTGGACAAGCTGACGGCTCACGAACCGAGTCAAAGCTACAACGACAAAGACTGGGCCCGACACGTCGGAAACCTCGCTCACAAGCTCATTGCACAAGCACGCCTCCACGAAAGGAGCCGCATCGCCCTGGAGCATGAAGTAGCAACGCTAAAGATGCAAGCCGAGGAGGCCCAGATCCACAGTCGTCTAGAACAACTACTCCTCGAAACCAAGGAAAAGGATGACACCGACCCCGAGCTACAGAAGGAAGTGGAAAGACTTCAAACTGCCCTGTCTGATCTTCGTATACACACAGACCGAAAAGAGCAGTCAGAGAAAGGAACCAGAGAGGAACTCAACAAGAAACTCCGAGAAGGTGAAGCTCTCCTTGCAAGAGCAGAGACTGAACTAAAAGAAAGAGACAATAAAGCCAAGGCCTGCGAAAAACACTTGCAAGCGGCCCAAGCTAAAATCCACGAGCGTGTTCAGCAGAGACACGATCTCAAAGACGAACTTGACATTGTTCACAGAGAGCTGAAACACTCATATAGACTGCAGAGTGACCGGGAAGGGGAAACACACACCACAAAGTTTCTCCTGACCAACCGGTCCGCACCTTTCAGCCAACAACCCAGAGCTGAAAAGAAGGGCGAAAGCCCGCTGTTCAAAACACCACCAGCCAGCCGACAAGAATCCCCGTCAGCAGCGAGGGGGGGGGAGCCTTTCCAAAGAACCCCTGCCACTAACCACGGCATGGCTCCCAAAGAACTTGACAAGCTGGCCAGAAACATCCCGACGTTCACTCTGAACCCTGCAGGAGGCCACAATGTGCACACATACCTGCAAGACATTGACTTTCACTTACAAACTGTTACTAACGCGACCGCATGGAACAGATTGTACCTGCTAAGAATTACTTCCAGTCGTGAGGTGCACAGCTTCCTTGACCGTCAACCAGAGACTATCAAAACGGACTACCAGCAGCTGCAACAAGCTTTGATCCGTGAATTCTCTGATCCAGAATCAGACCAAGGGTTATTCACCGCCATGGACCTCAAGCAGGCCCGACTTGAAACCCCACAGACCTACTACAGCCGACTCCGACAAGCCTACTTCGGAGCACGGAACCAGCCAGGTATGGAAGAGGATGTCAATTTCAGAACTCTTTTCCTTCGAAATCTGCATCCCACAGTGAGTCATTACTTAGGCATCCTGGCCTGTCCCCGTAGCATGTCTACCCAACAGATACGAGACTTGGCCCACAAAGCTCACATTAAGCAAAAGACTGTGTACGAAAAGACTTTTAAAGACCCCACAATCTACTCTGTCTCTGAACACTACTCAGAGCTGCCTCTAGAGGGCGCCCCACAACACCACAGCCCTTTTTACAGAGAGTCAAGACCGTTCCAGGCCAGCAGAAGGCAGCACAGCCGTGACGGTGCTCATCCAAGGCACCAGAGCGAGCGCTCTGAAAGATTCTGGGAAGCCAGCCGGCGACCCAGAAATAGCCAACCCCCATCACCAAGAGACTCAAACCCAGACATCCTACGTCTAAGCGTAAGGCCTGAAACAGGCACCCAGAACACTGCTCATGAGCATCAGACCACAGAGCTTACTGTCACACCACAAAGTGACAGCATCACCCAGCCACCACAGCTGACAGCTGCACAGCCTAAGCATGACAGCACAGTTTCCCACGACTGGGTCCAACATCACAAAGACCCAGGAAATGCTGCTTTGTCTACCTGCCTCCACAGCGAACAACACAAGACCGGCCCTAACCGCCCATCGATCACCACACCAACCCGGACGCCAAAGCTCCTGGGGAACCTGATCGAAAAGGGGGTGGCCCGGAAACCCTACCTAGCCATCACTTTGGAAAATGACGTGAGACTTGAAGCACTGGTAGACACCGGCGCAGACTTTACTTTGATATCAGCTGAACTTTTTGGAAAACTCAGACCTAAAGCTATGAGACAAGATCGAACTCTTACATCCCAATCGTGTGAGCTGAATGTGCAGTCGTACAGCCAGAACGACATCCGGCTCGAACAGGTAGCTCCCATTCACCTGACAATTGGTTCTATGAGTCTGACCCACCCGGTGTACATCTCACAAATGGACACGTACCCCTTTCTGATTGGCAAAGACCTGCTAGACTGCTCTGAGCTTTTATTAGACTTATGAACACCTGACCGTCTGGGCCCAAGTTCAAGAACCCCGCCCCCTCCGGTCACAGAGGTCACGAGAACTACAACAAGCCAGACTCCAAAATCACCGAGTTCCCCGGAACTCCAGCAGCCATCCATGGGTACACAGCCTCAGCACCAAGTCAAGGTTCAAGTTCGCTACCCTGCACCTTCCAGCTCGCCAAAGACCACGCAATGCCCACTCAACGATGCGTGACCTAATGCAGAAGGCCTCTTCTGAAAGAAGTCCTAAAACCCCACTGATTTTGAACTGCAAAACCAAAAGACACTGCAAGAACACAGTGCAAGACTCTGCTAAAAGGGTCCCTGATCAGCATAGGACATAGAACTTTTAAAAGTAGATGAAAATGTGTGCTCAAAGAGTTGCAAGACTCTGCATTCGTAAAATTAGAATTTTACTGAGTTAAAAGAATCTTAAATGGAAGTGTAAATCTCAACGGCCAACAGACTATGCACAACTCTTTTGAAACAAACAGTTTCTAGATGCTGGTTGAATTGGCACTGCTAAACATTAGGTTTCCTGACAATGAAGGGTTACAAGAAACACTAGCTCCAAATAGGGCATACGTCACCTTACCGCCAGAGTGTAGGAAAACCACCTCAGCCTTAAACTACTGTTAACCTACAGGCGTGCATTGGATCTTTGCGATCCAACTAGAACACAACGTGCAATACGCATTTTTGATCGCTGGCTTGTCTAAATGCAGATAAAACGATAGCTGGAATTGACATCTCTACTTTAAGTGAAAGAGTCTTAGATTTCCAACTAATATCAGTAAGTTCAGCCGTAAAGCGTAAGTCTGTGTGACAAAGGAATCTCATTTCAGCAGCCTCTAATCTGTACCGATATCTATTCTGCTTTGGTCAAAAAGAAATCCAAATTGCAGTATGACTAAACCTGTGTCTGAAAAAGAAAGCTCAGAACAGAGTTGTATATATGTAGACCTGGGTGATGCTCCCCTTTCTACAATGTAAAGGCCTTACAAATTATTGTTAGATTGATGTAATTCACCTAAATTTTAGCTGCATCTACAAGCAGAGAGCTACCTAGCGATCAAAACTGTTTACTCGCTGAAAAGTCAGCATTTATGCATGAGAGGAACGTAACTATAGATGCTTAGACAACCTTTGACTTACAGCAAATCTATTTCCTTACTCGGTAAACAAATAGAATAAGTTGTGTAAAGTAAAGAGAAGAGTTACATGAGTAAAATTAGCAAATGCCAAAACAGTCGCATTTCACTTAATGTAACATCAAGTTCTCGAAAGACTTAAAGTATAGGCGCAAAAGGTGCAGACACTTTTCAGGGACTGTTGAATTGTTCTGACATACTCTAGTTCCCATGACAACAACTTGTCACTGGAAGTGCTAACTTGTGACGTCACTTTGTAAACAAACCAGCCTAGGTGGCTAAGCTACCCTAACCTAGTATCCATCTACCTTAGGCTAAGCTAACTTAACCTAGCATCCTTCCAGCCTTAAGCTAAGTTAGCCTAACCTAGCATCCATCCAACTTATGCTAAGCTAACCTAACTTAGCATCCATCCAGCGTAGGCTAAGCTAAATAATAACTTCCACAGTTGGAATTTAGCATCATTTACTTGAACCCTTAATCACCGTTGTGTTTTCACAGTGCAAAGTATTCTAGAATACTTTACTTCACACCAGTTAGGATTTCTAATTCACTTTCCGTGTTTGCAACTCTTCTTAGCTAAAGTTCACCTTCACTAGTTTAGGCATAGTCCTTGCTAACCGTCGAAGGCTAACTTTGCAGATGCCCTGTTAATTAAACTTAAGTTTGACTACATGTAAACTGTGTAGCTAGAGAAGAATTCATATAGCAATAGGAATTTTCATCACTAATGCCACTGATTATTCTCGCCTTCAGATCATTCCTGTTGTTTTGATCATTTTATTCCCTTTTGCTTTTAATTTTATTTTGTTTTTGTTCTTTGTTAACTCTTTCATTTCTTTGACTTTGATAATAATAGCAGTCAGCTATTCCCTTGGCTATTCAGTCATCTATATGATTTAATTTCATTTCCTCTCTTGTTCAAATGTGGTTCCATTCCCCATAGGGCCCAGAAAGGAAACAGAGACACCCTTATTTGTTATTTTGGCGTAGTTTCAACCAGTGTACTCATTTTGTGACCCTGCAACACAAGTAATTTCAACAATTTACTAGGGCACAACTATGGTCCAGAGGATTGATAATACGCATAATTCAAATAGGAAAGCTGTCCTTTTCCCCCTATTATTCACTTCGTCAAGCCGTGGTGAACCACTAGTTCAGTCCAGAGAAATAATTTAGTCATAAGAACCATCTTAATTCATTTATTTCATCTCGGCTATGCCCCTTCCAGGAAATACTCTCGGAACCACATACATCTTAGCCTCCTAAGATCCACAGCTAAGATAAGATACAAGACACATTTCACTAGCTAGCTACACGTGAAACACCTAGCTTTATGCTACAGACCTAGCGAACCAGTTAAACCGTGGTTCTGAACTTTTAAGGTCATGCATGCGTCTCTCACCACAAGTATGACAAAATGTCACAGAACCCCTGCTTCACCTGACCTTAACTTTCCAGCTTACCAAAGACTATGACAAAACAATGGACAATATGAGAAACCACCTCTCAGACCCCTCCAACCACCCAAGCACGCCGTCTGCAACCACCGATAACCGGTACCCCAGACAACTGCAGGTCACCAAACACATGATGCGTGCACAGGACAACATTCTACGTTATGCACCTGATGCCATCACAGCGCCAAGACTTGTGGTGCCACAATGCAGAAGGGGGGTCATGCCAATGTATGCCCATGACGCATCACGTGCTGCACACTGCAGCACCAGAACCACTTACAAGACACCGAAGCAAGTGACACACCGTTGTCCTTGAAGCGAAAAGACTGTCCTAGCCAAAGAAGGACGACACTCGCTGAAATGTTTCCTACCTTTCTCTCTCTTCTTTTTGCCTTTACCAGGATGCTGCCGTGGTTTGCCATTCTGAGCCTTCAGCCAACCAGAGGGCAGCCGCAAACGGACAGCATCTCACCGGGTCCGGCATCAGGCATCGTCCTAAAAGAACAAATGGGACTCCTGATAACCAACTGCCGCACACACACCCAGAAAGTGTATGTTCAAGTGGACCCCCGCAACGTGTACCTAAAACCCTACCCCAGCACAGTAGCCCAATTCAGCTGGGCCAGTGCCCAATGGACAGAGGACTCCCTCGCTCACGCTGAGGCCAATGTTGAGCACATGCTCAACCAACTTGATAAAATGACTGTCACACAAGCGGACTTAAGTGGACACAACCGCCGTGCCAAACGGATCCTAGGAGCTTTGCTCAGAGCCGCCGCTGCTGTCGGAACTCTGTTTAACGTTGACATATCCAGTGTCAATGCAGTGAACCTAGCCACCGTGAGACGGCATGTGACTGAAATTCAAACTGAGATCCCACTGCTAAAAGAGCAACTTACGATACAGAGTGCCTCCCTGCAAATCACCCACAAGACATTTAAGGGAACAGTGGTAATTCTCAACACTCACAGCGTTCTGCTGAACCAGACAGTGAACTCCATGAAACAGCTGTTTACTGTCTCCCAGAATGACTTTGCTCAAACTCAGCTGGTCACAGCCCGGATGACAGACCTGCTGCGGGAGGTGAGCTCCTCCATTGACAGCCTAGCCATGGGTAGAATTCCACCGTACCTGATACCCTTAAGCCTGGTGCAAACCATGCTGGCTCCTGCCATCACCACGTCAACTGACCCTCTACAAGCACACCTTACCTACTCTCTGGGTAACGCCATCCCACTCCGCGTTGACTCCGAGCAGAGGAAAGTGGGTTTTCTCCTGAACCTACCCATCATAGAGTCAAGCCGACTCTACCAAGTAAAAGACATTGTCAAGGTCGGATTTTTGAAAAGTGACACGCACATCAAGATTCGCACTCCAGACGTGGTGGCCTACCACGACAGCAAGACACAGCTGTACCTGGCCCCGAACCTGCACATGTGCACATTGACCAAAGACATTCACTATCTCTGCCTTAACAGACCCTTCCTCAGAGACAACACTGACGGAATCTGCAGGCTGCAGATCAGCGACACCCGCTGCCCTGCCGAAGCAAAGCCTCGCACTCAAGGCATCGAGACCCAAGCAGAGATTGTAGGTGACAGGTGGCTCGCTAACACTCCTGTGCGCACAGCTGCACTCACTGCACCATCCTTCACCTGGACGACCTAGCCCTGTACCACCTTCCGAGTGAAGAATACCAATCCGAACTGGAAAAATGGATTGAAGAAGGGGGGGGGGGGGGGGGGTCACAGATCATCGACATCGCTGCCCTTGACACAGCCCTCCAAGCATTGTCCAGATTGCCCATCCTGAACAATTCACCTGTTGTTCAAGCATGGACCGCCGCTGACACAGCACTTTGCATTTCGACAATCATCATGCATACCGACGACTCAACGAGATGAGAGCCTCAACAGCCAGGCTCACCCAAGCCATGTCCGGAGGGTTCCGTAGGGGCCCTCGGAAAGAAGACTCCCCGCTAGAGAACGCGGAAAACCTCATAGAGCTGAGCCCTCAGCCCTAACCATCATCTGCAGCATCCAACCTCCATGATTTACCTGCCACCTGACCAATGCGGTCGTGATGGTTCAACGAGGCCCACCCACACGGGTCCTGCCGAACCATCAAGGGGGGAATGTAGCAATAATCAGATGATCAGCGCAATCATGTGGTTTTAATCAACTAAGTCTCCAATTAAGTAAACACTCCTGTTTCTTTCACAATCTGAAGAATGGAGATGTCATGAGACTTTTTAAGTTACTGATTCACACACAAGCAAATGGCGATGGGACTTAATTAAATGACCGATGCCAGAAGTGCCCCCGCGGCGTTTTTCGCTGATAAGTAATCACAGGGTCCTCTGTCTTACCACATGTGACCCAACAGGAGCGCCTCTCTGGCCGGAGATCCCGTGGTGTCCCCTCTTCAGGACACCTCACAAACACAGACAACCTTGTGTGATGAACCACACTGGTCATTGTAACCAGACTTAAAACTCATCAATTCAAAGAATACGCACACACATATCATTGCCCGGGAGGGGGGTGAGCAAAAGTTCACCACATCTTCACCAACGAATGACCCAGCCACGTTCACAGTACACACACACACACACACACACACAAGGACTTTTTCTCCAATCTCCTCAATTGAGAGACTTGTACTATGATATATTCGATATGTTTTTATGTTTGCCCATGTTCCACTGGGGTTAGATGTGATCGTATTATAATTCTAAATGAACAGAGGTGCTTTTAGATGCATTTTTAATGTAACTGTGTTTTCCTATAATGTTTGTATGTCGTTCTTCACACCTTTAGAATCCTCTTGATCTGACCAAACCATATATATATAGGTGCAAACCGTAAAATGTATGTTACTATGTTTTATCATCTCTGGAGTAAAATTGAACGCATTTTTACATCATGGTCATGAAACATGCAAAGTCGATCTCGAGGGAACAAAGGAACACTTATCCGCACACTTTCCTCCCAGCTGATTGGTGCATTCACGCCAGAGGAGGCGTAAACAGAAGTGTCTTTAAAGAAGACCACCAAGCACCTCATCTTTGGGTTTTGGTTTTAGTTTTGGAAGAGTAAGGAGGGGGGAGAAAGAACTGCATCTTTGGGGGAACTCCCTTCTTCGAGGGAACTTTTGACTGGACTCTTCCCTCTCCTTCGATCCGATGTAACCATCATACTCGTGATCCCCGCCCTGGGGGATCTTTCCTCTTCTTTTCTTTTGTTTAAGTTTGTTTTTCCTTTGTTCATTTCACCAGAAATGAACTTAGTCTGAATTATTTATTTGGTAATTTACGTCAAAGACCTTTAAGCCTTCTTTGAAACTGCGCGCTCCAGACCGCAGCAAACCACGTGACGCTCCAACGGAACACACAAAGACCAGCAGCTCACACACGCCGCAGGGCTCAGACACCTGAGAACTATATGCAAGTATATTTGAGTTACCAAGATTTTAGAGCATTAAGACTGTTTTTCCGTGTTGTCTCTTAAAGGTTTAAATGTCCAGGTGAATTTTGCCAAGCTGTGATCCTACGGATCTCTCTCTCTCTTCCCAACTCTCTCTCCCTCTCATTTTTATCTTTCTCTCTCATCCTATTTTAATTCGTGTTTGTAATGTTTTTCGTTTTGTTTGTTTCGGGTGTATATACATATATTCTGTGTGAATTGTAGTTCGATGTATTATTAGTCCAACTATTAAAACCATTATATTCTTGATTGCCTTCTGTCTAAAATGCTCATTTTACAGAGTCAATGAAATTTCGATCATAGCTACAAAGCTTTCATTATTGACTACGTTGCGTAGTCTAATTTTATAAACACAGGAAAATTAATGTTCACGGCCAGAAAATTGATATTTCTTGGAGTTTATAAGAAGGGATAACTTTGTTGAGAAGTGATAAGTTAATCTTACGGCCGTTTGCTGGACAAACAGTTCGATAGCTAAATTAACTCCATTAAAGGTTATCTCATATAATCGATCTGAAAATGGACCATTGACATATGAATGATGAATTATAATTCGTTGTGATTGATCATTCGTGTGTACAATCAATCTATTTTCAACTTCGATAATTTAACTGTAATATGCAATATATTAATCATATTCATGATTAATTATTAAAATTCCCTATATATAATTTGAGCTAATTTAATGTAAAACTAAATGTTGTTACAAGAGATATGCAGAGAATGAAGTAGGGACCACTGGCAGCGGTATATATGAGGGAGGTGGGACTCCCGTATCACTGTCGTGATTGGTCTGTCAACTGACAGACGTGGTGTGATTGGTACTTCCAGATCTGTCACGCTCAGAGGCGTTCCCCATAGTGAGATACCTCACTCATGTTATCAGAGAACCGGGGTTACGTAAGTAACCTAAAGTTAGAGTTTGTTTAATCTGATTTGGAGCAACACACAGTCACTTATGTATTTCTTTTTTTTAAAATGCTACAATTAATAAATTAATCAAGGTAAATACCCTAGTGCAAATGTTAAAGTGAAACACGTTGATTTCCAGGTCAACAAATGCAGACCAGAGAATCTGTAAAGCAATTTAATCTCAAAGGTTTGTTCATTATTTTTCTTTTAATTGTTGAATTATTTTGAATTATTTTATTTTTATTTAAGTCCCTCACAATCACTTAATGTGAGTGTTAGGGAGGGTGAAGAGCTGCTGTATATATTGAGCTCACCTCACTGTGAGATAGGGAGGGCATAATACATAAACTCAAGGTCATGACCGCAGTGGAGCTCACCCAAAATCTCATTCTTCTACAGCCCGATTGCTGATCCATTAACTAAACCACTAGACCATGCCATAAGAACCAAATAGTCTCTGTAGGGAATCTGTAGGGAAAACAGCTTGGTCTTTATGTCTCAAGATGCATTGGTCAGACTACTATGGTTCCCTATCGGTCAGTCACTACAACGTAGGTCATGACTGACCAATAGAAATCTCGCTAGAGAGGTCAATCTACTTCGAGTGAAACTAAAACAAGCCAATGCACATTGGCGTGCAATCATTTGCATCAGCTGCACGGCCTCGCAGCGCGGGTATTTAACTAGCAGCTGAGCGATTGCACAGTTAGCTTTTTGCTTCGGAGCCAAACACTTTGATGCCTCTACTGAGTAATTGGAAACTATACAAGCTTCTTTTTGGATCTCTCCTTTTCGGTGCTGGGCGTGACAGCACGGCAGCGTGAGCAGCTTTTTTCTCTGTCACTGAGCAAAAAAAAAAAGCTGTTTTAACAGCTGGTGAGGTACGCTACTAAGCGCTCAAAAAAGCTGTTTTAACAGCTGGTAAGATCTCCCAGTGCACAGACGGGTGCACATTCCCGGCTGTGATCGCAGAGGCTGCTCCCCTGCGTGCTTCAGTACCAGTGAGAGTAGTCCCTAAAAGAGCAGACACAGATAGTTCGCGTCTTTTTCAAGATGACGTTCTATCTGTGTGTTTCTGGATGCGGTCGTTACCTGGGGTCGCGGGATGGTCACGATCGCTGCCTTGTGTGTCTGGGCCTCGAACATGCACAGGCAGCGTTCGTGGATGAGTCATGTACCCATTGTGGGAAGATGACCATCTCGGAGCTGAGGTCGAGACTCTCGTTCCTGCAAAGGGGCGGAGTCCCTGTGCCTGCACCTCGTTCCAACCCCCCTTCGCGGGTTGCTTTGGGCAGTGACATGGGTGACCTGAGGGTTACAGTGAGCGCGCTTCCTTCAGGGAACCAACCCCTTGGGAACCCTCACTCCTCTCATGCTCCGCAGCCAGTCCAGCTGCCAACGGAACATGCCGGACCATCCTCGAGATGTGTACCGGTCGTTTCGTTCGGCGCTCCCTGCGACGACAAGATGTCAATCACTGCATCGGAGGGTGGGTCAGACCGCTCCGCGGACGACGGCTCAGAGCCGCTGCCTCCTTCGGGTGTGCCAGCTGTGCCCGAGTCGGACCCGGAGATGATGGCCATGCTTTCCCGGGCCGCCAACAGGATCGGGCTTGTGTGGAACCCTCCACCGTGTCCCGAGCCCTCGAGGCTGGATGATTGGTATCTCGGGGTGGCGCGCGCTGGTTCTCAGCAACCCACACCAGTGCCTTTCTTCCCGGAGGTGCATGAGGAGCTCACGGGGACGTGGACGGCACCTTTCACTGCCAGAAACCGTTCCGGTGTCTCCTCCTCCCTCACCACCCTTGATGGCGGGCCAGCTAAGGGATACACGCGTATCCCGCCAGTGGAACGGGTTATTATGCAACTGTGCCCTAACTCCACTTGGCGTGGAGAACCGTGTCTTCCATCGCGGGCCTGTAAGTACTCGTCGGACTTAACCGGCAAGGCTTACAAGGCCTGTGGGGAAGCTGCCTCTGCCATACACGCTATGGCGTTGTTGCAGGTTCATCAGGCTAAAGCACTGAAGGACCTGCACGAGGGTGGTCACGATCCGCAAGTTCTCCAAGAACTTCGCGCCGCGACGGGCCTCGCTTTGTGCGACGAAGGTTACCGCGCGGTCTGTGGGTCGTGCGATGTCCACACAAGTAGTCCAGGAACGCCATCTCTGGCTGTGTCTGGCCGACATGCGGGAGACCGACAAGCTCAGGTTTCTTAACTCCCCCATGTCCCAGACCAGCCTCTTCGGCGACGCGGTCGAGAACTTTGCCCAGCAGTTCTCGGCTGTACAGAAGCAGATTGAGGCCATCAGACACATTCTGCCTCCACCCGCGGCTCCTCAGTCTGCTCGTCGCCGGGGGCGTCCTCCTGCGTCTGCCCCTGCTACCGCGTCGCAGCAGCAGCAGCCTCCATCTAAGCGGCGCCGTGGAGCCAGTCGCAGACAGGGCGCCCCGCCCGTCCAGGCCCCCGCCAAGAAGGGCGGTAAAGCCAAGGGTAAGTGGCCCTAGGACGGGCGACCCGGAGATGGAAGGGACTGCTCTCCAGGAGACGATGACCGCATCGCTCCCTCCCTCGGAAGAGGGCCGGGTGGAAAATCTTTTGTTTCATTCTGTTTGTGTTCCGCCTGGTTTTAAGGCCAGCGGTACCCAAATTTTCAATAAAAGAGCAGTTTCTACCATCTCTGGGTCCAAAGGGGCCGGTAGCCGGTCTCCTCCCGTGTTCTCTCCCTAAACGAGTAGAAGCACTGAGAGGTCTGGTTCTGTCGGCTTGCTGCACCCTACTGTGCACCCTTATTGCTCCAGAGTAAAACCTGTCGAGTCCTCCAAAACTCCTCGGCCCGGAGTTGGCGGAGCGTCCGGCGCCAGGCCCTTATCCGCCGAATCCTTGAGAACCGGATCTGGGCTGGGTTCCATATGTGTGCCCCTACGGGGATCCCATATGTGTATATATTCCACGGCTGCTCCTATCGGAAGCCCGTGTCTTTCCCTTGGGCTAGTCACCCATTATTTCATATGCTGTACAGCCTTCGGTCTAGTCCACATGTATTTCTACTTAACTCTCTGAAGAAGTGGCTTCCGCAGCGTCCCTTCCTAAACAGGAAGGGCACGCTTCCCAGTGTAATTCTCACTGTATGGGTTATCACGCAAAAAACGAACTGTGCAATCGCTCAGCTGCTCGTTAAATACCCGCGCTGTGAGGCCGCGCAGCTGATGCAAATGATTGCACGCCAATGTGCATTGGCTTATTTTAGTTTCACTCGAAGTAGATTGGCCTCTCTAGCGAGATTCCTATTGGTCAGTCATGACCTACGTCTCCGTTCCCTCGCTCAGGGAACGAGGGTTACCATATGTAACCGAGACATTATGTGACACCTTAAAATAAGTTATAATAAATAATAATTGGTGTCGTAATCTACTTAGCCATTCCAAACTTGTATGACTTTCTTGTTAAAGGTTTCCTGTATCATAAATCAATCACCTTTTGATTAAAAACAATGAAAAAGTTTTTTAAAAAAGTCACCTAAAAGAGAATAAATTTGGAAGAACCATATAACAAACATTACTTCCTTAGCACTTTAACTGTTTGTAACTTTCTAGACTTTTCTAGGACTTGTTGAGAACTTTCTAAAATTTTCTAGAACTGTTTTTCTAGAACAATCCAAATCTTTGTGTACTGTACATATTGGAGAGAGAGACAGAGAGAGAGAGAGAGAGGGAGCTTTATGAGCACTTGATACTACTTAATATTTGTTTCAGTAGCGATAAACCTTACAGAAAAACAAAACTAACTGGACCAATGATATAGTGAGATTTCAGCAATCGCAAAGTGTAAGTGTGCCTTTAGAAGAATCGCCACTAGAAGAAAAGTGCAGAATGCCACTCAAATGCAAATTATTGGGTGCTGCCAGTTTCTTGGAAGAGAAATCAAAGGAAGAAATGAGCAAGAGTGGCAATTGTCATAGTTCAATCCAGTTAAATTTATTCTTCCATAATTTTGTGGCTTCTATTCCTCCATAGTTTACATAATATAAACTCAACTTCACATTTATGTCACAGAAATTGACAGATATGACATTCTAGTTTTAAATTTTTAGTGGTTTATCACCACAGTGATAATAGCTGTGTAAAAAACAAATGTAATACACATGCATTTAATTTCTCCACAGTTACCTTGAACAGTTATGATTTTTAATGTGTTCCTCTGGGACTAGTGCTTAAGAACACAGCCCTGCAGTATGAAATTACTTTTTGATGTCTTTCTTCAAAAACAAGTGTAGCGTTAGCTCTGGCGGGTCACATCAGTCAAGTTTGGATCAGCTGACTCTACCTATTACAGCATCCCTATAAGGTCCATTCAGTATTATCAAATTATTGCCATTAAGAACATTAATGATATCTGCAATACATTTATGTTGGTTCTGTTCTGTATACCCTAAGGGGGTTGCCGCTGCACTCCCTGCTCTTACTCATGCTAGGCTGCATGGATGGGCAGGGAGTTCTTGCCCAGGAAAAAACCACACCGACAATTCAAACTGTATGCTACTTGTCAAACATCTTTGACAATAGTGTTCCTGAATTGAATCCAAATAAAACCAACAGTCATAAACATTTTATCAGACATGAGGCCTCTTTTTTATCTTATTTTAATAAAAAATTGTCCACATAAGACATTGCACAAGATCTCAAGCAATAGAGAAGTGGATTCAAAATCTAATATTCTGGCTATGTTAAGCTGCCGAGAGATGATTTTCCCACAAACAAAGCAATCAAATGTGATTTGTCTTGCTCTGCTGCATTCACTGGCAGCTTTCTGATGCCACAAAAAAAAAAAAAACTCTGCTCAAAAAAGACTGCTCAAAAAAATATAACAATGATGATTCTTCTTTAGACTTTTTTCATTTTTTACCTAATTCTGCCGTGGCGTATCCCGATCCTCAAGCAGAAGATTTTTTGTAATATAATTTCAGTGCACTTGTGATGCAGAATCACACCGTGTTCTTTCATTTGGCCAGAGGAGCACAGGCCCACAGACTGAACCTGGTGTCTCCCAAGGGTTTTTTTTTTCTCCACTATTGGAGTAATGTTTCCTTGACTTTAGCTTGCTCAGTTGGGGTTTGAAAGACATTTAATATTCAGCAATACTGTAAATGTTACTGCACTGACACTAATGGATGAGAACAAAACTTGATGTGAAAATAGCTGGATGGCAATTTTGAATTTGTTTCATAATTGATTAACTCTGCAACATCGAGACTGTTATTGAATTGAATTTAATCAACACTGAACTGACTTGTGCTGAATAATGACACTATTAAACTTCTGTAGAGCTGATTATAATTGAATTACTGTACGCTTAATTCATAATTTGATGCACTATTATTGAACTAAACTGAATTAACACTGCCTTGAGCTGAATAATCATGCTATTATCTGCTTTATAGTTAAACAGAGTTTGCTTCCTAACTACTTTACATTCATACTGTTATTAAACTGAACTGAATCAACACTGAATTAAATCGAGCTGAATAATGATATAGTGCTTACATATAGATGTATTCATTTCATAACTGAAGAACATTAATACTGTTATTTTCTTGTTTATTTCTGTGAAGATACTTATAAACTACCTGTATTGCAAAGCACTATATAAATAAATGTGATTTGATTTGACTACACAAGGTGTTCTAACATGGTAAAAAAATATATATATATATATATATATATATGTTATTGCTGCAGACTCACTGAGTTTGGTATTCCTGACTGAACGACAGATGACAATATCTGTATTAATATCAACATCAATGTTATTATCTTCTCAGCCATCCAAGTCCTGAGAACACAGTGATGACTGCCGTGATAAGAAGAGACAATCATTTCCAAGACATTCTGCAGTTTTGAAAATAAACAAAGAAATGTATTTCTCTATTACAACCCCAATTTCTGACCACCAAAAAATATAATTTTGCATTCCAAAGCTCACAGAGGTGCTGATAGTGATGAAACCCAAAGATGCTGTGTTGCTCATGCTGTCCTTTCCCTGGTCTCTGCTCTTGGACTCTTTACCTGCTGAGCTCTGTCTTTCAATGGCATCTCTCTTTCTCTCTTCTGAGACTCTTCATTCTATGGATCCTTCCTTATCACATTACCCTTCTCTCCTAGTTTTCAGACAATATAACTAATGTAAATTAGCATGCTAGTCAAATGACGTCAGTTAAACATGGTGAAAGCAATAACATGCCATGTTCAAACTGAAAAACATTAAACACTTCATGCCTAATTTAAGTTAATTTGTGATAAAGGTGGGCACAACAATTCTTGAAAAATGTTTAATCAGTCCGAGATACTGCATTTACTCTGACATACAGTTTACTGCCTTCAGAAACAACCAATATCATCACCTTCAGATGCATTTGCAGCTATGAACTACACTAGTGTGTGTGTGTGTGTGTGTGTGTGTGTGTGTGTGTGTGTGTGTGTGTGTGTGTGTGTGTGTGTGTGTGTGTGTGTGTGTGTGTGTGTGTGTGTGTGCCCCATAAATCATACTAAGTGAATTTTTTTTTTGTTTTTTTTTTTGAAAATGTATACACAAAGTTTTCTGTGACGGTTTAGGGGTCGGGTTTGTGTAAAGGGATAGAATAGACAGTTGGTACCGTATAAAAAATCATTATGTCTATTGAATGTCCCCATTAAACATTGTAAACCCAACTTGGAAAATGTGATGTTTATATGAGCTGGCATACTCTTTAATTTTTTGTTTAAAAAAAAAAACTGTTACACAGTTTTGATTTAAAATATTCAGATATATCAACAAATTAAGAGTCAGCATGATCTAGCAAGCATAAATTCATTTGGTTGCCACGTGATGAAAACCAAAGTGGAAAAATCATTTTTTTATGAAAAGCAAGCTTAACTGTCTGATAAGGCTGTATAGCCTTGCAAATAGCGATTAAGTTGTGCACAGCGTGTATTCCAAGTACAAATATTTTTTTTTAATTATTTTTCATTTATGCTTACACCATTTGCATTTTAAGTCCTTAAATCAAGATATTTGTAGAAAATGGTAGACTATACATATTTTTGAATAGTAAAAAAATGTAGTGCGAAAATGTACGAAACATGAAAACAAAGAAAACATTTCTAAGAACTTAGATGTAAGCAACACGAAGATGACATAAGTTTTGTCATCCCTATTCATACAACTAAACGTTTAAACGGAGACAAGGACACTTTGGGTATTAACAGGTTTTTATCATTTTAATGATTTATGCCAGATGAAATAAAATCCAGATAAATCAAACTTCCATGCATGCAAAACCATAACAGAATGTTATGGTACATAGACTACAGATAGATTCCACAAAAACACTCACCTAACAACGAGTTGGCAAAGCCGTACCACACACATCCTCTGTCGCCGATGAGCCATCGCCCTTGAGTGCTCGCCGCGAAGCTGAACGGCGTTCCCAACACGCACACCAGGAGATCACTCAAGCAAATATTCACCAACAGAAAGTTTATGGGGGACCGCAGCACCTTGTAGCGGCAGAAGAGCACGAGAACCAGGAGGTTGTTGAGGAATCCGAAAGTGCCGATGAAGCCCAAGCTCATCGCCACGAGCAGGTGGCCGGTGGGACTGAGAGTGCTATATGGGGAGGACGCATCCAAATGTCCCTCCTCTGCACTGAGGCGCAGCGCGCTGTTCGCCCGTCTGCAGCTGATCACACTTAAGTTGGACACAATCATCGCAATCCGTTCTGGGTGCACATTGAACAAAAAGTCACTGCTTTGTTTTCTGGGGGAAAGCGCAACATTTATAGTGCTCTTACGTTTTGACAACAGAACACAATCCATAGAGAGAGTATAATTATTTGCAGAAGAGTTTGATTGTTAGAAGAGATGCACGACGGGTTTTTTTTTTTTTGTTTTTTTTTTTGCAATTGCTGAACTATGTTGCTCTGCTCATCGGTTCATAAGTGGGAATAAAGTTTGGCGTCCCCTTAACTCCACCGTGTGGTGATGATTACAATCCTCATACGCGGTTTGAACTGTACTGTTGATGTTAGTACCTCCTTCTTAGCTGACGTCTGAGCCTGTCTGCTCTACTGAGGTTTAGGCAGCTGGACCCCACGCCACTTCCAGGTCACAAGGACAAAAACATCTGCAGCTCAGCTGTTCTGTAACTGCTCTGTCACAAGACATATTGGCGGAACTTTTGCAGCTCAGCAATTCCTCTCGTGAGGAATGCTCAGAGTAAGACTGGGGAAAGTTTGAAATCGCCTTTTTTATTTGAATTTACAAAACCATTGTTCACACGCTTGACTGCTGTCCATGGTGCTAAATGATTATTCTATGCGATGTGAGAATGATTGGCTTCCCGATCATAGCGTCGATTTGCATTAAAGAATAAAAATGAAAGTGATATTTGCAATGTGTAAATTTAATAAACTGATAATGACAGTACTTGTGTTCCGATACCGATCCTATAACGGACATTGAACTGTTGCCATAGTCAAACGCGATTTTTTTCGCCAGCGTATTTTTAGAGGAAAACTAAATTTTGCAGTTACTGAAATGTCGATGTAAGCCCTGTTGAAACACACATATCTCCAAAATAATTAATTTTTACTTCCTTTGGTCGATCAGACCTTAAACCACACATAATTCCTAATATTATGCCCTGATTAAGAGGGTTTGGGCCAGAAAACCATGAATCAGGGCGTAGAAACATAGGATCTTCCCCAGACCCTTATTGTCCGGAGCCTGTTCCTGTTCCCGAGCCGGGGTCTGCTGTTCCCGAGCCGGGGTCGTCTCCACCCTGGCCGCCCGATGGACTGTTCGCCTCGTCCTGGCCACCCGATGGACTGTCACTGACCTGGCCGCCTGCGCGTCCTGCTCCGCCCTCGTTCCATGACCCAGGTCCGCCCACGTTCCATGGCCCATGCCCGCCATTGCAAGGCCCTGGTCCTGTTGATGTATTTATTGAGTGAAACAATATACGTTTTATTTTTCATTAATTTAATTAATGATCCTACTTAGGACAACACTTACTGGGCTAGTAAACGTTTTTCAAAGATTTGGATTCTGAATGTAAATCACACTGCATAAACCTTTCAGTAAGGTCTAGAAGTGCCTCATTCTTCTTTGGGAGTGAGTTTTTTTTTTTTTTTTTTGTGAGATCCAATTAGTTCTTCTGCACTGTCTGCTACCCAAGGCAAAGAGCAAAACACCAACACCTGCTGTTATATTCCCTTAGAGAATAATTATGTCTCAATACACACCTCATAAAATGGTAGTTAAATAGATTTCCAGTCAATGTGCAGGGCAATAGAAAATGTCGTAGTACTATAAAAAAAATGCAGCCTTGCACATCATGAGGTAAAGTTTATTGTACAGCTTGTTAAAACCTTTTCATACTGCAATTTTCTTCTGGTTCAATTGGATGGAAAATAGAAGCACATGACAGAAAACAACAGCACAATGTTCTATAGTCTATACTAGCTAAATTGGACCAATGTTCTGTTTTATTCAGGGTGAAGTTCAATTTCTACTCTAAAAGTGTGGATATGGTCACTGAATGAATAATGCTGTAGCCAAAAATGAACAAGGAAGTTTTTGCGAATTATGCAATTGCAGGAGCTGCATCTGAGAGCATTAATCTAGTGTATAACTTGCAGAGCATTAAAAAATGCAAATTACATAACAGTACATACAAGTAAAGTGTGGCAAATAGACCAGTAAAAAGATAAATGACCAACTTTTTTACAAAGTGATAAATCAAAGCCGGATAGTGTGATAGTGGAGGAATTAAAGTCCCTGAAGGGGGGACCATTGGTGTGACACCACCAACTTTGAAATGACCTCATTTTCAATATTGTAATTACACTAAATAAAATTATAAATGCAACACTTTTGTTTTTGCCCCCATTTTTCATGAGCTGAACTCAAAGATCTAAGACTTTTTCTATGTACACAAAAGGCCTATTTCTCTCAAATATTGTTCACAAATCTGTCTAAATCTGTGTTGTAACAAACTTGGCTTGCAACTTAAGTAAACCAGTTGTCACTTAAAAGTTCAGGGCACTCACAAGGCATGAATGAATAAGGGAAAAAACTGTATCAGACAAAATCAGACAAAGATAGGCATAAGCAGGTTAACCAACATAGTATATTGATAACTCAACAGTCAAATCAGAAACATTAACACTTATCCCAGAGTCCTAGATCAAATAATCCATGCGTGAGAAGTATTGTCCTTATGTGTTAATCCGTAGTCTTTGCGCCCAAAAAAGGAATAAAAAAATTCCAGAATTTTTTTTTTTTTAATAATCCTCCAAACGTGATGAAACAACAAAAACACCAAAAAAAAACAAGTCCTCTCTTGAACCTCGATGGGTAATTAATCCACAAACGACTCAAAAGGAGAAGGCTAAAAAACACCAATCTGTTTGGTTCAAACATGTATCCCCCTTTTCCACAAACTGGCTTGGCCTTTTCTACCAAAGAAGGCCTTCCTCCTCCAAGGTGCTCTCCTGTCAAAATAAAAGTAAATTTTGCCAACTACAGGATGTTTCTGCACCAAACTTAAAAGTCCCACATACAAAAGATAGAGAACTTCAACTAGGGCCTGAAACCAATTGAATCATACCTAAACTACAATATTTTATCCTCCTTAACATTTGCAAAAGAAAGTATGTGTATTTCTCTTAGCCCTAATATAGAAGTGTCATAGTGTTCGTGAGCACTTTTCCAATGCCAAGATAATCCATCCACCTCGCAGGTGTGGCATATCATGATGCTGATTAGACAGCATGATCATTGCACAGGTGTGCCTTAGGCTGGCCACAATAAAAGGCCACTCACACACAGTTATATAATGCGTTATTAAAAAAAAACTTTTTTGTATAAAATGTATTTATTTGCAGCAGTTATGTTAACGGCAGTAATAGAAAATTTCTGTCGTAAAAACAGCTATTCATCTGATGGACACCATGCTGAACATCCCAGGAGAAAATAAAGAGGAAATTACGTTGTCTTTCGTTGCTCCCATCACCAAGTGTGTTCCAAACGGCTACATAATGGCACACAAGTCCCCACTTCAAGGGCTCTGCTGTCTGCCCTTCATTGGGATGCTCACGAGCTAACAGCACGTCCCAGCCGGGTTCGTTACTTATTGGGGTTACCTGGAAACATTTCCGTTGTGGTCTGTGCTTTTTGCACCACGTTTCTGTATTTGGTTGTGTTGTGAACTTTTACAGCACGTTTCTGTACATAAATATTTATTATATTTATTAAACAGACATTTTTATCCGACTAGAGTTAGGGTAGATTAGAGCAAAGCTGGCAACCCGGATCCTGAAACACTACTGACTTCGTGATTGGTAGATAGATGGAGGGTGGTGCATCAGACCAAAACACAACATGACAACATCAACATCAGTTGAGGGCTGCAAGTCCACTTTTTAAATGACAATATCCTAGCCATACTATTGTTGTCAGTGATATAAGTATTTGAAATGAACATGATTTCTTAATGTCTAGTGACACATCAGGGCCTTTTTATGAATAATTGAAATACATTTCTTACATACTGCTCCTTTAAGCATTAAACATTAAAGCATTTTATTTTATAATATATATTTTACAATTGTTTTATTATTATTTCAGAACACCTCTGCACACCACTGATCTACTGAGGCTTTCTATTACAATGCTCCCTTACAGTCAAGATGCAGCCTCAGCGTTTTTAGACAGAGACGGCGAAAGTTTCATTTAAATACCCTTTGAATACTTTAATGGGATATCACATATGAGCGGGATGGTCCCATCACACAGCAGCATTTGTTGCCCATTTTTGCGAGGAATTTGCTGGTCGGACAGGTGACACCCAGGCCAGGGACCAGCCTCATCATCTACAACAAGGAATAAAATCCTTAATGATATGTCTTAATAATATGACATTTCGTTTTCTTGCAGCAGCCAGTGGCTAGAATTAGCCCACACTGTTGACAGCGTACTGACAGGGTCTTTATACTGCTCTCTTACTCCATCTTGGAAGGGTATGATGACTCCATTGGGCTGGAAAATGTAAAAATTCATCCGAGTGCCGCACCAAATCCAGGCTTGTTTACCAGGTCCCACCTCTGAGCCACCTGTGTTCAGTCCTTCGACCCCTCTTGCTATCTCTCACTCTTTGGAAGGTTTGGAAGAACTTATGCAACTTAAATGCAATGTATTCTTTGTGAAAGGGCAATGAGTGGATAACCATGTTCATCACTCCCACTGGCCACTATGAATACTGGGTTATGCCATATGGGCTGGCCAACTAACCATCAGAGTTCAAAGTCTGCCATGACTACATCCAGTGCTTTGTAATCAAACAACTCTCAAACTGACCTTGGTTCCTGGCTACAACACACTCAAAACAGCCTTCACATCCATGCCACATCCATGCATGGTACTCCTCTTAAACTCTTCTCTTGTGCCTTCTACCCCTGTAAGATCTCGCCCGCGAAGGTCAACTGTGATATTGGGAACCAGGAGATGTTATCCATCAAGCTAGCGCTGGGGAAGTGGCATCACTGGTTTGAGGTTTCTCATTTGTCCTTTCAAGTAATAACCGCCCATGGCCACTTGGAATATCTTTGGAGCATGAAACGGCTGAATTCTCACCAGGCTCTGGTGGTCCGTTTTTTTTTTTTTTTTTTTTTTTTAGGACACTTTAAATTTGCTATCACATACTGTATCCTCCAGGGTCTACAAAAAAGACGGTCTTGCAGTCTTATGATGTGTCTGCAATAAGAGTCCTGCAATGTGGATAAATAGCTTCTAATTAACCAGGCAGGGAATATTCTGGCTTCATTTTTCTACAGTGGATGGAAGTGGAGACACGTCGTACATCTTTCTTTACAGTCCACGGTTCAATTTTGTGTGTTTTTCATGATTTATGTTGGTCAATTTCCATCAAAGTGTGTGTGATAGGTGTGTCCATAAGTATACCTCTTGTACTACATTCTGGTTTTTGTACTCTATTTGTATACCCTATTTGTAAACTATGGCCCTGTCAAAAATGGCACACTTCATATGCACTTACGGTCTTGTGGACTTACAATGGATGCCATGGACGTGTGCCTGTTGAGTCCCATTTGAGGCCCCGTTGAGACCCTAAGGTGTCCCATTTGTCATTTTAGGTGTCAGAAGGTTGTTCGTGAGCGCCTCGTTTGTGGTGATATGTGCCCTCGATGCACACTTTTGCAGAGCCTGCACTGAAGTGAGCTCCGCGGCAGACTTCTGGCTCCTGGTAGCCTATAAGATCTGATCCTGGACCTGCTGTCGCAAGACGGAACCTTGGAACCATGTCAAGACAAAACTGGCAGTATATACTTCATAAATGGAAGTGGAGCACACAACATTAACACTCTCATGCTGTGTCTCACTAACTTCTCTCCCCACAGGGAGCCAGCATTTGCCTTACTTCTGACAATGACCTTGAGTTGTTCACCCGGCTGACTGAATTTAAAATGCTACTAGTAGAGAACACAAACCAACTGCCTCCAGCTGCATATATTTTGAATTTCTCTATCAATGGACAACCCATCTGTACATTAAACATAACTCAGATGTGTCCGTTTGTTATTTACAGTTTATGTTTGTCTACTAAACAGATGGCCAGAACTTTTTTATGCAAATTAGTGAGCCACATCAGAAATTCAGCGATAATAAAATCCTAGGATTTTTACATTGTTAATAGATAAGAATCATAGGTGGGTGTTTTTTTTTTTTTTTTAAATGCCAGAATTTAAGTCCATCTTTGGCTAAAAAACAAACAAAGCAAGAAAAAAAAGATTACCTGATCTGGAAATATGCAATGTTGCGCATACGTGTCATCAAGGGAATTAGTGTCAAGGTACATATCATTAAGGCCTTGATAATCAAAGTTATTGCTTGTCAAAGCAGATCAAGAAGAGTGTATGGGAAGTCAATACACAGTGGTGTTGAGCCAACCTCTTATTTTGAAGCCAAGGTCTCATTTCACAAACATGACAGACAGGCAACTATCATGCAGATGTTTCTATTGTTGATCATGCATTTGAAAACAATTTGTGCGTGTTGCATGTTTATGGACACACTGGGAGGAATGAAATTTATCATGGCTGGTGTATTGAAATGGTCTGTACTATTTGTATATAATAATAATCATTTGTATATTATAACCACCTCACAGATATAGACGACAGATTGTATCGGTTGCCAAACAAATCAGTGACAGTCAGTGCCTCATATAAATAATGCCAGATAAGTGTGCTTAGCATGTAGGGGATGTACTAGTTGGCACACTGATTGCTTCAGTGAATATTTCCCACCATGTGTTTATTATTAAAAGATTTTACCTTAAAGTCTTGGCTTTCCAATGTCATTGCCCAGGAAAAAAAGATACAGTTCATTAAACACACCATCAAGTGAGAACAATGTAGCCACACAATATGAGGTAAGTTGTCGCAGGGCTACCTGCTATTAAACAGCCTATTTGATGTTATTTAATGGCTTTACAAAAAGTACTTTACAAAGTAAAGCAAAAACAAAGCACAAAATGATAAAGTACAGTTCCTTTATGTTTCACTGGTTCTGCTGCACCTGTGACAAGGACAAGGGCAACATCCAAAACATGCAGCTTTGTGGAGGCTCCAGGACACCTGGTGAGAATCATTGATCTATCCACCTTATTTTAGTAAGCTTCCACTGAATGTGGGGTCTGATTCATTAGCATTAAAACTATTTGACCTGCAAACCAGTGTGTTTATGGGTATGATAATGTTAAAATACAGGTCCTTCTCAAAAAAATAGCATATTGTGATAAAGTTCATTATTTTCCATAATGTAATGATAAAAATTAAACTTTCATATGTTTTAGATTCATTGCACACCAACTGAAATATTTCAGGTATTTTATTGTTTTAATACTGATGATTTTGGCATACAGCTCATGAAAACCCCAAATTCCTGTCTCAAAAAATTAGCATATCATGAAAAGGTTCTCTAAACGAGCTATTAACCTAATCATCTGAATCAACTAATTAACTCTACACACCTGCAAAAGGGTGAGGCTTTTAAAAACGCCCAGCCTGTTTCATTACTCAAAACCACTGCTAATGGTTTACTGACCATGGTATTACTGTGCTCAATTGGGCTGCCAACTCTCCTGACCTGAACCCCATAGAGAATCTGTGGGATATTGTGAAGAGAAAGTTGAGAGACGCAAGACCCAACACTCTGGATGAGCTTAAGGCCGCTGTCGAAGCATCCTGGGCCTCCATAACACATCAGGAGTGCCACAGGCTGATTGCCTCCATGCCACGCCGCATTGAAGCAGTCATCTCTGCAAAAGGATTCCCGAACAAGTATTGAGTGCATAACTGAACATAATTACTTGAAGGTTGGCTTTTTTTATTTATTAAAAACACTTCTTTTATTGGTCGGATGAAATATGCTAATTTTTTTAGACAAGAATTTGGGGTTTTCATGAGCTGTACGCCAAAATCATCAGTATTAAAACAATAAAAGACCTGAAATATGTCAGTTGGTGTGCAATGTGGTGTGTAATTTTTATCATTACATTATGGAAAATAATGAACTTTATCACAATATGCTAACTTTTTGAGAAGGACCTGTGGTAACAGATCCCAGTTTACACTACCAAGCATATCATCAATCATCAATATCATCATTCCATGTCTCCCTGTGTGTGTCTGTTTGTTCCTTGATTGATTCATCGCGCTTTTTCTCTGTGTATGTAAGCCCTCAGTTTGAGTTAGTTCTTTTGTCCGGTATCATTTGTTAAATGTGTGGTTTTGATTCCTATTCTTCTGCATGTTTTCCTTTGTGATTAAAAGACTGTCCTTTTCTCATCTTTGACTACTTAAATCTTTTTTTTTTGACTACACATGACAGTATACTCCAGGTCAAAAGTCTGTAAAAATTAGGATTGAAGGATTTTTTTTTTTTAATCAAAAATACAATGAACTTGTAATATTGTGAATTATTACAATTTAAAGTAACTGTTTTCCATGTTTTTATATATTTTAAAAGGTAAATATTCCTGTGATGACAAATACATCTTCTGAGTCACATGATCCTTCAGAAATCATCATGTACTATGGTGATTTGGTGTTTCTCACTACTTTTGAATGAATGGAAGCCTTGACCCTTTCCTTTAACATCCCTGAAGATGAAAACAAACCAAAAGAAAAATCTGCAGTCCTATCTAGCGCAGATATAAACATGAATGCACACTGAACATTTCCGACAGGCCTATACTGTGAAAAATAAGCTACTTAGCTACTTGGAACTAAATGTGTTTGAGGTCAACTGAAAAATGTTTATTTCTCACATTCATTGTCATTTTATTTTTTTTATTATAATGTACGTGTCACGGGTGGTCATACAATAAGTAGCACACAAGGAAATATAAATCAATAATCTTTTAATAAACGTCAGACAAGAACACAATGGAGAACTGCAGGCAAACACAACCAACACAATAAGGAGACAAGACAAGAAACCGAGATAAACTCAGGGCTTAAATACACAGGGACTTATGAGTTAATTAATAGAACAACAGGTGAATGGAATTCAACAATCAAAAACACTGGGAAACTGGGTCAAATGACAGGCACAGGGAAAACATAATCAAAACACATTGAGTGTTTTGATTATGTACACTTTGTCCCTTGGATGGTCTGCTTGCGCGCTTTAACCTTGCGCACGAGCAGATCCGTTTCATCGTTTCATCAAGCGTTCTGTCTTTCCACTTGCAAATTCCGCCATGTAAATAGCGAATCAGCCATGGCGCAAGCACAACTGGCTTTTAAAGGGAATGGGAGATGAGACTGATTGGTTCATTGCACGTTATGCCCAAAACACAACCATTACTCATTAAGAGAATAGAGTCAACCATTTTAGACCATGCACCGGGTGCCGACCATTTTTCCCATCGTTAAACTAGCAAAAGTGGACTCGGACACGGATTTTGGACCACACCCTTAGATCGTTCAATTAGGGCCCAAAAACCATATAGCTTCAATGGTAACATCAATAAGCAGTATGATCAACCTAGAAAAAAGAACAGACAATCAGCACTTCATCTGTGGGATTTTGGCACCAGAATGGTAGGTCCATCAGTAACAAGTACTACTACTACAACTACTACTGAGTACTTTACACGATAAAGATATGCTTAAAACTGAGAAGTTCCCTTTTGAGGGAACTCGAACTGCGTCGGTGACGACACTAGCCATAATGGCCGGCACCTTAGGAATGTAGCCCAAACTGGGGTGCAGGATGGCCTCGACTCTCCCGGGAGCAAAATTCAGGCACTGAGGTGATACCGATACCGATACCGAGGTGGGAACCCTGGTGCGAGTCGCAGGTCTCATCCTCCAGGCTCCACAGAGGAAGCGTACGACCAGCTGATGCCTCCCCAGAGGCCCATCACTCAGAGGAGCGTGGAAAGCCGCAATGGCAGCCACGTAAACCTTGAGCGTGGATGGGGTAAGCCCAGCAGAGAAGCGGTCTTGGAGAAACTCCAGTACTGAAGCAACCGGGCAGTTAACCGAGTCCAATTCATGCTCTCTGCACCAAATGGAAAATACATTCCACCTCAGGCCGTACAATTTCCTCGTGGAGGGAGCTCTGGAAGTGAGTATCTCAACCACTCCCGCTGATGGGCCGGCCACTAGGGACAGACCCACAGTTTCCAAGGCTCTCATCCCGCTGGACGCGGCTGCCATGAGATCCAACACTCTCTGGAAGTATTTCACTGTGATGGTGTGACCTAGCTTCACCCTGGTTAGTGTGGTCAATATGGACTCAATACGTGCAGGAGACATTTGTGCCCGCATCGCCGTCGAATCCCATACCACCCCCAAGAACGTAGTCTGTTGGGCGGGTGTCAACACGCTCTTTTTCGCGTTGAGCCTCAACCCCAAGCGCTGAATATGGCCAAGGACGACATCACGATGACGAACTGCCAACTCTCAAGACTGGGCCAGGATGAGCCAATCGTTCATGTAATTCAGCACGCGGATGCCCTGGAGCCTCAGTGGGGCCAGAGCTGCATCCATACACTTGGTGAATGTGCGAGGGGAGAGTGATAGGCCGAATGGAAGAACCCAACATTGGTATGTTTCGCCCCCGAAAGCGAACCTCAGGAACCTCTTGTGAGATGGAAGGATGGAGACGTGAAAGTATGCGTCCTTCAGATCTATCGTGACAAACCAATCCTCGGATTGGATTTGACTCACGATGATGGGAAAAGTGAGCATCTTGAACCTGAATCTCCTCAGAGACCGGTTCAATTGCCTTAGATCTAGAATTGGACGCAACCCTCCATCCTTCTTGGGAACTATGAAGTACCGGCTGTAGAACCCGGACTCCCTGACTGGTGGGGGGGAAATGCTCTACGGCCCCTTTTTCCAGCAGCGAGTGAACTTCCTGTTCTAACACCAGACCCTGCTCTGGGTGCACTGAAGTCCAGACCACACCGTTGAATTTTGGTGGGCGGACCTGGAACTGCAGTCTGTACCTAATTTCTACAGTCAGCAGGACCCATGGAGAAATATTTGCAAGGTTTTGCCATGCCTCTGCAAAAAAAAAAAAAACCTCTGGGCGGTGTTCTGTGCAAGTCCTTGACGGCACCCTGAAGTGGAGGACCGGCAGGGAAAGACCGACAACGACTCAACTCGTTGTGTAAAGGCTGTGCGTGGTGCTGCAGGAAGCGCTCGTCGAGTTTGCTTCTAACACGCACTTCCTGCCTTTCTTGGGGCCAACAAATATCCAGTTTAGCCACAGCCCGCGTTATAACCTCCAAAAGCTCATCATAACTGGGCGCAGGCTGGTTAGACTGTTGTGTCTCATCTAGATCCCCCTCCACAATGCTGAGCACGTCTACTTTCTCGGAATCAGAGAGCTGCCGCACTGGGTCAACATCCCGAACGGGAGAAGCCGCGGGGTGGGCTTCCGAACGGGGGATAGGGGAATCTGAGCTTTCAGATGAGGATTCGAAAAGTGCCTCGGCAGTCCTGATCCCCTCTCAAAGCTCTCTTTGCGAGCCCCACGATATAAGCCGCCGCATCGCCTCGGCGGATGCGGGACGTTACATATGTAACCCGAGAGGTTTTCCGCATACAGATGACACCATTGTCAAAACGATCTCCATTCACACGGATCTGGGAAAACGACTCAAAACGCTGTATTCTGCTGCGTGGCCATTAGATGACGATGAAACACTATAGACTGAATCCGTAATAAGCATGTGCATGATGTCATCATCTTCAGAAATTGATGTTTTTGTTGTTTTCAAAAACTTGCACTTTGGTAACTATAGATGTGGTAATTGCCAACAATGTAATTTCACTTACAAAACTAAAACATTCAAACATCCTCACACTGCAAAAAAATAATTTAAAAGGCACAATTTCATGCAAATGGCTGATGTAATTTACATGTTGCGCTGCCCCTGCGGCCTTTGCTATGTGGGTAAAACTAGTAGATCCTTAAAACCCGCATTTCAGAACATCGTTGAGCTATCAGAAATTGAGATTTACATGGAAAGTCTGGTTGCTCAGCATCTTGTTACTGTTAGGCATTCAATACTTAGGAATAGAATTGGTGAAGTGTCCACGGCGCGGATCCGACATCAATAATTTACTTTTAAAACGCGAAACCTTTTAGATTTAAATATTAGATAGTATGGCACCTAGGGGATTAAATTAAGAATTTGCTCTTGATTTTGTTTTTGGTTTATGCAGGTATCACTATTTGAATTTATATTAACTTTGTATGTTTAATTTGACTTTCACATTTAGTATGCATTATCTTTGTATTTTTCTTTTGCCTTTCTTTGTTCGTTTGAGTGATATTGGTATTATTTGTATTATTATTATCATATATAATTGCATATTGCATTATTATATAATTGCAAAATGCCACAAAAGAGTTTTAACATGGAACTGAATCAGCACCTCTGTGTTTTCAACTCAACAAAAAACTGCATTGTGAGAATCATTATCCTGGAATTTACAGCAGGGATGCCATTCGGAAACTGCTCGTATCCAAGGCCATCACACAAAAACACATGACCATAACTTGTCTAAGGGGCACAAAACCTGGGCCCAGAGTTTTTTTTTTTTTTTTTTTTTCAAATGTTCTGTTGAGTCATACTGAACCCTGTTTGCCATATAGGAATGCTGTTACTGATAAAGAATGGCCAAAAAAATGCCAGCAAAACAAAAACTGCTGCTGACTATAAAACTTTAGGGGACTCCTAATGATGGGAGAATCTAGTGGGAGTTATTAGATCTGATTAATTCTTTGTTGTTAAAATCTTAACTTTGTTCTCAAGAGGAGTCAAAACCGTTTCTGAGGTTTACCCAGCCAGCAGATCTAACATCATTAAAACATTATGGAAGGTCTGGGTGTTACAAAGTACAAAATATGGGCAACAAATTTGCTTCTTTGCTGAGTAATGTGCCATGGCATCTTGCCATCTCCCCTGTCATTTCAGTTTAGCTCAGAACTACATCCTCACTCCTTTCCCATGTCATGTTCATCTAAGAATGGTCATGGACAAGACACATGTGTACATGGCAGTGCCCAGACGTTACTTGGTTGCTAAGACTAGTGTTGGCACAGCACATATGTGAAGGAACTCAAACAGCTGTTTCAGCAGATGAACATAAGCCGATGTGACTTAGCTGTATCAAAAGGTCACACTTAGCTCCCGACCAAGCCACTGGAGACTTATGCCCAAGGAAATAATTGTGTCAGCAACACAGGTTCAACAGCCAGTAGCAAAAGAGAACAGACAGGTCACCTTCAGGTACTTTTATTAACAAAATAACCATCAATTATAGATTGGGATAAATAGCCAATTTAACTTTAAACGTTAAAATCCCATTTTGGAGATCTGGACCTTATATCAAAATATTAAAATCACAACCCACCACTTAAAATAGTACCGGTTATACCAAGCCTGTGGGAAGAGAAAGAAGTAAAGTGTCACTGGACCACAACCCACAGTCTTAAGGGCACACACCACACATGTACTGATATCTAAATCACTACAAATAACTTGAAATAATTGCAGTTAACAATACAGGTCACTCTACACCCTCAGTTTGATGTACATTCTGTGAAAGAAAACCTCAAGCCACCATTCAGTGAAGAAATGGAAAGACCCAGATTGCTGCTGGAACACAGAGAAAAAAAATATATAATCCCCTTTAAACAATAACAGAAAATAAACCATAGCAGTTGGCTCAACCTTATCTCAGGTTTTAAAATCACACACTTAAACCAAATACAAGAGTACAAGTCAGAATGTGATTGAATTATAAAATACAAAAACGTCAACATAAATAAAACAGGATCGCATCGCTATGCATGTTTACATGAATTCAACGCATAAGCATTTAAAATACAAAATCCTTTAAATAAATTCAATTCACATTTATTTGTACAGCGCTTTTCGCAATACATATAGTTTCAAAGCAGCTTTACAGCAAAGGCATGTCTGCATGACAATTTAGAGTGATCAGTCATCAGAGGTGTCTGTGTCAAGTTATGTATTTCAGAAATGTACATGTACAAATCACGCATTTAGCTAATAATGTATTAATTTAAACAATGTATTCATGTAAGGCAGAAACAGTGAGCTCTTAAGTAATGAATACATGTTGTCAACTAATGATTAGGAAATAGAAAATTTAGCACTGCTGCATGTTGATTCAGAGTTTACATTATCTGAAGTCTTCGCAGGAGTTGACGCCCTCTCTTCACAGGTATTGGGGCATCTGAAGTCTTCATAATAGGCTGGATCCAAACTGGAGATGACGTACTCTCTAGTTTCATCGGGATGGGCATCCCAAGATAAAACAGAAAAGCAAATGGAAAATAATTAGCGTGGCTGCTGTTGAAAACATTAAGCAAAGATAATAATGTGCATTTGATCTGATATAACTGGAGTACAAGGTTTTGAGATGCATTATGTGAATGCTTGACTAAAGAGATGCGTCTTTAATCTAGATTTAAACTGGGAGAGTGAGTCTGAGCCTCGAACATTAATCAGCGGTTAACCGCATTACTTTAATCACCTTTAAAACATAACAATCTAACATATACATACACATACCTGTGTCGTCCTCCAAAAGATGCAAAGAACAAAAATACAATTCAGCATGATAGATGATCCTCACTGCTATTTGGATAAACACAGTATCCTCAACCCCAAAATTAACCAAATTAACAGCTCACGCACTCACATTCTTGGACCAAGGAGTTCCATCCCTATGATGAACAAAGAATGAATAAGAAATAGTACAATGTACCCATTTTACCTATGAAAGCTTATCTAAAGGGGTGATAGAATAGACTTCTCCCCCCTCAGTAGGCACTCAAACCACTTTATATTTTATCGAACTCCACACATATTGTATTTTGTTCCTGCGGCCTTCCCCGATTACTATAGTCCCTTTGATAAACCAGTTGTCACTCCACTGGTCATGCCTCTCTTTCCTCAGCCTGGCTGTCACTTGTATCCAGATCAGATGGTGGACCTACGCCTAGACACGACCACAACACATGATGTAGTCAGCCGGATCCGGGCCGTATCTAGATCAGATGGTGGCCCTAGACACAACCACAACGCAGCCCTGAAGTGTCAGCAGAGATTGTGTCAACTAGACTCTCCCCTGTGAAGGCTTCATCGACACGACATTCATCAGCACTGATCCTCTACAAACCCGTCTCCATACCAGCGTGTTGACTCTGATCTTCAACCAGATGGAACTGGATAAATATTCTGAATGTTCCGATCCAATCTGACTTCTGACCTGTAATGCTGCCTAAATCAAAATCATACACTGTTTGTTCTTTGGCCAGAGAACAACTTGATCAGAGTTGATCAGGTTGTTGATTGTGGCCTGTGGGATTCATCCGTGAAGAGAACACCTCTCCAAAGTGCCAGACGCCATCGAATGTGAGCATTTGCCCACTCAAGTTGGTTACGTTGACAAACTGCGGTCAGGTTGAGACCCTGATGAGGATGACGAACATGCAGATGAGCTTCCCTGAGACGGTTTCTGACAGTTTGTGCAGAAACATAGAAAAAGTCTTTGAGTCTTAGATGTCTTAGTCTTTGAGCTCAGCTCATGAAAAATGGGGCCAAAACAGACAGTGGTCTTTCTCACACAATTATCCCTACAAAAGAACCCATATTTTGCAAAGGACAGATTAAAAAGGCAAGCTAATTGGCATCAACCAGTAAACTGTCTGGTCCACCTAAATTATTAATGACTTCATCTCTAAGCATAACCAGTCTTAACATGCTCCACATAACGAATTTAATGTCAAATTGTACATTGTCACTCATTGGTAGCAGGTGTGTAAATTTTCTTTTCTTATTTTCACTGAATGGAGATGCAGCCATATGATTTTTTTTCCTTGTAATGGGCCAGAATTCCAGGCACGGAGCTCAAGCTATAAATGTTTAACAGGTGGTTCCTCTCATAGGATAAAATAGGCATATGTCAGATGACATCTCCCTGACCGACCGGAATGATCACAGGCCCACTAGAGCCACTGCATGAATTTTCATGGGAATATGCAGCCCTAGACAAGTATTGTGAGTGTGTGCCCATGAGTGTTCACAAGTGTTTGGAATATGAATAAGAATGTGTTGAAGCTCAGGGTTGTGGGCAGGTGTGGAGGAGATAGGAAGGATATGGTTAGCTTGTATTTGGCTTGTCAGGCAGGCTTAGGTTGATTTTACTGTATGGCTCCAGCATGTTAAGTACAGTTTCTGTCAGCTAACCTTTTTTTTTTTTTTCACTATAACCTTCATTATCTGGAGGTAATGCCACAAGTCGAACACAAGCTGAGTGCCAGAGATACACACACACACACACACACACACACACACACACACACACACACACACACACACACACACACACACACACACACACACACACACACACACACACACTCACACTCACACACTCACACACCATGTGCCACTATATGCAAATGCATGCAGTTTAACTAAAACGAGAAAGATGATTCTTAGAAATGGAACAAGAATGCAGCCACTTATCCAGATAACCTGAATAGGACAACATAATGAAGAGGGGGAGCTTAGAAAAGAAATAAAAAGGAGAAACTTTTCATGAAAGAAAATAGGGCACTTTCTAAATGATCTCACTGTTTAAGTTCTGACTTTCAGTCATTTCCCAGCACTGTGGGTACCTCATCTCCAGGGAATGTAAAGCTAGACATGTAGCACTCTCCTTTAAATATAATAGAGCAGCGTATTCGACTGGGTCATCAGGCCACCGCACAGTCATTTATCAAACCGCTGCTTATGTAAATGCAACAGCGCAGCAAGGAACAGCATGGTATCTGTATTATGAGTGCCAATTGTTCATGCTGAAAAAGTCTGATGCTTTACAAAATCATTGAGAAGAAATCATCTGCCCATTGTCATCCCTGCACACATCCTCATGAAAAATTGAAGGTAAACTCTGTGTTTCGGGGGCAAGCAAAGTATACATCATAATTCATCAGCCTCTAAGCACACAGAGATAATCGTTGTTTCTGACGCTTTTTAGCGAATCAATATGGAAAGTTATGTTTTCATAACTGCAATCAATTGCCATTGGACGTTGATGGAACTTGTTATGCTGCGTGCAAAAGCAATCATCCAGGGAGTGTGGCATGATTACCCTCTGGTTCTTATATATCTTGTTCACCTGCATCTAGTTGTTTTTGTCTCGAGGGGATTTAAAATAATTCTCTTAAATCAAGCCATTGCAGAGCCATAAAATCATTCCCTGAATCTAGAACAGTAAACTATAGTTTTCTATTTCATGGACAGGTAAATGGGATACTGTCATCCTGTCCTGTCCTGGGATACTGTTCCATGTCTGCCATGTGATTCCCTGTTTGTCATGTGATCCTGCCATGTGTCTTGTCATTGGATAATCGTCTGTTCATTGTTCACAGGTGTCCCTTGTCTTGTCATTAGTTTTGTGTATTTAAGCCATGTGTCTTTGTCAAGTATTGATTCCTGTAACCTCTGTGATGTAAGTCTGTCCATGGTTTTGTTTCATGCCACGTCATGCTTTTCTTTATGTTTTGATCTTGCTGTATGTTATGTTTTTGAATAAATACTGCACTTGGGTTCTCACAACTTGCCTGCAGAGGATCCTTACAGATACCCACATCAGTATCAGCTACAATAACCTAAATGACAAGGCAAAGACACCAAAATAAAGTACTGATTATTGCAATTCAGAAATTCATTTTTCAGAAATGAAATATGTCAAATGTTCTGCATTATGATATCAAATGAAATGTGTTTGTGTTTCACTAAAACAACTGTTTTTATTCAAATTACGCAGATGGATGATAATAATATTAAGCCTAAAAATCTGAAGTTAATAACTTTCCATTTTGAACTTTTTGTTAAATGTACTTAAGGTGAATTAGTAATACAGAATAGGGGAGATCAAGTTTAGTAGGGTTAAAATGAGCTACGGGTGAAAAAATTAATATTTTGAAGTAGCTTTACTTATGGTTTACAGATATATAATCCAAAAAGTGTTGTAGACATTGAAACAAAATGTGTTTATACAGGAGTTGTATTACTATTATCCTGTATATGCCATTTTAATTTACTCCAGAAAATCTAAACAAGAAGACACTGCTTGAATCACTGCTTTTCAATAGTGTACAATTCACAAGTTCACACTTACACACAATTAGAGGGAGTAAAGTTTAATGCGTATTTGGCGTGCTGTCCGGGGGGAGAGCTCCGAGCTCGGAATTCGGCCCGAACCCAGAGTACTCCCCCCGTATCGAAGTGGTTAGGACTAGAAGAGTGGAGAAGGGGTGGTGGAGGGATGCTGCTAAACTGTCAATGGATTGAGGTGAGACTGCTGAGTCTATATATACACCTCTTATCATTGATTGCTGAGTGCTCTCCACCCATGTTCATTATCTGAACGTGCTCCTCCCGAACTTTGTTAATAAAACCTCATTTAAATTGAAATTGCATTACCTTTGAATCAGCTGGGTTCATCCATACCTATATTGAAGGGAGAGGGACACCATTCACCATTCACCATTCATAGATCCAGTACTGATATTTAATGTTTAGCTTACAAAATTGGTTTTGACAGTTAAAGTCCTTAAAGGTGCAATAAGCGATTTCTGAGAAACGCTGTTGAAAGTGGATTGGGCCGAGCACCACAACACACTTGCATCCAATCAGCAGTTGAGTATTATATTATATACTTGAGAATCTTGACCAGAAGGAAGTCTTCAGTAAGTCTCGGGCTGCTTCTGTCCCTCGGCATTGTCCCTATGACTGCCATAGATGAGTGCAGACGAGTGCACACGTCAGACGAGTGATCCAAAGGCTGTTAGAGAATGGGCTTTTTGTCAAGGCGGAGAAATGTTCGTCCCATGCACAGTCGGTTCCATTTCTGGGTTATATCATCTCTTCCGAGGGGGTGCGCATGGATCCTGACAAAGTTAAGGCTGTGGTGGATTGGCCAACTCCAGATTCCCATAAGGCCCTACAGAGGTTTCTGGGGTTCGCCAATTTTTACCGGCATTTCATTCGCAATTTCAGCCAACTAGCCGCTCCTCTGACTGCCTTGACCTCCACCAAAACGACGTTCAGGTAGTCTGGTGTAGCTGAAGCTGCATTTACCAACCTCAAGAGCCGCTTTGTTTCAGCTCCCATTCTTGTAGCCCCTGATCCTTCACGTCAGTTTTTAGTGGAGGTCGACGCGTCAGAGGTGGGGGTAGGAGCGGTTCTTTCCCAGTGCTCGCCCACGGATGACAAGACACATCCTTGCGCGTTTTTGTCTCATCGTTTATCTCCTGCTGAGTGTAATTATGACATTGGTAACAGAGAGTTGCTGGCAGTCAAATTAGCGCTGGAGGAATAGCGTCATTGGTTAGAGGGTTCGGGGGTACCCTTTATTGTCTGGACCAATCATAAGAACCTTGAATATATATCAGATCAGCTAAACGACTCAACTCCAGGCAGGCTCGGTGGGCACTTTTTTCGGTCGTTTTGAGTTTTCCTTATCGTATCGTCCGGATTCCAAGAACATCAACCCCGATGATTTATCTCGCATTTTTGACCTTTCCGTGCGCCCGTCCACTCCCGAGTGCATTTTTCCTGAGAGACTCATTATCTCCACACTCGTATGGGAGATCGAGTCGAAGGTCCGTTCGGCCTTAGAAGGGGTAACGCCTCCCCCCGAGTGTCCACCGAGTCGCTTATTCGTACCGGAGGGATTGCGGTCCGACGTAATACAGTGGGGTCATTGTTCCAACGTAGCACGTCGTCCAGGAGTCAATCGCACCAGTTTTTTGGTCAAACAACGATTCTGGTGGCCCTCCATGGCTCGCGACATTCAAAGTTTTGTTTTGGCATGTTCGGTCTGTGCTCATGGTAAGACTTCCAATCGCCCACCGGATGGGTTACTCCAACCGCTGTCTGTCCCTTCGAGACCCTGGTCCCACATTGCGCTAGATTTTGTCACTGCCCTCCCACCCTCCCAGGGCAATACGGTCTTGTATACTGCGGTTTTGACCGTAGTAGACCGGTTCTCAAAGGCGGCTCATTTCATTCCCTTACCCAAATTACCGTCTGCCAAGGAGACAGCGGTTGCTGTTATAGATCACGTCTTTCGTTTACATGGCCTCCTGATGGACGTGGTCTCTGACAGGGGTCCCCAATTTATTTCCAAATTTTGGATAGAGTTTTGTCGGTTATTGGGGTTGAGTGTCAGTCTTTTTTCTGGATTTCATCCTCAGAGCAACGGCCAGACCGAGCGTGCCAACCAAGACTTAGAGAGAGTGTTGCGATGTTTGGTTTCTCAGAATCCTTCCTCCTGGAGCCAGAAGCTCTCCTGGGTTGAGTATGCACATAACTCGTTACCAGTGTCATCCACGGGCCTATCTCCATTTGAGTGTAGCGTAGGGAACCAGCCACCTATTTTTCCCAGTCTGGAATCCGAAGTCGCGGTCCCCTCCGCTCACGCGTTCGTCCAGAGGTGCCGTCACACTTGGAGAAGAGTCCGCGATACTCTCCTCTAAGTGGGGGCGCGCACGAAGGCTCAGGCCAATCGCCACTGGTCAAAGCCTCCCGTGTACATCGTGTGTCAAAAAATGTGTCTTTCTTTCAAGAATATTCCGCTCCGTATGTAACAAATTAGCACCCAAATTCATTGGCCAGTTCACTATCCCCAAGATTCTTAGTCCGGTGGCAGTCCGCCTCAAACTCCCTCCCGCGTACAGGAGAATTCATCCTGTTTTTCATGTTTCCAAATTAAAGCCCGTGTTTCATTCACACATTACTCCGCCAGCCCCGGTTCCCCCTCCTCCGCGACTCATAGATGGGGAACCCACTTATTCGGTCAATCGCATTCTGGACTCGAGAAGGAGGGGACGTGGATTTCAGTACCTGGTGGACTGGGAGGGTTACGGTCCGGAGGAGAGTTGGGTTCCTGCTAGTGACATACTGGATCACTCCCTTATCGATGATTACAATCGCCAGGTAGGTTCTCCTGGGAGTGCCAGGAGGCACTCTTAGGGGAGGGGGTACTGTCACGGTTCATCGATCCGTGTGTTCATTTTGTGTATCTGTTGGTGTGTTTGTAGGGATGTGGTCTGTGTGTGTAGTGCTTGTTTGTTGCCTAGGAACCAGCTGATCACTAAATCAGCTTTCAGCTGCAGCTAGTCACTACTCCTTGTTAGCTGCCTATCTCTAGCTGGAGTGAATTATGCTTGGTGTCGGTTTGTCACTCTTGTTTGTATTCTCTCACCTAGTTCCTGTGTTTTCCTAGCGATATTAGAGTTATTTCCTCGATCTCATATGTGCATCCAGGGTACTAGAGATTGTCTGTAATTCTCTTCAACCAGCCTTCGGTCTGCGTCCATGCTGTGTTGATTCCTGAGCAGTAGCTGGTGTGTCCACTCATGATGGGGGAGGGGAGATAATGAACAAGAGGGAGATTTGAACAAAGACTGTAGAAAGAGTCATGGCTGAAAGACAATACAAAAAAAAAGGTCAGAGGAATATCACAGGAATATCACTGGAAAAAGAAGAGTTATGATCAGGCAAGTGCTTTAGGACCTGTGTTGATATTAGAAAAGCTTTCCAGAGCTGGGGAGACTTAAGCGAGAAAGCCTGAAAACGGACGCAGAGGATATGTATAACATTAAGTTTACTGTTTCACAGAACCAAGATATGCTATTGTTGAAATGTTAGCTACAGTAATAGTAACAACCAACTCTTGCTTAAATATACTCTTGTGTACTGTATGTCGTTTTTTTGTTCCTCCTTGCTTGTCATCTTTGCTTTATTTTATGTGAAGCATTATTTTGCTATAATAAAGAAACATCCACTCTTGCACTGCGTGTTTGTGCATTTTGGGGGTGGAACAATGAAGGGAGGGGCGTGTTTGTTTGGGGTTGATTTCAAATATCAACAGTTTTTCTCAGAAATCACCTATTGCACCTTTAATGCTGCCTCAAAAAAAATGACTCAGCGATGTAATTTTTTATTTTCCACAATGCTTCCAAGAGCAACCACTGCCAACAGGTTAGCTGCAAACACTCCAAACATTTTCAAATGCACTTCACTGATGACTGGGTGGAAATATATATCGATCAGCTAAACATCACATGTGCCTCTGCCCTCAGTGTAAGAGATAGCAACTCATCAAAGCCACTGAGTGATAATAATTCAGACTGGCACTGGGCTGGGCTTTCAAAGCGAGATGGAGTGTATGAGGACAGATGGATGGCTTTTTTGCAGACACAACCAAGGCTGTTAATCACAAGACAAGAGGTCCCTATGGAACGGCAGACATTAAAGACATCCTCCCTGAATTCAGTCAGTCAAAGACATAGCAGCTGATGGTTAAACTGAGAAATCCCGATTGTCAAACTGTCAGAGTATCATAATGTCAGGTTTAAGTACTGTGGATTTGATTTAAATGTTAAATTGCCCTGAATAGAGAGACAACAATCATGTTCACATTATGCTGTCATAAATCCTCATTCATTGTGGTCTCCTACAGTTTCCGTAATCCTGTCTACTAACTTCACAAAAGAATACTTGGTTTCACTTTATTTTGATGGTCCCTTGATTCTGTTGACTATAAATAATGTTGCACCTACAGGTCTACTAACTCGCCTTAGAGTGTTAGTAGAGTAGACTGGTGGGTTAGAATAAGTTGACATGTACTAGCAAAGTTACTTACAGTTAGTGGAATGTCTGTTGGAGGACCATCAAAATAAGGAGTTAGGAGATATTAAGCAGACAGTCTACTAATACTCTAATGAGAGTTAAGCCCCTTTCACACAGCGCATTGATCCCGGGAAATTGCTGTAAAATTGCTAGAGTGCCTTCTGCGTGAGTGCAAACATGTCCAGGGAATGATGTCGGGATCGATGCCGGGATGGGGACCTAGTAACATTGCCGGGATCAGTCCCGGAACACGCCCTGTGTGAACAAAAGCCAGGACCAATGCCGTAAAAGGTTTGTTTTGTTTTTTGCTCATAGAAGAACGTTTGTGTTCGTCATCAACAAAGAAAGAACGAAAAAATGTCTGCAAAATAGAATGAAGCAGAGACCAGGGTTGCGATGCGTTAATGTACAACCGAATCCAGAAAAAAATGCTTGAGGGTGGTTTCTCGAGATCAAAAGGACAGATCATTAGTAAATTTAAGACGCTGCGTAAAAAAAAAATCCACCAAGTGCACGACTACAATGGAAAGAGCAGTAGCGGAAGATTAGACTGGCCTTTCTACAACACATCCTCACGTCACGTTTCTTTACAGGATTTTTACTGGATGTGTATGAAAGTACATATTCCGGAAAATCACTGGTAGTGTGAATGAACCAAAATCAAATGATCCCGGGACACATTATCGTGTTTTTTCCAGAATCTCTGTGTGTAAGTGGCTTTAGTTGACATAGTTGCAGAGTTAAAGTCATCAGAATGTTTAAAAGGGACCATCAAAATAAAGTGTTACCGAATACATCAAAATAAATTACCATCTGTGAGTAAAGACAGTAGCTATAGCATAGTTATATAACTGCACTCCACAGTAGCGAGGTGGCAGCACCAGACTGTAGCAAGAAGTGAAGCTATTTTATTGATCTAAACTAAAGACGAGTTCACACTGAACGATTTTATTCTACTATAACAATTCAGGTTTTGGGAGATCGCCAACAAATGCCCCAAATCATAGGCAAATCGGTGCTCGTTCACGTGAGTGACAATCACGCAATGTGAATTATCATAGACGCGATCTCAAAGAATCGCAGATGAGTCGCCAACGCCTGTGAGATATTTGGCATGCTAAATATCTGGATCCAGTCGGCGATTCACAATCCTGCTGTGTGAATGTGTTGTGACTGAAAACTACATCGGCGATGACCTACAGCCAATGAGAGAGCAGGATACAGGACAGCGGGGAGATCATGGAGGAGAATATCAGTATGTTAATAGATATATGTACAGTTATATCAAACAGAAACAAAGCACACATATTTGCTTGACCAGCCACAACAGCAGCACATTGCAAAATGATTTATTAACCCCCAACTCTCTTTCCAGAAACACAATCCTTACTCTCATCTCCCCAACCATTCTCTCCTGCATAAACTGTTTTTCTTTTTTTTCTTTTTGCTGCAAATCAGCGTACAGACAATTTTGGATCGGAATCTTCTTGCAGGCTATCATTTATAATAACTTCGGTCTCACGCAAACGTGATCTTGCGTTATTTCCTTATCACTTCTTGCGTGTTTTTGGTTGTGAAACGTAATTTGCGGACCAGACAGACGTTGTCGGCAATTCATTTACTTTTTTTTTTTAGCCATTTAGTCAAATTTAGTCATTTAGCAGACGCTTTTATCCAAAGCGACTTACAACTGAGGACTAAACCAAGCGAGTCATCGTGAAGAGACAAAAACAACGCAAGAAGTGCTCAAAATACAAAGTTTAGACATTGCTCGGAGTAGCATAAGCCAGATAAGCAGGGATTTAAAGGAAAAGGAGAGATTTTGTTGTTGTTGTTGTGCTCACGGAAGAGATGAGTTTTCAGCTGTCTTTTGAATGCTGTCAGGGATACTGCATTCCGGATGAGGGTGGGCAGATCATTCCACCAGCATGGTACCGTGAATGAGAATGTTCTGCGAGCGTCGCTCATTGACTGATCGTAGGCTTATGGTAGGGATGTAGACTTGTAGTAGTGAGTGGAAGTAGGAGGGAGCTAATCCTGTGGTCAATCTGTTAGCAAGTGTCAACACCTTGAACTTGATGCGAGCAGCGAGTGGTAGCCAGTGCATAGAGATAAACAGAGGAGTGACGTGGGCCCTTTCGGGCTCGTTGAAGACCAGACGAGCTGCAGCATTCTGCATCATTTGTAGAGGTTTAGTTGCACATGATGGAAGTCCAGCCAGAAGAGCATTGCAGTAATCAAGCCTAGGAATGACCAGGGTCTGGACGAGAAGTTGTGTTGCATGCTCAGTTAGGAAAGGCCTGATCTTCCTGATGTTGTGCATAGCAAACCTGCATGATCGAGCTGTCTTTGTGATGTGGTCTGTGAAGGTCAGCTGATCATCAAAGATTACTCCAAGATTTCCGACTGACCTTGATGGGGTGATTGAGGAAGAATCTAGCTGGATAGTGAAGTCGTGCTTTAGAGACGGATTGGCAGGGAGGATGAGAAGCTCAGTCTTTGCCAGGTTGAGCTGTAGGTGATGTTCCTTCATCCATGCCGAGATGTTCGCCAGACAGCTTGAGATCCGTACAGCTGCTGTGGGATCATCTGGTTGAAATGAGAGGTAGAGCTGGGTGTTATCAGCATAGCAATGGTAAGAGAAACCATGTGCCTGTATGATGGGTCCCAGTGATATGGTGTAAATGGAGAAGAGGAGCGATCCAAGAACTGAACCCTGGGGAACCCCTGTGGTCAGTTGATGTGCTTTTGATACCTCACCTCTCCATGTGACCCTGAAGGACCTACCTGTGAGATAGGACTCAAACCAGTGGAGAGGAGTACCTGTGATGCCCAGTGATGAGAGGGTCGACAGAAGGATCTGATGGTTCACAGTGTCGATGGTAGCAGACAGATCCAGGAGGATGAGAACTGATGATTTGGAAGCAGCTTTTGCGATCCGCAGGGCTTTGGTGACCGACAGCAATGCAGTCTCGGTTGAATGCCCTTTCTTGAAGCCAGATTGGTTGACATCCTGGTTGTTCAGAGACAGGAAAGATGATACTTGGTTGAAAGCAACTCGTTCAAGTGTTTTCGCAATGAATGGTAGGAGAGAGACAGGTCTGAAATTCACTAAAAGTGATGCGTTTAACGTTGTTTTTTTAAGCAAGGTCAAGGTCAAGGTAAACTTTATTATCCCACAAGGGGAAATTCATGTGGTCATTTCATTACGCGCCCTTGTCACAACACATTCTCTAAAAAACATAAAAACAACACATAAACACAAAAAGAGATGACAACACTGCAGAATTGAGTATTGTGGTGGAGTCCACTCCAAGCAGTGGAGTTACCCGAGCCTGCTTGAATGCTGTAGGGAAAATGCCAGTGTGGAGGGATGAGTTGATGATGTGTGTGAGAGCTGGAGGAAGTGTGGGAGAGATTGCTTGTAGAAGGTGTGAGGGGATGGGGTCCAGAGGGCAGGTGGTAGGATGACTAGAGAGGAGAAGTTTAGATACTTCATCCTCGGTTAGTGGAGTGAAGGAGGAGAGAAGGTTGTTGGCTGTGGGAGAGGTTAGTCTGGGTTCCTGTGTGTGTGAAGCTGAGCACTGACTGCTGATAGTTGTTGTTTTGTTAGTGAAGAAGTTAGCAACATCATCAGCAGTTAGCGAGGAGGTGGGTGGTGGTGGAGGTGGACAGAGGAGAGAGTTGAATGTCTTGAACAGTGAACGTGTGTTAGAGGCGCTGTTGATCTTGTTGTGGAAATATGAAGATTTTACGGCTTGAACATCAGCAGAAAAGGCAGAGAGCAGAGATTGATACCTACTGAGGTCAGATGTGTCTTTTGATTTGCGCCATTTCCTCTCCGCTGCCCTGAGTTCGGTCCGGTGTTCACGAGGAACCTCAGACAATTCATGCAATGTGAAACCCCCTGTCGCTGATCCAATGTTCAGTGTGAACACAGCAGCAACTGAATGTTACCCCAGATAGTCACTCAGTGTGAAAGAACAGTGACCCGACTACTTTGAAAATCATGCAGTGTGAACTCGGCATAATAAAGCCAAAAAAAGCAACCTAGGATCATTAGAAAACACATGTATACAATTCACAGCCGTTTTAAGCTGAAATTACCACTAGTGGCAGTAAAACACCAACTTTGTTCCTGGTCCTAAAAATTATGATTACAATGGCAGATTACTTGTCAATTTCTTGCCAATGATTTTGTATTATTTTTACCAAAGTGCATGATTTGTAAACTAATACATTTTTCTATTTGCATCACATAACCAGCTCCCTAAGTACTGTATGACTTTTCTGACTTAGTAAATTTGTTCAGTATCTCACCTGGCACAGCATTGAACTTACAATATGGCGTGAGACCCATGACACACAAGTCACAATTAAAGAGCTTAATTGCTTAAATTGGAACCATAGTATACACAACTACTTTTACTGTTTTACCATAACATCTTAAAGAAGAAATACTAACAGTGATATGGTAGTATGCAGTTCCAAATTCAGTAAAACACCTAGATGCAAGCTAAAATGGCATGTTTGCATCAGCAAATGCATTGTTATCTCACATACATAATTTTTAGTGTCACTCTCTGGACATTTCATTTTGAAACTGCCACGATGCATACAACAACCAACATCACAAAACATGGCCAGATTGACATTTATCTGTTTTCGATCAAGCTGAACATGCTTTTAGCGCAAACTCACTTGACATTTCACTTTCAAAGAGTCCCAAAACAAATAGCAACATAATATGATTTTGCATAAATGTAGCCAAAAGCATGCTTTTCTAATGAATCTTGGTCCTAAAAAAGCCTAAATCATATAAAAAATAAGTAGTGAAGTAGTGTCAACAATAGGTTTGTACAGTATTTTCTCAATGTCTTATTCCAAATCGAATCTCTCTTTAGATCTGGTTCAGTCTTTAGTCTTTGGCTCAGGCTCTGGGTCCGTGGCAGGCATGGGGGCTTGATTTGGGACATCCTCTAGCCCTGGAACACGGAGAGTGGGCACAGAGATTGTGAAGTCAATGTCCTCCTCGACCACCCCCACTGTCAGAGGGAACCCACCAGCCACAATGCCACCACTGGCATGTTTACTAAATCCATGGATGCAGCTCTAGCTCCGCTGAGGCTTCAGGGTGCTAAATTATATCGACAACTGGCTTATTATGGCCCAGTCACAAGAGCTGGCAGTTCGGCATCGAGATGTCATCCTTGCCCACATCCAGAGCCTGGGGTCGAGACTCAACACGAAAAAAAAAGCGTGTTGGCACCAGCCCAGAGAACCACGTTCCTGGGAGTGGTGTGGGACTCGGTCACGATGCGAGCACAATTGTCACCTGCATGGATCGAGTCCATCCTGGCCACAGTGACCATTATTAAGCTAGGCCACCACCATTTGGAGTTCCCTATTGGCATCAACTAAAGGAGGTGGTCGTCGAGCCCACTCCAAAAACATCCGTCAGAATGTTCTCTTTCCAGGGCAACCAATGACATGAGTTCCGTCTTGGTCCTGTCACTCTTGTGTTCTGTCATAGCGGGTCAGGCAAGGTGATGCAAAGGACGAGAGGGGAATCTAAATGCAACTCTTTACACTTTATTAACAACAAATAAAACTAAGAAGATTTTCCACAGACGAAACAAACACAACAGCTTACACACATAGGTGAAAAAACACAGGATAATGAACATAAACAAACTAAGCGCTTAAATAAACATGATAATGAGAAACTAAACAAGACACGGGTGACAATAATCAATGAGTTACCATGGAAACAAACTAGAAAGAAGAACTAAGGAAACCGGAACTACGGAACTAACCAAATAAAAGTTATTTGCAAAGGAAATAGAAACAGATCAGGCTAGCTGTTACTGCATCATGGCCACACACAGAAAGTTCTGTGTTGTTATATGCTTTTTTTATCTTCAAGTCTCATACATATCTGCTGCGTTTATGAAGTTCCTATAGAATTGCTACATTTGGACTGACATAGCTGAATCGCTGTCCCTGGGCAAAGGTGCTGACAACACTGCCATGATTATTTGGATGTGTTCCACATTGAAACAGCCACACTGTAAATACAAAATGAGATCCATATCATCTCCCTAAGAGGCCATTTTCTCCCCTGCACAGGGCTCCTCGTTGTTTTATACTCTCCGCCACTGTGGTAAGAGAGAATTTAATCAAATTGACTGCCACAGAGGGCTAAGGACAGGGAGAGCAATGAATTACCTGCAATTTCTATTTCATCTTTCTTCACATAACCTCAGAGAGTTCAAATGCCTTTTGTTTTGAGTGCATTCAATGTCGTTGGGAGCTTATGTTCCCGCATGCAATTGTTTAATGCTGATTTTCTTTTTCAATGTGTTTTGTTATTTATCTCAAATTACCTGGAGTTGAGAGCCTCAATTAAATTTATATTGACATGGGTGTGAATTTTGTCTAATTAAAGCTTATATCAAAACCAAAGGTTGGGCAGTTCTTAAGGCTAGGCCTACATATATATATTTTTTCACATATGTATAAGGACATTTTATCAGCTTTTTCCAAAATTGTTTAAATTTTAGATCAAGTTAGATCAAGTTATTCAATTCATTCACGAACTGAAATAAAACGTTTACAATATGCCACTTGTCACAGAGTCAGCCACACGTCACAGCCCCAATCATCACTCAATCACCAAGACCCGCCCACTCGTTCCCAATCACCAGAGTACTGATTCGCTGCACCTGCACTCCTTCATCAACACACCCTTTATATGCCCTGTTCACCCTTAACTCCTTGTCTGGTCTCGTCGCAGTACACACTGCTTTATGTCAGACTCCCAGATCCAGATCCAGATCCAGATCCAGATCCAGATCCAGATCCAGATCCAGATCCAGATCCAGATCCAGATCCAGATCCAGATCCAGATCCAGATCCAGATCCAGATCCAGATCCAGATCCAGATCCAGATCGCCTGTCTCCGGTTCACTCGTCACCTGCACAGAGAATCCACTTCAGTCATCGCCAGCTACATCATTATTCTACAAGTCACCATCATCTGGTTCCACCACCACTCTGCTTTTAATAAACATTGTGTGCACCTAAACCTGTCTGTCTCCTCCTGTGTTTGACACTTGTACACTTTTTGTTAGGATTCAAATAAGAGTTTTTACTTAAAATTGATATGGATATAATATTTTTAACAGCTGCATGAAAATATATACACCACAAGTAATTTAATTGGGTTCAGAATGTTTTAAAAAAATCAGGGATGTCAAAAGAGGGGACATAATGACAAAGGGGGACTGAAAAATTTATAGATGACCTTCCTCTTTCAAATGTAAGTTGGCATCTACCTTAGAGAGTGACATATTTCTGAGAGGGGTGATAACATTCCCCTTCTTCTTAGAGAACAGCTCTTATGCAAACTAACTGCCCTCATTACCCAGACACATCACCTTGAACAACCCCATTATGTTTGTGACATATTCTCATTGGCTTTTACCATTTGGGTATTCTTCTTTATTATTATTATTTGTATCATTATTATTAATAATAATAATAATAATAATAATAATAATAATAATTAAACGGATACTTGGTTAGTATGTATGCCATCCTCCACGGCTGAGTAAAAATTGAGAATTTAAGAATTGCCTCCCTTTCATTTCACGAATTTTGTGACAAAACATCAATAATTACTTTACAGTAGATTGACTAATCATGCCTATTTATTCCCCATATGTTTCATAAATGATTTACAGACATATTTCTCTAATCTTTGTTTAGCAGGCTACTGTGAAAACAATTAACATCCATCAAAATATTTGTGAAACACCACCACAAAGTGTCCACCACAATTCAGATTTCATATTTCAGATTATAAAACTTTACAAAAAGAAAATACTGCAACAAAATTTATATCGATTTGATTGTATAAAATTGTATAATGAGCAATAACCACACAAGTGTTCTAATCATCCATGTTCAAATACACATTTTTATAGGTGGCATTTCAAGCAATTGACATTGATATTTCTGGAAGTATGCCTATTTAGAGCATATAACTGTTTATTAGTAATAAATACTAGAAATTAAATATCTTATTAAAAACAGCACTTCAATGAATGTCTTTTCATTTCAATTCTTACACCTTAAATTAAAATTGCAATTCTGCATAGTCGGTTCAAATTCAACTCACTAAAACACTATTGGCCCTATTGTAAGAATCTAAGAATCTGTGCTACTGTGCGTCCCTGTGTGTGTAATAAGCAGAGTATACATGCATTGTGTGCCATATTAATAAAGTGTCCTTTAAATAACAAAACAAATACTGTGCCATTGACTTTAGACCAGGTTTTTGAACTACTAACAATATGTATGAATGGCATAATCTGCAGTCAATGAAAAATTCCTATGCATCCATTAGTTCAAGTGCCAGGTCACTCGTGGATAGAGGTGATTCACTGTGCTGCAGTGCATGTAAGTTAACAACAAGCCCAGATAGAGACATTGCTCGCTATCACTGAGAAAATGACAGCCGCGTCCCATTTTGCCCTTGCCTGCTCAGCAACGCAGAAGCTGAGCAGACTCTGAATCGCTGAGGAGGTAATGAGTGATTTCACAATTCCCTGTATTTCATGGGTGAGAGGTACTTGTTCTTCCATCACGGCGACATCTGGTCAGTAAATTACAATGTGCCTCCCTGAACTTTTCCTGGAGACAATTTTCAACTCTCTTGGAATAAAAAAAATATGTTAATTTGGTTATTTATACATTAGGTTGTTTTCACTCCCCATTTACCTTGAGGTTACTGTGGATGATGGAAGCATGCAATCTGAGCATTATAGGTGTACAGATCATGTTGACATTAATTTCTCATAGGAATAGTGTTGTCCATCAACTACAGATTCTACCAGCCGTGGCATTGGTAATACAGGATGCTGTATTTCAAGTGAAGGGGAAAAGGGATATAGGCTCATGGATGCATGAAGCCTGTGATTTCAATCCCAATCCCATTAATAATAGACAACCCTCCAAAGACACCTGTGCACATTACCCAAGCAGCAGTGCAATGTGATTTAAATTGAAGGAAATTGAAGACACATGCATCGAGTTGCTCGTTTTTTATATCAGTATTCACAAGACGTTTTTTTTCCCCCTCATGATACCAGTGATGATTTGGGTGCAAGACAACAAATTATGAGACCATTTTCAACTTAAACACAAGTATAGCAATGGCAAAACAAAACTCTCATACAGCAGAAACCAACAGTTCACGGAATGTCAGCAAAAAGCTGTGTGTGTGTGTGTGTGTGTGTGTGTGTGTGTGTGTGTGTGTGTGTGTGTGTGTGTGTGTGTGTGTGTGTGTGTGTGTGTGTGTGTGTGTGTGTGTGTGTGTGTGTGTGTGTGTGTGTGTGTGTGTGTGTGTGTGTGTGAGAGCTTTCTGTGATAGGTATGTTTAGGGCTATTAGGGCTAGGGGGTACAATATACAGCATAAAAATCATTATGTCTGTGGAAAGTCCCCATAAAACATGGAAACTCAATACTGCGTCTTTTGAACCCGCAGCAGTGAACCTGGATGGTTTGTGCTATACATTCATCACAATGTCAACATTCTCTTAAAGAGACATGGATTACAAAGGTGTGTTTTAAAGGGATAGTGAAATTTTGTCATCAAATTTTGTCATCATTTACTCGCCTTCACTTGAACTTGCCTTCTTTCTCCAGCAGAGCATAAAAGAATATACTAACTTCAGTGAAAGTCAAAGGGGTCCATATCTTTCAAGCTCCAAAAAGGGAAAAGGGCAAACAACAAAAGTATTACACCCCATTGAATTTCCTTGTACAAAAACAGCTGAGACATTCTTCAAATATCTTATTTTGTGTTCAGCAGAAGAAAGAAGTTTAGAATGGCATGAGGGTGAGTAAACCCTGATTTTATGTATGTATGATATACTGTAATTCATCGGTTTCTTTCTCTCTTTCTTTCTTTCTTTCTTTCTTTCTTTCTTTCTTTCTTTCTTTCTTTCTTTCTTTCTTTCTTTCTTTCTTTCTTTCTTTCTTTCTTCATTTATTTATAGCTACATGTTTCCCAAGCCACACACTGTTTATATAGCAGCAAGTTTTACCATCTTTTCTCTCTATCTTTATATTAAAAGTAGTTTATTATTTTTGTTTATGCTGACTGGTTTAGCATATAGGCCTACTGTAGTTTTTTTATTTATACACATCCAGTCAATCATTTTAACTGTCATTATGTTTCCCATGATCTTAATAACCAATTGACATGTTCTATATATAACAGAACTACTTCATTATGAAATGTATGAAAAATATATTTAGCATATTTTTTGCATAATTTCTAGTAATCAAGCCCACAAATGCTTGATTTGGATGCGGTAGTGCTCAGGCACTCATGTGAAGAGAACCTGTGCAATCAGAGTGTTCCAGACATCAGTGGAAGGCAGACACTGACTCTGAGCACAGTTGGCTAAATTTATCTGAATGGTATACCGTTTGATTTTGGCAACATTCAAGAGTCACTTTGCAATCGTTTGCAATCACATCACAAGTATAGTATTGTAAATACATGGTTTTGGGACGCTTAATATGGTGTATATGTGACATATCTCCACTGTTCTTCAGTTATATTAATTGGGATGGGGGAGGGAGGATCAAGTTTTGTACAATACCCTATTCATAAAAATAATATGTGAATAAGAATGGTGTAGAAGACCCTAACCCTTGTTGTAAGGCTAAACTTGGCAGTAAAGGCCCACTGAAGTTCCTTGGAACGTGCATGATGCGTTGACATAATTTCCACTGAAACAGGAAGATAAGGCGGGATATGCTGAATGGCTCCTTCCCCTTTTCAAATATCCAATAGCTATTTGTTTACCTGTGAGTTTACCTCACAGACTGCAAGTCGTACTTGACAGCACAGTGGAAGCGAATCAGAGTGCTAATGAAACGTTGGATTTAATAGTAGAGATGTGAATAAATCAATCAACGTACAGTTGGAAAACAGAATAAAACTCGAGCGTTTGAGCAACCGAACACGCATCTCCAACACATATTGCTCCATGAAGTGTCAACGGTCGCATTGGCCTGGTGGTGTTTATAGCATAGGGGGCGGGACGTTGATCCAAGGATGTTGATCCAGAAACATGTTGTACACGGTGAAAAGACCAGCACTGGTCAACTTACATTAGTAATTTAACATAGGCACTAACTCCAATAACATTAGACTTATAAGACCAATATACCAAAATTGGCAATTTATGGCTTTAGTTCATTTCTGTGATGTAGAGAAAATTCTGTTTCAAGAGAAAATACTGTCCCAGTCACTAACCATTTGGACGTTAGTTTGCACCTTTTTCCGGAATTGAATTTGTTGTCAATGGTTTCTGATTTGAGTCTTCATTACTGATAGCTGTAAGTCGTTAATCACCTCATTTGCACCTGTATTTAAGTTCCCTTGTTTCTGTTCACTGTTGTCGGTCTCATCTATGTTTGGATGTGTGTTACGCTACTCTTTATGTGGATTTAGTAAAGTCTGGCTTATTACTAGTGGTGGGCAGATTGAGGCTTTGTGGAACACTGAAACAATTGAAGCAATATGTGCCGCATTATGTTGAGGCTTCGAAACAATCCGACACCCGTCTCCATGGTGACCCCTAGTGGTAAGAACAGTGTAAATGCAAAAAAGAAAAAAACGGACAAAACATGCATAACACCTTTTACAAATCTGTTGCAGTTTTTTGTGTTTTTCTAAGTAAAATCTTTCAAATGCAATTATCTAATCATCCAATAAGATTATATATGTCAAGTGTCTATAGAAGTGAAATCACGTGACTGGCAGTTTGATACACACTCTGAACCATTGATTTGAAACAAAAGATTCAAGGTTTTGAAGCGTCATGAAGCAGTGTTTTGAAATCGCCATCACTTCTTATTATCTTCATCTCCGTGTTTGTATGTGTTCTAGCAACACAATCCATTACAAATACATCACCTCAGGTGAGTAAACTCTTTAATCTGTCTGTTGCTCTGGAATCAGATTATCAGTTCTCAGGCTCTGTTCCACATGTGGTAGCAGTAGATTAGTAGTAATGACCTGTCTTTCCCCCAGTGCTGTTTCACACCCATTGGCCAATGATGGGAACCCTCAAGCGACATAGGGGCTGGTTTAAATCCAGGTGGGCTGCAGTTTAATAACAGCCATATTGCCTCCCTATCAGGAATTATCCATTCAACAGCTCCATTCCAGACAATCTGTCTTCCTCCTCTGCTTCTGTTCTCACTTTGACCACATTTTTCCTTTTGACTTTTCTACCTTCCTCCTTTCTCATTTCCATTCTTTATTTCCATTTTTTTAAGCATAGTTCTTCCTAATAAGTAAAAACATACAAAAATAAAAAATAAAGCCTGCATAAACTAGCTGGTGTAAAGGGTTACAAAAAAAGTTTTATTTTTCACCCCTATTTTATTAAGAACATCACCAATTGATATTTTCATAAATAAAGATAAAATGACAGTCTGATTTGAAGGGGAATATCAGAAGGCCACGTCCCGACTGTGGACAAGAGGAGGAGCTGGGGATGGAGGAGGGTAAGTAGCTCCTGAGCAATGGGATTTTTAAGCAGTTGTCCCAAGTGAAAAAAAACCTATGCCGAAATGTATTTTAAATAGATTTATTTCACGCAAAGTATGCTACAAATCCATTAACATATTTACGGACATATCGCTTGAGACTTACTGATATAAAAATTATAATTAAACTTTATTTGGAGTAAATAAATTCAATTTAGTATACCAAAAGTGCAATTGCAGGGTATTTATATTAAGTATGTAATAGGTAAATATATTTATAAATATATTTATAGTATGTTTAGAGTAAAATAAATGTATTTCAAATATATTTTAGTGTATTTTTCATTAGGGGGTCCGTTCATGCTTGTGGAAACACACTGACCAGGTTTAAAAGACCTTGGCTCAGCATTTAAGAGCTGTCCCCTGGCACCCACATATTTTACACACACACCATCTGCAGTGGGGTTTGTGCACTTGCTAAACCTGAAACATAAAGTATGTGTTTTATGTGTTCTTCTCAGAAAATCTACTCTTACACTCACTCTCACAGATACATATAAAAAAAACAGGCTGTGCTGAACTGCTGTGGGAGATGAACACGAGGAGGAGGACACACAATGGGGTTTGTTCCAAACTTCATGAATCTCCCCTTACAACAGAAAAGATGAAGGACTTAGCTTTGCCCAAATGTGTTTAGTAAAGCCCCCTTTTGAAATATAAGCAAGGATTTAAATCAAAATCATTACTTCATATTGTTGATCTTACAGAAATAATCATCATTATGAGTATCACTATACACACCCATGATGCAGAGTGTTGACACTGGCAGCATATTGATTTGTTATGGTAGCTCTATGTAACACCAAATTAACTGCTAAAATCACAATCATGCCTGGCTCTCCCTCCCTATCTCAGCCTTCACAGTCACCGGAGTACTGATCATACTCATCAGCCCTCATCACCTGCACTATAAAGCACGTGTTAGACCTTATCAGAGAACACATGCTCACTTACCTGCAACATACCAGGGATTATCCTACCATAAGGTTCAGTGGTCTTTTAAGGCCCACTGAAGTACCTTGGAATGTGTAGCTTTGTATGATGCGTTGACGTAATTTCCACTGAAACAGGAGGCTAAGGCGAGATGAGGCGGAGCTAGGAAACTAGGCGAGGCCATTGGAGGAGGAGCTGGGAAACTGGATGGAGGCAATAAAGGAGGCAAGGCTAGGGGATTGGACAGAGCCAGTGGAGGAGACAAAGCTAGGAAACTGGATGGAACCAGTGGGGGGGGTAATGGCCAAGGAGCTGGGTGTCACCAGGGAATCTAGCAGGCCGGATGAGAATTCTCCAGTATTCTTTCATGGTGCAGGCAGGGAAGAGTATCAGAGGATCTAATTGCAGCAGTAAAATGTATTAACAAAAACAAAGATAATCAGACAGTTAAGTATAAACACAACAGTTTAACACAACGCCAAGACAATACTGGGCAAACTAAAGGTAGAAACAAAGGGCTAAATATACCAGGACAAGAAGATGAGTAATCAAACAAGGCATGCATTGGTGAAGAACATCATCAAATACCATTCAAACAATCACTATAGAATCACTAAATAAACTCAGAAAAACAGGAACTTAACTTGGGAAATATATTTTAAAAAAAACACAGAAATAACAGAACTTTTTAAACTACCAAATAAGTGTCCTGGAACATATAGGTGCACTGACAGAATGTGACAGTAACATACTAGTACTATGTCATTGGAACTGTGAACAATAAACCTGTGAAATAAAGAAACAATAAACCTTCTATTGGCATATTAACTAGGCTTGACCAGAGACATATTTAAATTATTCAAATTTGTAATATGATGACAAACAACAATGAGTTATTATATTAATTATTGTATCCACCATTTCAGCAATTTAGGAAAAATATTGACAAATATTGACAAAATATAAAAATAAAATGAAGACCATTTTAGTATGTCAAAGCAAGGAAAAATATTGTATTTTTTTTTATTATTACCTACATGCTTCTACATGGGAAAGTGAAATAAGAAATCATTGCAAAATATTAAAAAAAATTACAATACACCATGACTTTTTAAACTGCCATGTAATACTTGTAAAGCTAAGCACCTTTAAATATAAATAGAAGGTAACAGTAACACTTTTATTTAAAACATATAAATAATTTTAACATTTATCTATTTCCAATAATAAAAAAAGAAGAAAATGTATGTGTCTTGGCAAAGCTCAAGTGGTAATTCAAAAAGATTTTGTGGCTGTGGGACTTTCCTCCTGATCTTATCCTGTTCCTCTGTTGACCACCAGCATTAGTAAGTGGGGAATTGATCTGTTTATCTGAATCTGAGACCTGGAGTGCAGAGAAAGAAAAAAAAGTGTGCAAGTGAGAGAGAACGAGACTTACACACTCCAATTTAAGGGCATACATTGAAGGCTCACATATAGGTGTGTAGAGTGACAGCTAAACAAAGTGGCTTTAGGTGAAGTAACAAACACTATTGATTTTAACAGCCCTTTGATGTTCGATAGAGTGGAAGAAAGCATGTGTTTTATGTCTTCCACAATGGAAAGACTCAGGGAACTTTATTTGTAGATTTGATTTATTCAAGAGGGATTTACTATTGGTTTGTCCTCATCTTCTTGATTGTTGTGTGATCCAATAATCAAATGTATGTCCCCATGCTAGAGAAGTGATTTCCAATGTGAAAGAGTTAATGGATCCCATCCCAGCATGCAACATTAAATATTGTATACTGTAAATATTCTACCAACAATCAATGATGAGTGACCTCACTGTTTTTTTTTTTATTAGTATTATTATTTTGAATTCTTCCAGCTTCTACACATTCTTCTGACTTTCCCTTTGACAGAGGCATTTCTTAGTTTACTCATAAGGAACAGTTATTTACAAAATAAATGTGAAATTAAAAAGAGATGGTTTTCAAAAGGAAGAGGTTTCATACAGCGTTTCATTTTTAATAAAAAATGCATATTTGCATTCTTGTCTAATTTTATTTAATTATCCATTATCAGAATAAATTTGAGTCATCAAATTTAAAGACATCAGCACGCAAAATGACCTTGTTTTCCAGAATGATTTCACAATCATAATTTATTTTGGACCAAGTTCGCACATATTAAAGGCATGTATATAACGATTATCTGCTACAACATCCTTGAAATACTTTCCACAGTGTCCATTTCCAGACATAGGATGATGACTGGACTATCAAGGTAATACTACAAGTAATTATTATCACTGTCTCCATTACAGGAGGTCCTGTAGAGCTCCAACCTAATTTTCACAGGATCTAGAGGAAGATGGGTTTGTCGATAAGGTGCCATAACCACTCTCAGTCACATGCAGAGGGGGCTTTAAAGAAAAGTGCCATCCCAGATGATCTCTCTCATATAAGAAGCCATGATTACTTCAGCCTCTCAATGGACATGCTGACACCTAATCCCAACTTCATGGCCACGGATTAGATGTGTCAGACCAGCATGAAAAATGCTGGTCAACCAATGAGATGAGAGAGAAATTTTAGGCTGTAATGCGTAGAGATTGTCATTGTGTGCTTTCCCTGCAGTGTTCGTCTACTCAGTGCTGATCAGCGGTGTGAAAGACATACATAGACATACAGGAATCCATTAAAGAACTCAGTCTGCATTGCAAAACTGTGGAGGGCAGATCGAAAGCAGTCCGGGAAAATCACCTCAGTGGAGGTGTCAATGGCATTAACCCACTTAAAACACACAGCGAGGGCAAGACAGAGCTCTGGTCACACTCGATTTCTACATTAACTGCTGATATGCTTCCAACAGCCTGGAAAGCCTGTTGTGAACCTTGGCTATTGGACATATAAGGACCACCCATTGGCCCAACGACTGAATCGAATGGTGTGGGCGAAGGTATAATGTGTGTAGGTCTTATGTGCGCTACGGTAAAGTTCACTTAATTTATTTGAAATTTTATTTTAATTTGATTCTAGCTCTGTGTTTAATTTTAAATTACTCTAAAATTTATATTGAGATTAATAATAATAATAATAATAATACTTTTTTTTCCAATTGCTAACCATTTCAATTGTTCAATACTGAACCCACATTTTCAAAACTCTTCACACATTCAGCGACACACAAGTTTATACGGACCAAACTGTGAATAATTTTCCATTGCTTTCAGACAAAATGCATTCAATCACCACATTTTTCAAAATCCACAAACACTTTTTTCATTCATACTCCACAAACTGCAAAAAACAATATATTTGCAGGATATTTTTCATATGCTAACACATTGCTTTCAAAACTGATAAAAGCACATTCAAATCAGAATGATGGCATATTTCAAGCATTTCTACAGTAATTATTTTGAAATATAGAAAATCTTAGCAGAAAATGAAATAATAATTCATTCCAAGCTAATTGCAAATTCAGCTCAAAGCCAACCTGTCCTGCTTTAGTCTCATTACCACGTTTTAGTAAAAGGGGATAGCTTGGAACTGATTGGTGACAGAAGACAGGTTGGTGGGGAAAGAGGAGTGGTATGAGGGAGAGTGCGTGGAGGACAAAGGAGAGGAAGACCAAGACCTAATGAAATAAGGGCCACAATTATTGACCATGTTGTTAACCATGGTCTCACTTTGAGAGAGGCCGGTCTAAGGGTGCAACCAAATGCACCCCTCAACAGTAGCGTCAATGATACGAATCTTCTGGCAAAACAACAGGTGAGATGATACATATTACAGTACAATACAATATGTCTAAATTTTGAAACCTATAACAATACAGTAATTGTTGTGTTTTAGGATCCAACGGTTGCCTCAGAGAGGAGGGAGAGGCAGAATCTGTTCGGTTGTGCAGGAAATTGCCATTGTTGACATGGTAATTGCCAACAATGCAATGAAACTGAAAAAAATTATAGAGTGGATAGAGTGCAGGCAGGCAATGTCACTTTTGGAAATGTGAATATGGTCAGCACAACGACAATTGCCAGAGTCCAAGAGAAACATAAAATAAGGATGAAGCAATTGTACACTGTACCTTTTGAGAGAAACTTTGAACGAGTGAAAGAACTCCAGTATCAGTATGTCCAGGTAAGATGTCTGTTCAGTAATCAATCAGGGTACATACACATGCAGTTATGCATAATGTCAATTACTGTAAAACTGTCTGCAATTTAGAGAGTAATGGAGATGGAAGCCAACCGAAAAAAATTGATGTAAATGTATCATGCTAATTACACATTTAGAAGCCAATCCAGAAATGATAAGTAACATAACATAAATTGCTCAATGATGAATCTTAGAGTGAGAGACGCTTACCTGAAAGGAGAGAGATACACAGTGGTGTGTGAGTTCTCAGTGCAGGCCTCAAGACACTGACACAGCACTGTGCAGGGGTTTTCTGGTTATAGGATCACCATGACTCTTCTGCCAATTCCCCTTAGATACCCAGACTAGAACAAAAGAACTGTAAATATTTATTATACAAATATTTTTGGAATTGTGTTGGGCCTATTCATGTACCCCAAATGGTTGCAACTGGTTTCAGGGGAGAGGAGCAATGATTATCATATATCTTGAAGGGACACACCACCCACAAAAGGAGAACAGAATTCGCTTAAATTTTAAGCTCCGCCACTTACTTCTGTCCAGTGACTGTGGGTCTGGCATTGCTGGTCTGAAACTGCTGGCGCTGCTGTGCAGCCGGATTCTATTGGGCACAGATACGAATCTGTGGAAATGAGTAAGGATATGTCCATCCAGTTCACATGTAAGTTCACTAGATTTCGATATTATATGATTTTGATATTATATGTATATGGTAGCAAATACTTTGGGAAAGGACATGAAAAGGACATGGAAGCATGTACTTCTTAAAAATGGACAGAAAGCAATCCTCTATACAGCTGTGAAACACCACAGCTCCCCTTAGGATTAAATGATTACTTTTCAAATTAAATGACATGAAGATTATCACAAGGTAAAACTTGGCTATATTGTTACTGTTTGTTGTTAATTTATATAATATCACTTTTGGTGATGGGTGAAAAGAAAATGCGTGCCTTCAGATGTTTCAAGCGTGTCTATAATAACACTGACTTTGTGTATATTTGGTATTCTATGCTGCAGCACATATTGATAGGGAATGAATGAACGAATGTAGAATGAATAGTAAAATGTGGTTTCATGCTGTCATGTGGGGTAGTAAAGAGAGAAAGTAATCGGGAATGCATACCAAAATGTCTCTGTCATAAAATCCAAGTCAAGACTCCAGTCAGTTGTTCACGAAGTCAAGTCGCAGGTCATTTTTTGGAACTTAAGTGTGACTCGAGTCCAAGTTGCAGATTCGGGTTTCCATATCTGCTTGCCTTTAACAAGCCACCTGATCCCACTGAAAACCTCAGGCCCTCTGATTTAATTTCCTCTTCCTGTGCTGGCAGGATTATCATTATATGGTCAAGGTTTTTGCCCTTAGACTGTGTGCTCCAGATATGACAGCACCATGAAACCCTTCAATTCTCATGCTACACTCTGAAACAAAGGATAAAAATAACTTTTTGAAATTGTAACAGCCCTCTAAGGAGCATACGTCACATCTGCTCATAGCCGTGAGTGGAAAGACATATCAGAGTTAAACATACAATCCTGACAACAGCATTTACCGTAGTTTGATCGGATCTCGAAGCAGGAATATTGGATCCAGTCACTTTATCAGATCCCATCAGAAGACATCCGTTTTGTCTGATACCCAGAACCAGCCTGGTACCCAAAATCAGTGCTTTGTCTGTTTTTCTTCATCCTGTACACCAATAAGTGTTATTATCGCAAACAAAAAGCAATGGAAAATGACTGCTTCACGTCCTGTGATGTTAGCCTACATTTTTAAAAACACAACACTGACACAAGACAGTGTTTTACATTTGACATATCAATGTGTAGTTTGACATGTATATGCCGTTTGATGGTTTGTGTGTAGACTTTTTGGAAGAGTTAAAATAGTGTTTGCTTTTGCAAGAGATTTGTGATGTTTGGCATGTTGAGTGCATGTTTTGTGGTTTTGTGTGTGGAGTTTAGAGATATGCAGCCATAGTTTCAGAAATTGTAAGCAAAAATAAAAATTGAAATGCTCTTGTCTCTTGTTTGTGAAGACACTTTAAACCACACAATCATAAGATTAAACAATAGCAAAGTTTGCAAGAGCAATGAAATGAAAAAGTGAATTAATACAAATATAATAAGTAATCTAATAAAAATGAATGAATATATATATATATATATATATATATATATATATATGATTAAATTCAATTAAGAAACAAAACAAATAAAACAGATTTTAACAAAACCAATTAAATGTAGATTTGAAAATCATGCTACACCAGATATTTTGCAAAGAGATTTCTATTTATTATTTTGTACAGCTGCTTTGGAACCATCTACATTGTTAAAAGCGCTATATAAATGAAGATGACTTGACTTGACTACATGTATCAAACAGAGAGAAACAGGCATAGCAGAATAAGGCTATAGGTGACGAGATCTTCATTCCAGATTTCTCTTTTCCCCATTTCTCTGTTCCCTCACCCCATCATGCCAGCTTTAAATTTTTTCTCTATGTTTCTCCTTCCTCACCCCCTCATGCCTTTATGTTTCTCCTTCCTCTCACCCCGTCATGCCTTTATGTATCTTTGGGGTGGTACAGTAAGATTTATCTTATATACACCACTCTGAGACTTACAACTTCCTTTTAAGGTATATCAAAACATGTTGCTTAAGTTTAAAAATGGAACGTATAGCTCATGCTTACACATGGCACAATCCACTATTCATATTAAGAAACTTCCCTTCAGTGTATACATTTGTGGTACATTGCATCAGTTAAAACATTCCTTTCCTTGTAAACAATACGCCTACTGTACACATTTGAAGTATCATTATCAGTGGAACATCTCTGCATAGTGAACATGTTACATTGCATACATACCTCTAAGCAAAATATAGCTCATCCCATATCTCTGCTCAGCAGACATGTACAAGCATACTCTGACTACACAAATACATTATGAAATTATTATGAAAATGAATAAAGAAAAATAATACTAAAAAATAACATTAAACAATAAATGTTGGTCTTCAGTTAAGTTAGAAAATAAAAAAACATTACAATATTTAACTTTAAAGTAAATTACATTAAATAAAAAATATTTCATAATTTCAACTGAAATAATGCTAATTTACCAAACTAATAAAAAAATTTACACCACTTCAATATACTGGCAACCACCTTAAAAACAAAAAAGAGAAAAAAAAGAGAAGGTGCACAGTGTCATACACAGAAACATAAAACCCAATCATGACTAAAATAATGCAGTAAACATGATTTAACAACAGAAGATTTAACATAAAACAACTGCAACCCTGGTTCCCTGAGAAGGGGAACGAGATGCTGCATCTTGGTATTGACACTCTGGAGAACTGCATCAGCGTGACCGGTGTCTGAGACATGTGTAAACAAACACCAATAATCATTGGCAGACAGTAGTCCATGACGTAACTCACGGAACACTTGTGAGTATAAAAGGGTGCCCACATCATCAGTTACACATCATCACCTATTTAGTCTGAAGGAGACACGCAGGCAAGCCCAAGGTATTACAATGAGGCGCATCACCTAATTCCCTTTCTCAGAGAATCAGGATTACAGTCTTAACATAAGACGTTCCCTTTCGAAGTGGAAATTCTATGCTGCATTTTGGTATTTACGCCATGGGGAACCAATTCCCACTACGACATGCTGAGGAAATGCCTGCCTCACAATGCTATTAATATTCACAAACATAATGGGCATAGCATAAACTGACTCTATGTATTACTCCAGTGGTTCCCAACCACATTCCCCCCACATTGTGTCAGACAAAGGAGACATGCAAAATGTACAGTGTTGGGGGAGCTCCAGGAACGTGGTTGGGAACCCCTATATTACTCAGCCGCAGTCAGAACGCTATGAGCGCATCCCATGTGACTCATATGGTGGCACTACTCCCTAAGCCAATACTCTCCGATAATAGGAAAGATCCCCAACCTTTTATGCTCTACAGCAAGGGAAGTCCTTGCTGTTACACCTTCCTCCCTCCCTTGTGGGTCAGGCCTCAGTCTAATACGGCCCCAAGAGCAGGGCTCTAAGGGGTTTATTTATATAGCGCATTTCATACACAATGGTAATTCAAAGTGCTTTACATAGAAGAAATGAAAACAAAAGAAATCAGAAAAATTAAAACAGTTTAGAATAAAAGATAAAATACAGAAATAATCAAATGAAATCAGAATAATTAAAACATTAAATAAAATACAGTACAAAAAGTCGGACGAGCAGTGGCACAGTGCTCATTCAGTAAATGCATAGGTAAACAGAGGTGTTTTGAGTCTGGATTTGAATGTGACTACTGTAGGAGCACATCTGATCTCTTCTGGAAGCTGGTTCCAGCTACGGCTGGCATAGTAGCTAAAAGCACACTCACCATGCTTAGAGTGAACCCTTGGTATTTCTAGCTGATGTGATCCTAGTGATCTGAGTGATCTGTTGGGTTTATATTCAGTGAGAATATCTGCAATGTATTGAGGTCCTGAGCCATTGAATGATTTATATACCAGTAATAATACTTTAAAATCAATTCTATATGTAACTGGCAGCCAGTGTAAAGACCTGAGGACTGGTGTGATGTGTTCATATTTCCTGGCTCTGCTCAGAATCCTGGCAGCAGCGTTCTGTATGAGCTGCAACTGTCTAATGGTCTTTTTAGGAAGGCCAGTGAGGAGTCCATTACAATAATCCACCCTGCTGGTGATGAAAGCATGCACAAGTTTCTCTAAGTCTTGACTGGAAACAAAGCATTTAATTCTTGCAATGTTTTTCAGATGATAGTATGCTGATTTAGTTATTGCTTTGACATGACTACTGAAAATAGGGTCTGACTCTAGAGACACACCCAGATTCCTGACTTGATTTTTAGTTGTTTGACCCCTAGACTGAAGGTATGCGTTCACCTTGAGAACTTCATCCTTGTTTCCAAACGCAATGACTTCAGTTTTGTCTTTGTTTAACTGAAGAAAGTTTTGGCACATCCAATTGTGTACTTCATCAATGCATTGGCAAAGGGAGTCAGTGGGGCTGTAATCGTTAGGCGATAGGGCTAAGTAGAGCTGTGTGTCGTCTGCATAGCTGTGGTAAGAGATTTTGTTCTTTCTCATTATTTGGCTCATTGGGAGCATGTACAGGTTGAATAGGAGTGGCGCAAGAATTGAGCCTTGAGGGACTCTACATGTCATGGATGTCCACTCGTGGTGTCCGTTGAATAATATAGAATTCATAGACAATTGGAAAAGTTTTTGGGGCAAGCCTGACCTGTTGAAAAGAGATGGTGTTCATCCCTCCTGGGATGGTGCTGCTCTTCTCTCTAGTAATATGGCACATAGTCTTAGAGCTAAAACATGACAATCTGGGGCTCAGGTCAGGAAGCAGACAGACTGGCTAAACCGACCGTCTGCTAGCGGCCTCGCGTCACCAAGGTCAGATAAATCCCATCACATAGAGCCTCTTTCACCTAGATATCATCATATAGAGACTGTGTCTGTTCCCCGAATTTGGAAATCCAAAAAACGTCAGGTACAAAATTTAATTGATGTTCAACAAATAAAAAACAGATATAATACAGATGAACAAATGATAAAGCTTGGGTTGCTGAATATTCGATCCCTTACTTCAAAATCGCTCATAGTTAATGATATGATTTCAAGTTATAATCTAGATGTGCTGTGTTTGACAGAAACCTGGCTAAAACCAAACGATTACATTACTTTAAATGAGTCAACCCCACAAGATTACTGTTATAAACATGAACCTCGTCTAAAACGCAAAGGGGGAGGTGTTGCTGTAATTTATAGTAATATTTTCAAAACCACTAAGAAATCTATTTTTAAATATACTTCTTTTGAAGTGTTGGTGCTTAATGTAAAAATATATAGTGTAAACGATAAATCACGTTTGAGATTTCTGCTGGCTACTGTATACAGGCCACCAGGGCACCATAAAGATTTTATCAAAGAATTTGCGGACTTTCTATCAGAATTAGTATTGGCTAACGATAAAGTACTAATTGTTGGTGATTTTAATATACATGTAGATAATGAAAAAGATGCATTGGGATTGGCACTTAAAGACATTGTAAACTCAATTGGAGTTAGACAACACGTGTCAGGACCCACTCATTGTCGTAATCATACTCTAGATCTAATATTATCACATGGAATAGATGTTGATGCCGTTGAAATTCTGCAGCAGAGCGATGACATCTCAGACCATTATCTAGTCTCATGTAAATTACATTTAGCCAAGGCTGCAAAGCTGACTCCGTGTTATAAATATGTTAGACCTATAACTTCTGCCACTAAAGATTGCTTTATCAATAATCTTCCTAATAAGTTTCATCATCTCAGCATCCCGGATAGCTTAGAAGAACTCGATATTGCAACAGAAACTTTTAACTCTCTCTTTTCCAGCACTTTAGACGCAGTTGCTCCGTTGCGCTTAAAGAAGATTAAAGAAAATAGTCCAACGCCGTGGTACAACGAGCACACTCAGGCCCTTAAGAGAGCAGCCAGAAAAATGGAGCGCAACTGGAAGAAAACAAAACTAGAGGTATTTCGGATTTCATGGAAAGAGAGCTCGATTGCTTACAGAGAGGCTTTAAAAGCTGCTAGATCTGCTTATTTTTCATCCCTATTAGAAGAAAATAAACATAATCCTAGGGATTTATTTGAAACAGTGGCTAAACTAACGAAAAAGAAAGCTTTAAGCACAGAAGTTTCCAAGCAACACAGCAGTAATGACTTTATGAACTTCTTCACTTATAAGATTGATAATATCAGGGACAAAATTATAACTATGCAACCGTCTACTACAGTATCGCATCAGGGAGTGCATTGTAGTCTCCCTGAGGAAAAATTGTTTTCATTTGTTGCTATAGGAGAGGAAGAATTCTGCAAACTCGTTAATTCATCTAAATCGACAACTTGTATGTTAGACCCTATACCGACTAAGCTACTGAAAGAGATGCTTCCAGAGATCATAGATCCTCTTCTTAATATCATTAATTCGTCTTTGTTTCTAGGATATGTACCAAAAACCTTTAAGCTGGCTATGATAAAACCGCTTGTTAAAAAACCGCAACTTGATCCTTCAGAATTAGTCAATTACAGGCCGATCTCAAATCTGCCTTTTCTGTCAAAGATATTAGAAAAAGCAGTATCCTCACAACTGTGTTCCTTTCTTGAAAGAAATGATATCTGCAAGGATTTTCAGTCAGGATTTAGACCGCACCATAGTACTGAGACAGCTCTCATTAGTTACAAATGATTTACTTTTATCATCCGATCGTGGTTGTATCTCTCTATTAGTGTTACTTGATCTTAGTGCTGCATTTGACACAATTGACCACAACATTCTTTTAAATAGACTGGAAAACTATGTTGGCATTAGTGGAATTGCACTAGCATGGTTTAAATCATACTTATCTGACCGTTATCAGTTTGTAGCAGTAAATGAAGAGATGTCTTATCGATCACAAGTTCAGTATGGCGTACCACAAGGCTCAGTACTAGGACCGCTGCTGTTCACTCTGTACATGCTACCATTAGGACATATCATTAGGAAACATGGAATTAGCTTTCATTGTTATGCCGATGATACTCAGCTGTATATTTCTTCAAAACCTAACGAAACTTACCAATTCACAAAATTAACGGAATGCATAGCTGATATAAAAAATTGGATGACTAGTAATTTCCTACTACTAAACTCTGAAAAAACAGAGATTCTAATTATTGGACAAAAAACTTCCACACGTAATAACCTAGAATACTGTCTAACACTTGATGGCTGCTCTGTTAAGTCTTCGTCGTCGGTTAGGAACCTGGGTGTGCTCTTTGATAGCAATCTTTCATTTGAAAGTCATGTGTCTAGTATCTGTAAAACCGCATTTTTCCATCTTAAAAATATATCTAAATTACGACATATGCTCTCATTAACAAATGCGGAACAATTAGTTCATGCTTTCATGACATCAAGACTAGATTATTGTAATGCTCTACTGGGTGGTTGCCCGGCACTCTTAATAAATAAACTACAGCTGGTCCAAAACGCAGCCGCTCGAGTTCTTACTAGAACCAGGAAATATGACCATATTAGCCCGGTTCTGTCAACACTGCATTGGCTGCCTATTAAACATCGTATAAATTTTAAAATATTGTTGATTACTTACAAAGCACTAAATGGTTTAGCTCCGCAGTACTTGAGCGAGCTCTTAACGCATTATAGTCCTTCACGTCTATTGCGATCTCAAAATTCGGGCCAGTTGATAATACCTAGAATATCAAAATCGACTGCGGGCGGTAGATCCTTTTCCTATTTAGCACCAAAACTTTGGAACAGTCTTCCTACCATTGTCCGGGAAGCAGACACACTCTGTCAGTTCACAGCTAGACTAAAAACACATCTCTTTGACCTAGCATACACATAATATATTATAGACTTCTATAACTCAATGTTAGGCTGCATAGATTAGGTCAGCCGGAACTGGGAACACTTCCCTTAAATCCTGATGTACTCGTTACATCATCATAAGAAGAATGGCATCTACGCTAATTTTAGTGTCTTTGTTTATCCCGAGGTTTTCCCGCAGCCGACCGGATCCAGGCCGTATCCAGATCTGACTAGGAGCTTTGCCTGGACCCGATGACAACGCAGTGCTGAAGTGCCAACTAGCCTCTCCCTATGGAGGATCCCTTTCCCACTCTACAGATAAAATGTTGTGATTCCGGTTCGCGTACCCACCCCGAAGTGATAAAATAAAACAAAATTCTGTATTAAATTACAGTTACTGTAAATCCGGCCTCTAGTTCATAAACGCCAGAGGAGAACTGGCCCCCGACTGAGCCTGGGTTCTCCCAAGGTTTTTTTTCTCCATTAGGTCACCTGATGGAGTTTTAGGACACCAGTAGGTCACTTGATGGAGTTTTTTGGTTCCTTGCCACTGTTGCCTTTGGCTTGTTCAGTTGGGGATATTCAAAATAATTAGCCAAGCATTAATACCATTGATCAGCCCTACCAAACGTGGATGTTTTTTCACTAAGAAACAAACATTGTTATGTTATTTGATTGATATTGTGAAGCTGCTTTGATGCAATTTATATTGTGAAAAGCGCTATATAAATACACTTGACTTAATAACCTCTCCCTTCTAAGTATGACCTGAACCATTTTAGGACTATCCCAGAAAGCCCGATCCAGTTTTCCAGCCTGTCAAGAAGTATGTTGTGATCGACAGTGTCAAATGCAGCACTGAGGTCGAGTAGTACTAGAACTGATAATTTGCTTGTGTCAGTATTTAAGCGAATATCGTTTATTATCTTTATGAGCGCTGTCTCTGTGCTGTGATGCGGTCGGAAACCAGATTGAAAGTAGTCAAAGTATCCATTCGAGCTTAAGAAGTTGTTCAGCTGATTGAAGACAACTTTTTCAATGATCTTTTTTCTCTGAAAGGAAAATTTGAGATCGGTCTATAGTTGTTTAATATGGTCTTATCCAGATTGCTCTTTTTCAGGAGGGGCTTGACAACTGCAGTTTTCAGGGAGTTCGGAAAACTCCCAGAGAGAAGTGAGGCATTTACCACTTCTAGGAGATCTGCTTTTAAGCTGTGTAACACAGTTTTGAAGAAAGATGTAGGAAGTGCGTCAAGGGCGCAGGTTGATGTTTTAAGGTGCTGTATGGTTTCTTCCCAAATTTTGCCATCAATTTCTTTGAAATCAGACATAGTGACTACTTTCTCAGGCTGTTGTCTGATCTGTCTGACCCCAGTGCGGCTCAAGGATGTGCTGATCACCTTTCTGATAATTGATTTTCTCAGAGAAGAAAGAAGCAAACTCACTGCACTTGCTGTCTGAGAGCATTTCACTGGGAATCTGGCTTGGGGGGTTTGTCAGTCTCTCTACAGTAGCAAAAAGAGTGCATGTGTTGTTTATATTGCTGTTTATAATATTTGAGAAGAAAGTCTGTCTAGCTTTGCCCAGTTCCTTATTGAAAGCATGGATGCTGTCTTTGTAGATGTTATAATGGACTACAAGTTTTGTCTTCCGCCACATGCGCTCTGCTTTTCTGCATTGTCTTTTCATATTTTGCACTGCTGTTGAGTTTCTCCAAGGTGCTTTCTGTCTGCCATTCTTCTTCCTGACTTTCACAGGAGCAATATCATCAATTACACTTTTAACTTTTGAGTTAAAAGAATCAAGGAGAAAATCAACAGAGTCAGCAGATATGCTTGGTGTTAAAGATATAGCCTTCATAAATAGTACACTAGTGTTCTCATTTAAGCATCTCTTCTTGACAGACACAGATCTAGCTTCAATGGCAGGAGAGATCAATATATCAAAGAAAATACAAAAATGATCAGACAGTGCTACGTCCTTAATAACAATCGATGAAATGTTTAGACCCTTACTGATAAGTAAATCTAGAGTGTGTCCACGATTATGTGTGGGTCCATGTACATGCTGAGTCACATCAAAAGTTTTTTAAAACAGTTTTGATTTCTTTTGCCATATTGGTTTCTGCATTATCTATGTGAATGTTAAAATCTCCAGCAATAGCAAAACGGTCAAACTCTGAGGAAGTTGTTGATAACAGTTCTGGAAAGTCTTCAGCAAAGGCTGGAGAGTATTTTGGAGGCCTGTAAACAATGATAAGTAAAATGCGTGGAGCACCTTTTAACACAATACCCAGATATTCGAAAGACGGGTAATTCCCAAATGATATTTGCTTACATTGATAGACAGCTTTAAAAAGAGCAGCTAAACCTTCACCTCCTCTGACAGCTCTGCAGACACTCATAAAAGTAAAGTTAGGAGGGGCTGTTTCATTGAGGACTGTTGCACTGCAGCTGTGTTCTAGCCAAGTTTCATTTAGCAACATAAAATCCAGGTTGTATGTGGTTATTAAGTCGTTGACTAGAAGTGATTTATTTTTAAGTGAGCGGATGTTTAAAAGTGCTAACTTAACAGTCTTACTTTTTGTCCCCACAGCAATCTTAGTTTGGCGTGTAATAGGCACCAGATTAGATGGGTTTGCGGTACGGCTTTTGAAGGCCTTAGACTTTCTATCATGTAATCGAACAACAATAGAGAAAGATAAAGATACAGGCACGCTGGGTTCCCGCTTGTTCTGTAAACATTTGAGAAAGTTATTAAGTACTTAATAAGTATTCGAGCTGGGCCTGCAGGCTTTGGTGGTTGTGGGGCCTGCCGTTTTTGGTTGGTATCTGGGGGCTTGCAGCAAAAGAGTGGGATAGTCTAGTTCCAGCATACACCAGTTGTTCCATTTTCTCTGAGAAGCACAGAAGTGGAGATGCTGGAGAGATGGAGAACGTGTCTGGTGAGAGGGGCTGTTGCTCTGGTGTTATTGGAGGCTGTAATATGCTGTCCTGGTTTTCCTCGCTGTTTTCCAGAAAGTCGTCCTTGGGTGCTGAATCTTGGAGCAGTGCTAGTATGTCACAGTCTGTCTGTGGTGAGCTCTGTGGGCAGGGTTTAGCTGAGATTGTGTCCGTGAGCAGAGGTTGTTGTGGCTGAGTGGTGTTATCATTGTCCTTGTGTAATGTGTCAACCGCATGCCCATTCAGGTGCTGAAGTGAAATCCTGTGGTCATTCATACTGTATCCAGGTGTGTGTGTGCCATTCAGGTTGAGTGGATTGGCACACATTGCAGAAGGATGACGGAGGGAGAAGTAGATATTGTCCTTTAGCACTCTTGAACCAAGTTTGTTTGGGTGGTGGCCATCCTGTTGAAACAGTTGCCTCTGACTCCAGAAAAGATTGAAGTTGTCAATGAAGTTCACTCCTTTTATATTGCAGGTTTTTTGCAGCCATGTATTAAGCCCAAGCAACCGTGAAAACCTGTTTGTTCCTCTTGCTGGGAGTGGTCCACTGATGAATGTTTGAACTTTCAGTCTTTTAAGTATTTCAAAAAGTTCATTGAAATCCTCCTTAAGGAGTTCCGACTGCTCTTTATGAATATCATTCTTCCCCACATGAATGATGAGTCGATTTGCAGTCTTATGTTTCATCAGAATGTCCTAAAGTTCTCTGTTTTCATCAGAAGTTGTTGCTTGTGGAAGGCAGCATGTTGTTGTATCCCTGCTACTAATGTTTCTGATTATGGAGTCGCCCACTATCAGAGTCCTGGGTCCGGCTGCGCTGCGCCTTAGGGTCAGTCAGCCCTCATTGACCCCCAGAGAGGTATATATCTCCTGAATCCTGCTGACTGAGCCCCAAGGTCTGTTATCTTCTCTATGCTTACAAACTTATATTTGGGAGGAGGTCGATTTTTAATAACACCCATTTCAACTCTCTCTGCACCTAATTCCTCAGAATTAGACTTGTCATATTAATGTCAAGTCGGAAGCGGCCACAGGGTGGCTTCCTGAGCTGTCATGAAAGCAACCGAGCTAACAGGAACCCAAAAAGGGAAAAACTCCCTCAATTCTCATCCCTCAAGAGAGGTTCAAGCATGGATGGAGCTTCCCACAGCAAACACATCACAATGAATGCATTCAGCTGTCTCAAGAACCGAACATGCTCCATATAAACGCTAGATTCTTATCCATCGAGAGAGAATCAAGCAATAAGATAGCCTTTTACTGCGAATGCATCAACATGATTACCTTAAACTCCCTCAAGAGCAGAACACACTGTGTGTAAACGCTAGATTTTTTTCCCTCGGGGAAAGTCAGGGATCCAGCTTTCTTGAGAGTCAAATGCACTCAAACAGACACTTATCTTACACACGAATACAAACAAACGGCTGATGTTACGTTCCCATAGCGTCAATACCAGGACACAGTGTCGAAGTTTCACTATGAAAGGGAACCCTAATGTACATAACTAACAAGAAAAAAAACTAAGAAGAAGCAGTTATTTCAATTAAAAACTATTAAATGTGAGCTGTAAGAGAGAATTCTGGGAATGCCAATTTACAGTTTTTCACTGTAATTTATAATATTATTTTTTCTTTTCCACTTCTAAAAGTTGTCAATTTAACTGTAATTTACTGTAAAATTAAAAAAGTGTCCCATTATATCTATTACAGTTTTTTACTGCATATATACTGAACAAAATTATAAACGCAACACTTTTGTTTTTGTCCACATTTACCACAAGCTGAAATATTTCTCTGAAATATTGTTCACAAATCTGTCTAAATCTGTGTTAGTGAGCAGTTCTCCTTTGCCGAGATAATCCATCCACCTCACAAGTATGGCATATCAAGATGCTGATTAGACAGCATGATTGTTGCACAGGTGTCCCTTAGGCTGGCCACTATAAAACGCCACTCTATAGAGTTGATCAGGTTGTTGATTGTGGCCTGTGGAATGTTGGTCCACTTCCACTCCTCTTCATTGGCTGTGCGAAGTTGCTGGATATTGGCAGGACCTGGAACACGCTGTCGTATACACCTATCCGGAGCATCCCAAACATGCTCAATGGGTGACATGTCCGGTGAGTATGCTGGCCATGCAAGAACTGGGATGTTTTCAGCTTCCAGGAATTGTGTACAGATCCTTGCAACAGGGGGCTGTGCATTATCATGCTGCAACATGAGGTGATAGTAGTGGATGAATGGCACAACAATGGGCCTCAGGATCTCGTCACAGTATCTCTGTGCATTCAAAATGCCATCAATAAAATGCACCTGTGTTCATTGTCCATAACATACGCCTGCCCACACATCAGCAAACTGCTCACCCACACGACACCATACCATCTGCCATCTGCCCTGTACAGTGAAAACCGGGATTCATCCGTGAAGAAAAACACCTCTCCAAAGTGCCAGACGCCATCGAATGTGAGCATTTGCAAACTCAAGTCGATTACGACGAACTGCAGTCAGGTCGCGACCCCGATGAGGACGACGAGCATGCAGATGAGCTTCCCTGAGACGGTTTCTGACAGTTTGTGCAGAAATTCTTTGGTTATGCAAACCGATTGTTGCAGCAGCCGTCTGGGTGGCTGGGCTGAGACGATCTTGGAGGTGAAGATGCTGGATGTGGAGGTCCTGGGCTGGTGTGGTTACACGTGGTCTGCGGTTGTGAGGCTGGTTGGATGTACTGCCCAGTGGCGTAGCGTCTGGGCATGCAGGGTATGCACGTGCAAATGGGCCTGGGCCGATAGGAGGCCCGCCCATGGGGAACTTTTAATTAAAACGAGGTAATTCATTTTTAAAGTGTAGCCACAACAAATATATTTTTGTAAGCATGTCATGTGTAATAATTTCTTGTTTCTCCGTAATGTCTAATTTCTCCGTCATTTCTTGTGTGCGTTTATTATTGTGTGCCGTACCATTTTATTTTGCATATGGGCCCGGGACTGACTTGCTACGCCACTGGTACTGCCAAATTCTCTGAAACGCTCTTGGAAACGGCTTATGTTAGAGAAATGAACATTCAATTCACGGGCAACAGCTCTGGTGGACATTCCTGCAGTCAGCATGTTGCATGCTCCCTAAAGCATCTGTGGCATTGTGCTGTGTGATAAAACATTTTAGAGTGGCCTTTTATTGTGGCCAGCCTAAGGCTCACCTGTGCAATAATCATGCTGTCTAATCAGCATCTCGATATGCCACACCTGTGAAGTGGATGGATTATCTCAGCAAAGGAGAAGTGTTCAAAAGTTCCAGCTTTCATATGAAAGCTAAATGAATAAGCTTGATGTATGGTTTGTTATGATAGGACAATATTGGACCGAGATACAATTATTTGAAAATCTGGAATCTGAAGGTGCAAAAAAAAAAAAAAACATTGAGACAATCGCCTTTAAAGTTGTCCATTTATTTTATTTTATTTTTATTTATTTATTTATTTCAAGCAAATAATGATTTTCTTAATAAATTACTGAGGAGCAGTAATTCATCAATTTGATACAAGAATATTTCCATACTCCTAAAGCTTGTTCAGACCTTTATTTTGAAATAGTGATGAACATGAAACAAAATGAAAGAATGGTAGAAACCTACGTTTGTTTTCATGCCAAGAGTTCAAAAGATAACATCCATTCAAATTTTTTTTTTTTAAAGGTCTGAAAATGTTTTAAATATAAAGAAAAAATAATAGATCCACCATTTGAGATGTGGCAGCGAGCTATAACGCAAATACGTGTCCTTTTTATGTGTTTACTCAACCCGATCACACTAAATGCGTCTCTATAGCACGCGGTGTGATTATCGTGCAATTTATACGCGAAAATTAGTTTTTACGTGCATAGGAAACGCATGGGTTGGTTAGGGTAGGTTTAGTAGTGGTGTGGGGTGCGTGTGTATTATACGCATTAGTGGTGTGGGGTGCGTGTGCATAACACGCAAATGAACTGCGTATCAAATGCACAGGAAAACTGCGTATCATATGCATGTAAAAACTCATTTTTCATAAAAGAAAAATATATACATTTTTTGACCCATCCAATGTATTGTTGGCTATTGCCACAAATATACCCGTGCTACTTGTGACTGGTTTTATGATCCAGGTTCACAAATGTAAAGTAATCCACTTACTACTAAGCATATTTTTCTTAAAGAAAGGCTTTCGAAAGGTTTTCACTTTAACAGCAAATGCAAATGCACATAAAATTATTCAAGCCTGGATTCAATTACATAGCTTCGGAAAAAGGAAGCAGTGGCAAAGAAAATGTGCTTAAAGATAAAATCCATGTGTGGCGAGTGAATTACTTATCATGCGCATGTGCCATATTGAGGTTTTGTGTGACATTTCAGAATGATGAGATTTTTGTACATGCAAAGGCCATGAATCAGAAAACAGGCTGATTCAAGCTGATGTACCCATAGCCCCTTAGGTTAAGAGAAGATCCATGGTAATCCACTCTGGTAGTGCTGGGAGGGTCTGACACACAGATGTACAAACATGAATGTGTGAACAGGTGATAAACCTGGCAAACTGAATTATGGTATGGTTTATATGCTTTCAGCTTTTATCCTGCCAAGCAATAAAATTACCTTAAACATGTAAGCGTTTTAATCTGATTTATCCTGTGATCAATACATTCAATTTTGTACCTCCAGCCAGATGAACAGGCTTGTTGAGTGAACTCTGATTAAAAAGCACATTCTCTTTGGCAGATAATTCATACGTCGACACAAGAGAAAAGCTGTGCTAAGGGGATTGGCACCCGACTCGGTGTGAGGCTTTGGGGATAGATGTGCGCATGTAAAGACTGGACTTCTGATGTTTTTAATATTAATAATAATAATAATAAAGACAGCTCACACTGAACACGGTTCACTTGCGAGCTTCAGAAAAAAAAAGGGAAGTGTTGGGAGAGGCGGTTTGGGAGCACATCAACACTTCTTATCTTTAATATTTGATAATAAGATTTAGAATAACATTATTTTTGCATCAAAGTGACCCATGTCTGTTGTGTAATGTAAAACATGTTTACCTTTTGAATTAAGGGTTGAAAGACGGGCCAAAAACAGGAAACGGTAGCTGACGGTAGATTTGATTAAGCAGCAATCAATCAGCTTGTATATGTGACAAAAAACATCTGGTGCACAAGGAAACATGCTCTGAATTCCTTTATGAATGTTATGTATGCAGACTGTTGGTCTCACATCTATCAGGATCAGTGTACACTTTCAGCATAGAAGAAGTGTTTGTGGTGTCTTACAAAAGCAATGTTGCCCATTCTTTATCCATTCTCTCTCAGCGAATGCACTTGTGAAAAATCAATAAATACTTTAATACAGGCTTATTGCAGATACAAGTAATATGTATAATACAAAGTTTTGTTATATTAGGAATGAGGTATTGATAATTCTCATAGTTCTCTATTGCTTTTTGACATTTAAGAGTGAAGTAGATTGTTAATAAATTATCAACTTTTTAATTATGTTTCTGAAGTTTGGTTCACAGATATTGTCAATTCACTCCATAGCTTATTATTAAATAGAGCCAAGTATTAAATGTTTATTTAGAGTACATCCACTCACCGGGTGGTTTTAAAAAAATAAGTCTAATAAGCAAATATGGGCTCAAAAGAAATGAAAGCTTTAGAGTAAGTTCTGGCAGGAAAACTAAATCGTTACATCACTTATTACCTTCTCATCTATCCAGTCATGTCCTAATACTTGCAGTATAAAAGATGGGTACTTACACATGTCTGAGTTCGCAGATGCTTACGCAAACAATTACCTCCATCCTCCATCCCTTCCCATACCTCCCCGGGGGCCGCCTGCGCCCTTCGTCTTCAGGCAGGACATGCGGATTCCGTACCCTCGGATTACGCGCTACGGACGGGGCCTACGCCAAACACCTTCATAAATATTTGCTTCTTAGGCTGTTAATAAATATATGCTTTTGTTACATAATTTTATCTCCAGGGTCTTTCTTCTATAAATATTTTGTTTATTAAAATTGTGATTGTTAAAATTGTTTCAGTAATACAAGTTCATATAACGCTTGGGCATAGGCTACAGTATATTGAATAATTTAATATTTAAAAAGTTAATATTATAGTAAAATAATGTATAAATATTATAATTTTTCAACTTTTAAGGGGTGGATTTGCCGTGGAATAAATCTTAGCATCTTAATTTCACCACTGTTTTTATGAATACTGTGAAGCCCTCTAAATAAGAACCAGCAAAACCTTTCCATACAACAATGACAGAATATATATATATTTTTTTTTAAATTGTACTTTTAGGTTGTCACTAAACAGTATCCTCAAAAGGTACCCTTGTACCTTATCTTAATTTATTGTACATATAGATACGTTACAAAGGTATACGAAGCTTCACATTCACAATTCAAATTCACATTTTTTTCCGACAATGAGTAACTACAAAAAAGACAGACCCCCAAAACATAAATGCACTGCTACAATCAAAGCCTTTGTCAGCCCTGTGATTTCAAACCCCATCATTACAAGCTTGTGGACATGCCCTTATGAAGATATTAGGGATAAACATTATTTTTACTTAGCTGGCACAGCAATTTGTAAATTGAAAGTTTCTGGCTTTCCGGTGTCATCCGCTCCGAGTTATTTTTAGCTCTACAAAACAACTTATTGTGCTTGGTATTGCAAACTGGTATTTCTTACTGTAACAAGGTTAGTGTTCAGGGAAGGAGGAGGCGGAAACCGGTGAACGTTCAACATAATCTCAAAATTGTTACGAATTGAGTCAAATCTCCACTCAAAGAGAACAAAACCATCCATAACAATTAACAGGGATCCAATCAACAAGATCCCTGGAATCCCCGCTCTCACTCCGAAGGCTTCAAAACACCAAAACACTCTTTAAAGTGAAAAAGTATTTAACATAAGTCAATAAGGAGCAAAAAAAACTTCAGGAGGGGGAAAAGCCAAAACAAATAACAAAACAAAGCTAACTAATTTAAGGATACTAACCTAGAAATCATACAAGAAGCAAAAGTACAAAAGCTTCCCTCCCTAATTATGATAACCAAGAGAAAATGAATTATAAATCAAAAGGCACCCACCTCCGTACCATTGTTCCGGTTAGATAAGGATTAGGATGAAGGTTAGGGATTAACATAAATCACAACTTAGCAAAAGATAGTGGTTTACAACAAATGTTTCGTACCAATCTTTTAACAATCACTATGTACACTATACGGCATAAACAATAAACACGTCTGTCCGTCAAGGAAGCCATGAGAGCGGGGAGATCCATGATTCAGGACACAGCGCCAATCACTGCAGTCAACAATCAGGTCACTCATTTGCAGCTCCACCTGTGAGTCATTACAATGAGAGAGAGAGTAACAAGATAGAAAGAAGCTCACCAGGGAAAAACTAGACCACGAATACACATCTTCCCCAACAACACAAAGCAAGTACACTCCCACGTAACAAAATAAACAAACAAAACGAAAGCGGCAGCCCCTCACATACAACTGCCGCATAACAAAAAACTACGCAAATTCCTGGCCTGGTCCTCTCTCCTTGCTCCTCCTCTTATTCTTCCGGAGCTCCTCCATACAGGCTGCTTTACACTTGGCATAAACATGCGACCTGTATGTTGTCCACATACACATTGAAAAGACCAGTGTAAACGCGCTTCTGATCGGAATGTTATCCGGGTTCGGAGGTAGTCGAGGACGCATTGTGATCAGATCTCAGTGTAATGTAAACGCAGTCCAGCCATCGTGTCTGCATTCACAGGTGGACGTCACACAAAATCCTGCCCACGGTCATTATTCCCCCTCCTCTCTCCAGATCTGAGAGCTGTGTGGTTTTGCGATACAGTCGACTGCTAAGTACATGTAGGCTACATCGCAAATATACTGAAATGTTTGCCTTCGCAGTTCCCACACGAAAGTTGCAGAACGTATCGGTTACCTAACGTAACCTCGGTTCTCTCTAGAAGAGGGAACGAGTATTGCGTAAGTTAGCTTACGCTACGTGAAAGATTCATCTTTTCGAGATATTGAAGCCAAAAATTATCCTTAATTTTGCATTTATTGTCAACGCAGTGCAGCAGCTAGCAGACCTAGAGCAGGCTGTCTGCGTGCTCATTTGCTGCCCTGCAGCACCTGCAGCAGCCTACCACTGATCCCGGCGTGATGTCACGTCCAAGAAGGGCGCATCGCGTCTTAGCCCGCCAGAATGGGCGTGGCTTAGATATATAAGCTGGGCTCGGAGGCGGTTTCCCTGGTTTTCATCGACTGAAGCGAAAGTCGCTCGTGGCGCGAGCACGGCAGGTTACGCAATACTCGTTCCCTCTTCTAGAGAGAACCGAGGTTACATTAGGTAACCGATACGTTCTCTTACGAGAGGTTCTCTCGTGTTGCGTAAGTTAGCTTATGATACGGGAACCCTTTGTCAAGCATCCACCTCATAAGTCCCAGGGAATCCCGGGGATCCCATATAAGCGGGGAATAAGGTGGCCAGCAACGCGGGCCGGCACATGTACATAAGCACTCACAGGGAATACAGAGCGGCATCGCCGGTCCACATAAGCATATAGCATATCAACCCAATAGAGTGCAGCTCAACCAGGAGAGCTAAATCACGTGAGAGTAGCCTGCGCACGATCAGATTTGGACAGAACGTACATAACACTTATACTGACAGAAGTCTAGCCTGCAGGACGGGAACTTCCAGGTTATAAAACCTAACAAAGGTGGATGGGGAGGTCCAGCCCGCCGCCACACATATGTCATGAATAGAAATTACACTGGACCATGCCCACGACAAGGCCATGCCTCTAGTGGAATGGGCACTGCAGACCTTTTGATGCATAAGCAGCTGCGATAGCGTCCACTATCCATCTGGACAGACTTTGTTTCAAGGCGGCGAGACCTTTAGTGCGCCCAGCAGACGAAACAAAAAGCTGCTCTGAACGCCTGAAAGGGGCGGAGCGTGTAATGTAAACCCTCAGCGCCCTGACCGGGAAGAGGATATTAACATCACTCTCGCTATCGGATGCTGGCAGAGCCGATAGAGAAATGACCTGCGCTCTAAAAGGAGTGTCAATCACTTTAGGGACATAGCCATGTCTAGGTTTGAGGATGACTTTAGAGTCATTTGGTCCGAACTCAAGACACGCAGCACTGACAGACAGCGCGTGTAAATCTCCCACATGTTTGACTGATGAAAAGGTGACATTGTTCCTGGACAGTTTGTCTGGCACGTCGTTCAAGTGGCCTGGCACATGCGCAGCTCTCAGCGAGCGCAGATGGTGCTGAGACCAGACGAGGAGGCGTTCTGTTAGATCGCAGAGGTTCTTGGATCTGACACTGCCTTGACGGATCACGTATGATACCACAGACATGTTATCCGAGCGGTCTAGGACATGGTGGTCCTGTATGAACGGGAGGAAGCGTTTCAGCGCGTTCTCGACCGCTATCATTTCCAGACAGTTTATGTGAAGGAGCTTCTCTTGGTCTGACCACAGGCCAAAGACTGGTCTGCCCTCGAAGAGAGCACCCCAACCTGAGTTTGACGCATCCGCCGAGATGACCTTTCGATACGAGACAGCTCCCATTATCACTCCCCGCTGATACCAGTCGGCCACTAACCAGGGCTGCAGAGCCGTAATGCAGCTCTGAGTCACTCTGATTCGTTCGCAGCCAGAGGCCCAAGCTCGGCGAGACGCTCGAGGATTCAGCCAGCGTTGTAGTGGGCGCATGCGCAGTAAGCCTAGCTGAAGCACTGCAGCAGCTGAGGCCATACAGCCCAGCATTCTCTGGAATGTCTTCAGAGAAGCGATGCTGCCCTTCTGGAAAGACTCACGGCACGGTTGAACACGGCACGCGCGCTGTGTTGATAGGCGAGCCGTCATTGCCACAGAATCCAGTTCTATTCCTAGAAAGGAAATTGACTGGCTGGGCAGTAATGAGCTCTTGGTCCATGTGACCGTGAGACTCAGGCTTTCCAGATGACTGAGGAGCACTGCTCTGTGAGATAAAATTTCTATCTCTGACTGTGCCAGAATCAGCCAATCGTCCAGATAGTTCATAATTCGCAAGCCCTGATTTCTCAAGGGGGCGAGAGCCGCGTCAATGCACTTTGTGAATGCACGGGGTGCTAAAGACAGGCCAAACGGCAGGACGGTGTATTGATATACCTGACCATCGAAGGCGAATCTCAAGAATGGCCTGCGACGGGGTATTATCTGAATCTGTAAATAGGCATCTTTCAGATCGAGAGAGATAAACCAGTCCTTCAGGCGAATGTGCGCGAGGATTTTTATGGTTGTAAGCATTCTGAACGGTCTTTTCACAAGAACTTTGTTCAAATGTCTCAGATCTAAAATAGGTCTGAGGGCTCCGTCCTTCTTGGGTACGAGAAAATAACGGCTGTAAAAGTCTGACTCACTCAGGGAAAGCGGTATCAGTTCTATAACCCCTTTGAACAGCAGCTTCGCTATTTCTGCGCGGAGTAGATATGCTACTTCCACATTCACTGTCATCGCGGTCCGTGCTCGAAAGCGCGGGGCCGGCGATCGAACTGTAGCGAATAGCCCTGCCTTATAGTGCTTAGCACCCATTCTGATCCCCTTGGAATCGCTTCCCACACTTTTATGTGTGTAGCTAGGGGAAGAATGGCCTCCGGTTTCTCGTCGGCGCACTGCGCGGGCTCGAGAAACTGAACCGGAGGTATGGGCGTGGCGCGCTCTGTGCTTGAATACGGCGGCTCGCTGACAGCAGTGACAGGCTGTTTCATATATAACGTCCCGACTGCTATGAATGGGGAGCGTTTTGTGATCACTTTGTGATGCGCGAGCAGCGCCCTGGGCGAAGTGTTTATTAGTAAGCGTAAAAGCTCTTGGGCATGAACTCGTGGGCACGTTTCCTACATTTAACACTCGAGCCGCATTTGCCAGCTTTATGAGAGTGGGCTCTGTGAGTGACACGGGAAGTGTTGTGCTTATGTGTAGGGGTGAACACAGAGATGTGGGCAATTTCTCTACACTTAAAACACCATCGGCGTGAGCCGGATAACCAGACATTATACTCTTTATGAGATTTCTCTGGGTCGCCGTGAAAACTGCGGTTGTGTGCAGGCGAACGGGTCGTGTTACCGGCTCGTTGGCTGCTGAATGTACCACTACAGTAGCGTGTTTGAAGGGGACTGACAGGGAGAGGAGCTTTGACGGTGGTCCGGCCGCGGCGGCACTCAGACGTCTTTTCCCTCTTGCTGCCGCTAGGAGGGCTTCGCGTGCTTGGGCTTCAACGCGACATGGCCGAGGCCCCCCGTGGGGGAGGCGGCCTGTGACGGCTGGCAGAGCACGACCTAGGGCGGCCGCCCTGTCGTCGCTGCGAAGGCTGGCTAGCCTGTGAAGCGGCTCGTGCAGGCGGCTGGTCATGTGACCCGCCTGCAGAGGAACTAGAGCGTCGCGGCAGGAACAGGTTCATGGCCTGCATTGTCTTCTGTACCTCGGAGAAGCGGTCGATGATCCCGTTCACCGCTGGGCCGAAGAGACCAGTAGCTCGCAGCCTCCCGTCGAGAGAGCGAGAGCTGCATGCTCCTGGCCCAGTAGAGACCAGACGTGGCCGACAAAAGCAGACGTGGTCCTGCAGGCTTTGGACGGGAGGGCAGACTTTGAGCTCCATCTCGCGGAGGGCGGACAAAGGTGCGCTGCAACCGCTTCCTCCACAGTGGGGATAGAAGTGTATCCCTTCTCGGCGGTGGTGTCCACTTGGGAGAGCGACGCGGAGACGTGAGAGTGGCCGCTTGGCGGCGGTGGTTTTGGAGAAAACAGCCATCGAGTCTGTTAGGCGCAGGCTCCTTCGGCGGTGACCACTCGAGGCCGAGGCGGTCGACCGCCTGAGAGAGGAGGCGCATCAGCTCAGGGTCCACTCTAGCACGGGTCCGGCTGGATTCCTGGATCGAGGAGGAGGCGGAGTGTTGAGAACCCGACCACTCTTCACTGTCCGACGGCAAAATAGAGCAGCAGTCTCCTGTGGCGTTTCCTTCCGCCTCATCATCCGAAGCGACGGCAGCACGGGCCGTAGCCGGCGAAAGCAAGGGAGGGCCGAGAAGGCGAAAGCAAAGGTCGAGGGATGGGCTCCGGCGCGCTTCGCAGTGGCCACAGGCTCCGGCGGCCTTTGAGAATGGCGCTTCTTTTTGCGCGGCCCTATAAAGGGCGGAGTGACAGCTTCAGGGTTGAAAACTTCGAGTTGAGCCCACAGGGTCGACACCGGAAGTTCCTCACAGTGCTCGCAGCCTCCAGTCGAGAGAGCGAGAGCTGCATGTTCCTGGCCCAGGCGGAGAGCCCAGATCACATGGCGGTCTCTGACGCTGAGCAGGGGTCTGCACGAGCCACAGGAAGTACGAGGCATCTTTAAAAAGACGTATCGCTGCTCTTTTAGGAAGGGATGTCGCAGAGGCTAACAAACATGCACCCAGTTTGGATCAGGATACGTCGCCGGATAGCGTAGCTCGCACAGATGGCTGAAGGCGGCGAAGACGGCTGGCTTCCTCAGGCGTTGTCCTAAGCTGGCTTTGTTTCTTCCTCAGTGGCGGCGGCGGCTTCTCTCAGAATCCAGTGATGCGAAGAGCTTTGCTGAAGAGATGAAAATAAGGGAAACAGCCTCTGAGCCCCGCTTATATACGCTAAGCCACGCCCTTTCTGGAGGGCTAAGACGCGATGAGGGGACGCGTGCCCTTCATTGGACGTGACGTCACGCCGGGCTCAGTGGTAGGCTGCTGCAGTTGCCGCAGGGCAGCCAATGAGCATGCTAGACAGCCTGCTCTAGGTCTGCTAGCTGCGGCACTGCGTTGACAATAAATACAAAATTAAAGGAGAACTGCGGTCAATTTTAACGTTGAGCTCATTTTTTTGTACATTTGGAGTGCTGTCAGTACAGACAAAAACGACCAAAATCGGTGTTGCCTACACCGTGTTTTCCTCTTTTTAAAATTCACACCCTGTTGACTTCAATGGGGCAAGTGCAGTAGATGTGAAAGATATTAATCTTTCAAAATGATGTTAATTCAGCCAGCTCACATTCCTGTTTTTGGTCGAAGTCCACAGTAGTCGATTGCCAAGTTCGCGCGCGCGATCATTGGTAACTAAGCAACATCATAATGTCATAGAATATCATAATATCAGAACACCACACAGCACCGTCATTGGCTGACAGCAGACAGTCTGAGTCTCCACTGTTGCGTAGTTACCAATGATCGCTGCTGTGCACTTGTAATGACAAATCAAGGATGTTAAGAGGCTAAAAGCAGGTTTAGAACTTGCCCCATTGAAGTCAACAGGGTGCGAATTTTAAAAAGAGCATAACACGGTGTAGGCAACGCCGATTTTTGTTGGTTTTGTCTGTACTGACAGCACTCCAAATGTACAAAAAATTAGCTCAATGTTAAAATTGACCAGAGTTCTCCTTTAAGGATAATTTTTGGTTTTAATATCTCAGAAAAATGAATCTTTCCCGTAGCGTAAGATAATTTACGCAATACGAGAACCATTCACTTTCTGTAAAGAACGCAGATTTTTCCCACCACAGCTGGCAACGTTCTCGGACCCAGAAGTTTCTCTGTACCATTTCCATTATGGCATCTATCCACATTATTAGTACTTGCAGCCTCTTAATCCTTCTCTTTTTGGGAGATTTGTAAAATGTTTTTAAAAGAAAACCCACCACTTCAGGTCGACTTTGTAGCGATTTTTTTTTTTTCCGTGGGAATGCAAAATCCGATCTGTTATCCAAACACATAAGCCACTTGATGTGGACAGGTGTAAATGTACCATGTCCTGATTGGCCGATCTGCTTGATCAAATCACGGTGATTACATGTTAATGCCAAGTGTAAACGCAGCCACGAGGCCAGTGTGGCGCGCAGGAGACACTAGTTAGCAATCGCGCTAATCGTGAGAAAAAAAAAGGAGGAGGAGGGGGAGGAGGAGGAGGGAGGGGGAGGAGGAGGAAGAGGAGGAGGGAGGAGCAGGGAGGAGGAGGAGGAGGAGGAGGAGGGAGGGAGTGGGGGAGGAAGGGAGGTTGAGAGAGGCACAACAATACAATTCTGCTTAGGGCATCCATTTGTCCAGCAGCGGCCCTGGGTGGCTTCAAGTCCTGGGGGAAACATTTGTTTTACACGTATTTGGCACTCCCTATTGTTGCGGGTGTATTATTGACATGTAAAAGTCTAGACCCTGAATATAAGATGACCCCTTTTTATTAGATGAATTTCCAAGAAGAAAAAAAACATTTTATATCCGTAACAATACAGTATTTTATGAAGATATATTTACAATATAAGATATAGCACATGACATTTCACAATAATCTGTATGCTGCTCTTGAAAGGTACAACTGAAGTTTTTATATCACTCATTGCAAAAATCACAAAATGAAAAGTTATTTAATTAATTGAAAGAATGAACCAATGACGTACAATTGAGCCGAATCCTCAGAATGTGTCAAGGCCTCAAAAATGACCTTTGAACCCAAGCCTTATGAATTGAAATCCACACATATTTAAGTTTGATGGTTTGCAACCCATTAAGTATCTCATCTACCTGCTCCCGAAAGGGTTCACTTTAAGTAAAAAAAGAAAAAGTAAAAAACCAGACCAGATGCAGAGAAAGCAAAAGGTTCCCAAACACACACTGAACAGAGCTGATGAGCTGATGCACAGTTGGAGATGAGGCACGAAACATTCCCCCATAAGACAGCAAACACAGCAAGCACTGGACCTGAGCCCTCAGGAATATTGAATTACCAACACCAACAATTGATGAGCTTCGAGTATTGCACAACAGGAACAGTAAAAACAACAGAATTATTCATGGACGAGACTCTGAGAGGACATCTTCAAGGTAACAAGGCTCATTTTCTTGAATATTAAACCATAACTTAAAAACCTGAGGTTCCTTTAAATTCTGATACTGAGAAGCTAATAAAGAGCAAAAGAAAAAGTAAAGCAGAACCATATATACAGATAACTGAATTAAGGAGTATTGATAGAGTACGTGTAAATGGAAATAAAGAAAAATAAACCTTGGGGTGAACTGACTGCTGTTGTTGTGGCAGCTATTAATCTAGCCATCTCTCAGTCAGGTGCAATGAGAAAGCAGTTGTTTTTAAATTACCTCTCCAAAGTAACTTACTCTGCGCTCACACTTGCCAATACCCGGTAATCACTCACTATTGATTGGCCAAATACCTTGAAGAAAGGAATAAAATGAAAGTAGCAAACTGAAAGTGTGTAAGGAGGATGAGAAAAGGGTACCTTCAAATAAGTGAGTTAGAATGACTATGAATGTTAAGCTTATCTGAATTTGTTGGAATCAGAAAAGATATAAGATGTGGTCATTTGATGGGATGCTACTTAGAAATTATGACATTAGTCATGACAACATAATGTTAAAAAAAAATGCATCTTTAGCGGTTTCTTGAAAGCAGTAGGGAACCGTAGGTACAGGTCAGTCAAAGTGAATTTGTGCTTCTTTGGGATGGCACCACACAGTGGTGGAGGCAAGATATTTTCATAGGGGTGGCCAGGCAAGGGGCAGCAACCAGACTAGGGTGGCATTGAAATGTTTCATTTTTTTCTACATAAAAATTTGTTTGACTAAAAAGTAATGGGCTGTTTTAGTGCCTACAACACAACTGAATAAAATTAAATTGTTCTCTAGGCATAATAAGAGAAAATAAGCAAGCTCACACTGCAGCTAAAGTTCTATTTGCAGCTTGATTCTGGTTCTTAAAACCCCCCAAAGCTTGTCAAAAGCAACCCCATCATTTAATCCTCATGGTTGAGGCATGCACTTAACTACATAGTTGTAGCTGAAGTTGCCCGCACACTGAAAAAATGCAATCAGACCAAACAAGGTCTATCAAAAATGTATCTTTAATTTTATTTCTTGCATGTGAAAAGTGAAAAAAGTGCAGTGTATTAAAAACAGACCAGAGAGAAACGATTCAGCCCATAGCTTTCTACAGTGCTCATAAAACAAACAGCAACATCACCCTTTTGTAGGCACAATTACAAATTGTCACCAGCTGAGGTTAATCAATAAAGGGAAATTACCAAAAGCAATTCCAAAAATACAAATGAAAATATGTTACTGAACAAAACAAACATATAGCACAAAAAATACACACACACACACGCACACACGCACACACACACACACACACACACACACACAATTAAAGATAACATGCAAGATCTCTTCATTCATTTCAATAGGGGTTAATGACTTCAACTCAAAAATCCAAAAAGCCTCTCTTTGTAATAGTTTTTTATGACGGTTACCCCTCTCCTATAAGACAGAACCCATACAATGCCCAGGAACATAAAATCAAAAAGAGAATGTTTTGCAAATTCAAAACGGCGAGAAACTGTAAAGTGTAATATTGTCTCCAAACGGCACTCATGTCTTCTATAATTCTAGTGTGCGATGCACGTTTTTACCAACATACAGTAAAGGGTTAGTAATCAATTGTTTAATTTAGTAGGTTTTGCCAGAAAGTGGATGTGAAAAAGATTTCCATTTTAGATAATAAAAAAAGTAGTACAATCTTTGCACAGACAATTTCCCTGGGTATCTGTGAGGGTCCTGGAAGTGGGGATGAAGGTCTCTGCATGTACCAATTTATCCCTTAAGTTTGGATTCCTGGAGTACTAAAGTAGACACAGAGAGAGAGGTGGATCAGTAAACAAACCTGACAATGCAGTCAATTTGTATAATATGCCAGTGGTTATTGATCAACCTTTTAAATTTCTGAACTCAAAGGACTGAATGTACAAGAGAACTTCTTATTTTTGGGGATCAAATTGGTGTTACCTGACAAAGAACAAACTTTAGTGCAGTGTCTAACCACTTGGTTGAATTTCCCCGTGATCTAAAGTCACTGTAAATACCTGGGCCCGGATTCATAAAGAATCTTAATGCAATTTTCCACATTTAATCATGTTGCATCAACTGTTCCACTGTCTCGTATATCTACTATTCACCATTCACTGTTGAACTGCTGAAGTTCCCTCAGCACCTGTATCTTTACCGTGCCCATTTGACATGCTCCTGGCACTAGGGCGAAGTTGCCGTACATACTTGAAACATCTTCCCTTGTATTTTGGTCATAAAGAGACAGACCTCAAAATAAATGCAATTCTATGCTATTTTTGCCTTTATGATAGGATAGGTGGGAGAGAGAGAGGGGGAAGGGATCGGGAAAGGTCCACGTGCCGGAACTTGAACTCGGGTCGCCCGAAGCACAACAGCAATATATGTAGGCGCGCTACTGACGCTGACAAAATAAACCCAATTCTTGTCAAGAAAAAAAAATGAAACAACACAGAAATAGCAATTGTGAGCAGTGCGGCCAAAGGGGTGGCCAAGCTTAGGTCAATAGTGGCCACCGCCACCACCAAGTTCCACCCTCTGGCACCACAAGGCATTGTTCACTTGCAGAATGCAAGCTTCATAGGTCTAAAGTTGTGAGCTTAGGAATAGGGGAGCAAAGACAGTGGTCATTCTGTAGGCAAACAGTGCCTTGAATTTGATGTGAGATGCTATTGGCAAATTGATTAAGAAAGGTGTGATCACTCTCTTCGGCTCATTAAAGACCACTCTCACTGAAGCATTCTGGATCAGTTGCAGGGGTTTGACAGTACTTGCTGGAAGGCCCACCAGGAGAGCAATACAATAGTCCAGTTTGGATAGAACAAGAGCTTGGACAGGGAGTTGTGTAGCATGCTCCAGTAGGAAGGGCCTAATTTTGGGCAAGGCAAATCTGCCATTCTAGCAATGTGGTCTGTGAAGTTTAACTGGTCATCAAATCACAACTCTGAGGTTCCTGGCTGTCCTGGAAGGAGTTATGAATGATGAATAGCTGAATGGAGAAATTGTGATGAAGTGTTGGGTTGGCAGAGATCACAAGCTGTTCTGTCTTTGCAACATTGAGTTAAAGGTGGTGGTCCTTTATTCAGTCAAAAATGTCTATCAGGCAGGCTGAGATGCAAGCAGCTATTATTGGATCATCTGGCTTAGATGTAAAGTTGTGATAGGAAAAGCCATTTTTTCTGAATGAAAGATCCTAGTTATGTCATGTAGATGGAGAAGAGAAGTGGCCCAAGCAATGAGCCCTGAGGCTTTCCAGCAGTTAGATGTTGCAACTTTGACACCTCACCCCTCTACGACAACCTGAAGGACCTACCTGAGATGTAAGACTTGAACCACTGGAGTGCAGTTCCTGACATGCCCATTGTCGTGAGATTTGACAGGAGAATCTGGTGGTTAACCATGTCAAAAGCAGCAGAAAGATCCAGCAAAATGAGATTGATGAGACTTGCCAGTCTAGTGGCAACATTTGAAGCCAGACTGGTTGTTGTCCAGTAGGTTGTTATGTGTGAGAAAGGTAGAGACTTGTTTGAAAATGACTCGCTCAAATGTCTTAGCAACGAATGAAAGAAGGAATACTGGTCTGTAGTTTTCTAAAAGTGCTGGATTTAGAGTGGGTTGCTATGGGGTTATTCAAGCCTTCTTTAAATGCTGTGGGAAAGGTACAAGAGTGAAGAGTGCTGTTGACAATGTGAGGGAGTGCAAGTATAACTGAAGAAGAAATGGCTTGAAGGAGATGAGTGGGGAAAGGATGAAGCAGACAGATAGTAGGTTGATTGGAAAGGATGAGTTGGGAGAATTCTGCCTCTGAGAGCAGAGAGAAAGGGGAGAGTGTGTCTGTTTGCTGTTAAGATATGTTTGTCAGTTCGTGGTGTGAAGGTTGTTGTTTTATTTATGAAGAATCTGGTAAAGTCTTCAGCTGTTAGAGTTGGGGAAGGAGTGGAAGGAAAAAGGATAGAGGAAAAGGTTTTGAAAAGCTTGCAAGAGTCAGAATAATTGTTAATTTTGTTGTGGTAGTATGTCATTTGATCAGTGGAGATATTTGCAGAGAAGTAAAAGAAGAGGGATCTTTCAATTTGCACCACTTATATCTGCCGCCCTGAGTTTAGAACGATGCTCGTGGAGAACATCAGATAGCCAGGGGGCAGAGGGGGTTTTGAGGAATGGCCTGGATGAAAGAGGGGAAAAGTTGTCAAATCAAGATGTTAGACTGAAGCAAAGATCATCAGTAGCACTGTTAGTATCTAGTGATGAGAACTGATTAGGGGGAGGAAGTGTGGATGAATCCAAAGGGGATGGGTGGGAGGGTGAGCATGAGCATGAGCAGGCAAAGGTGACCTGTGGAGTGGAGTGTGTGTTATGTCAGGAGCCAGGTTGAGGTTGAGTGAGGAGGAAGTGAGGTATGCAGTCGAGTAGCTCCAGTAGACACTCTCTCTCCATATACACAGTATATAAGATTTAATGGCCCTCATTTATCAAAAGTGCGTACACCAAATTTCCAGCGTACACCCAAAACCACGGTGACTTTGAGATTAATCAATATGGACGTTGGCATACGGCACGCTCAAATCCTACGCCAGCTCAGGAGGTGGTGTACGCACGTTTTGAGTTAGTGCGGAAATGCGCAGTAAAACAATTCCTAACACCACAAAAAGCACTGACAAACTAAAAGATATGATATATTATGACCCACTGTAAAACAACAACAACATAGTAATTATAAACTTCAGTGTTTATTTTTGTGCAACATGGACTTCAATGTTTAATTTGTGTGACTTTACCAAAGCATTTGATTTGTAGGCATAGGTTTTCCTTCAGTTGCGAGCCTGTGCGCTTTAACTGACGTTTCAGGGTTAGGTCCGGAAGGTGCGCACGGACTGGGTTCAGTAATGAAAGGCTTTCAATGACCAAAAAATAATTCAGACTGACAAAATAATAAAAATGACATTCTTCTTCTAAATAACAATAAGCGTCATTAATAATAAAAATCATAATAATAAGAATATTACAAATTGTCATGCAATTATTAATGTGAATGAATGGTACTCCACATCACATCATCATCACTATTGTACACCCCAATACAAGTGACGTGATACGAAATTAAATGCTAATTGTTTCAAAACACGTGCTGTAAAAAAATGCATTGTGATAGGTCATTTCGGCTCCACGTCGGAGAAGTTTCTACTCTTTGCCGTCTTCCGTGTGTCCATGGCGTAAAATGAGGGCGTGGGGGAAGACTCGAATATATAGGGGCGTGTTATTCTAATGACGATCTTTTTCAGCCGCGGCATTTATCAAGGGCAGGTATTGCGTACACCTGGATTTCAAAGGTACGCACAGCTTCATAAATCAGGCGGTGAGAGGAGTGTAAGCATAATCTGTTTCTACGCAAGAATGATAAATGAGGGTCAATATGTTTCAAAAGCTAGTGTAAGTTTTCAATTTAAAGATTTTTTTTAAAGACGATTCAATAGCTAAGTTACTGAGCTTGCTATTTGGATTGATCGACAGAGGTAAAATTAGATTACATAAGTCTGTTACCACTCTCAAAAATGCAGCACAGCAAAAAAACTTATTTCTCAGGGTTTCAGCAGGGCATTCTGCAAATAAGGTTTGTGCATGTTGTAATAATCAGGTTGACAGGTATTAATAATTTGCTGGGGTGTAAGGACACTGAAAAATAGCCCAGAACACAAAAATGAATGGTCTAAGGCTCTGAGCTGCCAGAACAGAAGCAGAGAGCACAGAACAGGCCGTCTGCTACAGATGCACTTTAAAGGGCTGTTTCATACTTCATGTGGGTTCTTGTGTTATATACAGTAAGTCAATCATACAAGCATTGATTTCAAAATCAATGAACAATATTTCAGTTTTTCCCTGAGGATTTGAGCCGGAATTTACAATAAATGCCACAATAGTAGAATTGTAAGCTTCATAGAGCATGTTCTTTGCTCTAGTGATCAAGGGCTATTTGTTTTAAATGCATAGCACAGGGGTGAGGGGCTAGGGTAACACTATGAAGCCCATGCCCAATTAATAATAGCCCCATTTATACTCATTAAGACCTATACTGCATTATAAGAAAAGGTATAATTATATTTATATTATTTTTTATAATTATGTCATGCATTTGCTTTTTCAACATGCATGCTCATAATCCATTAGTCAAGTCAAGTCACCTTTATTTATATAGCGCTTTTACAATACAAATTGCTTCACAGTGATAACATGAAAATAATACAACAAAGTTTGTTTCTAGAAGAAAATTGCATCATCGCCAACCTTAAGTAAGGCAGATCAATATTGTTGAATATTAAATGTCCCCAGCTAAGCAAACCAAAAGCCAAAGCAACAGTGGCAAGGAACCAAAACTCCATCAGGAGACAGAATGGAGAAAAAAAAACCTTGGGAGAAACCAGGCTCAGTCGGGGGCCAGTTCTCCTCTAGCCAGCAAACGAACAGTTTATGATTATAATTCAGGCAGCATTACAGGTCAGAAGCCAGATTGGATCAGAACATTCAGAATATTCATCCAGTTCCATCTGGTTGGAATTCAGAGTCATCAGGCCGGTATGGAGACAAGTTTGTCGAGGATCTGTGCCGATGCCTGTTGTGACGATGAGGCCTTCACAGGACTGATGAGGCTGGCACTTCAGGGATGCGTTGTAGATGGGTCCAGGCGCAGGTCCACCATTTGATCTGGATACAGCTTGGATCCGGCTGACTTCAGTAAACCTCGCGATAAACAGAGAGACTAATATTTGCGTAGATGCCATTCTTCTTATGATGTAACGAGTACATCAGGATTTATGGGAAGTGTTCCCGGTTCCGGCTGACCTAATCTATGCAGCCTAACATTGAATTATAGAAGTCTATAGTGTGTTATATGTGTGCTAGGTCAAAGAGATGTGTTTTAGTCTAGCTTTGAACTGACAGAGTGCGTCTACTTCGCGGACAATTTTAGGAAGACTGTTCCAAAGTTTTGGTGCTAACTGGGAAAAGGATCTACCGCCAGCAATCAATTTTGATATTCTAGGTATTATCAACTTTATCAAATTTTGAGATCGCAATAGACGTGAAGGATTATAATGTGTTAAGAGCTCGCTCAAGCACTGCAGAGCTAAACTATTTAGTGCTTTGTAAGTAATCAGCAATATTTTAAAATGTATACAATGTTTAATAGGGAGCCAATGCAGTGTTGACAGAACCGGGCTAATATGGTCATACTTACTGGTTCTGGTAAGAACTCGAGCTGCTGCGTTTTGGACCAGCTGTAATTTGTTTATTAAGCGTGCAGGGCAACCATCCAGTAGACATTACAATTATCTAGCCTTGATGTCATGAACGCATTAACTAATTGTTCCACATTTGTTAATGAGAGCATATGACGTAATTTAGATATATATTTTAGGATGGAAAAATGCGGTTATACATATACTATTCATGTGACTTTCAAATGAAAGATTACTATCAAAGAGCACACCCAGGTTCCTAACCGACGATGAAGACTTGACAGAGCAGCCATCAAGTGTTAGACAGTATTCTGGGTTATTACGTGAGGACGTTTTTTTTGTCCAATAATTAGAATATCTGTTTTTTTCAGAATTAAGTAGTAGGAAATTATTAGTCATCCAATTTTTACATCAGCTATGCATTCCGTTAATTGTGTGAATTGGTAAGTTTCGTCGGGGCGTGAAGAAATATAGAGCTGAGTATCATCAGCATAACCGTAAAAACTAATGTCATGCTTCCTAATGAGATCTCCTAAGGGTAGCATGTACAGAGTGAACAGCAATGGTCCTAGTACTGAGCCTTATGGTACACCATACTGAACTTGTTATCGATAAGACATCTCTTCATTTACTGCTACAAACTGATAACGGTCAGATAAGTATGATTTAAACCATGCTAATGCAATTCCACTAATGCCAACATAATTTTCAAGTCTATTTAAAAGAATGTTGTGGTCAATAGTATCAAATGCAGCACTAAGATCAAGTAACAACAATAGCGAGATACAACCGCAATCGGATGATAAGAGCAAATCATTTGTAACTCTAATGAGAGCAGTCTCAGTACTATGGTGCGGTCTAAATCCTGACTGGAAATCCATGCAGATATCATTTCTTTCTAAAAAGGAACATAGTTGTGAGGATACTGTCTTTTCTAGTGTCTTTGACAGAAAAGCTAGATTCGAGATCGTCCTGTAATTGACTAATTCTGTACGATAAAGTTGTGTTTTTTAAAAAGCGGTTTAATCATAGCCAGCTTAAAAGTTCTCAGAAGGCGAAGCACTGCTAGTTGGGCGGAGTGATTTGCTCGCAGCACCTGAGATGTCCCGTGGTGAGGATCAGAGTTCGCTCAGAGTGTTGCGCTAATCATTCTGCTCAAGTAGCAGTGCTTCGCCTTCTGAGAATATAGTTCCCAGTATGTATACAGTTAAAAGATGGCTGTGTCTCGTATGACCTTGTTATTTGTACACACTGTGAATACTATACAAATCACAACATATAAACAGCAAAATGTTGGCATTATTTTGTCACTTTTGGGAGCAGTATGCTAGCTGGAGCCATTTACTTCCAGTCTTTGTGCTAAGCTAGGCTAGCGGTTGGTGCGTCAGACAGAGTTACAGCACGCATGGAGATGAAAAGGGTATGTATGGACTTATCTAACTCTGGGGGTACGGTGAATAAGCTAAAGTGCCAAAAAGTTGGCGTGTTCCTTTAAAGCTAGCGAAGTCAGATCAGTGTGACAGAAAAAAATTAGACAATATCAGATATCTGGTTGATGAGTATGATATATTTAACGATATAAACAACAAAGAATGGAGCTTACAGACGCAAACCACACAGTAGCAAATTGAAAAGGCAAAAGCATGACTTATAGTTAATTATAAATATAATATAAATGTAACTATAACGGTTCTTATAATGCAATATACTGTAGGTCCTAATGAGTCTATAAATATATTTGTAGAATAGTAATACTTGCTTATATACAAGTATAAATGGAGCTAAAATATAAAAGCATGGACTTCACAGAAAGTGTTACCAACATTTTCTTAAATATTTTTATTTGTGTTGCACAGAGGAAGGAACCTTCTGCAGCTGAGGCGAGTAGGAGACTGAAATTGTGGGGTTCGCAGGTGGTGGATTATGATGACGATGATGTTTTGTCTCTTATGTCATCTGATCCAGCACCGGCGTGCTCCTGGCTTCAAGCCAAGATGAGCAGGATGAGGCTGTTGAGTCCTAAGATGTTTCTGAGCACTCTCAGCCCGCCTGCTCTGCATATGACGAACTTCTGGATGTTATGTCCCACGCCATGGACAGATTAGATCTGCCATGGAAGCACGAGTTTACTCACACTCGCTTGGATGAATGCTTTTGTCGGGACATAACCGCCAGGCTTGTACGAGCCTTCCCTTTCTCCCTATCTTCACGCTTAGGTGGAGAGATCTTGGGGAAAGCCATATCCAGCTCGCATCAATCATAGGTCTGGTGGGGCTCCGACACATGTTTACAAATGGCCCTGAAGCCTCCTCTCATTTTAGAAAGTTGTTCTTCTGAGGCCTCCGTCCCGACGAGCGCCACTCAGATAGTGTATTCAAGTAGTTAGGCTCTTTGTGAGCCTCCTTGGTAAGCTGTTCGGAGTCAAGTCACCTTCATTTAAATATCGCTTTTAACAATATGGACTGTTTCAAAGCAGCTTTACAGTGATAATATGAAATTAAAGTAACAGAGTTTGTTTTGGCTTTACAGCAGCTCTAGAATAAAGTTATTGTCCAGCTAAAGTCAGTTTTGATTGATTCACTTCCGTTGCAAAGATCAGTAGTTATTAACTTAGGGGCTGTTAACACAACACCGTTCTAACAGAAAACCCTTAACGCGCTCCTGTCCGCTCATTCACACAACAATAGTGCCTGGTGGCCCAAGAACGCAAACCCTGAAATAGGTTCCAAGGTGCAAGCCTTGGAGAAAATTTAAACTCTTTTTTTTTGTGTGTAGGACGTAGTTAGGGCTTCTCTCTCTCTGGAGATTTGTCATGCTGTGGCCTCCGTCCTCAGAGCTTGACCAGGCAGTGGTGCTGAGTTGTTAGGTTCTCTGTGAGCCTCCTTGGCCACTGCTTTAGAAAGGAAGCCTCCTACTTTAGAAAGTATAGCCTCCTCTTGCTCTAGAGGGTTGTTATAAGCCTCCACTCCCTATGAGCTCCGCCTGAATAATGGTTTGAGTTATTAGGCTCCATTAAGCCTCCTTGGGAAGCATAGGCTAGGATGGGCATAGGATGTAGTCAAGGGTCCTCTCACTATTCTTTCTGCCGGAGTTTCCACTCCTCAGAGCTCGGCCTGCGGCAAAAGTATTAAGACATTAAGACAAGTATTAGACACACTGCGCGTCTCCTTGATTGCTATTCTTAGTGTAGGATGTGTTAGGCCTCTTCTCAATCTGGAGAATTATCATGTTGAGGCCTCCGTCCTTAGAGCTTAATAGAGTAGTAGTGCTGAATTGCTAGGCTCCCTATGAGCCTCTTTGGAAGCTGCCCTGAGCATTGAACGTAGTTATGCCTCCTCTTGCTTTAGAGAGTTGTCATACCAAGGCCTCTGTTCTCTGAGCCAAATTATGAGCAGGCAGTATGCCAGGTGGTCTAGGCTCTCTGTGAGCCTCCTTGGCTACTGACCTTAGTGTGGAATGTCGCTAGGCCTCCTCTCCTTATGAGTATTGTTATGCTGAGGCCTCTGCTCTGCAGAGCTTCGTGGGCCAGTTGGATCAGGTCGTTACGCTCTCTGGAGCCTTCATGATAGCTATTCTCTATTAGGACGTAGATAGGCTTCCTCTCACTTTGAGAATCGGTTTGTTATGGTCTCTGTCCTAGGAGCCGGAATGCCTTTGGGTTAGAGCGTTGCTAAGCCTCTTCCTAAGGAATCCGCTCTTCAGGGCTCTTTCTGAACAGAGAGTGCCAAGGGGTTAGGCTCTTTGTAAACCTCCTTGGAAGCTGGCCTGAATACAGAATATAGTTTGGCCTCCTCTCTTTTAGAGTGGGTATTCGTTCTCCAAAGTGTCCTCTAGGGGATGCCTTTCAAAAAGGAACGTCTCAGGTTACGCATGCAACCACGATTCACCTTCATTGAGAGGCACTCACAATGCACAAAAATAGCCCCCTCAAGGCTTGAGTGTGCATGCTCCTGTCCCAGGCATATAACGCACATATCATATGTGTCATTGGGTGTCAGATAACGATGAGATGGATGAACACACTTGCGAAAGCTTTTAGAGCTAGTGCTTGTCATGGTTGCTTCTTTTAGACACGCGTTCATAAAAAAGGTCTCCTGAAGACAAGAAAGAGGATGACGTATTTCACAGGTGACCCTTTTATACTCACGGTCGCACCTGTAGTGACGTCATTGGCTGTCGCCGGCCAATGTCAAGTTCATTGTCGTGTTTAGACTCAGTTCTTCAGACATCGGCTGTGCCGAAGGCATTCCCCGAAGTGTCCACAAGGGGACGCAGGGTCTCATTCCCCTTCTCAGGGAACCATGGTTACATGCGTAACATGAGGCGTTCTTCCTGGTTCTGTTGGCTTTCACACAGCAACATTTCAAAGAATATATATGATTGATCACAGAATGGGGATCTAGTAATATTGCCAGGATCAGTCGCAGAAATTTTGTTCACTGTGTGAACAAAAGGCCGGGATAATGCCATAAGGGGTGTGTTGTAGGGATGACACTGAAGCTGTAATCATTCACCAGCTTAGTGGAACGATACGCAGTGCGATAGTTTATGATCAAATGAGAAAAAATGCACAAGTATGTTTTTTTGAAAAAGAAAATCACAGATCATGATCAAACTTAAGACGCTGTGGAGACATTACACATCACAGCAATGTCACGTGTCTTTACGGGATGTATGAACACACACACAGATTCCAGAAAATCACTGCCAGTGTGAATGAACCAAAATCAAACAATTCCGGGACAAATCCCAGAACACAGTGTATTACTCATAAAAAATACAATAGCATTGTACAATTCAATTAACAGCACCTTCATAAATTGAATAAAAAAGTAAACTTGTGTATATTCTTTATTCATCATCATTTTGTAGAAATAGTTTTAAAAACAATTGTTGAAAAAATCTTGCTCCGACCAAAGTGGAAGTTCACGTCATAATTACAGCTTCCCCACTTGTAAATAAGAACTTCCCCGGAAGACTTGAATGCACCATTAGTTCTGCTAATCATTCCCATCCCCCCCCCCCCCCTTTGTGCCTTGTTGATGCTAGAGGTCAGAGGAGAATGGGCCGACTGATTCAAGCTGATAGAAGAGCAACTTTGACTGAAATAACCACTCGTTACAACCGAGGTATGCTACAAACAGAATGAGAACATGGATCCATCATGCCTTGTTTCCACTGTCCAGGCTGGTGGTGGTGGTGTAAATGTGTAGGGGATGTTTTCTTGGCACACTTTAGGCCCCTTAGTGCCAATTGGGCATCGTTTAAATGCCACGGCCAACCTGAGCATTGTTTCTGACCATGTCCATCCCTTTATGGCCACCATGTACCCATCCTATGATGGCTACTTCCAGCAGGATAATGCACCATGTCACAAAGCTCGAACCATTTCAAATTGGTTTCTTGAACATGACAATGACATCACTGTACTAAAATTGCCCCCACAGTCACCAGATCTCAACCCAATAGAGCATCTTTGGGATGTGGTGGGACGGGAGCTTCGTGCCCTGGATGTGCATCCCACAAATCTCCATCAACTGCAAGATACTACCCTATCAATATGGGCCAACATTTCTAAAGAATGCTTTCAGCACCTTGTTGAATCAATGCCACGTAGAATTAAGGCAGTTCTGCAGGCGAAAGGGGTCAAACACAGTATTATTATGGTGTTCCTAATAATCCTTTAGGTGAGTGTATATATATATATAGCTCAAGTGATCTCAGACTAACAAAACAAACTAAGGGAGAAAACGTGCCAGGTTCTGAAACAAACTTCATTTTTTTATACGACTTTATAATGTATTATATCTTACTAGTAAGAGAGTGGAATATCGAACAATAGTATATATTTACCCTTGTGGTTTATGTATATAATGTTTATTGTAAGAATTCTTTCTTTTTTCTATTCATTTTATTTTGTCACGACTTGAATTATTTGTCACCTGCTTTTGAGTGTGTCGGTGATCACCTGTTTTATGTAAAGAGTTGATTTTATTCCACATGGGCTTTGTGCCTCATGGTCGAAACGTTGCGCAATCAATACAATTTGTTGGAGCAGCTATTTTCAGTGTGCGGACTTCACGCTTTTTTACCTTAATGATGCCCAAACACCCTCACTTTGTATATAGTATAGGCAAAATTGTGCTACCTTAATGGTCAAAATTTGATGCAACATTACATTAATATTTTAAGGATAAAGTAACGCCATAATGCACTGAGATGACCTCAGTAAAGATGACAGATGTGGAGGAAATTTAGCTGTATTTAGTACAGAGAAGTGTCAACATTTAAATGTATTTAAAAATGCATTATTTCATCCAATATTTCTGTGTAGTTATGTTTCACAGAGTACTGAATTATCTTAGATATATGCTAACTTTATAACTATGCTAGCTGAGAGGTTCTATCCACATGCCTCCTGAGTGACTGTTAGAAAAGCTTCTGCCAAAACAACCACAATGATATTTATGAGCAGGACCAGGTGGTATCTGCCAACTTTCTTTTGATTTTGGAGGGGGAAAAAAAATCTTCAGAGTGGGGTTTTAAAGGCAAAATAATAGAGATAAGAAGGCATTAAAATAATTATCAAAATAATAAATCAACACAATTGACATGGGATATGTGTAACTTTGCAAATGCACAGTATGGACCTAATTACAAATATGTTTTACTTTAGACAGAATATATATAGACAGCTGTCCACCTAGGCATTAGAAAGTCAGTTTGAGTATGCATCCATGGTGCAGGACAAATTGATATACATTCTAGTGCAGGGGGTTTCAAAATAGAATTTAAGACCCCGGGGTGATCCATGAAAAATGTGAGAAAAAAAATCCACAATAAAGGGTGTCAATGTATAATTATGTTTGTCCTTTCACAGTATAAATGTGTCTGCATTAATAAAATGTATAGCTGCCTTAATATTTTGGTATTCTTTTGTATAACAATCTTTGAAATGTGTTTAAGAGGAAGAAAGAAAATATAAAGACACTTCCATAGAAAAAGATAAAAAATAATAATTTTAATAAAAAATACATTTATATTATATACTATAAATTTTGCATCATTATGCTTTTTACAAAATTAGGATATCAAGGTTCTAATTTTTAAAGCTATTTGGAAAATGGAACTAATGAACATGTGAATGGGAACACAGGGTTATCAGACTCACTTTAGTCTACCTAAAATTACAACAGCATAAATGTAAGACTAGGACTAGCTTCCATTCTTGACTGAATCTTCAGATGATCAGCAGCAGGGTGAAGAATGGTGTTCCATCATGCACAACACAGAATTTGCCAGGGTAACAAATACTTTAAGTCCTGTTCTCAAATTGCCAGGACAAAGGAGAGGACGGTGGACAGCGTACCATGATGAACACAGAAGCAGCATCTATGTGATACCCACATATTCGATACTGAGCATTCATAAAGTATGGGTGCTACTGCAGTCAACACACAACATAGCTAGACTGCCATTCAGTTGTACAGGCTGTCTTATACTTTTAACATTTCTGTGGACTCTTTTACTGTTTTTTTTTGTTATTCGTTGGTCACTGTTCAAGCAGATCTATTCATGTAGACAAGCAGTCTAAAACGCCTTACTGCGGATCTTTAAGATCTTTTGCATGTGTTGTTGCAACAAAACGTTATGATGCCAAAAATGCCACAACATCACTTTGCAACTTTATAGGAGAAACTAATTGAGTCTAGTGCTGTGCCAACCACATTGAAACAAACACGTTAACAGTTGTGATTTGTAAAAAATGAAAAGGTTCAGTCACTTTAATTGTGCTTTGGAGGTCTCCTGATGCATTTTCAAGCGTTTTGTCTTTAACTTTCAGATTGGAAGTATTGTGCAAATAATAATAAAAATAATAAAACTGTTTGTGACTTCACTGCCACGCCAGCAAAATTAATTGGTTAAAAAATGAATCATGAGCAAAGTACAAAAATAATACTAAAGGCAGAGAAAGGGTCTTAAGTCTGTCAGCATAGGGGACAGAGGATGATAGTTCAACATGAGGGGCTTTAACATATAATACATCAATTTAACATACTGTACATACATTTGAAATAGGTCAGGTTTCAACTCTTATTCTGTTACAAGTGACCCACACAAAACAAATTAAATAAAAAAAGCAAATGTAAAAGGAACTATTCGAATCAGATGCACATATATAACCAAAACATCTGACAATATATACATACGTACAGCTTTCATAAGTCTGTCTATTCACCTCTCGTATAAAATTATGAAAAATTACAAGCAGCACCTTGTTTTCCATCTGTTGCTATCCACTAGAAAATAAAAAGCGGGTTCTTTAAAATTTGACCTGTGTGAACCTGTATTGCACCCTTGAGAGAGATTTGTGGAGGAACAGTCACTGTCTTATGCTTGTTTAAAGCACACACACACGATCTGGAGGTAAAATGTGCAAGGATAGTAGATTCCTGGTTGGCCCTTAGTGTCCCCTCTGTGCTCTCAACAGTCTTTTAGAGCATGAGGATTTTTCCAATCCATCATCGTCTGCAAAAAATAAAATAAATAAAGAATTGATGCATAGAACTTTTGACAAAACTTAACTAATGCACAGGCAATATAACAATACAGGACTTCAATATGATATAATCAAAAATGGGAGAGATGAAAAATAGGAAAAAGGAAAATGAAAAACCAAGCTAATATAATACACATTCATTCATGAATATGAGTGCTATTTTTTAATGTTTAATCTTCAGTGATGCTGAACTTGCTACCCATCGAGTTGTGTGTGAACCGAACAATGGTGTAATGATTCAGTTGGACTCCCAAGACAAGACGATGCTCAAATGAACATTTCAAATTTATATTTTTTTATGTTCTATGAGAAAATACTTTCTCTCAAAACTTTTTTTAGTCTCAAATATTATTTTTTGCTATTGGTTTGAGAACTTTTTCTCTCAAACTTTATTTTTTCTCTCAGATCATTTATTTTCTCGCATGTAATAAAGACACAATTCTAGCTCCATACACTTCCTACTGGACACAGACAGTTTATGCTGCTCCAAGCAGCACCAAGCAGAAAAATGTTTCTGCTCGTACCTGGTCAGAAAAAAGAAAGAAAAGAAAACCGATTGATAAATGTTACCTTGCTGTTGCTCAGAAAGTTTTTTTTTTATAAAAAACTAGATAACGTTAATGCCCTGGCAGTGGCAAATAGCTTTGGTTTTATATTTGATTTGATTACATTCATGTTTAAGGTGAGATTTACAATTAATATTTCAACTGCTACTGTGTAAAGGGAATATTGCTGTTAAAAAGCACCTTATTTGATTTAAGTGTTTGCAAACCAAATTTTATAGCACTTTTGTTTATATAGCAGTACTTTTAAAATAAAAGTGCGGAATACACTACTTTTGAATTCATTATTGAATTTTGCGATTAATCGCTGAAAATCATGCAAATAAATCAAAAATGTAATCGTTGCTCAGCACTAGTTAAAGCTACACAAAAAATGCCAGGAACGCAGCTTGTAATGCAGTCCTGCACAACTAGTAGTGAAGGTTTTAAAACTTTTTTTTTTTTACAGGCAGCAATAAATCAAAATGTGCTGACTTTGGAATAACACACACACACACACAACACTATGATTTTTTTTTGTAGACTGAGCCCCCTCTAGGGATGTTTTCTTACAGCAGAAATGTCTACAACAGATGGAAATTGAGGATAGGTACTGAAATTTAATTTAGAGTTAATGCAACATCTCTGTACAGGTATCAGGAAAACTGCCTGAAGGCTCAGCAAACAAATTTGTCTCTTCTCCTGGTTCAAGGGGTTATTTTCACTGTAGTCAGACACTCAAATGGTGAAAACAGAATGAGCATTTGTGAGGTGAATTAAATAGAAGAGGCCTCGCTCAGCTGGAAAATATAATCAGTGTATGGCAAATCCATTTTGGTCATCTGCTCAATGGAAATAGAGTAGTTTGGAATTGGGTGCTATGAACATAAGCTTTCTGGAAAATGACAGACTCATACTGCAGATGAGGGGTTTATAAGGAGAGGTTAAATTGTCAGTAGGGGGCAGCACAGAACAACAAAACAGAAAGACTGTTGTACCTTAGCTTGACCGAGCCATAAGAGTCCAACAGTTGTGTACTGGCTAACTCCAGATTCCAGTCATGCATCTCTAGAATCTTATGACACTCCACCCTCGTCTTCAGCCCCAGACAGAAGAGCTGCTCCACCTGGGAACCAAAGAAAGGAAAAATGAAAAAGGAGTCATTTAAGGCATTAGGTTCTAAATGAACATGGATATACTTTCAAGCTGATTACCAACAGATTAAATAACAAATATAGCTGCAAGTAGCAATTAGGGGGCCAATCACAAAGGAGGCACAATAAGTCATGCAAGCATGGTTGGGCATCATGGGAAATACATAATTTGCCGGCATGGTCGGAAGATGATGCGATTAGATTTGGGTGAAAATTGAACCAACGGTCTAAGAAGAGTTTGAAAAAGTAGGGTTTTAAAGAAAATCAAAATGGCAGATAAGAAATTCGGCCGACTATCGCAAAATCGGTATTTATGTTCTCGGCATTACCAAAGGAATCTAAGACTTACAATAGGCTAATTAAATCAAAAGTTATTAGCATTTTTGGAAATGTCATTATAACTTTTGTTTTGACCACAAGGTGATGCTGCCCTGAAACGTTTTGAGTACCTTCAGGGCATGGTGCCAAAGACACATACGGAGTTTCGTAACGATATGCAAATATTTTTGTAAAATATAGCATTTTATGACAAAATTCAAAATGGCCGATATGGGAAAATTGGATATTGATCGACTCAGCAAGTTGCACCATATCTAAAGAGACCAGTTTTGTGATTTTTAGCCAAACCGTCCTGAAGTAATATAACCAAAAATGTACATTTTTCATATCTCCTCACCACTAGGTGGCACTGCGCCGAAACAGTGCAGGTACCCTCAGGTCATGGTTGTTATAACACAAACCAGATTTGGTTTGAGAATATAGCCTTACGTTCATTTTGGCAAGCTCTTCTTTGAATTTATTTGCATCTTATTCAAACAGTTTGATGAATCAACTTGAATTCCATAACTTTTTGTCAGCCTGGTCTAAAGATGATCTGATTCAATATTCAGCCAAGGAGAAAATTGGCCAAGGAGGAGTTTGGAAAATTCAAAATGGTGTAATCCAAATTTGCTATGGTGACTGTTCAGACTGTCCTCTATCTGTGTGCCAAATTTCATAACTTTCCCACAAGCAGTTATATGGGCTGCCTTTATGGACGACCTTTGGTGCTTGGCCCCTAATTAGATTACAGTTAACCGGCCAGTGAATCAAGACAGCTGTGATGGCTGTTACCTTCAAGTAGTGTACAGCTTTTTGCACATTCCAGCTGTGATTCTGTAAAGCCACCTGACATTCTTCAATTGTTACTCCATGGACAGCCTCCTGCACCTAAACAGGGCAAATCCAATTTATGACCTTAAATCCATAGATGGCCAGTAAAGGAGTGCTTTGGAATAATCAGAGAGAATAATGTGAGCCTAATTCAATATTACTTAATTATATAATCTAATTGTTTAACAGACAGCTCTGTTTCAAAACCTATGAACTGCTTTTCTGTGCTACAGCCTACGCTGGCAGTCACTAAGGCCATTTCACAAGTTCACACTTACTTACAATCATATAGTAAATAAAAAAATATATGCATATTTGGCGTGCTGTCCGAGGAGAGGGCTGCAATTGCTCAGAAGAACCCAGAGCATAATTTGCAAAACAACAACAACTTTAATAGAATTAAATAACAAAGAAACCAGTTTGACCACTGGTAGAGTGGTGTGGAGAGTAAAGAGTGTATTTAGCTTTTAACACGATTACGAATCTGCATTTATCCACACTGAACGCATACAGCCTCTTCCTAAATATAATTACCATTTTCTTGGATACATTTTCTCAGGGTGCTCACTGCTAAACATCCTGGGATTGTCTTCACCCAAAATGATATCTTAGATTTTGGCCTAAACAACTAAATAAGCCTAAAGAGGGAGTTATCCATCTATAAAACTCGCTAGGTTATGGAACAGAATTATGGGCTGTCTGCATGCGGCACTATTAATTACTATTAATTAATAAGATAATTACTCTGGTCAACAACAAGTTGACCCCATACTGACAGGCCAAGTCACTCATGAATCACTATTCTGACATTCAAAAAGAACATGATTGCTTATGTTGGAAGCACACAACTTTTTTTTTTTTTAAAGTTCTGAAAGAGAACCACCAGTAATAAAAAGGATCTGTTTAATTAATCTAAACCTCAAAATCTCTCACCAGTCTGACTCTGTCGTGGTTGCTGGTGCTGTCAGCCCTGTTAAATGAGCCATCAGAGCTTACTCGGCACAGGCTGTGAGAGTTCTTTAGCCCACCTCTAAATCCACAGCCTGACAAACTGCTGTTGTTATTGGAGGAGAAATTGGACTTGATCTCCCCTTGTTGATGGACCATGGGCTTAACAGTGGCTGTGTTTATCTGCTTCTTCTCCTCACCGCTCTCTGCCTCTTTGAAGAACTTATCGTAGCGGTCCAGATACGTAGGCCTCTCAGGCAGGAGGTAATAATGCGTGTTGCTGACCTTCTTGCCATCCCGTACAATAGGCAGAATGCAGGGCCCTTTGGCTTGTTCCTTATCTTTGCCCTGTGCCTGGATGACCTTGGGAGCAGCATATTTGGGATCAGAGGCAAAGCTCTGAGTGGTTGGCATAAGTTTAGCAGGTGAGGTGGAGAGGTAGGATGGGCTGCAGATGGAGGCGGCTGAGCAGAGGCTGCTGCGAGTCTGAGGGGAGCCCACATGTGGACTTGGTGTGCGTGAGCCCGACTGAGAGAGGGGGTCTCGTGGGGGAATCTGGGGTGGACGCTCGCGCTCCATATCCTCAATTCCTGAGACTGGGGAGAGCTCACCAGACCAGCGGGCAAAATCGCCACCAGCACGTCTGACTGGACGGGGTGGTATGGGGATGCGTGGCGGTATCTGGGGTTTGTCTTCAGAAAACTTTAGGACAATCTGGCGGTGTGTCTCCAGACAAGGGCTGGTAGAGCTCACAGGTACATTGAGGTGCCTCATACACTCCTGCTGCAGCTCTTGGAAGATCTCAGCAGACTGCGAGAAGGTGCAGGCATTACTCTGCCTGCAGGGCAAAAATAAATTGTCTTCTACATAAGTCTTGCACTCACTGCTAGGAGTGCAGGGTGTATTTGGAGAGCATGGTTCATCAGCTCCACGTTCCGCACTATTGATAGAGCTCACTTCAAAGTCATCCTCATCTTGTGCTACATCGTCATAGGCTGGGGGTGGAGGAAGGGGCCGGGCGTCCCAGTCCACCACTGGGGTAGGGTGAAGGGGGCGGGGTAGAGAGCGTGAGGGGCTCTGAGGAGGAGTTCTGTCCAAAATGTTCTCTGCTTCAAGTGCCAGCTTAGCAAGGGTTGGGATCTGGATTTCCATCACAGGAGAGGGTGAAGGTGTGATTGATGGAAACTCCTCTCCAAAGTCTATGAGAGAGACTTCTGTGGGAGTGCTGCCCCCTGGAGTCCGCACACCGTATGTCACACGATCACCTAATTTGGTAGCAGAGACCCAGGCGGCTGGTTTGAGCTTAAGGCCCTTCTTCTTCAAAGAGAGTCGCCGAAGACCTGATGAAGTTTGGTCCTCATCCTCAGCAACAACATCATAGCAAGGTTCTGGTCACATGACAAAAACACAGGCAAACAAATATGAACTGTTGAGCATTAAATGTAATGTAATGACAGAGGAACTGTTACAGAGAGCATAGACGCATACTGAGCATACACGATGAAGAGTCGTGAAGGTATAGTATATCTCACATTCCTTCAGAGAAACTAATGCACACCAACATGTCTCATACCCCCTTTTCACCAACATGTGGGTGGGAGCCAGCACTAAGCGATTCAACAAAGGGTCTAGGTTTGGCAGGTCTTGTTGAATGGTCTTGTTGAATGGGAATGCTAATGCACAGACCTTTTTGGTGTCTACATAAAAAAATGGTTGTGCTGGAAATATCGGCTCCAAAACGAGTCCACAGGTGGACTATTAAAGCAGTAAATAGTAAAAAAAAAAAAAAAAAAGTGGGTATATATATATATATATATAAATATATATATACACCCACTATCTTTAAGAAAATTGTCTATATGTTAAGGACCAAATGTAATACACATTCAGTCTTCATTCCACAAGCTTTTTTGCCACAGCTACTCCAGGCACTCTACTTTTCATGTTCAATTGACAAATTATTGTTTACTACTGTTTACTAATCTTATATATGAATTAAGGGCTATGATTTTTTTTTATTCTATATTTAATGACAGCTGACTGATACAACAAAGCTTATGATGGCATTACAGCATCTTAATGCCTTTTTTTTTTTTTCAAAACTCGACTCAACAGGGTAAAAGGGGCAGGGCTCAACTTCTCCTGGCCTGCGTGGCCTCTCCGGCCAAAGGCCGGACTAACATTTTCAACACAAATTAATTCATATTTCCTCTTTGAGCTAATTTGCTACACCAGGGTAATTTCACAATTCTTGATTCGGATTTCAAGCATTTCGATAGAGATTTGCAGATTCCCGTTGAGCACCAGCGCCGTAACCAGCATTATTTTGGTGAAAAATAGGTATTATCAGACGTTTACCAAAAGTCATATCAGCACATGAGACCACAGCATATACACAACAAATAGATAAGAACTAAAAAGCTGGAGCAATTGGGATAGAAGCAGAGGAAGAAATAGAGCAAAAAAAGGCATACAATACAGATGTGCAGTAACTTTGAGGAGGGGTGCTAGGAGTGAACTGAACTGAGGGGCCACACTTACTCTTAACTAGCAAAGACGGCTGAGGGGGCCGAGGGGGAGGCTCCTCTGTAGAGCAAGCAAGCAAGTGAAAGACAGAAAGCATATGCAAAGAAATTTAGCAGGAAGGAAAAAGAAAAAAGAAAAATAACAAAACATAACAGGAGTGAGAGTGCCCAAAGCATGATGACCTATATTAAAAGAAGCAGTTAACTGAAAAAAAAAGAAAACATTTTTGTTTGGGAATTGAGTTATTTTCAATATTTGATATATACTGAGTCAATATTTTTAAAGTAGGGTTTTTGATTACAAGGATCCCACTGGAAAAAAAGATTGCACCTGTTTTACAGTAGAGTCTTTTAAAGGCATGTATTTTAATTATGACGTAGAGTGATGAACTGACCCACAGATTTTGTAGGTAATAGGGTTATCTGTCATTTTTTCTGGCTTGGACTGCTTTCTCATTTGGGAGTTCGCTCAAAATTGAGGTGGTCTCATTTAGTGCGGATAGGAGGACAATTGCCATGTTCATTTATGCCTACACAAACTTGAAGAATACAGACAAAGTCCACACACCACCAGTCAAATTCTCTAAACAAACCAAGTGTGAAAATTCTCTCAGAATGATCTGTGAACCAGATCGTTGAAGAGACCACATTCAAAATAACAATTCACTCACAAATTGAACATGACTGTGGCTAACAAAGTAGTTTTACTTTGAAGACTATCCAGCCAATGATTGGTTTGTGTGCAGAGCATAATAATAATAATAAAAACACATTCAAACGTTTGTTTTTTTAAAGAAGTCTTATACTCACCTAAAGCTGCAATTTTTTTATAAAAAATAAAGTAAAACAGTAAAATTATTAAATATTACTACAATTAATATAATATTAATATTTAAAATAACGGTTTCCCATTTACAAAATACTTTAAAATGTAATTTATTCTTTTGATGGCAAAGCTGAATTTCCAGCCACCATTATTCCAGTCCTCAGTGTCACATTATCAGTGTTGAAAATTTGTGTAGCTTAAAATGTTGTGGGAAACAACACTTTTTGTTTCCTTTTTGATAGAAATACTTTTTGACACTGATAAATACAATTGAAAAATGTTTTGACATTTCCATGTTTTCTATGAGTGTGGGAACCCTGTTTATAAATATTTAAACTTTTCTAATTGAAAGTCATTCGCTTACTCCTAGCACGTCCAGGGAGTTGAGTTGGTCTGGCAGAGTTCAAATCCAGCCCTAGCACATCTGGAGGATCCATGGGGTTCCCGAGATAAAGACTGCAAAAGCAACAGAATGACAGAAGCATTTAGCAGCCCATCAGTGTCTATACAAAACCATTTCTTAAATCTAAGTTCACCAGAAAAACAGGTTCTAGAACCCTGCCAAAAGAAGATTTAATTAAACTGTATTACCAAAGTTGTAAAAAGACATTTCAGATTTTAACAGCCACCCTTATATTTTACAGGATGTTTTACAGCAGTATTTACAGCTGTGATATCAGTTCATACAGCCAACTGTATGGTAGAGACAGTGTACTGTGTTCTACTGCCACCTTGTGCTGATGAAGCAAAGTGTTTATATGCTGTCATTATGTGTAAAGACTTGGGCCGTGGCTCCATCTAAGTGAATGTGGCACTTTAATTATTGGCCATAACAGAAGCATTTGTTATCCAGCGTGTGACCAGCAAGGTTTCATCTTTACAACTTTGAGTTTACACTCGCACACATTAAAAACTACTAAGTATTATTTCCCCATTCATCTTAAGGAGCCTACTCATATATATTAATGTAGCATTCATTAAAATGTGATCTGGTTATGTGAACAGCTACAGTAATTAAAAGAGAAGCATGATTCTAGGGGAGGTTAGCAGAACATGAACATGTTTTGCGAGAACACTGGTTACACAAATAAACGCTGTCACAGTGATAGACCAACATTTAGACTAGAGATAGACCAATACATTGGTCAGGACAATTAATCAATCAACGTTAAGCCGATAACCATATCTATGTGGCCAATTAATACATGAGCTCTCCAAAATGTACATACATCTTTGGATAAGAATAGCTTATCATAAACTATTTAAATATTGTGACATTGAAAAAAAGCCTTTTTTTAAGGCATTAGGGGAAAAAAACACTCGGCCTCCCCCTTCCCCTTTCCCTCTGTACATATAAAAATTTTATCAAAATGATTACTGTTCACATGGATCCGTCGAAACTTGTAATTCGGTGATGTCACTTTGTAAAGAAAGACTACGTGTCCACGCACATACGCATATAAATGCACATATAGACTAAACACGTAATACGCATGCACATGCCGTCGCAGTTTTTGAAGTTTACACGGAAATGATAACGGTAACGTTTTCAAAACTTGTTTCAAAGTTATTTAAAAAAATCTTATTTCAAAGTTTGCATTCTCAGGCCATGTCGGGTGACGTCACTTCTTGATGACGTTTAAAGTATTGTCAAACAAAACGGAGGCTAGCTCGACCCTCCCTCCTCCTCATCCGAGCACTAACCCCCAAACCCCACCCCGAAAACCTTCTTGTCGGTTGTTGGCTGGAACAGTTTGTTATGTTTCGTAGTGCGGGTTAGCCCAGTTTGTTTTTAGTTGCCGTTTGTGGAGCCCTGGGTGTCTGCAGAGACAGAGTCTTTTTAAAGTGTGTTCAGGGGACAGGCAGCCAGCGGATAGTGAGGAGATGTTTTCTATATGTGACAAAAAATGTTTTGGCCTTAAGTCCCTTAAGTTAATAACTAATGATTTTTACAACGGAAATGAATCACTTAAACTGGACAATGATTTTCTTCTAGAGCTGCTGTAAAGCCAAAACAAAATTTGTTCCATTCATTTCCTATCACTGTAAAGCTGCTTTGAAACAATCTGTATTATATAAAGCATTATATAAATGAAGGTGACTTGACCAATAAAAACTCATATTTCAAAGAAAACCACTTTGTGAAAATAAAGAGTACATGTGTGAGGTAATCGACTCACTCATCGATTCTGTCAGGAAAGCCCCAGCAGCGGCGAGGATTAGAGTCTCCATGGCCTGTGTGAATGAAGCTGTTCTTCAGTGGACGGCTTATGTCATGGGCAGAGAGACCTGCAACTGACGTGACCGTATTCCTGGGAAATTGACCAACCTTCAGGGTACTCTTGTTCTGACCTCTCCACCAGTAGTTCTCTGCCCTGCAGGGCACACAGAGACCATTTTTAAGACAAGTACTGGGACAGCTCTCATATTTGGCTGCTTCATTTAAGAGGTGCCAATAGGGTTGGGAACTGAGAACCAGTTCTAATTTATTTCAAATGTATTTTTAAATACTAGAACCAACTGTTGATGCAACCAGTACAGTCTGATTCCTGAAAGAGTAAATCATATGAGCAGATTCTTGTCAGCACTTCAAACACTTATGAATCAGTCTGAGAAGTTATTTATCCAGAAGCTTTAAATGTATTACAATTCCCCTCCTTTGGTGTAGACCAGTGGTTCTCAGCAAATTTCCAATCGGGCCTCTTATTTTTAAAATGACTTAAAATAAGACAAAGCATTAAAATAAGCTAAAAGAATGTCTCAGGTTACGTATGTAACCACGGTTCCCTGAGAATAGGGAACGAGACACAGCATCCCCTAGGGGTCGCTATGGGGAATGCCTCTGGCATGACCGGATTTCTGAAGCACGAGTCTAAACACGACAATGAAGTTGACATTGGCAGGAGGCAGCCTATGATGTCAACACTAGTGCGACCGAGAGTATAAAAGGGCACCTCTGCAAAACGTCATCCACTTGTCTGAAAGGAGACGTCTGCAGGAATACCAAAAGCATGGCAAAGGGATGCAGTGTCTCTTTCCCTATTCTCAGGGAACTATGGTTACATGCGTAACCTGAGACATTCCCTTTCGAAAGGGAACTCGTGCTGCGTCCCCTAGGGGTCGCAATAGGGAACGGAATACCTACACTGCCATGCTGAAGGGATGAATGACGTATTTACTAAGCTAAGCCAAAGGACTCAAAGGAGTTCTCATCCCTACAGTCCACACCAGCAACGCAATCATAGAACTTCTCAATAACAGAGGCCTCTAAAGAGAGGAAGTCTAAAGGCATTCATATTCAGGCCAGCATCTAAGGAGGCTCACAGAGAGTCTTACACTCAGAACTCCTGTTCAGGCAGCCCTGAAGAGTTGAGGCATCAAAGAGGAGGACAAGAGCAACACTCAAAGAGCTATAAACTCAATAAAATGACTCCCATAAGGAGAGGAGACCTAGCACACTCCACATTGAGGTCAGTAGCCAAGGAGGCTCCCATAGAGGCTAACGACCTAACATACTACCTTACCACCTAGCAGAGCTCTAGGAGGAGATGCCTCAGCATGACAACTCTAAAATGAGAATTAGACCTAACAACGTCCCACACTCAGGATATTTTGTTAGGATGCTCACAGAGAGCCTTCAACTTGCAGTGCTATCCTAAAGGAGCTCTGGGGAAGCGGAGGCCTCAATAAAAGAACCCTCTAGCAAGAGGAGGCCTAGCGATGCTCGCAGTAACCAAATATGCTCACAAAGAGCCTAACCACTTGGCAAACAACCTAGCCGAGGTCTCAGCATGATGACTCTCTAAAACCACCCCACGCTCAGAAAATCTTGTAAGATTTACAGAGAGCATCCAACTCACAAATTACTATCCTAGCGGAGCTCTCGGGAGCAGAGGCCTCAAAAACAACTCTCTAGGAGAGGAGGCCTAACAATGCTCGCAGTAACCAAGGAGGCTCACAGACAGCCTAACGCCTTTGAAAACAAGCTGGCCAAGCTCTAGGAATGGAGGTTTCAGCATAATGACTCTAAAGCGAGAGGAGACCTAACAACGCCCCACGCTCAGGATGTCTTGTAAGGAGGCTCACAGAGAACCTACAACTCACAAATTGTTATCCTGGCGGAGCTCTGGGGAAAAGAGTCCTCAGAGTCCAAGATAACTCAAGCGAGAGGAGGCCTAACAACGCTCCATAACCAAGGAGACTCAGAGGGAGCCTACCGACTCAGTGTTGCTTCCTGGTCGAGCTCTGAGGACGGAGGCCTCAGCATAATGACTCTCCAAAGTGAGACGAGGCCTTACTATGTCCTACACCCAGGACAGCTACCAAAGAGGCTCACAGAGAGTCTAGCTACTCGATATTGCTACCCAGGCGGAGCTCTGAGGAGCGGAGGCCTCTACAAAGTGACTCTCTATAGCGAGAGGAGGCCTACTACATCCTGCACCCATGACAGCTTACAGGGCGGTTCACAGAAAACCCAACTACCTAATATCGAGAGGAGGCCTTCTATGTTCCACACTCAGGACAGCTTCCAAGGAGGCTCACCTAGAGCCTAACAACTCACAACTGCCGCCCAGGCGGAGCTCTGGGGAGTAGAGGTCTTAGCTGAAAGACTCTCTATAGCTAGAGAAGGCCAACGCACGCACCGGTTTAGGAGCATTAGCCAAGGAGCCTAGCAACTTGGCCCCTGGCTGAGCTCATGGGACGGAGGCCTGAGTCCTAATTCCTACGCCTGTCAAGGCGGCAACATAATAGGGCCTTGAAGGATGACTCTCTACAGTGAGAGCCTAGCAACACTTAAAGGCAGTAGTGAAACAGGCTCAGGAGAGCCTACAATTTGATACTACTGCCAAGTTGAGCTCTAAAGGCAGAGGTCTCAGCATGACAACTCTCCAAAGCGAGAGGAGGCCTACTATGCCCAATGCTAAGAATAGCCATGAAGGAGGCACACAGAGCACCTAGCATCTTGATACCGCTGCGGAGCTCTTAGGAGTTGAGGCCTCAGTCTCACTCCTCTGTAAAGGCAGTAATCAAGGAGGCTCACAGAGAGCCTAATAACTTGACACTACTGCCTGGCTGAGCTCTATGGACGGCAGCCTGAATATGGCAACTCTGTAAAGTAAGAGGAGGCCTATCTGTGTCCAATGCTCAGAACAGCCAACCAATGAGGCCTCGCAAAGCCTAACAACTCAGAACTGCTATTTAGATGGAGCTCTAGGGAGCGGAGGCCTGAGAAGAGTGACTCTCTATAACGAGAGGAGGCCTAAAATGCTCCACTACTGTAAAGTCAGTAGTAAAGGAGGCTCACAGAGAGTCTAACAACCTAGCATACTGCCTAGCTGAGCTCTGAGGAGAGACCTCAGCATGATGACTCAAACGAGAGGCGGCCTAACAATGTCCTATGCTCAGAACAGATTACCAAGGAGGCCAGAGTCTGTCATATGCTGCCAAAACAGATCTAATCTGTCATTTGTGCAGGCATAACTTTCAATAGCTCCTAAATGTTATAATAACAACATTATTATTTGAGCCAACAAGAGGAGCCGAAAATGGAAACTTCCTGTTTAACTCATTCCTGCTCTGCCTACAACCCTCCGCGCTTAATCCCGCCTACCGTAATGGCGGCCGTTGAACTCGCACCATTGAGTGCAGGCTGTTAACTATCATCCCTCAGGAGAGTCAAGCCTAGGTGGAACCCATACTGCGACCACATCGCAAAAAGCACGCATTTAACCCCCTCGAGAGTCAAGTGCACTAATTCAAACGTCAGATTCTATCATTCTGAAAAGTATCATACGAGAACAGACACTGATGCATCGCAATGAGTGCCTAAAATCCCTTGAGAGCTGAACGCGCTCATGCAAACACTAACTACTATTCCTCAGGAGAGAGCAGAAAGGAAAAAAGCTCCTTGCCTGGCTCTTGTAGTCAGTCTTGTGAATGTATATACCAAGCGCATCCAGCTTCCTTGAATAGTTGACAGTATTCCACCCAAAAACACGAGAAATCCACACAATGCGCGCATTTAGTTCCTTCAAGAGCTAAACGCAAGCTCCTCACTCATGTACAAACAAACTGTCTCCTTGAAGACAAGAGGATGGTGTTTTGCACAGGTGCACTTTTATACTCTTGGTCGCACCAGTGGTTACGTCATAGGCTGCCGCCTGCCAATGTCAAGTTTATTGTTGTGTTTAGACTCATGCTTCATACACCTGTCATGTCGGAGTCATTCCCCATAGCGACCACTAGGGGAGGCAGCACAAGTTCACTTTTGAACAAAAAATCTAGATATTTGTTATTTTAATTCATCACCTCAAAACTGTTTTTTTATAAATTCTATGGTACAAGAGCTCACCTGCCCTCTATGATGGTAATGACATCATTCATCTGGATTTGAAGCTTGTCAGGTTCATCAAAGTCCTGCAGGGCCCTCATGTCCGTAGGCATGGTTTCCACAAGAAATTCCCTTAGAGCCACAAAGGTTGGCCTGTCAACTGGTTTTTGAGCCCAACACTGCATCATGACATTAAAGATGTCCTGAGGACAGTCCTCTGGTTTAGGCAGCCTTTCACCCTCCTTATCTATTTTGTGGAGGATCTGTCAAAAACACACATTTTACATTTTTTTTGTGATTGACCCAGTAAACGAATGCATTAATGGCAGGATTACTATTAAGCAGCAAATCCAATTTTAGGCTCTAAATATCAGATTTTTGTAATCGAAATTGAGTTTATGAAAATTCAGAAACGATTATTAAAATACGATAATCGAGATAAAACAATTATTGTGCATAAAACATAAAATTGTTACGTGACTAGGGCTGTCATGATTTCTCGATTAAAATAGAGTAATCGATTTAAAAAAAATCAAGTAACTGGCGAAATACCGGAAGTGGCCATTCCGCGGACGAGAATCCATGAACCGCATATATAGACAGTTTTCTAAGGCAGCATAATGTATTAAAACTAGGGCTGCCCCCTAATAGCCTCAGGGGGGAAAAAACTCCACAGGAAGTGGCAAAGTCACGCCGTCCGAGAGGACTTTAAAGGCAGGTCCTAGTGGGCAGGAAATGCAAAACTTTACATGGCTGCTCAAACGTTAACCTAGATAAATTTGCGCTACTATTAGGCGATCCAAGTATACACGTGGAGTGTGGAAGGCAGCTAAAGTATAGCGCGCTTTACTGCACAAGATGGGAGGCGGCGGTGCAATCGCTTGCATTTTTTTCAACTTAAAATACACTGTCATTTTGGTCATACAGATAAGAGTAATAATTCATTCGAAAAGGGTCTACTTTTATTTGTGTACACATTCAATATGCACTTTATTACTTGCGTGTAGGTTACTTGCGTGCGTCTCAGAGCGGCTCCATTCACAGTAAATGCTGCTCCACGCAAACTGTTATCATATACATGTGTGGAGTGCATCTCAAACTCCATCTCTGCATATGCTTTGGGTTGCTTATAACATTAATCTGGGAACACAATGTGTGCCATTTCATCAGATTTGTATTTTGTACGACTGTACGAATTCTGAAGCCATTCGATAGATTAATGTGAGGTACAAATGAATATTTAAGTCATTAACCCTCTGGGGACCAAGGTGTTTTTGGGGCCCTTGGGATGTTTTGACATGCACTGACATTTGTGCTTTTTTCAGTTATTTATAAACATGTTAATGGCAAAGGTGTAAATTCACTCTATATAGCACAAACGTGGCTACCATAATATGTGAGTAACATGCATGTACATGTTTGTATTTTTGAGAGAATATTTTTGAGAGAATATTGTTTATGCATGGTTATTGAAAAACTAAAAATTAAAGTTTCTGAAATAAGGCCACAAAACACATACTAAATATGTCACCACAAGACTTTTGACTAATGGAAGTTGTCGCCTACAGTTTTTGCTTCAAAATGATCTGAAAATCATCCTGCCTAATCATTCACATAACACAATAGATTGATTAAAATTGTGAAAAACATTTTTTTGTTTGCCAAGGTAAAATGCGAATGGGCGTCAACGGCCCAACCCCCTTGTGAATAACCTGCATAGTAATGACTGCATAGTAATGAGCCTTTCATTCAGGTGTGAGAAAGAATGCAAGGACCCCAAAGAATGCAAGAACAATACATACATACATACACACACACATATACACATATAAAATCTAAATATAAATGAAAGTCAAAAGCTTTTTTAGTCATACCTGGAAACAAATCCTGTTCAAATAGGTTATATGGGCAATTCTACAGAATTGGTTCAAAGTTAGAGTTAGAAACATCTTGAAAAGAAAATTGTCTTTTTCTATAAATGTCTTAGTAGGCCAATTCATCTTTTATTTCGTCTGTAACAGTGCGCATCTGTGCGTTCATTCATTCATTCTTTCACACACACACACACACACACACACGATTCAAATTTAAACAGTATGCTATTTTTGCGTTTATAGACACTAACGTTATTCTATATCGCGATTAGAACAAAGCACAAGAATAAAACACTTACACACTTCTCAGCTGGATCTGTTGCTCCTCCTCGAAGTGAAAATAAACCAGCACTTGTTCTGAGGTAGGTAAATGTCCCAGGATTATTCCTCACAGCCACGCAAAACGACAGTACAATAATCTGACTAAATATAGTGTGTTCACAGAGTATATGTGGGCGTTTACACTCTCAATGTGTTGCTTCAGATAATTTGCGTTTAAATAGCGTGCGCTCTCCGTGGGCGTGTCACATTAGCGGAATAATGAGACGCAAGAACGATAATGAGAACGGCTGACACCTCTCTCTTTTTATATAGATTACATAAACGGAGAATATTTATTTTAGTTTTGAATCAGATTATTTAAAAGTACAACCTTAAATGATTTAAAAGATATATTGCTCATGGCTGGGAGAATAGTATTCGCTGAGTTTTGTTTAAGTTTAGAGACGTGCTCCAGAAAAAAAGTTCACGGAGACGGAGAGGCAGAACGCACACCCTGTTTATTTTCTTTTTTTTACAAAAGCACAATATTTTATTTCGATTGTATGTGGGCACAAAAAAGTACACATTTAACAGTTTATTTTCTCATATTTCTTAACTCTGTATGACCAGAAATGATGGTAGTACTTTAAGTCTATTTTTCTGCTATGTGAAAAAAATCTGAAAAAAAAACACGCCGCGCTTTTTTGGTCCCCAGAGGGTTAAAGCAACACTAAATAACTTTTCCTCTGTGGTCCCTCTACAGGTTGGAAGTGGAATTGTCCATTACCCCTGTCATAAATAATCTAGCCTACCGTTGCAGTTAGTCTGTCACTTGTTGGAACTACAGAAACGCGACCCGATCTGGCAAACTTACATGGTGTGGTTATAGCAGATATAGGACTGCAAAGCGAAGGCAGAAGTGCCTTTCACCCTGTTGCGACTTGATGAACCGCTGACAAGATTTTGGAAACATTATTTTAAGGTAAACAAATCTTCTTTAGTGTTACTTTAAGTTAAAGTTAATGCAAACTCATCTCTCCTCAGTCATTCTCCATTCAGCATTCAAACAGCAAGTCGCATTTGGTTACGACAGTAACGTGATGAAACTATTATTTGTAGATAAAGCTCAATGGTTTTGCATAAAAGGACTTTGTCTTGCTAGAGTTTATTGCGGTTTCTGAACCATGTCATCTTTCTCCCGCACCAGTGTTAGATACCAACACTGGAGTAGTGAGCACTATGAATTGTTCTTCACACGCACAGTAACTGAAATTTAAAACTGTTAAAAGAAAAGGCTCAAACTGTTGCATAGATATAATACACTAAGAATCACCATCTCTTACTTTTGTCCTTTTCTATGCGAAGCGCTGCGAGCTGTTACTCCATGTTGATTCAAGCACATCATTCTGTGCACGGAATGCACATAAGCACTTTGTGCCGCTCTGTATTGGAGCCTTTCATATTATAATACTTTTGTGCAATGAAAGATTATTCTGTCCTATCTATCATATGTTGTTGCCTCATTAAAAGGCCACGCTATAACTTTAAAATAAATGTCTATGAAATATTTAAAAATTTTATGGTATATACTGTATAAATATATTTACTTGTTTTTCATTGTCTTTTATAACAATACAAAGAGCAATGTGGAACATTTTACCTTTTATTTGTTCCCCACTAAATGTTCAGATTTTATAAAATTATTGTGCACTCATGATTTTTCTAGAACAACTTTTGCTGCTGAATTATCCTCTAACCTAATTTATAATAGTATGTTTGCCCTATATTATGAATTTAGCCTTCTCTTACTGTAGCAGTTTAAATCTTTGCAAATAAATATCTTCCGAAATTTGTTTTGACAGAGATGGTTGGTTGTTTTTATTTTTCAATTCCTCAGAAAGTGGCATGTGTATGAGTGCGCATTTTTCTTGGGTGAGGAGGCTTAACCACCAGGGGGAAATAGGCCTGCCACCACAGCTGGAAAAAATCCCAGAGGAAACACTGATCGTGATTGCAATATTGGCCAAAATAATCATGATTATGATTTTTTTGCCATAATCGAGCAGCCCTATTTGGATCATTGGAACATATCTCTACGAAAGCTGGTCATTCATTAAGTAGATGTTTATGACTAACTGAAAGTACAGATTGTATGTGGTGGGGTTACCTGACTACCATTTAGTCCGAGCCAGGGCTCCTGACCATAGGTAAACATTTCCCATAGTGTCACACCAAACATCCATGTGTCTGTGGCATGAGAAAATGTGCGTGTCTTCAGGCTCTCTGGGGCACACCTATGTGAAAAAAAACACCATGCATAGACATTACGTCAGTAGAATAAAATGCCCGTAAATTAACAATCCACCAAGGGGAAAAATGAAATGAGGATCATACACAGTTCATTTAATCAAAACAAGGGCCACAAACAATGACCTCATTCAAATTCAATCTGAATCCTGAGCTCTGGCCTGTCACTGCATATAAACAAAATCAACCAAATAATTTTAAGCTCTCCATATCCCTTCTCTATAGATTCAAACCACATGAAAACACAAATTCTTCTTTTGTGAATATATCCAGCCCTCCAAACCCCCCCCCCCCCTCCTCACCAGGCGAAAGGGACTTTGCGATGCTCTTGCATTACGTAATGGTCATCGTTCTTAGGTAGTGCCCTCATCAGTCCGAAGTCTCCGATTTTGATCTGCTCACTGGAAGCCAGCAGGATGTTTCTGGCAGCCAGGTCTCTGTGGATGAAGCGTTTGGACTCTAGGTAACCCATGCCATTGGAAATCTGGATGGTGTACTGACACAAGGTGGAAATGAGGAAATGGCCCAGGGTCTTTCTCAAACGATCCAGCATGGAGCCGAGAGGCGCAAGCTCAGTCACCTTAGAGAAAGAAAGGTGATAAAGTGGAGTCATTCAGGGAAGAGAGGCAGGGAAAGAAAAGGGGACAATATTAAGTCATTTCATAACGACTGAAAAAGTTATATGACAAGAAGCATTTCGCCACCGGAGACAATGAACACTGCCAATCAAGAATAACTCCAGAAGTCAGTGTCAGCAAATAATGAGTCTGAGAGAGCATGCAAATGTCAGGCCTTATTTTAGCCCACCCCTCCCTTCTCAAGGCCTTGATACTTTAGCACCCTGTCTTTGCCACCAATTTGTTTTAGATGAGAACATGCACACTCACCATCTTCATGGGGTGTGTGAGGACGACTCCGTATAGACGGATAAGGTTCTGGTGGTCAAGAGAGTGCATGGCATTGACCTCACAGATGAAGTCATCCAGAGCATCTGGCTGGTTGAGCACGTCTGTCTTCAGACACTTCACTGCCACATTGAGCTGAGGGGGACATGTTGAAAGAACAACTTTGAGAGCCAACACATCTATCTTTGCTGGGTAGAGCTCAAAGCAGCTGGACTGTTGCTAGCCTGTACACATAATCCCACAAAAATGCTAATGACTGCGTCTGCACTGTTACTGGTCATCACAGAGCAACATTATTCCTTGTGCACCTGCTTAAACTCTGGTGGAAATAAATCATGTAACATCTGTCATTATTCAGACTGTCTAGGCCCATCTGCATTGCTTTGTGAATTCATGATAAATAGATCTTTACATTATTAGAAGGAATTGTAGGTGGAGCACATAAATTGATTCGTTGTACACCTGAAGTTCAAAGTCGGTGTCAGTCCAAATCAGTGTCTAATCACTGAAAATGTACCGTAAAACTTAAAATAATAGCCCGGGCTTTTATTTTCCCAAATCGCCAAACTGCACCGGCTTGTATTTGAGACAGGCGTCTATATGAGACAGGCCTTTAATTTAGTGTGTTGAGATATTGTTCATTGAGTGTAGGCCTAGAGATAACAATCCAAATAGCCTAGGCTGATAGACGGAAAGCATGACAGTAGGAGGTTACCACATTATATTAAGTTTTATTTATAATTCGAATGTGTTTAACAAATCAGTTAATGTAAGAATTAGCCTACTATATTACCGTGGTATGTCTAAAGGGGGTCTATGATAACAACTCGAGGTATCGCAGACCGGACGCGCACTTTGTCAGTTTATGGCCAGCAATATTGTTATGTTTAAGGACATTATGGAATGTATTGGGGTTAAGATCTCTGTACTATGTTATGATTGTACTGTACAATTAAATACAATCGTTGCTTAGTCTGCAGTCTGAATTCACTTTATCTCAGAGTGTCCTGAATAAGAGCGTTAACTGAATGAATTGAGAATATCATCTGAAAATAACATAACGATAACATCAGCAATTTTCATTCAACCAGCTGATTTTTGTAAATGAATGTAAAACTAAATGTATATTGCAGCACAGGGTGAAGTCAGTATATAAATAACGACGATTTGAGACAAATAAATGTAAATTTTATATAAAACTAGAACCCTTTAGATTGTTGGCAGCATAAAAAAACGAAACGATGTGACAGCCTTGGGCTGAACAATACAAGTTACCGGTAATATCCATCGAGCCTATGAAAGGTGAGTTCATTATTAATGAAAAACACAGCAAAATAGTGCAATGACAAACTAAAAAAAAATAACTTATTATCAAAAAGATTAAGACAGCTTTAACAAAACGAATAAGAATGGCAGCCTCATTCTTGTGGTGCACTTGAAGGTGTGTGTGTGTGTGTGTGTGTGTGTTTGTGTATTTGAATAAATGGGAATATTGATAAATGAATCATGATTCATTTTGTGATTCCAGAATTGTATGTATTATCCTGAATGTGTGGAAACAATGTGAATGTACTGAAATGTGTCTGTGCATAAACAATGTGCGATCAGTGCATCGAGAGCACACACAAGTTTTTTTTTTGTGCATCAATATAATGGACTCGCGCATGCTTGCTGTACGACTTTGTTTACGTTAATGATACAATTTCACAATTTCAGTAATTTATTTGCGTTAAATTATTTGAACACGTTCAGGATTTTGATTTAATCACATGCGTTAATGTGTTAACATTGACAGCCCTACTTTAAATATTTTAAGTCATCCTGTGCCGTTGGATGAGAGTGTTTCAATGTCCCATGTATGAAAAGAGCAGCTGATATAAATCTCAGCTCTGCCCTGTAATTTCTCTGTATAGTGTAAAGGAAGAGTATTTGATCAGCACAGATGGCCACAGGAAAGATGTTCCCACTCAAGTCCCATGTGGAAAGAACCCTTTGGTGTGCAACACACACTATCACTACAGCCTCCGGCTCAGTTCACACGACATCTGACCCCTCATCAGCTCATTAGAGGCCCATCTCTCCCACAAGCCTCCTCTAGAGAACACAGCTGCAACAATGACACAGAGATCAGCCCTGAAACAGGATGTTCACATGGAGTCTTGAAGGGAAAGGTGGGACCACAAGTGTCTGAAAGCTAATCTTGTGTTGATCTCAGTTTCTGATTGCGACAAACAACGTTCCTGCCAAAAAAGTACTAGTCATTAGTTTGTGATGTGTCACTTGTGATGGAGATAAAAAAAAAAGGTACTCAAGTATCAACAGCATAACCTGAATCCTTGAGTCGTGTTAATTGTGTTAACGAAAACTATGATGAAAAATGTTAATCTACGAGCTTTTTTCCCATGACTAAGACAAGACGACACAAAGGTCATTAAACGATAACTGTAACTATATCAACATATAATATCATTGACAAAAAAGATGAGACTAAAATGAAATTAAAAAACAAAAAAACTTTACAAAAATCTCTATTTTGTCAGGAGGGAAAAGAGGAGACAAAATATTACATGAGCGTTCATGTTTGCGATGGTTGCCAAATGTCAAGAGTTTAAATCCCCCAAACAGAGCCTTTCTGTTACATTTTACTGATGAAACATTTTCGTTTTTTTTTCTAAGGTATGTTTATAAAATCTACTTAAATGTCCTATTGAACTAAAGTCTGATCCTGGCTTAATCTAAGCCCTGTCTTTGAAACCAGGCTTTTGTCGGCTAAAAGTTGACTAAATAAAAACAGGACAAGGTTGCCTAAATAAAATAAAAACTAAGTACATTTGACACAGGACTAAGACTAAGACTAAACTTAAAAATAGCTGACAAAATTAACAATAATCTTGAGTACGCCCCACTGCATGACTGAGCGGGTGCCTGAATTCTGCATCTGGTGTTTTCAACAAAGCCCCCTCTGTTTTTTTCAAACACTTTCATCCTTTCTCCCCTCTTCCACTCACCACTTTTCCATTTGGAGTGAACCACTCTCCACGTTTGACCACGCCGAAGGAGCCGTCACCCAGTTTCTCAAAGAGGGCAAGGTCTTTTTCACTGATGAGACAGGTGAGGGTCTGCTGCTGGCAGTCCAGCGGTGGAGATGTGGGGGAGGGTTTTCGGAAAGTACTGGCTGGTTGGGGATTAAAGTCTCCTTCTGGTCTCTTCCCACTGAAAACCTGAGGGATAACAACAACAACAACAACAACGTCAAGATCTAGAGGTGACAAATAAAAGCCCTTATCAACACACATAACAAACCATCTTTTAATTGTGCACAATTGGAACTGAATCAAATGTGTACCAGAAACTTGAGGACTCCCTGGCTAGTCTCTATTCCATTACGGTAATGAGAACTACTTATATGGAACATCCCAAAACCAAGATGAAGGACAGCAGTAGAAATCACAATAAGAGAGAGAGAGAGACGGCGATTCTAGACAGAGCTACTCTTTCCAACTGCTTATCAGCTCTTGAGGCACTTTGTATGAGCCGAGGAGAGCTGAGCTATCGAGAACCAGGGTGTGGGCTGAGGTAAACCAGGGGCTGTAACTTAAGGGACAAGGATTGGCAGCAACGGAAGGTGAAGGAGTGAGAGATAACCCTAACATTAACCCAGTGTTACTCACGGCGCGTCTCGCCAAGCTTTAATTTGTGGCTCGCATGCCAGTAAATACGGTGATATGATAATGCAGTCAATACAGATATTTCATAAAAACATTAAAAATAAGTAATAAAAAATTAGTAATTTGACTGACGGCTCAATTGGACTCAAAAGCCTTCATGTAAACACTTTAATTCGATTCGAATGAAATTTCGATCGGATTGAAAGGAGTGGTTTATTCCTTTTCTAATCCGATCAAGAGAACATGTAAACAATTGATCGGATTGAAAACCGAAAGTAGCTACGTTTACATGGACACCTTTTGGTTCAATCGGAAGGAAATCAATCCGATTGATGAATCCAAACACAGTGTTTACATGAACGATAAATAAAGTTATCAGGTTGATGTGCGCGTTTATATGTCACAAGCTTCAAATCGGAATTGATTGTTTGACATGCGCACACTGCACGAATATACTGCCGCTGTTCACGCATAACGGTTCTCCTGCTTCTTTATTTGTTTTAAACAGCAGACTTAATATGTATCCGTCTCTGGCCATGATTTGAAGATGAGCATACAGTATGAACAGTTTTGGCGTGCTGCATATATTTATCACGCACTAAAAACCCGCGCCCCAAAACCAGTCGTCTGTGTGTGAGAGTTTGAAACAAGGACTGGTGGGACGTTGTCCTGCTGCACTTCACAGACGCTGAGTAAAATGAGAATTTTAGAATAACAGGACACTCATTTAGATGACACTTTATTCAACAAGAAGAACAGCTCGTTCCGTGTGTCATACGTTATTACGCTATTTCAACATTATTGCACATGCGCAATCCTTTTTTCCGGTTTTCAATCCGATCAAGTGCTTACATGTTCTCTCGATCAGATTACAAAAGGAATAAACCACCCCTTTCAATCAGATCGAAATTCCAATTGGATCGAGCTCAATCAGATCGATTAAGGTGTTTACATGAAGGTTTTTTAGTCCGATTGAGACATCAATCTGATTATAAGGGTCCATGTAAACACAGCTACTGAAAGGACTGTGCTTCTGCAATGACGCTGAAATAGCGTAATGACGTATGACGCACGGAACTAGCGATTCTTCCTGACAGCAACTTTCACAAAACAGGGTTTATTTACAACCAGAAACAAAGACCCACGATGGGGCAAACAAACAATAACTAGCCTTGACAATAAAACAGAACTGGAGCATTCACAGACAGATCACAATACTCACAGACCTGAATGTTAACAAGACGAACCAGTACTGAGGAACAAACACAGGGAGATTACATAGAACACATAATTACAAAGGTACAGGTGACACTGATGAACATCAATACTAACGAGGGAACAAGGGGCGTGGTAAGGACACATGATCACAATCACAGGTGACGCTAATACAACATTAACTCACAAGGAAACGAGGTAAAACACAAGACAATGCAAACACATAGCCCAAAATAACCGGCCAAGTGTTGGCACACAAACCAAGAGACAAATACATGACAGTCAGTCAGTCAGTCATTCAAAAATTCTCCTTTCACTCAGCGTCTGTGAAGTGGAGCAGGACAACACCCTACCAGTCCTCGTTTCAGATTCTCTGGTTTTGGGGCACGGGGAGGGTCATTTTTACGGCGTGATAAATATAAGCATCACAGCACAACGGTTCATATGCTCATTGTTTCCAAATTATGACCAGGATAAATGGATATGACCAATGGATAAGTATTAAGGCTGCTGTTTAAAACAAATAAAGAACCTATGTAGGAAAATGGTTATTGAGCGCGGACAGTGGGAAACTGTATATTTGTGCAGTGTGTGCATGTCAAAAAAATATAGTCCGATTTGAAGCTTGTGACATAAACACGCACATCAACTCGATCACTTGTTTAGCGTTCATTGTAAACACGACATTCAGATTCATCATTTGGAATGAATTCAGTCAGATTGAAACTAATGTAAGGTAAAACATTTAGAAACCTACACCAACACAGGAAAATATATCAATATGTTTCTAAATATGCACACTGTTCACTGCGATTTCAAAATAAAAGTTTGAACCCTTGCTCTTAGTTTGCGTATTTTGATGTCCAGTGTCCACATATTCTTGTTTAAGAAATGACAGTGGCTGAAGCATTTCTATTGTGAAGAAGTGGCGAAATATTAAAGATTAAGAAACTATTTGGGTAACACTTTACAATAAGGTCTCATTTGTTAACATTAGTTTCAGTGTTTGTTAATCCCAACCAATTTGCGTATACACTGCTGTGCACAACACCAATCAATGGCATACCACATAGGTTTCTACGCTACGCTCATACTGTTTGGAAATGACAAAACCGTATTTACCTACAGATCTAGTTCTCAAAATGTTCTGTTCAGCAGCTTACTTAGCGGCTCAAATCTGAAACCTTCACTTGACACACAGCTCATATCTCCGTCTCTGTAAGTTACTGAAACAAAAAACAGCATGGAAAAAACGTGACGCCTATGTGCAGCGCAGAGTTGTTCTTTTGCACAGTATGACGAGAGAGACAACTAGTTGTCCAGTCCGGTTCACACAGCAGGGGTTTGCAGAAAATGCAGTTGTGACTCCCAAAACTTTACAGGTGAGTTACAGGTGTGACAGAAGGCAGTTGTCACTCCCGTAAATAAGTAAACTGTGTGTGAAACAATATTAAGGAGTCAAATACAGGACTCACAACCATATTCTAAAGCTATGTGAACAGTCATGGCAACCTCTGGTGCTCAGATACAAGGAACTGCCAAGCTAGTTTGTGGAGATAGTGAAAAGAATGAATTCAGAGGAGAATTGAAAATTTCAAAGGGACTGGACTGACACTATCTTTGTGGGGACTCTCCATAGCTGCAAATGTTTTTATACTGTACAAACTGTATATTAAATCCCCTTAAACTAACCCTACCTCTAAATCTAGCTCAGCTCTTCATTTAAAAAAATTAAAAAAATAAAAAATTCTGTATGATTTATAAGCTTGTTTGAAGTCCCCACCAGGATAGAAAAGTACACACACGGTTTTATGCTGCTCATGTCAAAAATTGAAAAGCCCTGCACAATTAATTCCATAATAAACCATGTTATCTATTGTTTGTTGCATTTTTTTAGTTGTTTATGAAGCTAAATCAAGTTATCGTTATCAAAATATTATTGGAAAAAAAGCTTTTCTTATTAATAATAATATTAAAATATTAGTTTTTGCATTGACTCTTTCAAAAATGCATTAAAAAAAACACTTTGGTGAAAAGGGTTCCCGACCCCTCCTATATAGATATACATATTTAAATGAAAGCAACATTTGAAACAGGAGAACACTAACTGAGGATACATGTCAACTAAAAGCATGCCCACACACACTAACAGTAGAGTGAGGAGGCAGATTACTCGGTCTGCTCTTGGTGCCAGGAACGGAAACAAACAGGTGTAATTTTAGAAAGCTCTCATCCAGGCCACTTCCTTGCAGACCCAGGCCAATGCTGCAACTAAAGCCTCCACACAAGGGAGGAAATCGGTGTGTGTTTTTGTATTATCGGTTGTGTTTTTGCATTATTCCACATGTATGAAAGAGCTGAGTGGAGTTTAAGTAAACACGATATTGAACGTATACATCAACCTGTGTGCATGTGCTACTTTCTGTGTGAAAGTAGTACATGTAATAGAAGTAATGATATACACTCAGATGTGCAAAGATTTTACCTTAAGGGGTACTACAGCTTTTCACAGGGACAGTACCATCAAAAGGACAACTCTGTACCTTATCGACCCTTAAAATGTCCATAGTAGTAACTTAAGGGGACACATTACTACTCTAAGGTATTAATATGCACTATTTAGGGTCAAATAAGGTACAAAGTTGTCATTTTAAGGCTACTGCCCCAGTGATAAGTTGTTGTACCCCTAAAGGTATATGACTTTTTTCACTTTTTTTTCCCTGACAAAGTAAAGAACTATAAAATATCTGTGTGTGTGCTTCAGTTAAGTGTGCAGTTTCTGGTGCCAAAGGTCAAGATGTCCTCTCATCCCACAGACAGAGGAATTTGCCCAGCAAATTATTTAGACAAGCAATCTTTCGTCCGACCCTGCATGTATATCACTCCCACATACACACTTCCTCTAAAAAAGACAATCTATCATTCTTAAATGTATTTGGGAATAGGAGATTAATGATGTGGCAAGTCAAACAGAGAAGAAAGAGACAGATTCATTATGTGGTCTTTCTAATTCTAGCCCTGGCTCTTTGTACACTGCTACAAATGGGGTAACACTGAAGCACAAATACACACTTAATACATAAGACAAACACAGAAAAAGAAACAGTGTAGTTGTATTAAACGAAGCAGAGCAGGGTGGACCAACATAAACAGAAATGAATAAATGTGTGTTATAACTACAAATGCATTAACTGATGTTACAATTTATCCAGGTTAAAACTGACTCTGGCTCCAATGAGGTCTTTGGTCAGCACTAACCAGATATCTAGCTCTATGAAAACAAGTCTCACACCGAGGTGGCGCTTTAACCGACCACACAGAAACAGCTCAGAGCAAAGAATACATTTATTCTGGTCAGTTTATGGTTTGTTATAAAAATATTTTGGGCATAACAAGCCACTGCTTTTACACAGTCTAATTTAGTTCCTAGCTTATTTTTTCACAGCAAACCAGCAGTTTGCCAACCCTAAAACAGACCAAAACCGACACACCAAATTTGGCACACAAAATCTCTCTTTACTCTCGTCACGTGATGAGTTAAAACTGACTGTTGCTGCAATGTGCAGTTCATGCTGTATGGAGCAGAGCAAACAATTTCATTTTATTATTGTAGTTGTCCAACTGAACCAAACGTTTTTTTTATTTTTCTATAAAAAAGCAAAACGACAGTGGGGCGGTGTCGTGTAACACCAATAACACATACTACAACAGCAAGCCTACTGCCAAGTAGATTCCAAAAGTGGTTAAAGCAAAAAGTGAAATAACAGAAATATTTGAAAGCAAGTACAAGGACATGCAGGGGTTTTCTTGAACGTTTAATTGATGAAAAAGAAGTGATCCCCAGAATCAAACTTTCCCACCAGCATTTCTCTCAAACTCATGACAGAAGGTGTGGGTGTAAAACTAGCCCATTGACATGGTCTTCAGGAAACATTTTGACCAAATAAAAAGGTCTGTTAGTATCAGTTCTATGCTTCATGTTCTATGCTTTATAAGTTTTAGTCTGACCTACAGAATCAAGCACTAACTTAATTTCCTCTGAATTCTGAATCTATCATCAAACACGCGCAAATGCTTAAAACGCACACACAAACCCCAGAGAAAGCCCCACATTGTGCTGATTTATTGCTTGTGTCTAAGGCCAATTTAAGGCTCTTCCTGCAGCATTTGATGGACCATTAACCTGGTTAGTGCTTTAGTGAGTGAGCGGCAGGCCTGAGTGGACATTTCTTGCTTCAGCATTCAGTTACCAACTACATAAGATTTAAAAAAAAACACACACAAACATAAAACACAGAAATTAAGACAAAGAGGGCTCCATTTCTGAACTGCTCGGCTCCATGAACAGCGAGTTATCTTTTAAGAACCATCATGACCGACCTCAGCTTGACAAAAGCAATCGCATAAGTTATGTTGTGCAAAAAATAAAAGGCTGCTGAAATAGTCTAGGTCAAGTGCTTTAAATGTTTATTCCTTTCAGGTTCAATAAGACATTTGACAAGTGAGAGACTGTAAAGCGCTTGAGGGACAATGTGAGCTTAATGACCAATGACTGAAGTGAAGTCCTTGTCCGGATGTGTGTTTGAGTGTGGGACCTGACCTTGGACTGGAAGTCTCATTAATCTGTCAGTACGTGTGAGGAAGGCTGATGACATACCTTGCTCATCCAAGACTTGCGCTTGCACATGGTTTTTCTCCTTTTCACCACCTCCCACAGCCGTCTTTGCCCTATCAAAGAAAGCAAATGAGAGAATGTTATTTTATGAATATTGCGGGTTCAAACAAGTTCAGCTTTATCAACAGTGTCATTGTGACATGCTGACAATTACCACAGATAAAAAAAAAAAAAACTTACTGTATTCTTCAATCAAGCAAACATTGTGGTTAGAGTAAAAGACTTACAATGTGTATGACGCAAACCAATGCACTTGAATAAAAATTTAAATGGACAATGTTTAGCAATAAATTGTTTAATAAATTGCTTACTACCTGTGTAAAGTTGTGAAGCTGATAAACCTCGTCACATGATATGTGCAAGGACACTAGAAAGGGTTTTCTGTTTATCCACTCTAAGGAATTACTTCTTTGATGAATTATGAATTATTTAAACCCTCCAGAATGCTTTGTCTAAATGGAACTCCATTATAAATGATTACAATTACAATAAGTGATTTTGCTTGATTTTACAAACTGAAGAATGAGTCAAATCACCCTCTGTAATCAATCCTGTCAATGCAGCTTAATCCAAAAAATAATTTAAACACTTGACTAATTTCAAATCTATTTCTGCAAACAGTTCCTGTTTAGATAAATAAGTTGAATCAGGGAAAGAGAAACCGAAAGAAACTGAAAGAGTGAGAAAAAGATTAAGAGAGGGTCAAATAGGACACATGCACAAAAGAAATAAAAGTGAGAGTAGTAGAAGAGGCGTGTATTGAGCTTTAGATGGGCAATAATCAGGCCGGCTTAAGCGAAATTTCTAAATTCACTTCAGGCGTCACAAAGGCTCAATATGTGTGACTGATCTGACAGAGTTTTAAAACTACTGCTGGGTTTATCACTGTAAAAAAAAAGTGGTTTCATCAATCTTTACTGACTGCGTCCTGTTGTATTAAAAAGCTTGTGTACAAACACCTTTTCAGTTTTCAGAAACTCCTGGTATCAAAGGTAGACTAGGGAGACACATTGCGGTTTACACCTGGTGCTTTAATCCGTCTCTTTTGTCCACTTTCAACTACTTCTGTCCTAATTTATCCAAAGGGAGGGTCTTTGGTAGAGGAAAATGTAGGGGCTTTTTCAGATCTTTCAATCCATTGGACGAAATAAGCTCACGCAATTTACATATGAACGCGCCCAGAGACAACAGAAAACCATACGGAGAGTATCAGAATTCGTTTCTGCTCTCATAGACGCAAGACGAGGCCAAATGCTTCAAGTCAGTGTTAGAAATCAGGAATAGTGAGAGAACATCGTACGTTTTTCATCTTCAAATCAAACTTGGGTATTCAGTCAACAAAGTTTAATCCCGTCTGGCTCACGCATTTCCATAATGTTTACTCATTAGGTCAGTAGGTGGAGAGTCTCTTGTGGCTGTTCGAATGCATTCGACCACATGAGCGTTTACTAGGGATGGTAAGATTCACCGATTCGCATCGGTGCATCGGGATAAATAAGTGTGCATCGGATACAAGTTGGCATTTGTATCGCGATGCATCGTTTCTAACATATCTGCATCGGTAAAAAAACGATCTATTCATATATAATTATTAGTAGATGCGTTATACTTTTACTATTTAGAAAGTGACCAATCATTTGTGACCAATATTATGTAACTGCTGCGTTCACACCGAACGCGGATAGAGCGTCTGTAGCGGGTGATTTCCATGTCAAGTCAATGTAAAGACACTTTGACGCATGTCTGGAGGTCCTGCGGCGAGATGGACGCGATTTCGCCTCATTCGGGCGTCCAGTTCGACTAGATTGATTTCTCCTTTCTGAACTGTTGCTCAAGCGCGTTCTCTCATCTCCACTGCTACAGCTGCTACGTGAATATGACGTATCACAACACTACGGAGTGCGAGGCGTGTCCTGAGAGTCACCTACCTTTAGTAGGACATTTAAGTTATATATATTTTATATATATATTTTACATTTGAATACAGTTATGAAAGACCTGTTTGTGAAAGTTTTTTTTTTATTTGTATTATTGTTTATGTTAAAACAGCACCTTTCTGGTCACTGCTGAATCACATTAGCCTGCTGGCAAGTTAGGGAACATTTCTTTGTTTATTCCTGAGCATCCTTTCACTGTTAAATGTGTGAGCTGTTACAAGTGTAACTGGAGACAGGACAGGAAAAGAATGTCTGTTTTTATTTAGCCTAATCTTTTGGTTTTGTGAAAACCAAATCTTTTGTTTGTGAAAGAGCCATGCGTTAAAAGTCAGAAGGCACGTAAGCTACTTTATGATTTTTTTTATTGCATAGCATCATATTTTTCTCCATTGCATCGTATCACATTGAATCGCATCGCGTTGAATCGAATCGAAATCGGATCGCACCACATCGTTATAGTAGTGAATCGTATTGCATCGCATCGGTAGCTGCTTATATGTATCTTTAATGTATCGTAGGCTATGCATCGAGATGCGTATCGCATCGGCCTCAGCTATGGAGATGCACATCCCTAGCGTTTACACAACGAAAGCAATCCGAAAGAATGCGTTTTAAACTACCTCTGAAAGTGGTCTAAAGTGAACAAGCTCAAAACATTTTAGACCCCATTTACACCTGTTTTTAGCGTCATCCACTTGTGATCCGATTGACCAAAACGCATTTTAATACCAGGTGTAAACAGGGCCTATGAGAAATTATCAAACCAATTTAGACCTGGTGACCTTCGGATTAAGGTGCTGACATCGGTAGACAAACAGAGGCGTTTTGTCATTCTTAGATCAAGCTTCACAAAGCTCTACCTTTTGTGAAAAAAATATAAATAAAGTGAAACATTAAAGCCAATAATAATTATAATATATTAAAATACTAGCATGTAGTTGTCAACAAGTTTAATTTGAATTTTAAATAAGTCAAGGAAAAAGTCAGTATTAAAATTAAGAAAAAAGAAACATTAAAAGTGATAGAATAACGCTACTAATCGTATTGAGACAACACTGATTTGTTTTTCTCTTTTCAGCGTTGCTGTGGCAGATCTTTAGTCTGCATTTACATGACTTATCCAAAATGCTCAGACCTAAAAAGAAATTGAAAAAAAAAAATTCTGTCCATTGCTATGGTTATCACTGTGTCAATCATCACAATTAAAATCATAAAAAATGTGGTTTGCATCTCTGCACTAGTGTTGATGCCGGATCTCTGTGTGAAGTGCCTTGTGGAAAGTATTATTTGTGATAAAGCTACAAGCAAAACACCTTGGCTGGACTCACCGGGCCGGCCCATACCAATCTTCTCCAGGTCCTCATTCTTCACATAGTCAAAGTGTGAGAGACGTGTAACGTTGAGCTCATCACGGATGCGCAGGAAGTACTGCTGCAGTTGCACTTCCATCAGCAGCTCCAGCAGCCACTCAGTGCCCTCCTCACACTGCATACTGCTGCCCAGCTTCTGCACAGAAAGACACACACCAATGAAGTCCACAGAGCGATTCCCCATAGGCAATGACTCTCCCAAAACACCAGAAGCAAACATGTTCAACCCATTCCCAACTAAAATTCCCTAACCAATAGGCTAGCCAAAAATAAAAAGTGGTGTCCATCTAGACAGGAACAAGTGACCAAGTTCAAAAGTGTGATTGAGGATTTAACATGCTATTAAACGTGATTCAGCTCAGAGTATGCGGCAACAACAGCTCATAAAAAAAATCATACAGTTGGCTGTCACTGTTCAACCATAGAGAACATCTGGTAAGCACACGCAAACACACACCTGAAGTTCATAAAAGACAGGACCTGGCCCAGGCCACATGTGCTAAATCGCTCAATACGCTTTTTAATTCCTCCCAAAAGGAGTATCTCCACACTTCCAAAAGTAACCAGCTAACACAGGCCTTACCTTTCCACAGCAGCTGCTACATCTCCAATTCCACTTCTGACCCAATTAAAAACGTTTCCATAGAGATCATAAGCACTCAATTCGCAAGTCCCAAAGTCCTTATCACCTTTCAAAGAATGAACATCCACACTCTCTTTAAGCTTCTGTTTTGTAACAAGGGGAACAGATGAATGGAACAGCAAACGGATGGAAGACCACTGGCACTGGTGCTTGGAAGCTCTGGGACAACTAAAAGTGTGCTACTGTTTTCCATAGTCTGCTTTTGTGCTTGTTCTTTTTTCTGTTGGAGCGTATTGGACATCAGCTGCTTTCAATTTTCAATCTCTCCCTACCCCTGCACTCCTTCACACTGGTGTTCTTTCACTCTGACACACTTTCCTTCTCTGGAGGCCTTGTGGTCAGTCATGTCTTAACAAAATTAAGGCAGCAGGGAGGAAGCAGAACAATCTTGCGATCAGAGAGACTGCAGTACCTCCATGCCCTTTTGAGTGACATTGTGCGCTTGTGTGATCATGGAACTTTTACGCTTTTGTTCTTGAGACTTTAACATACAATGAAACTGCATATGGTGTGTACAGCTAACTATAACAGGCTGTTAAGATTGCATACTGTAAATGCCATAAAGCTTACAATAGCAATACAATTGTAAACATGGGTTTGTGATTGTAATGCTAAATCCATGTGGGAAACTGCTTCAGACGCAATCAGTTAACTCAATATGCAATGCCAAAGAGATGAACAAGCAGCTGTGAGGGATTGTAGGGTAAAATGTCTCTTGATGTGTTTAAATTGGGACAGTTAAATAAAAGTTTTTAATCAAATTATTTACATATGCCAATGAATTGCAATTAATAACAAATAAAAAAAAATCTAAATGAAATAATTCAAAAGACACCGCAGTACTGTGAAAGAAACAAACATCTAACAGGGAAAAATGAATTTAATAGTCAGTATATTGTTTGTTCAGTCACTGGCTTAATCAATTAAGTTGTGATAATTTGTCAAAGTTAGACAAAGAGGCTGTACACTTCACACAGGATGTGTCATTGTGTTCTGTCAGTGCTCTTTTTTTAAATAGTTGTTATATGTACAGACAGAAGTCTTCAGATGTTGCTGAGGCGGAAGCTTGCCAAGACATGGGTGTAAAACAAGGGGTTACAAAGTCGACAGGTTTCTGGAAAGAAAGTCAGGAAGGTTAGAGAGCATAAGAAGTCTTTTGTGGCCAAAGTGCTTCCTCTGTTGATCCATGAAAAGTCGTGGGTCATAGGGGTCAGGGCCTTTTTGACAATTTAACCATCAATAACTTTCAGAATGTAGTCACACATTGAAATTTTTGTAAAGTTTTGTAAAGTTACAAGTATGAGCATTACTAATAGTAGGGACCTATGATTTCCATGATGCAGAGCTAAAAAAAAAAAGCCATACAAATGTAATTTACTGTATATTGCTGAATGTCACAGAATGACAAATTTTGAATTAAGAATCCAGTAAAAATTAAACTGAAAACACAGAATTTAGGAACTCATCTCATAGGGCCTCATAATAGTGATGCTTGCCTTAGCAAGAGCCACTAAAATAGCTAAGTAGGAGTTTATATAGACAAAATAGAGGATCAAAAATCCAAATTACTAAACATCTACAAGCAGCCACATCCCTCCCCACACACTAAACCTCCCAGCATTTACATTTACATTCCCAACATTTCACACTTCACACTGGGAACAAATCCAACGTCATGTCTAAATATGCCAATATTTCTTCTCTACTTTGCTTCATGTCTAAATATGCCAATATTTCTTCTCTACTCTCTACTTTGCAAACTAAGGTCTTGATGTAAAAGTTCAAATCTCTGAACTAGGGGTGTGCGATATACCGGTAGACATGATAAACCGAGGTTTTGGACCATCTTGCTGCACAGTCACAAACTATTTTCGACTATCTTGCTGTCTTATCATTTGAATGCGTTTTTAAGCCTACAAGGTATAAAGAGTTAAAAAAAGTTTAAAAAGTTATGTTTCATTGAAAGAGAACACATTTCAGTATATGTGCATCTGAGAGATGATTTATGTGCACACACACATGGGGATATTCAAAATAATTAACCAAGCATTAATACCATTGATCAGCCCTACCAAACGTGGATGTTTTTTCACTAAGAAACAAACATTGTTATGTTATTTGATTGATATTGTGAAGCTGCTTTGATGCAATTTATATTGTGAAAAGCGCTATATAAATACACTTGACTTGACTTGACACACCTTGAAACGTGCGCACAAAGCCACAGCTCATAAAGCATGCGAGCACTGAACTGAGTTCTTTTTGGCACTTCATTGGGCTTGAACGGTCAAATGCACACACTTTCAGTGAGGAAAATAAGTATTTGAACAGTGCTATTTTGCAAGTTCTCCCACTTAGAAATCATGGAGGGGTCTGAAATTGTCATCGTAGGTGCATGACCAATGTGAGAGACAATCTAAAAAAAAAAAATCCAGAAATCACAATGTATGATTTTTTAACTATTTATTTGTATGATACAGCTGCAAATAAATATTTGAACACCTGAGAAAATCAATGTTAATATTTGGTACAGTAGCCTTTGTTTGCAATTACAGAGGTCAAACGCTGCAGGAGGGGTTTTGGCCCACTCCTCCACACAGATCTTCTCTAGATCAGTCAGGTTTATGGACTGTCGCTGAGAAACGGAGTTTGAGCTCCCTCCAAAGATTCTCTATTGGGTTTAGGTCTGGAGACTGGCTAGGCCACGCCAGAACCTTGATATGCTTCTAACAGAGCCACTCCTTGGTTATCCTGGCTGTGTGCTTCGGGTCATTGTCATGTTGGAAGACCCAGCCTCAACCCATCTTCAGTGCTCTAACTAAGGGGAGGAGGTTGTTCCCCAAAATCTTGCAATACATGGCCTCTCCTTAATACAGTGAAGTCGCCCTGTCCCATGTGCAGAAAAACACCCCCAAAGCATGATGCTTCCACCCCCATGCTTCACAGTAGGGATGGTGTTCTTAGGATGGTACTCCTCATTCTTCTTCCTCCAAACACGGCGAGTGGAATTATGACCAAAAAGTTCTATTTTGGTCTCATCTGACCACATGACTTTCTCCCATGGCACCTCTGGATCATCAAAATGGTCATTGGCAAACTTAAGACAGGACTTGACATGTGCTGGTTTAAGCAGGGGAACCTTCCGTGCCATGCATGATTTCAAACTATGACGTCTTAGTGTATTACCAACAGTAACCTTGGAAACGGTGGTCCCAGCTCTTTTCAGGTCATTGACCAGCTCTTTCCGTGTCATTCTGGGCTGATCTCTCACCTTTCTTAGGATCATTGAGACCCCACGAGGTGAGATCTTGCATGGAGCCCCAGTCCGAGGAAATTGACAGACATGTTTAGCTTCTTCCATTTTATAATGATTGCTCCAACAGAGGACCTTTTTTCACCAAGTTGCTTGGCAATTTCCCTGTAGCCCTTTCCAGCCTTGTGGAGGTGTACAATTTTGTCTCTAGTGTCTTTGGACAGCTCTTTGGTCTTGGCCATGTTACTAGTTGGATTCTTACTGATTGTATGGGGTGGACAGGTGTCTTTATGCAGTTAACGACCTCAAACAGGTGCATCTAATTTAGGATAATAAATGGAGCGGAGGTGGACCTTTTAAAGGCAGACTAACAGGTCTGTGAGGGTCAGAATTCTAGCTGATAGACAGGTATTCAAATACTTATTTGCAGCTGTATCATACAAATAAATAGTTAAAAAAATCATATATTGTGATTTCTGGATATTTTTTTTAGATTATGTCTCTCACAGTGGACATGCACCTACGATGACAATTTCAGACCCCTCCATGATTTCTAAGTGGGAGACCTTGCAAAATAGCACGGTGTTCAAATACTTATTTTCCTCACTGTATGTGACAAAATGACCCTCTTTGCTAGGGCTTGGCAAAACAAATAGATTTTCGATTAATATATTTTTTAAAATGTGGGCGATTCAACATCAATTCTCAAAAGCCCCTAACACATCTTTTTTTGTATTTATTTCCACAAACATTAAACAAAATCTGATTGATGTTAATCCTATAGATGTCATCCTCTTGTGTACCTTGCGCGATTTTACAGCTGGGACCCTGTCATTCACTCAGTGCTTAACATGGTGGATACTAGGGCTGGGTACCGAGTTCGGTACTTTTTAGGTCCCGACCGAATTGCTTCGATACTACCGAGTATCGAAACATGTCTTGTTTTTCGGTACCACATTTCGGTACCTAAGGGGTTAACTCGTCAACGTCAGTGAGCCAATACGCAGTAAAAACAATAGTTTACGCGGTTTCACCCAGAGACGTGGCTCGCGTGAAGTGTGTAGCGTCCCAACCCCCATAGATGCACGTGAAGCGTCAAGCGTGTAAGTGTCCCAAGTTAACCCCCTGAAGAAGATGTTAAAAAAAAAGTTGATCTAAAGTGTGGCTACATTTCTTGAGGCTCGATGCCAAGAGCGCGAGATGCAATGTTTGCATCAAAATAATTGCTGCAAAGACCGGTACCATGAGTAATATGACTTTGACTGCAAGAAGACCAACCCTGTGCAGTCATCCCGTCCTCCTGCTAGTGCTACAGAGCCTTCAACTTGTTCACCACACGAGTCTTCCTCCAAAACTACAGATGAAGGCAGCGCTACGAGTGGGACTCCGACAGGTAATATTAGCATTTAACAAAACAAAAAAAAAAATAGGCTAACTTACTTGTAGTGGTACATGCTTATGTAACTTACTACTTAAGTTAACGTTTCTGTGCATGCCTGCATGGTGACTTATGCTGCCTTATGGTACTCTCGGAATTAACGTAAATACTAGTTTTCTAAAATACTAGTTTAAAACAATTGGACATAAACGTCCTTTCAAGTCAACATTTGAATGCAATGAGTTCGTAATCATGACTTCATGAGTGGGAAATACCATATTTCTCATAGCATGTGAAGGCAGCATAAGTCCTAACAACTGGGACCTACGTAACGTTAGATATTGTTAGACTGTATGGCTAGCTAAATCGATACTAAATAAGCTTTTAGGTTGACAACAACAACATTAAACTAGTTATCTTGTTAAAGTGTGCAATGTTAAAAATCTTGTATAATATTAGTTGCTGTATTGTTTTCTGTTTGCTTGTTTTTATTGTATGTTATAATTGTATTTTTGTAATTAATTTTTTGCCATGAAAATAGTCACAGATGCTGACATGGCATTAAATAAAACTATACTGATACTATTAAAGTGTTCTTCTCCTTAAGGTTGGCTGCATTAACAGGTTAGCTTTCTTGTTTTTTCCCCCTCTTCACATTAATGTTATTATAGCCTCTGCCCCCCGCTGACCCTGGCATAAGACCATCATCAAGTGTCAATCCTTTCACACTGGCAGAAAAAGGGAAAATGATTAAGGAAAGGCAAGATGAGCGCCACAGGGCAGTCACAAATTTCATTGTGAAAGGTTTGCTGCCTTTTTCTACAGTGGAGGCTCCATAGTGGAGGTAAGAAAGCTGTAAGTGGTGGTGGTGTTGTAGGTTGTTGGCCAGGTGTTTTTAGGTAGATAATGTTTTTAATTAATTTTTTTTTTTTTAAGTTTTTTTGTTTTGTTTTGTTTTTTACACACGTTTTATAGTAAGCAACACTGATATAACCATGCTATTTTTATGTTTTGTTTTCTGAGGGAGATGATAAGGGTCTTAAACCCCAGATATCAGTCCCCCAGTCGAGACATGCTCTCAAATACCCTCATACCTGCATTGTATGCAGTAGAGAAAAAAAAACATCAAGAAAGAGTTACAAGATGTGAGGGATGTGGCTGTGACTGCTGATGGATGGACCAGCATTGCACAAGACCACTACCTGACAGTGTCAGTCCACTATGTGAGAGAGGGCTCCATGAAAGAGAAAGTCCTACATACAAGGGCAGTATACACATCCCAGACAGGGCACTGCAGAAGAGATAGGAGATATTCTTGATGAATTCAATATAAAGGACAGAGTAGTTGCAGTCACAGTAGATAACGCAGCTAACATGGATGTAGCAATAAAAAAGATGAGTATTAAAAAGATTGGCTGCTTTGCTCATACTCTCAATATTGCTCCACAAAAGCTTTACACTATACCCTCAGTCTCACAGTGGGCAGGAAGGATCAGAGCAATGGTGGTGTGGCTGAAAAGGTCTAGCCTGGCTAAACCTGTCCTTAAAGAGAAGCAGCGTCTTCTCGGTAAGTAGAAATCAAAATAGGTCAATCTAACTGTTTGGCTAAATAGTTAGAAAAAAATCCTTTGCTAAATCATTTAGTAAAAAATCTCTGCAAAGGAAAAATCACTTTTGTAACCACACATATACACACACACACACACCAATTTCCTCTCTTTCTATTTCTATTTCTCTCTATTTCTCTCTCTCTCTAGGCCTTGCAGAACATGCTGTCATCCTGGATGTGAGAACAAGGTGGAATAGCCTGTTCCTGATGGTGGAGTAATTCCTGGAGCAGTTCCCTGCCATCCAGGCTGCCTCAATGGACCCTAGGCTTAAGAAATCAATTTCACTGGTCACCGGGACATAAAAACTGCATGTATAGAAACAGCAGTAAAATATGATAAAAATCACTGAAAAAGTTTGATGACTTTGCCCCAAAATAAGGTTTAAAACGCTTTTTCCCCACAAGTTATACTTTACTACGCATGCGCAAGGGTTCTCTCCCTCTCTGACGTGCGCGCGCGGCACGGTTTGAAACATAGTATGTGTGAGCTCTCGCTCGCTCGCTCTAGATTCTGGGAGATTTGAACTAATTTGCGGGCATCAGGGAGCCGCTATCAATATGCGGTAGACACTTGGGATGTCTGATATTTACACAACGCACACATACACTGAATATCAAATCTGCCGCCTTTTCAAACAGTAACGTATTTTCAACTGTCGCAAACCTCAACTGTGTCAGTGGAACCAGACCATAGGCTTAAAAGCAGACGATTGGCTTTCCAGTGGGAGGGGCGGGACATGTGCATACAACCGCCATCTTTGGCGTTACGGGTTTTCCCTATATAGTTGTATTGAGGATTGAGTAAGTGGCATGTCTCTATATAAAAAGTCTCTGTGTGGACTCCTCCTTTACAAAGACCATCAAGAAAACTATCTGGAATGACCTCTCAAAAGGATACCAGGTGTGTAGTGTAATCCTATTGATTTCTCACTTTTCATTTGGATTATTGAGGGACTCTTATCATACTATGAATTTGCCTTTCAGGATGACAGTATCAGACAGTTCTTGGAGGAGGGCACAGCCTTGGATCCCAGATTCAAGTCAAAAGTGAAAGATGAAGTGTGGACCAGACTGAATGAGGAGCTGATGAGAAGGACCCCAGGACAGGTTTTTTTTTTTTTTTTTTTTATCTACTTCTCCTTAATTATAGATCTATATCTATCTATCTATCTATCTATCTATATATATATATACATATACACAGGTCCTTCTCAAAAATTAGCATATTGTGAAGAAGTTCATTATTTTCCATAATGTAATGATAAAAATTAAACTTTCATATATTTTAGATTCATTGCACACCAACTGAAATATTTCAGGTCTTTTATTGTTTTAACACTGATGATTTTGGAATACAGCTCATGAAAACCCAAAATTCCTGTCTCAAAAAATTAGCATATCATGAAAAGGTTCTCTAAACGAGCTATTAACCTAATCATCTGAATCAACTAATTAACTCTAAACACCTGCAAAAGATTCCTGAGGCTTTTAAAAACTCCCAGCCTGTTTCATTACTCAAAACCGCAATCATGGGTAAGACTGCCGACCTGACTGCTGTCCAGAAGGCCATCATTGACACCCTCAAGCAAGAAGGTAAGACACAAAGAAATTTCTGAACAAATAGGCTGTTCCCAGAGTGCTGTATCAAGGCACCTCAGTGGGAAGTCTGTGGGAAGGAAAAAGTGTGGCAAAAAGCGCTGCACAACGAGAAGAGGTGACCGGACCCTGAGGAAGATTGTGGAGAAGGACCGATTCCAGACCTTGGGGGACCTGCGGAAGCAGTGGACTGAGTCTGGAGTAGAAACATCCAGAGCCACCGTGCACAGGCGTGTGCAGGAAATGGGCTACAGGTGCCGCATTCCCCAGGTCAAGCCACTTTTTAACCAGAAACAGCGGCAGAAGCGCCTGACCTGGGCTACAGAGAAGCAGCACTGGACTGTTGCTCAGTGGTTGCATGTCATTCGGAAATCAAGGTGCCAGAGTCTGGAGGAAGACTGGGGAGAAGGAAATGCCAAAATGCCTGAAGTCCAGTGTCAAGTACCCACAGTCAGTGATGGTCTGGGGTGCCATGTCAGCTGCTGGTGTTGGTCCACTGTGTTTTATCAAGGGCAGGGTCGATGCAGCTAGCTATCAGGAGATTTTGGAGCACCTCATGCTTCCATCTGCTGAAAAGCTTTATGGAGATGACGATTTCATTTTTCAGCACGACCTGGCACCTGCTCACAGTGTCAAAACCACTGGTAAATGGTTTACTGACCATTGTATTACTGTGTTCAATTGGCCTGCCAACTCTCTTGACCTGAACCCAAAAGAGAATCTGTGGGATATTGTGAAGAGAAAGTTGAGAGACGCAAGACCCAACACTCTGGATGAGCTTAAGGCCGCTATCGAAGCATCCTGGGCCTCCATAACACCTCAGCAGTGCCACAGGCTGATTGCCTCCATGACACGCCGCATTGAAGCAGTCATTTCTGCAAAAGGATTCCCGACCAAGTATTGAGTGCATAACTGAACATAATTATTTGAAGGTTGGCTTTTTTTGTATTAAAAAGTTATTTTATTGGTCGGATGAAATATGCTATTTTTTTGAGACAGGAATTTGGGGTTTTCATGTGCTGTATGCCAAAATCATCAGGTGTGCAATGAATCTAAAATATATGAAAGTTTAATTTTTATCATTACATTATGGAAAATAAGGAACTGTATCACAATATGCTAATTTTTTAAAAAGGACCTGTATATATATAGCAGGAGCAGGTGACCAAGCTGACAGCTCATCTGATAGTGCATCTTCAGTAGCAACACTGGTAAGAAAATTAACTTCAGAAGAAAATGATCTTGTTCACATTTACCTTGATAGTGTTTTATGTGATTCTTTATTTCTTTACTTATTTGTTCACATAAGAGGCCAAAGCTCTCTGCCCTTGAGGAGCTATTTTCTATGGAGGACATGGAAATTGAAATAAGAGACCACTGTCAGCAGCACTACAGAGAAGATACAGGCAGAGTTAAATAACTACAGATCACTTACATCTAAGCTATCCTCAGTGAGTCCAGTAACCTGGTGGTGGGATATGAAGGACACACTGCCAATGCTTTCTGATTTGGCAACAAGGTAACTCTGTGTGCAAGCATCATCCACAGCCTCAGAGCGAACATTTTCTACCGCTGGGGACATTATCAGTCAGGAGCGGGCTTGTCTGTCTCCTGAAAAAAGCAGACATGCTAATTTTTTTGAAGAAGAACTGCTGACTAAGTGATTTAAAAAAAATCTTATGTAAGCAGCAGTCTTGAGCCCCACAAAACTTTTCATTTTGCACTGAAACTTTATTAAATCTATTTACACTGATGTATGTTGGTTACATTTTGTTCCTTCGTGCTTTTTTTCTAAGGTAATGTGTTATGTTATCTTGTTAAAATGGATTTCATAAAATTGGTATCGAAAAAGGTATCGTTCAGGTACCGGTATCGAAATCAAGGTATCGGTACCGAAATTGTTTGAACGATACCCAGCCCTAGTGGATACAGGTTCGCCTTTCAGCGTGAAAGACATCCAAGACAGTTGAAGGACGTGTCAGTGTCCCGATCGGGCCAGTGCTGCATGGTCACGAAAATGTATCATTTGCATGTTTTCAAGCCTTGCCAATTTAAGCATTCAAATGAAAGAAAACTCGCACGAGCTGTGTGACTACAAAAGACAAAGACATCACTCCCTGATCTTCACTGAATAACGTTTTTGTAACTTTAATAAGGATTTAACTTTAATTTGTACAGTGAAGATTATTTGCAATTTATATTAGTTAGTTATTTTAGCTGTGGTATCGAAATTGTCAGAGAACTGTTCAATTTTACTGAAATCTAAAATTTTGGGTGTCATAACCTTATTACAATACAAGGATACATGGGTCAAAAACAACATTATTTTATTAATTTATTACTTTTTTTGAGGTGGGGCCAGTGAAAATGTAATCATTGAATTCATTGAATCCTCATAAGTTAATTATGTCTTAAAGGGATAGTTCACCCAAAATATTAAAATTCTGTCAGTATTTACTCACCCTCATGTTGTTCCAACCCCGTAAGACCTTCGTTCATCAACACGAATTAAGATATTTTTGATGAAATCTGAGAGCTAGATCACTCCTCCATACTAGTCCATAGGCTTCTTCAAGGATTGAAACTTGCCGGCCTCGAAAAGTTATTAAAAACATTGTTAAAATAGTCCAAGTGACTACAGTGGCTCAATCTTAAGTTTATCAAGCGACGAGAATACTTTTTGTGCGCAAAAACAAACAAAAATAACGACTTATTTGAAATAAAGTATTTGCCAGATAAGTCAGGTTTCTGGGCTGTCATTGAGAAAGACGCAGTTTGAGCTCCCTCCAAAGATTCTCTATTGGGTTTAGGTCTAGGTCACGGCAAAACCTTGATATGCTTCTTACAGAGCCACTCCTTGGTTATCCTGGCTGTGTGCTTCGGGTCATTGTCATGTTGGAAGACCCAGCCTCGACCCATCTTCAATGTTCTAACTGAGGGAAGGAGGTTGTTCCCCAAAATCTCGCAATACATGGCCCCGGTCATCCTCTCCTTAATACAGTGCAGTCGCCCTGTGCCATGTGCAGAAACCCCCCCCCCAAAGCATGATGCTACCACCCCTATGCTTCACAGTAGTGATGGTGTTCTTGGGATGGTACTCATCATTCTTCTTCCTCCAAACACGGTTAGTGGAATTATTACCAAAAAGTTCTATTTTGGTCTCATCTGACCACATGACTTTCTCCCATGACTCCTCTGGATCATCAAAATGGTCATTGGCAAACTTAAGACGGGCCTTGACATGTGCTGGTTTAAGCAGGGGAACCTTCCGTGCCATGCATGATTTCAAACCATGACGTCTTAGTGTATTGCCAACAGTAACCTTGGAAACGGTGGTCCCAGCTCTTTTCAGGTCATTGACCAGCTCCTCCCGTGTAGTTTTGGGCTGATTTCTCACCTTTCTTAGGATCATTGAGACCCCACGAGGTGAGATCTTGCATGGAGCCCCAGTCCGAGGGAGATTGACAGTCATGTTTAGCTTCTTCCATTTTCTAATGATTGTTCCAACAGTGGACCTTTTTTCACCAAGCTGCTTGGCAATTTCCCCGTAGCCCTTTCCAGCCTTGTGGAGGTGTACAATTTTGTCTCTCGTGTCTTTGGACAGCTCTTTGGTCTTGGCCATGTTAGTAGTTGGATTCTTACTGATTGTATGGGGTGGACAGGTGTCTTTATGCAGCTAACGACCTCAAACAGGTGCATCTAATTCAGGATAATAAATGGAGTGGAGGTGGACATTTTAAAGCCAGACTAACAGGTCTTTGAGGATCAGAATTCTAACTGATAGACAGGTGTTCAAATACTTATTTGCAGCTATATCAAACAAATAAATAGTTACAAAATCATATATTGTGATTTTTGGATTTTTTTTTTAGATTATGTCTCTCACAGTGGACATGCACCTACGATGACAATTTCAGACCCCACCATGATTTCTAAGTGGGAGAACTTGCAAAATAGCAGGGTGTTCAAATGCTTATTTTCCTCACTGTATCTTTATTGTAAAATAAAATAACTCATATTGGGATATAAGATTTAGGTCATATCGCACACCGCTACTCTGAACATACAGGAAAAAACTCTCCTGTGAAAAAGATTAGGGGGAATGTGTCAACGAGAGAAAGAGGAAACCAGCCCTCTTTGGAGACATCTAGAAAGTGTTCATTGAGATGAGCAGCTGATGATGGAGAGGGAAAACACTTGCCCAGTGGGCAAAGTGGGTCAATGTGCAGTTGCTGCCAGCAACGTGTCTGTCAAAAATACAGAGAGAAATCTGTTACAACCTTGTCTTTAATATGAAGGCTCGCAGTCTGACAAATCCACCAAGCAAGCTAATTCAAGCAAGCAATGAGTCCTCACAGCCACAGTGGTAACGCATCCATAAAATGTCTGGCTCAATTGTGATTTTTTTTTGTTGAGAGTCTGAACCACCTGATCTTGATGTGTGGTTATGAAGGCTGCATCCCATAACTTTTTCTCAATACATCCTTACAAGTAACATGCTAAATAGGAACTGGTTTTGGTCTTGACACAATGACTGTTGTGAGTCTCTATGAGGATAGTTAGAGGCTACATTAAATGTCCTTCATGATTCTGAATGGATTATTAGAGTAGATTTTTTTACCTTTTCTATTTGCTTAAAATTTGTATCAAGTGGCAGTTTGCATTCTAATATTTATATAAATGTTTAATCATGTGCACATATAATCTGGTCATGTGCACATGCATGATATTACATTGTCAGCTTTTATAGTCTTGCACAATGTGCTTTGTATTTTAAGATGCTGTTACATTAAAAATAGTTCTTTTAAAATATATATATCTTGAAATTTCAGTATTGTGTTTAACTGTGTTGCTCCTTTTTGTGTCCAGATCTTTAGTCTGAGCTACAGGCGCCATTCCAAAACTGAATTCAGCCTGAATAATGCATGTAAGAATATTAGCATGCATTAATATTCATAATAATATGCATCATGGTATTATCATTTTTAAAAATACAGTGGTGCCGCTAGGTTTCAGAAGCTTGGATATTACCCAAGCACAGGTACACTACAATGCTAGTGGTAACAAGTTAAGCTTGTGCAGTGTGAAGTGTTAGAAAGCTGTAGCCACTAATCCCAAGGGAACTATATCCATGGCCCTTGGGCTAAGGCCACGAGTTTCAACCAAGAGTTGTAAAGAAAAAACATTACAAGAGTGAATTAATAGATGCACACTGAATAGTATATACATGCCAAAAAAACAAAACACAGACACCTGACTGCTGAGACTGCATATATAAATAAAGGGTGGACTGTTAGGACAAGTTATGCAATGTGAAGTTCTGATGTATTGTTGGGGATAAGGCTATGGTATGATCTGATGAAATCTATGCACACAGCTAAGCTCTGGCACATGTGTAAAGGCATGGTGTGGTTTCACACCAACACAGATGCTGAACTAACACTCATGCACATGTCAGTCCTGAAATTCCCAGGTCCATTATTCATACTGAAACCTAGCATGCTCTGCACAAGAGAATAAAAACCAGACTTACTCTGTACACATGGAGATGAGCAAGAAAAGGGAATGATTTTTTGAGCTTGTCAAAACGACGCATCTTGAGTTCTATGAGACAATCCACAAAAAGTCAAGCTAACATTTCCGAGACTCTTTTGTTGGAGAACAAGGACCGAGATGAAGAGACACCACTCCAAAACTGTGAAGGTCTCCTCAGTTTGAAGGTCTCCTGAAGTTGAACAGCCCACGTACTACATTCCATCGCGGGCAATGCACATTAAGCTCCTTTAACAGAAGATCAGTGCTAGTCTGGAGAACTTGCATGCAGGGGGGACCGTGTGGGGAAAGGCAAGAAAACATCAGAGAGCGAGACGTTTGCCAAAGGCACTTGGCAGCCTAGTTAGAACATCTCAAAATCAAATTTAAACTGAGGCTGTGGAGCGAGTCAAAGGGAGTGCAAGGTGAAGTCCTTATTGCAAAAATATTTTGCAGAATGTACTGGAGTCAGTTTCCTCAGTTGCAAATTCCACTATCCATTTGCTCAGTCCACCAACCAGCTATTAATAGGACGGTTTCTTCTATTCCCAAATCCCCCACTCAGATGACAGCCACAGTGAAAGTGATAAGAGAATCAGAAGAGCTGCAAAGCCCAGACAAAGTCGTCCCTTAGTGCTTCTGTGGTCTGCTTGGAAGAGGTACTGACTTTTTTTTGTCTTTTTGCATGTTTGTGTCAGAGGGGACGTGTTGTTCTGGAGCAGGAGGAGCGTCTAGGACTTTCTCTTTTTCTCTCCCCCTAGTGCGTGACTGTGTAATTCCTGCAACTCGCAAACAGACGCTGAGGAAGTGCCCCTTCTCTTCCCCTCCCTCTTGCTCTCCTCCCTCCATCAGCCTGTGCCCGGGACAGAGACTCTATGGTATTCGGATGGAGGAGCATTTGATCGTGAGCCAAAAGGTCAGATTTAACTGCAGGACGGAGAGCTCATTTCCTGTGTTACTCCCATATGTTGGGCTTTTAACAAATCCCCCTCCTGAACACCACCATACCCCCTCCTATCTCTGGCTCTCTCTGACCACATCTTTCTTTTATATTCACTCTCTCCCACTTTGCTCTCAACTCCCACATGGCCTGACTTTTCTTTATTTGGTTCATGGCATTCTCCTTCCTCAATCCATCTAAAAACGTTATCTCAACCTCTAGTAAACACATTCAGAATTTGTCCCTTTTCTCTTCCCCCTCTGAATGTAAATGGGACATTTTGGCTCCATCACCCTTAGCAGAATAAACCATGTTTTATTTACATCCTTTTACCCTCCCTCATTCCCCATTCGTTCATCAAGACCATAGACTAAACCAGATGTGCAACATTTTAATGGATAAACAAAATGTACAATGCCGGTTGAACTGTTGTTGGATATTTTCCAGGAGCAAAATGGAAGATGAGGTGAGCAAGGACAGATGCAGTAAAGCGGAGCCCTGCGTGTCATAAACAGTCTGCCTCCAATTACTGCCCTGAAACAAAGAATTTCCAGCGACCGAGAGGCTAATGTAGTAGGAATTTTCTGGAGACTTATCGAAGAACGAGCTTTATTTAAGCAAGAGAATGGGAAAAACAATTGGTGGTGCTAGCACAGCTATGAAGGAGGGGAAAGTGTGTGTCCCTGCAACTTAGCTCAGACATTTGTTTGAACATTTAAACCAGCTGTTCACTGTAGACACTGTCAGGTGTTGTCGTGTCTGGTCAATTTATCTTACAGTAGGTTTTTTTTGTCCCTTGCTAAAGTGACCTGTGGCTTACTCATGGGGGGTATTAACAAGGGGTGTTGAAATTTGTCGTATCGATGCATTGCTATGCGGACGATTCTGCATCAATGCAGTAATAGACCATAATCGATAACAGCCCACTGACGTTTCTCTGATGTCAATCGGTACATATGCGCTTCTCTCGAAATTGGCGGAGGGAGGCAAAACACAAAATCGAGTAATAAAAAACGCACCCACTATTTTTAAATTTGTGTGCGCGTGTGAGCGGTATTGTAACTTAAGTACATGTGACAGTTTCATACTCTTTTAGTATTTACTAGTGTTTGTTCTAAATGGTCCAATCGTCTGCCTTAAGTTTAGACTTAAGTTTGATGTTTTCTAAATTAAGGAAGTGAACTTTCTTGGAGCAGATACAATAAAAAGAGAGTTTATATATCTGACCGCTTGTATTCATTGAGGAAAATGTAGGCATGTGAAGTAATATTGGAAAGTGAGGATGCAATACATTGTGATATTGAATCGAAGACATGATAATTGTAATCAAATTGAATCGTGAGACCAGTGATGATTCACAACCATAGTATTAAGACCATATTTTATGTAAAGCTGATGTAAAACATCACACACTGTGAAAAGTGCCATACAAATAAAACTGATTTGACCTGAGGATAGTTCACCCAAAAGGTTTAGTTCACCCAAAATTAAATGTCATAAAATATAGTAAACAGAAGCGTAATAACAAATCTCACTGGAATCATGCATCATGCAAGTTTGAGAATCTGTTTACCCTATTTGATATGTTTTATGTATGTGTGGCGTTGGCCAATGTTTATATGCAAAAAAATCCTAAATTAAATATGTTCATCACAAAATGTGACCATATCTTTTCAGTAAACTTGGATTACAGTGCTTTATTAATATGGATTACTTACACAAGTTTTTTTTATTAACTTTTTGAAGCTTGAAAATTTCAAATGGATGGGAAAAAAATGAGAATATTAAAAATATCTTCATTTGTGTTCTGAAGATGAACACAAGTCTTATGGACAACAGACAGAATTGTTATTTTTTGATATTTTGCATTATAAAAATGTAAACACCAAAGAAACAAGGTGATGGTGTCGTCATCAAGGAACACTTTCTTCTATGTGAATTTGTGTATGTGACCTGTAGTTACCACCACTGCTTTGCACATTTGGACCGGGTGAGCCAAGCTCACACTTCAACTCTATATGTAGCACATCACAGAGAAGACAACCCCCCCCCCCCCCTCCTCCCCCCCTCGCTCTAATGTCAGCCTGCAGGATTCAACCATGGTCCATGTCAAACCAGCATCAAAGACTAGACTATCAAGACTACTGAATTGCTTGTTCTAGCCAACTCAATGTTTTTTACATAAATGTTTCTTGTAGTGGTCAGATGGATCACTTGTTTACGGGCTGCGGAGCTCTAATGAACCACCAGAGGGCAGCAATACACAAAGTGCTAGTGACCTGTGGCATTTGAATGACACCAGTCAATACTTCAGACCTAGAAGATACTTTACATTTACTCATAAATCAGCTAAAATCAATATGACAGATAATGCTTTACATTTAGCATGACCCTTCCAATAGCACACACAGTATTGAAGGGATCCCAGATTATTTACTCTCCCCCAGAATGCAGATGAAAAACCCATAATCTTCTCTAAAGTCCAGTAAGCTCATCTGGAAATGTCATGCAGACAGACAGAAGACAGAAAAAACAAACAAAAAAAAACACTGAACACAGCTAAAAAGACATCACATGTTTTTGTTTACATGCTCCAATTCAGCTTTGTGTTACTGAATATGCAGCTCAATTCTCCAGCACACACCTTTAAAGATGTGAAAATATATTAATAAAACAGTTTTCTCACAAGTTCCATAGAGTGTTTCAGAGAGAAAAAATATTCTGAATATTCTGCAATAAAATGTAGAGCATGACTTGATTTAATCCACTGGGATTTAATCGGATCAAGCTAGAAAATGAAAGTACTGAATTATAGTTACTTGTTTAATGGCAAGATTAACACTCTTTCTAACGAGTTGTCCTCACAGACAAACACATTCACCAATTCCCCTGTAATGATCCCTATATAGCCTCCCTCACATATTTTTCCTTCTGAAAAATCTCCAGAAAAGTTCCAGTAACTTGTTAAGCATTGCATGATTTTGTTCATTCACACTACCAGAGCTTTCCAAAGTTCTATGCTTTCATTCACACATTCTGGAGTCTTGTAAAGATAAAGTGTCCTGCTCTCTCTCTCTCTCTCTCTCTCTGTGTGTGTGTGTGTGTGTGTGTGTGTGTGTAGTGCAGTTGTTTATAGGATAACGCACACACACAATTTATTTGGGTGCTGCACAGAATCATCTGCACAGATGGTGAGCAGTTCCCTGGTCTCATTCGCAGTTATAGTTATTTTATAGTTATAGGGATTGCACAGTTTACATAGATGCTGGGATTAATCCCAGTAAAGATATTTGGGTCTGATTCAGCATAAAATTTTTCTGAACATTGGCCTGTATTCACACAGTGCATTCAAATTATGTATTATTTTATTCAAGAATAAAAATATCAAAGAACAACATTTATTTGAAACAAAAATATTGGTGCTACTTTTGATCAATTTAATACATCCTTGCTGGAATTTCTTATCATTTTTGTTATTTTAAAGTCTTACTTACCTCTAACTTCTGAACAGTAGTGCGTCTATGTATATATTAGTACAGTATATATGTATGTATGTTTGTGTAATATATATACATATATATATATATATATATATATATATATATATATTTACACACACACACATGCTGTACTATATATACACTATACTATACTAACGTAGCCGAGCAACACCCAGAGCAAACAATGCCATGTAAACACCAGATGCTGTTGTTCAGACTAAAAAACAACAGCAAAACAGTCTTTCTCATCTCACATGCTCATTGGCCAAAGACCTGTGTGTGTGAGACAGGAAAAGGTAAATTTAGAGCACCCACCACCATGCTAATCAGAGTACCACACATCACATGACGAATCATCCACATGTGGGTTACTGTAACGTCTTACAGACACACTGACACACTTACCAGATGTGTGAGCGTCTACTTAGTGGTTAATCAGTTTTTATCCATCTTTGAGCATGCAATTCTGACAGTACACAGATGCAATAAGCTGAGATGTGTAATGGACAATAAAACAAATGAAAACACTAAAAATAGATATTCAAAATAGGTAACACAAACAAAACTGTTACCAGTTATCTAGGCAGTCTGTAATACCTCGTCCTCATCGCAATCGCTGGGCAGACGCTGGTACTCTGCAACGTCCCCCATGTTAAGGTCAAACGAAGAGTCCAGCTGTGTTGCTCGTCCAGTTCAAATCGACATGGATGTGGCCTGATCTATTGCCCACAGGTGACACCACTGATTTTTGCTCCTCATAACAGGCTGCTGCTCCTGGTTCCTTGATATCTTTGTCAGTGTGTATTTGTGTGTGATGCCACACTATCAGTTAGAGGAGTCAGTCCATCACATCCATAAGCATTTCCCAACTCTACTGTGTACAAAGCAGAAAGGACATTCTCTCACTCAGCTGTTTTTCAATTGGGCTCCATCATCTGAAACGCTCCATCCCTCTCTTCCTTTCACAAACAGCTGTGTGCGGTGGGAGTTTTTTTTTTGAAGAAGTCCTGATGGCTGGGCTGATGTCATGGGCTAATCCCTTGTTATTGTTGTCATGTTTTCCTCTCTAATTTCTCCCTCCTTTTCTTTTCCCCTCGATCTATAAGCCCTGGCTGCCGGTCTCCGCTGCTGCAGTAAGTGGTTACCCCCGACAACAGTGGCTACCTCGTCAAGTGCACTCACCAGTGAGCAGTGGGCTTGAGGCTCTCAGCCAATCAGAATGCACGCAGGGGCTGCTTGATGAAGAGGCTTTAATCCGGCAAGCGAGTGCGTTAGAGAGAGAGTAATAGATGGAGAGACAAAAATCAAGGCCATCTGGGAACCCATAGTCCATGCATTTAGATAGATGAATCCATCCAGAGGTGATTGGTAGTCCGTTTGCTTCCTCCTGTCTCCTAATCTCTCCACATTCTCTCTGAGCAGGCTTAATGTGTGGCCAATCTGCTGTTTTTTAGCCCACCCAACCAGCGGTCTTTGCTCATCTGACCCTGGGAGGCAAAGGCTGAACTAGGATACCAAAACAGCTGCTGTGTCAGCTCACAGCGCTCAGTATTAATGCAGATTTCCCCAGCACATCTGGAGAATAGAGTTAGCCTATGTATGTCCAGGTAAGTTTTTCTGTGTAAGGCATTAATGTGATGTTTTCTTCATAACAGAATTGTCGGTGCCACATGAACACTGCAGTCTCAGTGCTGTAAGCTATGAGAGAAACATTTTCCACCCAGGTGTGAACAATACACTGTTCCTCTGACAACCATCACAGACACACTGCCAAGACACTTTCTATTTCGCTCTCATCCATCCAGAAGGTTTCATATGTAAATATCTGGGTCCTTCCTTTCCCGTGAAACCACCCCAACTATCCATTCAACAATTGGTCAACAGGATGCCAGTAAGCACTCTTCAACTGGGAGTCCTTCCCATGATTCTTTGATGCAGTTCTTTTTCTTTTTTATAAAACAAAATGTTCACTGAGGGATGGTTGAGACTGTTTGCTGGCCTGCTACTGCACATTATTGGTCCTATATTCATGCTAAACTACATTCTACACAAAACAACACTATGTTTTAGTATTTTTAAGGAGGAATGCATGCAAAAAAATGCTACATGTTTGTTATTTAAGTTATCTATTATAACGGAGCTCTGTAATTCAGCTGGTCTCATTGTAAAATTGTGTCTACAAAAGGGACAAATTGCGGTTTGTTAGATAACCACTGAAGAATGGACTGAAATATCTGCTCACTAGTCGGTTTTTAACTTTCTGCACTTTGCACTTTTTCATTATGCAAGTTAAAAATATTAAACATCCAGACCCCAGTAAAAACATGTTTTTTTGGTGTGTGTTTGTTAATTCATTCAGTATGCTGACAACATCTGCTGAGGATTTTATTACTTTACAATAAAAATTGCACTTTTAAAATGATTGATTTAATATAGAGTATTAGGATTGGGCGATGTCTACCAATTTGGCATCAGACAATGTCTACAGTGAAACATCACGATGGACGATAACATCGGAAGGGGGGTGGGGTACCATAACATTTTCATTTTGCACTAGATGTTTTCGTCTACATCTCAACAGCAATTTTTGGCACACTCTGCTAAGGAGCGAATGTACAGTGAAGTGACATAACATAACTGCCAAATTCAAACTGTGCATTCGTGCTATGGCTGGCGCTGAGCTAAAGACGGATAGCGCTTGTCATATATCACAACTATTCAGTGTTTTAACCACATAATGTTTATTTTAGGTTGCATACATTTAAATACATATAATTTATAGCAAAAAAAAATACATTTATAGTTTGTAAAATACACAATGGTGTCTATGGAAGCAGCAATAACAATCCATTCAAATATATTTGCCGGGATGTTACAGTAACCCACATGTGGATGTGGACAGAACCCCACACGTTACAGACAGAAATCTCTGAACTGCGGCCCAAACAAACATGGCGGTGTCCATCTCACGTTACAGATCAAGATCACTTATAAAGGTTTTTAAACGACAAAAACTCACTTACATATATTTGAGAATCGGAATAGAAGATAGTTGATGACATGGTAAGCAAGTTTGTTAATATTTAGCAATAAAAGTGCTACATCTGTCATGCACGCTATTTTGGCTGTGATGAAACACGTGCCAAGCATGACCTGTCACCATGGAAATATGGGGGGGGGGGGGGGGTCACAATGGCATCGTCTATCGGGCCAACCCTATAGAGCAGGGGTGCCCAATCCTGCTCCTGCCGATCGACTGTCCTGCACAGGGTTGGAGATGAACTGTGCAGGACAGTCGATCGGCAGGAGCAGGATTGGGCACCCCTGCTATAGAGTATTAATACATACAGTAGGGCTGCTCAATTATGGCAAGAATCATAATCACTTAGTCATTAGTCTATTGAAATCACGATTTTTGAACACGATTACTGGTGGTTTATATACTTAATTTTAAATTTTACAATTATCGATACTTCAGCAAAAACTAATATTAGGTTAATGTAAGTAAAAAGTCCTCAAAACCATTACATAAGTTAACAGTCAGCAATACATAAGAACAAAGAAACTAATTACAAACAATACTGACAAAAAATACAACAGAATAAAAATACAAATTAAATAAACAGTGCTTTAGGTTTTTCAGAAAGATGCAGTAAGTAGTATTCAGATATGTATAATAGCCAAAAACAGAAATTGAATAAAGCAATCAAATGTAAAATAACACTTTTCGTATACAGTTGTAATCGAGATTATTCAACCACCATTGCAAATCAGGTTTATTGGCTAAATGTACAGACATTCAGCTGTTTGCAATAAACAAATCTAAAAAAGTAATTGAAATGGCTCAATTGGTTTCAAGTGGTTTCCTCAATTGAAAATGCAACTTTTAATGACTTCTGTAGTCTCAAAATTATCCAACCCCCTTAATAAAATCCCTCACAATAGCACAAATCTGCAAAAAAGTTGTTGTCTTAAGCACACCTGATGCAACTAATCAAGGACTTCATTAGTTGCACAAGTTGTGCTTGAGCTAGAACCCATGAAATAACTGAACTGGTTAGGTTTGTTGAGTGTCACGTTTGACTGCATGTTCTAAATATGGGGAAAAAAAGAAATATGAAAGTCAAAATATTGATATAAAAAGAAAGCAAAGGCACTAAATGTTCCTAGACACTGTCTAGTTGGCATAGTTTGTAAGTTCAAAGGAAAGGAACAGTGGTTACACTACCTGGGCAGGGCAGAAAAAGGAAGCTATCAACAGCTGCAACCAGATTTCTGAGAAGGCAGGAAAATCCCTTAAGTGACTGAAAAAGACCTGCAGCCAGACATTACAACTTTTATTGACTTCTGCTGCCTAAAATTTATCCAACCCCCTGAATAGATTCTCTCACAACAGCACAAATCTGCAAAACAAGCTTCTTTAGTTGTACCAGGTGTACTTGAGCTAGAACACATGAAATATCTGAAATGGCTAGGTTTGTTGATTGTCACGTTTTAATGCATTGTTAGAAAGATGGCAAGTCAAAAGAATGGTCCAAAAAGTTAAGAGAAGATAGCATCGCCCTTCTCAAACAATAATCTAGATACAAAAAGATAGTGAAGGCACAACATTTTCCTAGAGACACCGTGGAAGCATAGTTTGCAAGTTCAAAGTTAAAGGAACAGTGGTTACACTACCTGGAAAGGGCAGAAAAGGGAAGCTATTAATGGCTGCAACCATATTTCTGAGAAGGCAGGTTCAGAAAAACCCTCGAGTAACTGCAAAAGACCCGCAGTAAGATTTGATGGCAATAGGCACTGAGGTTTCAGCTTGCGCAGTAAGGCGCAAACTAAACGCAGATGGTTTCCATGCCAGAACTCTACACCACTACCACTTCCAGCCAGTAAATAATACCTAGAATATCAAAATCGACTGCTGGCAGTAGATTCTTTTCCTATTTAGCACCAAAACTTTGGAACAATCTTCCTAACATTGTCCGGGAAGCAGACACACTCTGTCAGTTCAAAGCTAGATTAAAAGACACATCTCTTTGACCTAGCATACACATAATACATTATCGACTTCTATAATTCAATGTTAGGCTGCATATTAGGTCAGCCGGAACTGGGAACACTTCCCTTAAATCCTGTGTTAGGCTGCATATTAGGTCAGCCGGAACTGGGAACACTTCCCTTAAATCCTGATGTACTCGTTACATCATAAAAAGAATGGCATCTTCGCTAATTTTAGTGTCTTTGTTTATCCTGAGGTTTTCCCGCAGCCTACCGGATCCAGGTCATATCCAGATCTGGCGAAGGACCTTCGCCTGGACCCGATGACAATGCAGTGCTGAAGTGCAAACTAGCCTCTCCCTATGGAGGATCCCTTTACCACTCTACAGATAAAGCGTTGTGGGGAATTCGGTTTGCGTACCTAACCCGAAGTAATAAAATTAAATAAAATTCTGAATCAAATTTATAGGCAAGACAAGTAGTTTGTTTAGGCATGGTTTGTAGGGAATTACAAACCTGCACACACATATTCAAACGCACATAACTATAATCAATTCTTAATGCGCATGTGAACGCCATCAGCGTTTATCACAGGTTTGTGTTTAAAGTCTGTATAGAGAGAACGGTGTCGTCTTAACGGCCCCTAATTTAATAACAAATTATAATTTCAACGGAAGTGAATCAATCAAAACTAACTTTCGCTGGAAAATAACACTATTCAAGAACAGCTATAAAGCCAAAAAAATCTTTGTAACCTTAAATTATATGTTTACCTCTGTAAAGCTGCTTTGAAACAATCTACATTGTTAAAAGCGCTATATGACGATGACTTGACTTGACTACTGACCCAAAGCACATGAAAAGTCGGCTCCAATTTGCTCAAAATCATATAAATAAGCCACAGAGGTTTTGGGATTCTGTTCTGTGGAGCGATGAAACAAAACTGGAACTTTTCAGCCCTTTGGATCAGCGGTATGTCTGGAGGAAGAAGAATAAAGCATATACTGAAAAGAACACTCTGCCTACAGTTAAGCATAGTGGTGGCTCAGTGATGCTCTGGGGCTACTTTGTAACCTCTGGCACTGGAAACCTGCAGACCGAAGCGCCCGCGCCCTCAGATCACTTGGACGTGGCTATAGTTACAAGAGGTAAAAAACATATAAATACTGTTTGTTTTCTCACACAAACCGCTCGTTTCGTGTCTTAGGCCATCAATGTGTACTTACATTTAAGAGTCATTAAATCATGTTTAATTTGGACTTCTCTGTGCATGCTCTTTGAGGTGGTGACCAAAGACCTGCATTATATGACTGACAGACAAGAATGGTTTGACTTAAAAATATCAAAATTGAAACTACTGCAGAAACAAAGACACCTACATCTTGGATGCCCTTGAGGTAAGCTAAAACATACCAAAAAATTATTTCAAAGTGAACTATCCCTTTAACAGTTGCATTTGCAGTTGAATTTGGGGAAACCAGCTATTTCAATTACTTTAGTTTGATTTGTTCATTGCAAACAGCTGAAAGCCTGTACATTTTGCCAATAAACCTGATTTGCAATGTGGGTTGAATAATTTCGATTACAACTGTACATTAGATATAGACTAATCCTTTTCAAAACTACAAAAGGTACTCATTCAAGAGCAGTGAGTGATTTTATCTTTGTCTTTTGTAGTTTGATTAACAATAACGACTGCAGCAGTTTTATTAGGCTACTGTCATTTTATGATCTGCATGGATCAAATATACCATTTCACAAGCACTTTCTTTCTCAATGGTTTACATTCACTTAAAGCCTTATTCGGACAGGACTAGTTTAACATGGAGAGGTGGGGTAAAGTAATAATTACCAGAGCTTCTCATTGATTTTAGCCCCGTCCGAATGTGCCATCTCAGTAATCATTACGGACAATGTCAGTAAAGATTACGGCGACTTTTACCTTCAGTAAAAAGGTCAGGAAAAATGAACTCAGGTAATACTAATCCAGTGCGAATAGACCCGCTGTAAATATGTACGTAAATATTTTGTCACTTCGTGTTTAAAAGTAGTTTTCCGCGTTTGATCAAGTATGGAGAGGCTTGAAAAAGCATTCCGTTGCGTTCTAGACGGTGGAACAAGTCTGTGACAAAATTCGAGTGTTTTCCACATACCATTCATATCAGAAAGAAGATGGAAAGCACCTGTTAGAGGGATGAAACATCTTTTAGCGTTAGGTAAGCGCCTATTACCAACACAGTCCAATCTGAAGTTAATTAATACATCACTCAACTGGAAATAACTGTTTTATATATATATAAATATAGGTTATATGTGTTTGTGCACGTGATATCAGGAGGCAACGTAATACGCACATGACGACAGGAGGGTGACGGCGAATACAAATCGAGTTACCCCTCCCACTTCTGCTAGTTGTACTGAGATATCTTATCCCGTGCGAATTGGCCAATAATATTACAGACGTCCTGTGGTAAAATTACATTACTCCATCTTATCCTTGTAAAGTTAATCCCGTCAGAATAGGATTTAAGACATAACCGACTGTATTTACGAGTATACTTACCAAAAAGGCATTTTGACATATTTGTGTGTAGGCTATTTGGCCATTTAGACACATATCTGAAGCTCACAGTATAGTTTGCTTATGCAAACACAAAAAGTTGCATTTTGGAACAGTCTCTTTTGCAGCTTAAATATATCGGTTTATAATCAAGAACATCCCGCAGGTTAGTAACAGTAGACTGCATTTTCCAACACTCGACTTTGCTGAGGTATAGAACAAATTACCCTTTCCTCTTGAATGAAAAATGTCATTGTAATCTCCCTTGCACACCTCTTACCTACAGTACCACACATTGGAAAATAGTATACATTTTGCGTTGTAGTGTGGATTGTGAAAACTTAGGTATTTAAAAACGATAACGCAAGTTTAGTCACGTGACTCATATTGTACCAATAGATATTCATGTTTATACAGGTATTGTCAATGTCAATTTTATTTCTATAGCACTATTAATCACAACCGAGGTTGTCCAATGTGGTGCACAATGAAAACAGAACAAGGCAAAACAATATAATTAAAAACAATAAAAACACAATACAATACAACTTCCTCATTGATTATACGCCAATTTAAACTAATTAGTTTTTAGCATAGATTTAAACACAAACAGTGATGATGCAGAGCGAATACAGAGAGGCAGAGCATTCCACAGTCTGGGGGCAGCGGTCACCCCTGCATCTCAGCTTCGACTTCGGAACGCATAACAATCTCTGGTTGGACGACCGGAGGGATAGAACTGGACGATATTCAGTTAAGTCCGATAGGTAGGAAAGGGCCAGACCGTTTAATGATTTAAACACCAAAAGAAGAATTTTAAAAATCACTCGATAACACACAGGCAGCAAGTGCAAAGAACGTAAAATTGGTACTGGTTAAAAGTGTAGCAGCTGCATTTTGTACTGTCTGCACTTTTTTTTTTACAGATTTTTTCCCATATTAAACTATTGAAAACTGATGTTTTGTTTTTGCAGGAGACACATTTACGGTTAGAAGATCAAACCAGACTCCGTAAATTATGGGTTAATCATATCTTCCATTCCAAATTTAATAACAGATCACGAGGGGTGGCATTTTTGATCAATAAATAAATTCAATTCTCACTAAATGCAATTATTGCAGACCCCAATGGTCGATATGTCATTGTCTCGGGCCTCCTATTTCAAACACCCGTTCTTTTGGTAAATGTGTATGGCCCCTAACTGGGACGATACTGAATTTGCCAATAAGCTTCTGTCATCTCTCCCTAATTTAAATTCACATAGACTGATCCCTGCAGGAGATCTTAATTGTACAATTAACCCATTGCTCGATAAATCTAGCCCTAAATCTACCTCACCTTCTGCAATGTCAAGGGTCTTTTCAGACTTTAAGGGACAAAATGGCTGTGTAGACCCATGGAGGTTTCAAAATCCGACCTCCAAACAATTCTCTTTCTTTTCTCATGTTGACCATTCTTTCTCAAGGATAAATTACTTTTTTATAGATAGCTCGTTCATCCCTGCAGTGAAATCGGTTGAATACTTGGCCATCATCATTTCAGATCATGCACCACTCATCTTAGACCTTTCTTTCACTTTGAACGTTAGAGAGCAATCCTTCTGGAGACTTAATTCCCTGCTGCTTTCAAACGAGAAATTTTGCGAACATGTGGCTACTAATATAGATACTTTTCTGGAAGTAAACAAGAAGGAAGGCATATCATACTCCCTACTTTGGGAAACCTTAATAGCGTACTTAAGAGGACAAATTATCTCCTATGTAGCACACGTCAATAAAGAACGCCGCATACAAATACAAGACCTGACGGATTCAGTTTTTAAACTAGACCGCAAAACTTCTGAAAGCCCCTCCCCAGAATTATACAAAGAACGGATAGCTCTACAGTCTAAGCTTAATCTTCTATCCACCAACCAGGCTGAATACTTAATATTGCGGACCCGGAGGACTTACTATGAGTACGGAGAAAAAGCTAGTCGATTGCTGGCTCACCAGCTGAAACGTCAGGCTGCTTCACGGCTCATACTCCAAGTGAGAGATCAGGATCAAAACATAGTCACCAACCCAAAGGAAATTAATAATATTTTTGCAACTTTTTACTCTACACTTTACACGTCTGAATTCCCATCAGATGTTATGAATATGAACAGGTTTTTAGATAATTTAGAATTACCTACTATTGAGCCTGGAGACAGGGAAGAATTAGATCGACCTCTTGCACTGACAGAGATCGCTGCAGCCATCGGAGACATGCAAACTGGTAAATCTCCAGGACCCGACGGTTACCCCCCCCCAATTTTTTAAGAAATTTAAAGATAAACTTGCACCTATTATGCAAGAAGTATTTAACGAATCATTGGAAAACGGTTCCTTGCCCCCAACACTCACACAAGCTAAGATTACACTACTTCTCAAAAAGGACAAGGACCCCACTAACTGTGGCTCTTATCGTCCTATCTCCCTCCTAAATGTTGATATAAAAATTTTAGCCAAAGTGATGGCTCATCGTTTAGAATCTGTTCTCCCTAAGGTAATTTCTGAGGATCAGACTGGTTTTATAAAGGGTTGCCAGTCTTTTTCAAATATTCGCCGACTTGCTAACGTGATCTACTCCCCCGGTCCTTCCTCGACTGCAGAAGCTGTAATCTCCCTGGATGCGGAGAAGGCCTTTGACTGGGTGGAGTGGAAATACTTGTTGGAGAGGTTTGGGTTCTCTTATTGGAGAGGTTTGGGTTCGGTGACACGGTTCTGGCATGGATTCGTCTGCTCTATTCGTCCCCACAAGCATGTATTCAAACTAATCAATCTCATTCCAAATTTTTCCCCTTGACGTGGGAAAAACGTCAAGGATGTGGGACACGTCAAGGATGTCCTCTATCCCCGCTCCTATTTGCAGTGGCAATCGAGCCTCTTTCGCTTGCTTTAAAGTCGTCGTTGTTATTTTGAGGGGTTGGGCGTGGGACTGAGGAACATCGCGTCTCTCTATATGCAGATGATCTCTTGATCTATGTAAGCAATCCAGAAGCTAGCGCCCCTGTAATTGTATCACTATTGAATAATTTTGGATCTTTTCCTGGCTAAAAACTCAACTATCAGAAAAGCGAATGTTTCCCCATTAATGATTTGACAATGCAAATTAAACAAGAAGCAGTCCCCTTCCACTTAACACATTCTGGTTTCAAATATCTTGGAATAAACATAATAAACGCGTTCCTTCACCTCCCTTCTTGGGGCCAATTTTACACCTTTAGTTAACCAAATGAAAGCTGACTTTCAAAGGTGGAGCTGCCTACCTATTGCAGGGAGGGTACAATCGGTGAATATGAACGTACTCCCAAAGTATTTGTATTTGTTTCAATGTCTACCACTATTCCTGACTAAATCATTTTTTAAATCAGTTAACATATCCGTTACCTCTTTCATCTGGAAGAATAAAGTTCCAAGAGTTAATAAAGGCTTACTTCAGAGGGGTCGCGATGTGGGGGGACTAGCTCTCCCCAGTTTTATTCACTACTATTAGGCAGCTAACTAGCAGAAAATTTTATTCTGGCTTCATGTGCCAGACACCGACTGGTGTACACTTGAGGCACACTCTTGCCACTCGTCATCTCTCCCTGCTTTGGTGTACTCCTCCCTGCCCACAAAGTGGTCCAGGTTTACCTCCAATCCCATAGTACTGTCCACTCTTAGAATCTGGGCCCAGTTCCGGAACCATTACAAATTCACCTCTCCCTCCCCCCTTAGCCCTATTTGTAAGAATCATCTATTTCCAGCCTCCTTTATCGACTTAACATTTACTCAGTGGGGCAGGAAGCAGCTTTCCTGTTTTAAAAGCTTGTACTGTAAAGAAGGGTTCGATAGTTTTGATAATATATGCCAGAAATATGATCTCTCACGCAATAACTTTTTTAGATATCTCCAAATACGCCATTGTGTCAAAGTACTGTTCCCTTCTTTCCCGGCCCTCCCTACTGAGGCAGCATGGGAAGAAATGTCCCTCCTCCGTCCAAAAAAAGGACTGATATCACTATTATATTCTCAACTTATGTCTCTGGAAAACCAAGACCTTTCAAAAATTAAGAACGGGTGGAAAGGCGAGTTGATGGTTGAGTTGTCGGACGGGCTCTGGGAGGATGCACTACAAAGGATTAACTCATACTCATCCTGTACACGCTTGGGGCTCATTCAGTTTAAAGTAGTGCATAGGGCTCATTTCAGTAGGGCTAGGTTAGCAGATATATATCCAGGAACGGACGGGAGTTGTAATAGATGCTCCCTCTCTCCGGCGGATTTAACACACACGTTTTGGTTGTGCCCCCGTCTAAATCAATATTGGTCATCTGTTTTTCAAACTTTATCCGAAGTTATGAAAATTCTAATTAAGCCCTGTCCGTTGATTGCAATATTTGGTATTCCGAAGGAGACCTTAACCCGGGACCAATCGGACATTATCGCTTTTACATCACTTCTTGCCCGTCGTAGAATCTTATTGGTTTCGACATCCGCTACTCCACCAGCGGTGGCCGCATGGTTAAGGGATGTATTATTTTTTCTTAAACTAGAAAAAGTTGGATTCACGTTGAGAGGGTCCGTCCAGAAATTTTATTTAAAATGGCAACCCTTTGTGACATATTTTGAGAATCTCAGAGTATTGCCTGAAGTATGAGATTCCTTTATATTTGAAAATTTACTACTACCTCTTTCTGTTTCCTTTCTTATTTTTTCTATATATGTTTATTCAAATCAATGGTCAATTACCTTAATGGGGTGGGAACCTAGTAGCCTGAATGACAATTGTGAAACTGAGTTTAAAGCCCTGTTAACTCCAACTGGGGTCGAAATGTGGGCATGCAGTTGTGTGCTTGTTTTCAATGTGTAGATCCTTAAACTCTTTTGAAGTACTGTGTAACAAACAAAATGGAAAAAGATCGTTTTCCCAGACTGTTGTCAAAATGTGGCGGGTGGGAAGGGTTGGATAAATCTGTTGGTTGGGGGGGTTTGTTTAAGGTTTTAGTTTGGTAAGATAAAATGAAACTGGAGAACTGTTTCACTTCCTGTAAAATGTAACATCTGTGATTCTCCAATAAAAAGATTTATAAAAAAAAAAAAAAAAAATGCTAGTGTGGACTGTTTTAAAACGAAAACTCCTTTTTCAAATCTATCTGGATTGCTGTAGACGTAGGCTAAGGAACACAGATAACCCATAATATTGTTGCAATGGTGTTAATTCTCTTCATGTTTAATCAGTCAAAATGCCTTTATCTGCGTTTTATTCAGCTACAGTGATCACTAGATGTCTTTGTCCATATTAGGGATTTCCTGGAACTTGTTAATCATGAGTCTCACTTTCTGCATGAGGGCGCCCATCGGTTTTGCCCCATTTTACGCTCACTGTTGATCGGCAAGTCCTGCAGACTTGGCTGACGAACAAGTCATTTTCGAGTATTTCAAAAATCTTTCACACTGGCGAGCTTACTTTTTTCGAGTATGGCTAGAGTGTCTCGCCTGTCATATCCAACTAAATGTTTTACGCGGCAGCAATAGCTGCACACTTTGCCTGCTTGTCTTTTATGACAGATGGCAAGTTTGGCAACCAGTGTTAAGGTGCAATACCGACACCTACTGTACGTTGGGATGTCAACCAGATACTGGCGCTGGATCATTTACGTGTGTACTTGCCATTTGAAATATTACGGTTATCGCCAATACCGGTATATTATGACACCCCTAATTAACATAATATTTAATTGTTTTAAATAGCACGGTTATTGTCAATACCGGTATATCGCAAACCTCTAATTTGAATTAAAATATTAGTACAACAAAACCCTTTTGTGCATCTTTAACTACATGCATTCATGTTAACATCTTGTCAGCGAATCCAATTTTCTAACCGCTAATGGAGTCGGCGAGTAATTCATTACAATAACGAAGGAATTTATCAGTCTTTTTTTACCATTTCAATAAATGGCTACAGAAAGATGTGTTGTTTTTACCTCATGACAATTCATAAAATTTAGTTTAAAAAAAAATGTGGAGCAGTTGCTGAAAAGGGGAAAAACAGCAACCAAGTACAATAAATAGACTGAAAAAGAAGTACAGATATTAACATTAAATCAAATCTTCTTCTCTGTTCTTTAATTTGAGTGTAGAGGGGGGTGACCAGGTTGAACAGAGGCTGTATTAGTGCCAGGTCACTATTCTCCTCTGTCTCTTTCAGCATGTTTCAAAGCTTTGTTTGCATCAGAACTCTCTCTCTCTCTGAGCAGATGGCTGAAGCATCAACAGCCATGTCATTAAATCCCACTTCACCCACATTCCCTCTTCCCCCACCCACTGTTAGGGGATATTCTCCTGCTGCCAGGCCATAACCGCACTCTTCAACGTGACACACAGACCAGCGTTCACCCCTACACGGTCTTCATTCTAAACAAAATCAACACCACACAAGCCCAGTACTTTGTTTCACTCTGAATTAACAGGCAGTTTAACTGGAATGATTTAAAGTAGGACATGGCCTTACAGAAGAAACAAGTCTTAATGACATGATCGAAGTCACAATTATTTAACAAAAAGCCTAGTTACACAGCTCTTTGTTTAACACCACATGAACACCTCACCAAACACCAAGATGGTAGCTGCTGAAACAAAGGGAAAAGCTGAAAGAAAGTTGAGAGCGATGGGAAAGAAAGTAGGTGTATGTTACAGTCCATCACCATGGTGCTTCTAAGCATTCTCTCAGATCAAGCTTTAAAACAGGGCTATATGATATCCCACATGACCACTCACACAGGTATGGAAAAGGGATTTAGAGCCTATAGCCTGACCTGCATACTAAACAGGGATTGTTATAGCTATGTGAAGACTAATACATCCACACTCACATGAAATCTGATTTCCAGAGGCTGCATGTTACAGTGGAGATTAATTTTCTATATGCACGCATGTGTATTATCGGAGCCAAGGTCATGACCAGTGGAGACTGGAGAGGATTGCTTTTTATTGACCACTCCTCTGCATATGCCACAGAAGACACCAGTGTCCAGATTATTTGCTGATGAGGCTCAGAAGTCTACAGTACAGTATAGTATGTTGGCTGACACAAAGACATCTCAAATTGTGCTATTTCATGCCACTTTGCATCTCTCATGCAGACATGCTTTTCTCAATTCTTCCCACTGACTGTATGCATATGTAACTCTGGTGCAACTCTTTAACTAACTGAGGCTTGTTTTATTTTTCCTAGCAAATAAAACAAAAATTGGCCATCAACAATTACTGTACTTAAGGCGAGACACTGCAGGTGAATAGGCTAAAAATAACTTACAGATATCACCATGAAACTTTACTACACTAATTTCTATTGAAAGCCATGAATTACAGACAAAATATGCTTTAGGTCCAAGTAAAATCTATGTATCACACTGTTTAACATCCCAAACTCATTACTGCTTCATGGAAAATACTGTAGCACAGCCACTATTTGAGGGGCTGTCAAGAAAAGTCCAGGCTTCAGAAAAATCATGGATGGATCTGATTAAATTATGTTATACTAAGGTTAAGATTAGTGGTTAGTATTTTTTTCAGTTGCTGACCAATTAAATCGGCTACAGTGCAGGGTTTGCACTTTTTTGTTTCGGGTGATAATGTGCAGCTCTGTATTGATAATTCATGGAATGTTGTGGGCAAAAGAATTTATGGTTATCGCCAATACCTGTATATTTTGGATATAGTTAAGGTCAAACCCTTAACTAACACATAATCGACATTTCATGTTTTGAATATCACAACACCCCTAGTTGTAATTAAATGTTATATTTCATTTGAAGATATGGTTAAAATCAATCAATTCATTCATTTGATTAGCCACTATTTATTTTTTTATTTTTTTAATAACAGATTTCAGGAAAATGTAAACAGAAATTCAGAAACAAAAAAAAGGAACCTAAAGTAGATGTATAAAAATACACTATACTATAAATACAGTATATTAATAAACTCACTGCAAGTGATACAAGTATGCAAAAAAATTATCAACCAGGAGATAAAACAGGTCACCAAGGTATACAATCCATTCTTAAAATAAAGAATGACTTTTGAAAAAGGTACCCAGGAGAAGAAAAAAAATCTCAACCAATCATAGCCCTAACATGGCCCATTATCCCTGCTTCCCAGAAAGCTTTACAGTTACCATTATCCACAGACAGGGGTGCATGGGATAGGAATCCAGGATAAACACACACATTGTGAATGTGTGTGAGGGCTGACTAATCTCTGCTTATGTGGCATCTTTCTAGAAAGCCTTGTGCAGCCATGTGAGCCAAGCTGGCATCAAGGCAGTGTGTGTGTGTGTGTGTATTTAACAGGTGTGGTTTAAGAGGGTATGCGAGGCGAGAGGATTACTGATCTCTAGTGAAGAGTGGAGGGGACAGGGTGACCCAGGTGTATCCTGGGGTCATCAAACTAATCCACTGAGCCTGGAGTGATGGCATCCAGCTGCATCACGCTTCAGCACAGTGATACCGTTAGAGAGACTGAAAGGCTATAAGCAATGTGCTATAAATGACAGACAAACAAGAAGTGATATGTGCAGGGTTACTAATAGATGTTCCTATCAAAATGAGATTTATGAGCTTAAATAATATTAAACAGCGGCAGGAAAAAGGGCCTTTAAAAAATATAGTTCATTCTATTACAAATGTTTAGTTGCACTCTAGTCTACTCTACTCTGACCTGAGAAAGGTTGACAGCCCTAATATTAGTGACTGACAGGAATGAAAAACCTGCAAAGCATGCCTCATGTCAACAGGGCTGCACACTAACTAGGTATTGACTGCGGTTCTGTGCATACAGTACATAAGCAGACTCACTCTCACTCAAATTCAGTTGTGAGATTGAAATTTTAAGGGTGTCACTTCTTTAAAAAACAAAATATGTTTGAACATAAGTATTTTTAGCACTACAAATAGTGGATAATAAAGACTGCTGTACTTCAGACAATTGCCACAGGAGGCAGCAAAGCAAAGTCTAAAACAAGTATTTCACCTTTATTTATATAGCACTTTATATAATACAGAGTGTTTCAAACTTTCAAAGCAGCTTTACAGTGATAACAGGAATATTATGCATTTTGGATGTTGTTCAGCTGAAGTAAATTCAGTGTTGATGTGTTGATTCAGCAAAAAAGGTAGCCCCAAAGAGAAGTAAAGTTTTATACAAAGAGATGGGAAACGTTCAAAACTTTTTTCCCATAAAACTTCTGACAAATGTTAAGGTGTAAAAGATCTTTAACAAAATGTATATATATATTACATGTGATTTGGTGCTTTGTTACTATATGAAAAAGCAATACATTTATAATGTGCCCAATTCCATCCACCAATGTAAGTGTGCTGTTTAAAACAGGAAACAAACACACATATACTTGAACACAACACTCACACCTGTGAAATACACTGAATTACAGCTAAGCCTGTCCTAAAGTTGAGTGTCAACCAGGAACCGCTGATCACTGGAGACCGTCATTCTAAAAATAGATCCTCGGTAAGACATTAGATGTAGTTTCACTAAAATCTCAATTCAGGTTTTGTAAACCTTTGGGGGTTTGATGCAAACCTAGTAGTTATTTAAATCGAATTAAACATTAAAATTAACAAATGGGGCTACACAAGAAACCAAAATAAAACATTGTTTGTTTGTTTTTTTTAAATCAAATTGTGAAATGAAAGTGAATAATTTAAGCAGGGCTTGATGCTTCGTTTTTTTTCCCCAAGGAGCATTTAAAAATAATAATAATAATAATAATAGGAGTGCATAAAGAACTTAAGGGGTGTAATAAAATTTAATTAAAGATTTTGGTAACTCCTATGAAGCCTGTATTTATAACGCATTATAAGCAGGGGTGCACATAACCGGTTCGCAAGTGCACATGAATGGTAAAAATAAACGATGCGCACCAGGAAACATGGATGGACACGCTTTAGAGTACCAACATTTTTTGGGGACAGAACATGTTTACTTATTGGAGTAGAATTTTTCTCCATCTCTGGTAAGAGAGCAATCATGATGATACTGTAAGTGTGTTCATTAATTATTAGGGGTGAAACGGATCGCAGTTTATCCGTGATACGGCATGCATCTGATTCGCGGATTAACTGCTAAATTTAATGAACATAGAGTGAAAGTTCATCATTTGGATGCGTTTGGTATTGCCAATTTTCATATTCAAATGATTTTAAACGCCTGTTTGTTTTTGTGACCAGCCTTAACTATGTGCTTCCAAACCCCTTCTATTACCAACACTCATGTCCTCTAGTACATTACTTTATTTTCCTATTTGTCTTGTTTACTCTGCTGTAAACAAAGCAGACTTCATCACATAGTCATTCAGGTAGTGATGCACCGATGTGAAAATTGTGGCCGATACCGATAACCGATATTAATATTGCTGTTATGGTCAATACCGATATTTACCAATGTCGATATCTCTGTATAGAAAACACATTTTTATGATAATCAAATAAAGAGCTATTTTCCAAAACCCTTTTTTTTTTTTACTTTTGTAATTTATTTTCAGAAATGACTGATATTGGGCACCTTTACCTGTGAGCAAAATATGTCATCAGATTTTCAGAAAAAAAAAATATTTATATAAAAATACATTTTTATAAAGGATATATCAAGTGTGTCCTGAATTCACACTATGAATAAGCCAACCCTGAGTACTCTCAACAAACATCTAACTCACTTGAGACTAAGTCACTGTATTCTGTGAACATTGTACAACAGCTCAAAACTTTAAAGTACAGTACTGTCCTACTAAGGCAAAATACCTTAACTTCTATTTTATAGCACAATGTTATGATAACACTTAAAATGTAAGCAATATTAACCCTATTAGACTCACTATGATCAAAATGGCTTCACATGTATAAACAAGAAGTTGAAGTAATGAGAATAGTTGGAATGTCCTGTATGAACAAAATGACGGAGTATTATGTTTCCACTCTTCGATTGCGCCCGCGCCTCTCTCTCGCTCTCTCTCTCACCCGCGCGCGCCCCACAGACACACATACACACACACACACACACACACACACACACACACAACATATTCCAGCATTGCAATCTTGACGTCGCTCGCAGCATGTTCATAATAGTCACAGAGCTTCAGATCTAAGGCAGGGCTACAGATTAGGTGTCCCTAAAGAACTGTATCTAGTAGTTCCGCATTTTAATGGATTGCTTTCTCGTTGGTTGTTTGACATGGATTTTAACCAGGGTTCAACAAAAGGTAACGTTAGGCTCTAAATTACTACATTCCTGCTGCTGGTGTATAATGGGTGTGTCATTGCGGCTCCAACCAACTCGCGTAGTTTTCAGTCAGTGGACTGTCATTGACAAATGAGAGCTAGCATTTTATTTCAGTTGTAGCCTACATGTAGCGTTGTAGGCTACATGTAGCCTTGTATTACGGGCTGTGAATTAAGATATCCTACAAGCCTGCTCTAATGCAGCGCTCATTACTAGATAAGTTGTTGATTATGGCTCGAAACCTGTTGTTTCTAGTTTGTGAAGTAGCATCGCTAGCTAAAGGCTACCACTAGCTATTACTGGATTCTAAAGATTATCTTTTTATGCACCCGTGTCGCGTGTCATTCTTACCTTGATCATTTTTATTTTCACCATCATTTTCCCCCGAGAGTATGCCATTATTCAATAATCTAACAAAAGCAATCACTATGAAACATGTAGGCTAACTTACCTGTGTGTCTAAGGTGATTTAATTGCTACATCATAACCCCGTAACTCCAGCGCGAAAATACTTTAATGGTCGGTCAGAACAAGGCAGAGTGCCGTAACTTGCCGCCTCCAGCACCTGCTTCAGCACATTATGTGTGTAATGTATGCGCTCGTGCAAAAACAAACATCCCCGCCCCGACATAAGCCTACACACACATCAAATACACAGGAATGATTATCGGCCTGTTCACATCGGCCCTATTTTGACATCGGAACGATACAGATGTGTAAAAAATTGACCATATCGGCCGATATCATATCGGCAGCCGATATATCGTGCATCACTACATTCAGGTCTCAACTTCTTTGTATCACTCCCTTCTTCCTTTCCTCTCTGCAAATATCTCTACTTCTAAAATGACATACTACCACAACAAAATTAACAATTCTTCAGACTCTCGCACACTTAAAACCTTTTTCTCTCATCAACCCTAACAGCTGACGACTTTGCCACATTCTTCATAAAATAAAACAACAACCATCAGCGGCCAATTTTCCACGCCACAAACTGACACACATCTTAACAGCAAACACACATTGTCCCCTCCTTCTCTCCGCTTTCGAAGGCAGAAGTCTCCAAACTCATCTTGTCCTACTACCGGTCTGCTTCATTCTTTCCCCACTGATCTCCTTCAAGCCATTTCTTCTTTAGTTATACCTGCACTCACTCACATCTTCAACACCACTCTTCACACAGGTACCTTTCCCCGTAGCATTTAAGCTGACTCATATAACCCCACTGCTTAAGATACCTACTCTAAATCCAGCACTTTTAGAAAACTACAGCCGGTATTCCCTTGGTTATTGAAGCTCTGAGGCTGGCAAGAGCAGCTTCCAAATCCTCAGTTCTCATCCTGCTGCTTTTGACAGTTAGATAGATAGATACGTTTTTATTAGTCCTTACGGAAATTCATTTTGTGTCATATAGCAAAACGTCAGATCAAAAACATCAACAGACCAACAACCAAACAACTGCTTTGCCAACACAAACATCCCCCTTGAATGCTATACAATTTATGCTAAGGTGCAACTCCCCGACACCCCAAGATTCAACTCTGTTTTATTATCTCATCGCTTGTTAAGAAATCCAATACTAGTAGGCACAAATGACCTGCGGGCCCGGTTGGTTCAGAGAGATGGCACCCTGTACCGTCTGCCTGATGGTAACAGCTCATACTCGCCAAATAGGGGATGTGATACATCTCTAGTAATTGCCTGCCCCTTCTTCACCAATCGGGACTCACAGGTCGTTGTCATGCTAGTTTGCTGTACCCCGGCAATCTTACTGGACAGATTAACTATCTTATGCAGTTTATTTTTATTATTCACTGACAATGTAAAATACCAGGCAATGGAACAAAATTAGTATGCTTTCAACAAAGGAGCGATAGAAAAGAACCAATATATCTCTGTCCACATTAAAAAAGTCTCAGTTTACGCATAAAATATAAACGCTGTAACCCTTTTTTATAAATGACATCTGTATTAAAATTCCATGACAGTTTAGCATCAATTATTGTTCCCAAGTATTACACACCTAGGGTTGGGTACCAAACTCTGTACCTTTAATGGCACCAAGCGAATTACGTCAGTACTACAAATTGGTGCCAAATTTCTGTACCTGAGAACGCATCTGGGCTCGAGAGTAAGCCTATTTAAATCCGAATCCTGCATGTTCTGCGTGTCTCTGTGTAAATGAGTGGCACAAGCGCGAGGTTTCATTTACCACACACACACACACACAGAGACACACACACACACACACGGGCGCTCAGTGTTTTTCAGCCTCTGCAGTGTCACTATTTGAGAACATGAATGCATTTCCAGAGCCACGCAGAGAGTCACTGAAGTTCATCAGCATTTTACAGCTTCATTTCAGAAAACTGATTGTTATATCATTAACACGTGCTTGTGAAGCGTGCCACTGAGACAATTTCGAGAATCACGCATGACTTACAGCGCGCCTCTCCAGAAACACTGGTTGTCTTAAACGGGAACTTTAATCACTGCTCTCTCTCGACCACTCTACCATCTCTTAAACAAATGGTGACGTCCTACGAGGGTTGACAAAACTATTGACTTGTTTTATACGAACGTTAAGGACAAAAATAGGATAAATAATATGATCAAGAAAGCTAGTTTGGTTATTGGTCGCACCTAGTGAGCGAATGAGAAGGTCTTTTGTTCCTGCAGCGGTCAGATATTTCAATGAACACTGTTAATTGTCCAATATTATTTGTACAGTTTTTTGCATTCTGTACTTTTGAATTGTGAAACTGAATTATTATTATTCTTTTTATGTCTCACTGTTTTTTAATCTGGTTTTAATAGTCTATTAATGCATAATTATTTATCTGTCTGTAAGTTGTGTTTTGTGTTTGTTGGCTGTATGGTCTAAATTGGTGGCAAACCAGTTTCCCTATCAGGATTAATAAAGTTTTTCTAATCTAATCTAATCTAACACACGGAAACTCAAAGGTCTTCACCACAACCCGTCAAAATAAATGTGGTTTAACTGGATAATATATTACAGTTGTACAGTATAATTTATACATCTCAAATTAATAATACTACTACTAACACTAATAATAATAAATTACCCAGGGCTCCGGACTAACTTTTTGCCTTGGTTGCACTGGTGCCCCTAACTTGCACCAGCACAAAACGTAGGTGCACCCAAATTTTTCCTCGGCCCGCATCGCCTTTAATGCCACAATTTTTTAACCTCACCTTTTTATCAAGCTCCATATAGCCTACATTCATATATATTATGTAAATGATTTTAAACAAGAATAAGGTGTAGGTACTTTTTTTTTATTTGAAGCACAATTATACTGTATATAAAAATAAAAAGCTTTAAAAAAAATGCTTAAAGTGCTTCACTGAGCTGCCTAACTAAAACATTAAGCAAAATAAAACATTTCAAAATAGAAATAGAAAGTGCCACTGTTTGTGGAGAGGCAGCGTATGCAACAACGTCAGGTGCACCGGTGCGACCTAGGAAAAATTTTAGTTGCACCCTTGCAAATTTTGGTCGCAAAAAATTTTAGCACTCTAGAGCCCTGTTATCAAAAATTTCATGAATTTCAGGTACCGATACCGGTTAAAATGTGAACGGTACCCAATCCTATCAGGAATAGAACTCCAATGGTCTAAGCTAAATTATCTGCCAATGGGGTAAGAAAAATAATCTTGTTTCTGTTTGAATTAAGATTATTTGTCTTACCCCATTGACAGATAATTGTGCTTTTTTTAAGCAACAACTCACTTAATTTTGATTAATTTTTCCAGAAAACAAGACATAATATCTTATAGAATTTTACTCATCTAGTAAATGCATCTTGATTTAAGTATTTTTATATATTTGGACTGGAAGCAAGACACAAATACTAAGAAAAGCATTTTTTTGCAGTGTAATGTTAGTTTTTATTTGCAGGTTTTTAACCCATATGCAGTGCCACTTTTGAAAGTTGTCTTGACCCCATATCAAGACATCCTCTTATGCAGAAGACTTCAGTGTTTTCGTGTTTTTCCTTATTTAAAATTAGAAATAGTTATATTAATAGTTAATAGTTATATAAATAAATAGTTATTTTGTTAACACTTTATTCTGATATTCCTCTTTAGACATTCTACTAGTACTAACTATAAGTAACTTTGCAGCTACATGTAAACTAACTGTCATTAGAGTATTAGTAGACTATCTGCTTAATATTTGCAAACAATTTATTTTGTTGGTCCCCCAATTGATATTCTACTGACTAAGTTACTTGGCAGTTACAAGTCAACTTATTCTACTAATCCGAACCCTAACCATAACCTAACAGTCTACTGAAAGTTTACTACAGTCTACTAATACTCTAATGAGAGTTACTTGACATGTAGTTGCAAAGTTACATATAGTTAGTAGAATGTCTAAAGTATCAAAATAAAGTGGAACCGTTATTTTACCAAATATCCTATGTTGAAATTGATTTGTTAATAAAGTGATTTGATAAAATGTCAACCCTGTTGTCTGTGTTCTGTATTTCGCTTAATGTATCTATGTTTTTCAGAGAGAGATAGAGAGAGAGCTATGGATGAGTGTTCATGGGCTCATGGGCTTAGTGTGTACTCAACTGAGTTAAACCAGGTCCTTAGAGACACACCAAGCCAGGTGAGCAGACAGTCAGCTGACAGGAAGTGAGGGTCAGCTCTCAGGGAAGTGAGAGACATAAAAGGAGACACAATGTAAAGGATCAAATTTGCATATGTTGTAAAGACTCAACAAAAAAAAGTGAGGTGTTTTCTGTTACTGTTGCTTTTTGAGTACTTATCAGTACACATTTCACTGATTTTGTCTGTGGTGCATAAGTAGGCATGAGCGCCACTTTTATGAATGGATTTTTGACCGTGTGGGTGGGAATCATTGGCATGCCATACTATATACAAAGTGACTGTGCATGTATGTGTGGGCGTGCTCTTCTGAAAACAGAGGTGTTCTCTGTTAGACCTGGCCTATTGCATCATATCCTGCTCTGTTATATGACACACAGCGAATTATCTTATCATTCTGTAACCTGCTCGCTCCTTCTGTCTGGTGTCATCGGCCTTCATCCCAAATCCCAGTTTGCCAAAGACCACATTAGGAGCACCCCAGGAAGCCTTGTCACCACTGACATATGTCCTTGAGGTGGGGGCACTGTAGGGCAATGCTGGTCCATTTAAATAAGTGAATAGAGATATGGGGTGGGGGTGAGCATGGGCGACACACAGGAAGTGACAGATAGAGGGGTTAAAATAACATCATGCTCTGAGCTCCTTCCTCGTACCTCCACGCAGAGCCCCAGAGTTGTCAGTCTTGGCTCTTCAGTCTCTCCAGGCATTCGCAACACCACTCCACAAGAAGCACGCTCGTTGCTATTTCGGCACACACAGACATACACTTCCTATGAGGTAAAAATAGACACACTTCCCCTGATGAGAGCTAAACCCCCCAACCTCTGCGAGCCTCCCTTCTGTTCTAAAAAAAAAAAAAAAAAAAAAAAAAGCTCAGGGATCTGGAATCTTATCGAGAGGCAGAGCTGGTATGAACGTCACAGATTGAGTTTATCACCTTGCTACAAAAGAAACCCTAAGACCAACACTGTATATCAGAATCAAAATCTTTAGAATTCCAGAATTCCAGTCAGAAGCCAAGAGACATAAACTGTGCGACATGCATATGGTCACAAACGCTCACCCACGCACAAAGGAATTATGGCAGGTGTATGTCAGAACTGCTCCACCTCCAGATAAAAATCTAAAAGTGTCGGTAATGAACTCTTTAAAACCCTGTTCTAATTATAGTGCCGTTTGACTGAGAAGGGAGCCATGCAGAGTAGATAAGCGGAAGGTAATTACACTCCGATCATTTCCTCTCAGCAAAAAGTGCTGAGAACACAGACTGATGTTTTTCACTGACTGCAAAACATTTGCACCATGACGATATGCCAGGCACTCAGACAGTCACACACACATACATGTGCTTTGGGCTTATCTCAGCCTACAACAGCACAGTGCAGTTTTTTTGGTGTGTTTTGAGAAAAAATATCTCTAAATAGTCAGATATATGGGGCTGACATGTTTTCCTTCTGTTTATAAAGGAAACAGACGACTACGGGTTTTTTTTTTATGACCAAGAGTCACCATTATGGCCTGGAATAACATGACCCTTGGGTATGTTTGCACAGTGGAAGAGTGTAGTACATCCAAATCAGGCAAAATAGACGAATCTCGAAGCAACTACAGGGGGGAGGAAAACTCACAACAAAATGGGGAGGCAGGTCAAGGCTACGGACCACACGGAGGGTGTTTGATTCTGGATAACACGGGCGAGCAGAGAGTCAAATGACGGAGTTCCAGGCACTTCAGTGCACAGAGTAACAAGATACAGAGCCCTCACCTTTGTTGTCCATTTGACCCTCCGCACAGCTAATGATGGATGGGACAAGGGTAGAGAGCTGTGTGGCATGTGCGCAGTGCAGTGATATACATATGCAAAAACACATAGACAATAGACAAACACACAATAGTGCCTGCTGCAAATGTCAGGTCTCTCATAACTGGTCAACACCAGCTTTCATTCAAAAAACAAAATTGCTAAAACAGAAAATACCCCCTAAAAAATAAACTTATTTTCAGGAAACACACCTTTATGATGACATGAGCACAATCCAGAGTGCACGTACCCAGCTGTGCGCTATGTAGGAAGACTGTTGGTTGCTTTAGCTTTATGGGCAGTGTGTGTGTATGAGTGTGTGTGTTGCACAGCAATAGGTTCACACACAGCGCGCAGGCAGGCTGTCTGTGCAGTGGCTGACCTCACAGGCTGCTAAGTCCATCACACCATCGTGCACATCTCCGTCCATGTGGATCCACTGAAACTGAAAAAAAAAAAAAACATTGGATTAATACAGGGCTCCAGACTAACATTTGAGAGCAGTGGCACTGGTGCCATTAAGTTCAACAGCACCTGATTTAGAAGCACAGGGGTGGCGGAGGGGGTATTAATAATACAAGTTTGTCTCTTGAAAATACACATTTTACAGTAGCTTGAGCTGGGATGTGAATATGAATTTATTTTCATTAAAAAAATGTAACCTCTGTAAAAAAGAACAACCTCACTTTAACAAAAAATGCTGACTGAGTTAGGACTCTACTTTTAATAAAATTAACCATTGGTTTTCCATAAAATCATACATTTATAGATCATAAATGCATCACATCCAGCACCTCATTACCATGGCTAGCCTCGTAAATTCTATGGTATTTGTTATGAAAAACAGTAGCCTAAAGAAATGTAGTATAAATACAAATGCACAAAAACTGCTACAGCTTAACAACAGAAAATACTAATATTATATATTTCATTGCTCCTTTAATACATAAAATTTGATCACACATTTCTGCCACCATGGTTACAGTTAGTGAACTTTGCTTTATTACAGTAAATCCATGGTAAATGCTGGTGATTTGTGGATTGAAAAGCCTTCAAACTGGATCATTGTGGCACAATGTTTCTCCAATTTCCAGCGTCAGTGTTGTTGAGAATGTCAGCACTGTTCATCAGGCCTTAAACTAGTTTAAATCACCAAGATATTTGCTGGCTTGTACTGAAGAACTCAAAGGCTTCTCACTGGATCACACAGTGATGTTTAGTAGTCACATGATCGAGACCAGTCAACGAGTAAACCAACGCATTCACTCACTTTTGATTGTGTATGACTATGTAACTGCACTGTTAAGCCTACCTGATAAATGGTTCACGTGGTGCGGTTCAAACGAGTAGCACTGCTTTGTCACACTTGCATTTGCAATTTAATATTTCTGATATGCAACAAATGACTGCATTTATCAGTTAGGCAAATTGGTAGTGGCACCACCTTGACAGATCTGGTTGAATTATTTATGAAATAAATTTGATTAAAAAAAACAAATATGCCATTTTGCATTCATTTCCTTTTTGAAAAGGCAAGCTTCAACACTGGATTCATGTGCAATTGCACACAATATTTATTCAGTCATTTATTCTCTTTCTCTAGAAGTCAGCAGTCAGTACTACGGCTGGGGACACCAAGCCAGGGGCCTCATGTTTAAAACTTTCTGTAGATTTCATCCTAAATGTGTGCATATGAACAAAAGCTAGATTTTGTGAACACCCAAAAGTATTCAGATTTATAAAATCATGCGTACCCCAGAACCTGCGCAAAATTCGCTTTATAAAACAGGGAAGCGTAAGATTTTCCGTACATGCATCTCCACTAGAATGGCTCAAAATGGCTGAAAAGCTACATTTGAATTTCTTTCTTCGATATTAGCAAAATTTTAATTATATTCAAACTCTAAAGGCAATACTTTGGGCCCTATCATGCACCCGGCGCAATGCAGCGCCAAGCGCAACGCAAGTGTTTTTTGCTAGTTTCAGCGCGACGCAGTTATCATTTTCACTTCCAGCGCCACGTTGTTTAAATAGCAAATGCATTTGCGCCCATGGGCTGCTGGTCTGAAAACGAGGTGTGTTCAGACGCATTGTTGGCGCGTTGCTATTTTGAGGCAACTGAAATAGACCAACATTGACCAACAAAAACCTGGTCTAAGGTCAATGGCGCAATTTATTTTTGTTATTTAAAGGGTCCATTAGTAATATTCGCCTATACGCAGGTCCACAACACGCGTACACTCTACTTATTACACACACAGGGGCACGCACCAGCACTCAAACTAGCCAAATACTAAAATGAAAAGGATTATAATGTAAAAGATTAATATTGTGTACATATATATAGTGGAATCAGGCTTGTCCCGTAGATGGTCTGTTTGCACGCTTTAACCTCCCGGACGAGCAGATCCATTTCCTTGCTGGAGAAGTGTTCAGTTTTTCCGTTGGCAAATTCCACCATGTAAATAGCGAATCCACCATGGTGCAAGCGCAAATGGATTTTAAAGGAAATGGGAAATTACACTGTGATTTGTTTTTTGCACGTTAGACCCAAAACACACCCATTACTCATTAAGAGAATGGAGACAACCCTTTTAGACCAATTTTCACGTCGTGAAAAGTTAAAAGTGGGTTCCAAAAGTGGATTAGGACACGCCCAAAGTGCAATTGCACCCCGCACTTTAGACCATGCGCTTAGTTAAAATAGGGCCCTTAATGTCAGAGGAAAGAAATACTGTATTGTCTCCTATGCCCACAAGAGAGTGCAAGCGAGTGCAATAAGCTAATATAAATCAAATCAAGCATCGCATCTTTTATTGAATTGAAATGACATTCAGCTCTGACCGATGTGCCAGGTATGGTCAAGTATATCGTTGCACGATTTCTGCCACCAACTGAGGGTTTACGTCAACAGGTAGCCATTTCCGCCATTTTTCAAATTAACAACGTAGCCACACTGCGCTGTATACTGGATAAGTGAATCGCGCGATTATGACATAACATATTTCATTATTATATGACTAAAATCCACATTATATCGCGATCATTAACAAACATTCGATGGTGGTTTAAAGTGAGTTTTGAGTAAAAGTGAATATTTATATATTTAATTGTGTGATGTTGCTTGATGCTAATTGTAGCTCTAATGCACCTGTCGGCAACGAATATTCCATCATCTAATGTGTTAAAAGAATGCGATTGAAATAGAGAAATCAATATTTTCAACTCAGCCCTAGTCACCAGCCTCATGTTTTCTTCATTGCTGCATACATTTCAAATATTTATAATGTACTCCCTGTCAACTCTTATGAAAAAGCCTGAGCTGATATTATCACTCCTGCACACTGCTGATTGTACTCTGACGCCAATCAGTATGAATACACTTACACACCCACATACGGCTGAGGCCTGCTGGGAATGAGCACAGCATTAAATGGCTCACAGCATTTAAAGTTAATTTGAATGTAATGTAATTATCCCCACAGAGACACAATTCAGCTGTGTTTACCATAGTCTGGAAATATGTTATTCGGGACAACAAGCAAAAGCACCTGTGAAAAACATACAGTATCTATCAGACCAAATCAGAGTGTGAAAAAAAAAAAATCGCCCTGTCCCAAGTGCAGAAAAACACCCCCAAAGCATGATGCTACCACCCCCATGCTTCACAGTAGGGATGGTGTTCTGGGATGGTACTCCTCATTCTTCTTCCTCCAAACACGGCGAGTGGAATTATGACCAAAAGTTCTATTTTGGTCTCATCTGACCACATGACTTTCTCCCATGACTCCTCTGGATCATCCAAATGGTCACTGGCAAACTTAAGACAGGACTTGACATGTGCTGGTTTAAGCAGGGGAACCTTCCGTGCCATGCACGATTTCAAACCATGACGTCTTAGTGTATTACCAACAGTAACCTTGGAAACGGTGGTCCCAGCTCTTTTCAGGTCATTGACCAGCTCCTTCCGTGTCGTTCTGGGCTGATTTCTCACCTTTCTTAGGATCGAGACCCCACGAGGTGAGATCTTGCATGGAGCCCCAGTCCGAGGGAGATTGACAGACATGTTTAGTTCCTTCCATTTTCTAATGATTGCTCCAACAGTGGACTTTTTTCACCAAGCTGCTTGGGAATTTCCCCGTAGCCCTTTCCAGTCTTGTGGAGGTGTACAATTTTGTCTCTAGTGTCTTTGGACAGCTCTTTGGTCTTGGCCATGTTAGTAGTTGGATTCTTACTGATTGTATGGGGTGGACAGGTGTCTTTATGCAGTTAACGACCTCAAACAGGTGCATCTAATTTAGGATAGGGTCAGAATTCTAGCTGATAGACAGGTGTTCAAATACTTATTTGCAGCTGTATCGTACAAATAAATAGTTCAAATAAATAAAAACAAATAAAAATCATATATTGTGATTTCTGGATATTTTTTTTTAGATTATGTCTCTCACAGTGGACATGCACCTACGATGACAATTTCAGACCCCTCCATGATTTCTAAGTGGGAGAACTTGCAAAATAGAACGGTGTTCAAATACTTATTTTCCTCACTGTATATTAGGTGTTTTATTAGACAGGTGAGCAACTGTTTAGATACATTCATAGACAGAAAACGAATTGTTATACAGCTCAACAAAAATCTGGTTTTCTTGATTTACCGCGAGTACCATATTTGCCATGCGTAATATCGATCTAGCTCACTGCAGTGTGCAACAATTGTCTCATATAGTAGCCGTCGAGCAAATGCACAGCAGAGTTTCCCCTACAATTATATAAGGGGGGCGCCCAGCCCTCCTAACGGCTCGCCCCGCCCCCCTTGAAGGTCAAGTAAATTTGATTTGATTTTCTTTATAGTGACAGATAACAATTTGTTATTTTTTAAACAAACTAAATAGTCCTTAAGTAATATGTTATTTATCTTATTTCCACCATGACATGTCTTTTCTGTCTGTGTTTGCGCGTTTACACTTATCCCAATGAGTGCGCACACACACACACACACACAAACAAACAAACACTTGCGTCACAAACAGATGAGCATTTGCGGACAGAGAGCGCACGGAGGGAAATATGTTGCGTCAACGAGATGAAAACAAGACAAAAATAGGGGAACTGAAGATGGCAACACTCGCTCTACTGTGAGTAGCAGCCGGAGTAGCTCTCCTGCTCCAAGTCTAAGTGCTGCGCATCCTGCCCCTGACGAGCAGTCCAAAAGTCCAGTCATCACCGGATATAAAATATATATCACCCGATATTTCCCGTCACTATCCTCGGGCCGGGCCCTTGATCTAGAGACATGCACTGCCAACGCAATAGAGTGCGGCGCGGGACTAGATTTGATGGCCGAGTGCAAGCGCGGATGGTAATCCAGTCTCACTCCGTGTGTGCACGTCGTGGGAGAATAAAACGATTCACGGGACTCCCGCAAACTAGAAATATCTATGAATAAAACATAAAAACTAATATATTTTTATTCATCTGTTGCAGAAAAGCAACAAGAACAACTAAAACAAAATAGAAACGATTTACAGGCCAGAGTAGCTTTTTATAACATGTTTGCAGCGTTAAGTGAGTGATGTAGCCGATCACAGACATATGTGTTGATTTCTTGAACGCCAATCAGAAGCATTTAAAATAGAATCCGCTCAAAACGGACTTTTTGTTCAAAGCTGAATTCTGTATGCTGGCAAATCCTCCTCCAATTATAACAAACAAAGCTAATATATTATGAAAGACTCATTGTGCAGTCAGCTTCATTGAAAATAACCGAGACGTGTGAGATCACGATGAACTGATGTCAGCTTTTTAGGAATTATTAAGGGAAAGCACTTTGCGCGCATTCATGCCAAACCATGCACGCAGTAGCTGCTTGCTTTTATCTTATAACACAAACAGTGGTTTGTGTGTTAATGCTTTAATAACAAATAATTTATCAGGAGCATTTATGCTGATGTGTATGGTGGCGACACGTAGGCTAACTTGAAAGTATTTGGAGGAACAGAAAAAAAGTAAATTTGCGGGCGGGAGCGGGACAAAACATAAATGTTGCGGGCATGCGGGAGAAAGTAACAGAAAGTAGTTGAGAACGTCAGTTATAACGACCCACGTATTAAAAAATGGTCGGGTTTAAATAGGGCTCGGGCTCCTAATTACAGTAATGTGTCGGGCCAGGCCGGGCTCGGACATAACGTGCACGGGCTCGGGTAGAGTCGGGTTTGATTTTTTGGGTAAATCACATAAGAATAAATGTTCCAATGTTTAGTTTAATGTACAGTTCAAATAATTGTTCAGTTAATATATTCACTGCTGCCAAATGAACAAATGAACACCATAGCTCCTTTCAGTGTTTGTGTCTGTATCAATTCCCCCCCACAATGTATTAAAGATTTTTAATAAATCTTTAATACATTACTAGTTATCCATAAATATGATTTCTGCCCAAGTCACGTCGTATTCTTCACCGGCTGTAGAGGTGAAGACAACAACTCCCATGATTAATGGGCTCATCAAGCTATGCCTTTGTCTTGAATAAACAACTTCTAGTGATTACATAGTGTGCCTTTAAAGATATCACTGTGTAGGCTGTCATAACGGTGTGCTGTATGTGTATGTGTTTGTGTTTCGATGATGTCAGACATGACGCAGCAGGAGGGCGGTGGCCTGGTTAGGAGGGATAGTGACAAGTTATTTGGTGAGGTCCATTTGTAAAGAAAGACTACATGCCTGCGCACATTCAAACGCGCATTACTATAGACTGAACACATAATACGCATGGGCACATCGTCAGCTTTTTCACAGGTTTGCGTTTTTTCAAAGTTTAAGCGGGGATGACAAAATTTTTTCAAAAATTTTCAACGCTTACACCTTGGAACCTATTTCAGGGTTTACGTTCTCGAGCCGCCAGGCACTATTGTTGTGTGAATGAGCAGGCCGGAGTGCGTTAAGGGTTTTCTGTTAGAACTGTGTCGTGTTAGCGGCGCCTAAGTTAATAACTACTGATCTTTGCAACGGAAGTGAATCAATCAAAACTGACTTTAGCTGGACAATAACTTTATTCTAGAGCTGCTGTAAAGCCAAAACAATCTTTGTAACTGTAATTTTCTATTATCACTGTAAAGCTGCTTTGAAACAATCTATATTGTTAAAAGCGGTAGAGCCCGACCGATATATTGGCGGGCCGATACTATCGGCCGATATTAGCCATTTTCCTAACTATCGGTATCGGCATTTATAATGGCCGATAAATGAATATTTTTTAAAAATGCGGGTGCGGTGATTCATGTAAGGGTGGCGATGCCAATAAAGCACATAAAAGCTGTCACAAAGAACTGGCAAAAGTAATGATTGTGAATAGGGCTGAAACGATTAGTCGACATTGTCGACAATAAAAAATTGTCGACAAAATATTTTTGTTGTCGAGTAGTCGTCTGATCTCACGTGACCTAATGTAAGGGCCTGCAATATCACGATTTGACCGCTACGGTGCTGTTGCGCTAGAGTGTAATGCAGCCCTTACAAATGCTATTGCGGTAAAAGAAAACACAGCACGAAATATGACGGAGTGCAAACGAATCCGAACTAGCTGGTGTGTGAAAGTTTCACAAAATTGCAAACCAAGAATGCTGTCGTGTGCAATACATGCAAGGTGTAACTTGCTTTTCACGGGAGCACAACATGCATGTTAAAGCACTTAAAGAGGAAACACCCCGGCACAAGAGGAGCTGGTGAGAGGTGAATGTTCTCCAGCTGGAGCTAAATAACTAGCAGTAAATCTCTTTATTAGAGAATGCAATACAACTAATAATAGTAATAATATTAACAATAATAATATAATTACAGTAATGTGATGATTTATTTTCGCATAGAATAAAGCTTGATCGAGCTTAGGCTGTTTTTATTATTGTAACAGTATTACGGTCTTCTCTTCTCTCACTTCTCTGTATTTTGTTCCATATTCATGAAGACTTACAAAAGGTGATGTTTTGAAGAATATCATGTCAATTACTTTCTCATTCTGTAAATTAAAAGGTAAAAATGAAAAGAATGTCTCTGCCAGTTCAATTGTCATTTTTAAATTCTTTTTTTTTATACTTATAATAATTGTTTGCAGATAAAGTTTGTCTGTAATGCAGCTGATTATTTTTATTATTTTTTTATTGAAAGAGAACAGAATATTTAAACAATGCTTAGAGAGCATTTGTGTGTGATTTGAGTTGGACCGAAATCTGAAAACTTAAAGAGAGAATGACCAGTTTAGTTGGCTCAAAGTTCATTAAAACAACCATTTCAAAAGCTAAAGTGATTTTCTTTTTTATATATATATTATAGTTACAATATGTATAACTCAGTGTTTTAAGTAATTAAAAAAGCTGAATAATCGTTCCAAACTTACTGATTATGCTGCGAAATAATCGGTGATTAGTCGATTAATCGTTCTAATAATCGTTAGATTAATCGATTATCAAAATAATAATTTGTTGCAGCCCTAATTGTGAATACATCAAATATAGCAAGGAGACATTTTAATTGTTTATTAATAAACAAGTGTTTTCAGTCAGTGTCGCTGCAAAGTTGACAACGCTAACTCGCGATCTTCAGTGAACACGCCAGAGAGAAATGCACATTTCATACGGATTACAGCAGGGAGCAGTCTGTCTTTCGTTTTGAATTGTTCTGTTTAAAAGTAGACATTTCAATATAGATGTATTTCTCAGGTCTATACGCAGAGTTTCGGTTCATTATCTCTTGTCCGCTATATTTACTTCTTATTTATTAAATCCAGGCAATTGGTTGATAAAACATTGGCTTTGTGCTTTCGGTTTGAGGTCTCTGTGAAAGTTTTAAAGCACTTTAGTGCTGCTTTCAGAGCTTGTCACATCCGTAACATTGTTTTTTCCTCATAAATGCGAACACGAAAAATAAAATAAATGAATATTTTATGTTCTGTTGAGAGCCAACCCTTCTTCATCCGGTTGGTAGTAGCCTATTACTTTTGATTTGCGCAGGGTAATTCACAGAATTGATTTCTCTCCTGCAGCCTCTGTCATGTATTGTGTGAGCTCGTGATGACTAGGGAAAGCGCGCAGCTGAGAAGTCCTGATTATATTGTCTGCTATATTTACTTCTTATTTATTAAATCCAGGCAATTGGTTGATGAAACATTGATTCACGTGCGTTGCGCGAGCGGCAAATCTCCGACAGTAAAGTGATGCCCCATTCTGCTTTGTAACGGGCGCTTTTCCGCGTCTCGGGTAAACAGCTGTTGCGACGCGAGCAATAACGGCCTCGTCCGGTGTAGACAGTGTTGAAGCTCATTCTGCCTATAACGCTACGTTACACAAGCAATCATTTATATAATTATAACACTATGTTTCACGTTTAGTACATTTTGCTTACTAATTTAAAAATAGTATAAAAGTACTGTACATATGTAATTAAAAACGTTTTCATTATGATATTATTAATTTTACTTTAGTAAAAAGATCTGAGTTCTTCCTTCACTGGAAGGGATTAGAGGAATTAAGAATAAAAATAGAAGATAATAAGGTTTTGTCAGTGACACTTTTGATATATTTAGTGATACAAGTTGTGTTTTATATAACGTGACTAAATTAAAAGACAAACTCATTAGTGAAGATTATGCAACAGTATTTATAATATAATATAATATAACATGCAACTAGTTTGGTTACAGCTCAAATGTATCATTCTCATTCTATCATTCACCCTGTCTCCATTACATATCTTTGTCACACAAGTGTTTGGTCAACACATTTGAGTGATCATTGCAAAACGTTTATATATTTATTCTGTATACTGTGCATTCTATATACAGTGCCCATCAAAAGTTTGTACACACCAATAGGAAAGTGTGTCCAAACTTTTGACTGGTACTGTTCTATAATACACATACATAATATTGCTACTGTATTATAATATACTCATAAATAATATCGGCCGATATATCGGTATCTGGCTTTTTTATCGGTATCGGCATCGGCCCCCAAAAATCCATATCCGTCGGCCTCTAAAAAGTGCTATACAAATGAAGGTGACTTGACTTGATAGTGGACGATGGGCGGAGTCTGTGCCCAGTCACCAGTCAGTGGGAAGCTTAGGAATGCCACCAGGCGCCTTGACCTGAATCATTCTGATTCACATGGCCGCCAAACCTCCACCTACAGCGAGGAACAGGCAGTTCAGCATCAGACACACCAGCCCTTTCTACTCTCCTGCACACAAAGAACACTTTTGTCCACACACAGACATACACAGTGGACCATTTCCTCTGCAGTCCGGGGTAACTTGTTGTGGGGACTGACAGCAGATGACTGACTTTTTCAGCCGAAAGACAAACATTATGTAATTAGAGTTCAGGGAAAGGGCTGTGTTTGGGGCGTTGTGGGAGGAAACTGCTTTACCAAAACTATCACTAATCATCTCATTACTGTAGGCGAACACTGTTGGTTCCAAATAATGA